>JAKUCG020000053.1:2463730-3079663 GCA_022539655.2 Ceriodaphnia dubia | reverse complement strand
GAGATCTTAAAAATAAACACTTTTCGAACCTTATTCAGTAGTTTACCGCGGTATATTTGTAATACTTCACCGAGGAAGTGTACATCAGTCACTGAATCTCAGACTACTTAAATGTTGCGTGGCGTGGGAACTTTGTAGTATGACGGGGTTGCGCTTTAAATCCTTAAATATTTTTTATATTCTTTACTCGGAATGAATGACATTGCCGAGCGAGTTTTCTGATCAAAATCTACCAAAAACTAATATGAAATGACAAAGGGACTCTATTTTTGTACGAGATCTTAAAAAATAAACACTTTTCGAACCTTATTCAGTAGTTTACCGCGGTATATTTGTAATACTTCACCGAGGAAGTGTACATCAGTCACTGAATCTCAGACTACTTAAATGTTGCGTGGGAACTTTGTAGTATGACGGGGTTGCGCTTTAAATCCTTAAATATTTTTTATATTCTTTACTCGGAATGAATGACATTGCCGAGCGAGTTTTCTGATCAAAATCTACCAAAAACTAAAATGAAATGACAAAGGGACTCTATTTTTGTACGAGATCTTAAAAAATAAACACTTTTCGAACCTTATTCAGTAGTTTACCGCGGTATATTTGTAATACTTCACCGAGGAAGTGTACATCAGTCACTGAATCTCAGACTACTTAAATGTTGCGTGGGAACTTTGTAGTATGACGGGGTTGCGCTTTAAATCCTTAAATATTTTTTATATTCTTTACTCGGAATGAATGACATTGCCGAGCGAGTTTTCTGATCAAAATCTACCAAAAACTAAAATGAAATGACAAAGGGACTCTATTTTTGTACGAGATCTTAAAAAATAAACACTTTTCGAACCTTATTCAGTAGTTTACCGCGGTATATTTGTAATACTTCACCGAGGAAGTGTACATCAGTCACTGAATCTCAGACTACTTAAATGTTGCGTGGGAACTTTGTAGTATGACGGGGTTGCGCTTTAAATCCTTAAATATTTTTTATATTCTTTACTCGGAATGAATGACATTGCCGAGCGAGTTTTCTGATCAAAATCTACCAAAAACTAAAATGAAATGACAAAGGGACTCTATTTTTGTACGAGATCTTAAAAATAAACACTTTTCGAACCTTATTCAGTAGTTTACCGCGGTATATTTGTAATACTTCACCGAGGAAGTGTACATCAGTCACTGAATCTCAGACTACTTAAATGTGCGTGGGAACTTTGTAGTATGACGGGGTTGCGCTTTAAATCCTTAAATATTTTTTATATTCTTTACTCGGAATGAATGACATTGCCGAGCGAGTTTTCTGATCAAAATCTACCAAAAAATAATATGAAATGACAAAGGGACTCTATTTTTGTACGAGATCTTAAAAAATAAACACTTTTCGAACCTTATTCAGTAGTTTACCGCGGTATATTTGTAATACTTCACCGAGGAAGTGTACATCAGTCACTGAATCTCAGACTACTTAAATGTTGCGTGGGAACTTTGTAGTATGACGGGGTTGCGCTTTAAATCCTTAAATATTTTTTATATTCTTTACTCGGAATGAATGACATTGCCGAGCGAGTTTTCTGATCAAAATCTACCAAAAACTAAAATGAAATGACAAAGGGACTCTATTTTTGGACGAGATCTTAAAAAATAAACACTTTTCGAACCTTATTCAGTAGTTTACCGCGGTATATTTGTAATACTTCACCGAGGAAGTGTACATCAGTCACTGAATCTCAGACTACTTAAATGTTGCGTGGGAACTTTGTAGTATGACGGGGTTGCGCTTTAAATCCTTAAATATTTTTTATATTCTTTACTCGGAATGAATGACATTGCCGAGCGAGTTTTCTGATCAAAATCTACCAAAAACTAATATGAAATGACAAAGGGACTCTATTTTTGTACGAGATCTTAAAAATAAACACTTTTCGAACCTTATTCAGTAGTTTACCGCGGTATATTTGTAATACTTCACCGAGGAAGTGTACATCAGTCACTGAATCTCAGACTACTTAAATGTTGCGTGGGAACTTTGTAGTATGACGGGGTTGCGCTTTAAATCCTTAAATATTTTTTATATTCTTTACTCGGAATGAATGACATTGCCGAGCGAGTTTTCTGATCAAAATCTACCAAAAACTAATATGAAATGACAAAGGGACTCTATTTTTGTACGAGATCTTAAAAATAAACACTTTTCGAACCTTATTCAGTAGTTTACCGCGGTATATTTGTAATACTTCACCGAGGAAGTGTACATCAGTCACTGAATCTCAGACTACTTAAATGTTGCGTGGGAACTTTGTAGTATGACGGGGTTGCGCTTTAAATCCTTAAATATTTTTTATATTCTTTACTCGGAATGAATGACATTGCCGAGCGAGTTTTCTGATCAAAATCTACCAAAAACTAAAATGAAATGACAAAGGGACTCTATTTTTGTACGAGATCTTAAAAAATAAACACTTTTCGAACCTTATTCAGTAGTTTACCGCGGTATACTTGTAATACTTCACCGAGGAAGTGTACATCAGTCACTGAATCTCAGACTACTTAAATGTTGCGTGGGAACTTTGTAGTATGACGGGGTTGCGCTTTAAATCCTTAAATATTTTTTATATTCTTTACTCGGAATGAATGACATTGCCGAGCGAGTTTTCTGATCAAAATCTACCAAAAACTAAAATGAAATGACAAAGGGACTCTATTTTTGTACGAGATCTTAAAAATAAACACTTTTCGAACCTTATTCAGTAGTTTACCGCGGTATATTTGTAATACTTCACCGAGGAAGTGTACATCAGTCACTGAATCTCAGACTACTTAAATGTTGCGTGGGAACTTTGTAGTATGACGGGGTTGCGCTTTAAATCCTTAAATATTTTTTATATTCTTTACTCGGAATGAATGACATTGCCGAGCGAGTTTTCTGATCAAAATCTACCAAAAACTAATATTAAATGACAAAGGGACTCTATTTTTGTACGAGATCTTAAAAATAAACACTTTTCGAACCTTATTCAGTAGTTTACCGCGGTATATTTGTAATACTTCACCGAGGAAGTGTACATCAGTCACTGAATCTCAGACTACTTAAATGTTGCGTGGGAACTTTGTAGTATGACGGGGTTGCGCTTTAAATCCTTAAATATTTTTTATATTCTTTACTCGGAATGAATGACATTGCCGAGCGAGTTTTCTGATCAAAATCTACCAAAAACTAATATGAAATGACAAAGGGACTCTATTTTTGTACGAGATCTTAAAAAATAAACACTTTTCGAACCTTATTCAGTAGTTTACCGCGGTATATTTGTAATACTTCACCGAGGAAGTGTACATCAGTCACTGAATCTCAGACTACTTAAATGTTGCGTGGGAACTTTGTAGTATGACGGGGTTGCGCTTTAAATCCTTAAATATTTTTTATATTCTTTACTCGGAATGAATGACATTGCCGAGCGAGTTTTCTGATCAAAATCTACCAAAAACTAAAATGAAATGACAAAGGGACTCTATTTTTGTACGAGATCTTAAAAATAAACACTTTTCGAACCTTATTCAGTAGTTTACCGCGGTATATTTGTAATACTTCACCGAGGAAGTGTACATCAGTCACTGAATCTCAGACTAATTAAATGTTGCGTGGGAACTTTGTAGTATGACGGGGTTGCGCTTTAAATCCTTAAATATTTTTTATATTCTTTACTCGGAATGAATGACATTGCCGAGCGAGTTTTCTGATCAAAATCTACCAAAAACTAATATGAAATGACAAAGGGACTCTATTTTTGTACGAGATCTTAAAAAATAAACACTTTTCGAACCTTATTCAGTAGTTTACCGCGGTATATTTGTAATACTTCACCGAGGAAGTGTACATCAGTCACTGAATCTCAGACTACTTAAATGTTGCGTGGGAACTTTGTAGTATGACGGGGTTGCGCTTTAAATCCTAAAATATAAATTATATACTAAACTCGCAATCAATGAACTTGACGAGCGAGTTTTCTGATCAAAATCTACCAAAAACTAAAATGAAATGACAAAGGGACTCTATTTTTGTACGAGATCTTAAAAAATAAACACTTTTCGAACCTTATTCAGTAGTTTACCGCGGTATATTTGTAATACTTCACCGAGGAAGTGTACATCAGTCACTGAATCTCAGACTACTTAAATGTTGCGTGGGAACTTTGTAGTATGACGGGGTTGCGCTTTAAATCCTTAAATATTTTTTATATTCTTTACTCGGAATGAATGACATTGCCGAGCGAGTTTTCTGATCAAAATCTACCAAAAACTAAAATGAAATGACAAAGGGACTCTATTTTTGTACGAGATCTTAAAAAATAAACACTTTTCGAACCTTATTCAGTAGTTTACCGCGGTATATTTGTAATACTTCACCGAGGAAGTGTACATCAGTCACTGAATCTCAGACTACTTAAATGTTGCGTGGGAACTTTGTAGTATGACGGGGTTGCGCTTTAAATCCTTAAATATTTTTTATATTCTTTACTCGGAATGAATGACATTGCCGAGCGAGTTTTCTGATCAAAATCTACCAAAAACTAATATGAAATGACAAAGGGACTCTATTTTTGTACGAGATCTTAAAAAATAAACACTTTTCGAACCTTATTCAGTAGTTTACCGCGGTATATTTGTAATACTTCACCGAGGAAGTGTACATCAGTCACTGAATCTCAGACTACTTAAATGTTGCGTGGGAACTTTGTAGTATGACGGGGTTGCGCTTTAAATCCTTAAATATTTTTTATATTCTTTACTCGGAATGAATGACATTGCCGAGCGAGTTTTCTGATCAAAATCTACCAAAAACTAATATGAAATGACAAAGGGACTCTATTTTTGTACGAGATCTTAAAAAATAAACACTTTTCGAACCTTATTCAGTAGTTTACCGCGGTATATTTGTAATACTTCACCGAGGAAGTGTACATCAGTCACTGAATCTCAGACTACTTAAATGTTGCGTGGGAACTTTGTAGTATGACGGGGTTGCGCTTTAAATCCTTAAATATTTTTTATATTCTTTACTCGGAATGAATGACATTGCCGAGCGAGTTTTCTGATCAAAATCTACCAAAAACTAATATGAAATGACAAAGGGACTCTATTTTTGTACGAGATCTTAAAAATAAACACTTTTCGAACCTTATTCAGTAGTTTACCGCGGTATATTTGTAATACTTCACCGAGGAAGTGTACATCAGTCACTGAATCTCAGACTACTTAAATGTTGCGTGGGAACTTTGTAGTATGACGGGGTTGCGCTTTAAATCCTTAAATATTTTTTATATTCTTTACTCGGAATGAATGACATTGCCGAGCGAGTTTTCTGATCAAAATCTACCAAAAACTAATATGAAATGACAAAGGGACTCTATTTTTGTACGAGATCTTAAAAAATAAACACTTTTCGAACCTTATTCAGTAGTTTACCGCGGTATATTTGTAATACTTCACCGAGGAAGTGTACATCAGTCACTGAATCTCAGACTACTTAAATGTTGCGTGGGAACTTTGTAGTATGACGGGGTTGCGCTTTAAATCCTTAAATATTTTTTATATTCTTTACTCGGAATGAATGACATTGCCGAGCGAGTTTTCTGATCAAAATCTACCAAAAACTAATATGAAATGGGACAACAAAGGGACTCTATTTTTGTACGAGATCTTAAAAAATAAACACTTTTCGAACCTTATTCAGTAGTTTACCGCGGTATATTTGTAATACTTCACCGAGGAAGTGTACATCAGTCACTGAATCTCAGACTACTTAAATGTGCGTGGGAACTTTGTAGTATGACGGGGTTGCGCTTTAAATCCTTAAATATTTTTTATATTCTTTACTCGGAATGAATGACATTGCCGAGCGAGTTTTCTGATCAAAATCTACCAAAAACTAATATGAAATGACAAAGGGACTCTATTTTTGTACGAGATCTTAAAAAATAAACACTTTTCGAACCTTATTCAGTAGTTTACCGCGGTATATTTGTAATACTTCACCGAGGAAGTGTACATCAGTCACTGAATCTCAGACTACTTAAATGTTGCGTGGGAACTTTGTAGTATGACGGGGTTGCGCTTTAAATCCTTAAATATTTTTTATATTCTTTACTCGGAATGAATGACACTGCCGAGCGAGTTTTCTGATCAAATTCTACCTAAAAATAATATGAAATGACTATGGGACTCTATTTTGGTACGAGATCTTAAAAAATAAACACTTTTCGAACCTTATTCAGTAGTTTACCGCGGTATATTTGTAATACTTCACCGAGGAAGTGTACATCAGTCACTGAATCTCAGACTACTTAAATGTTGCGTGGCGTGGGAACTTTGTAGTATGACGGGGTTGCGCTTTAAATCCTTAAATATTTGTTATATTCTTTACTCGGAATGAATGACACTGCCGAGCAAGTTTTCTGATCAAAATCTACCAAAAACTAATATGAAATGGGACAACAAAGGGACTCTATTTTTGTACGAGATCTTAAAAAATAAACACTTTTCGAACCTTATTCAGTAGTTTACCGCGGTATATTTGTAATACTTCACCGAGGAAGTGTACATCAGTCACTGAATCTCAGACTACTTAAATGTTGCGTGGGAACTTTGTAGTATGACGGGGTTGCGCTTTAAATCCTTAAATATTTTTTATATTCTTTACTCGGAATGAATGACATTGCCGAGCGAGTTTTCTGATCAAAATCTACCAAAAACTAATATGAAATGACAAAGGGACTCTATTTTTGTACGAGATCTTAAAAAATAAACACTTTTCGAACCTTATTCAGTAGTTTACCGCGGTATATTTGTAATACTTCACCGAGGAAGTGTACATCAGTCACTGAATCTCAGACTACTTAAATGTTGCGTGGCGTGGGAACTTTGTAGTATGACGGGGTTGCGCTTTAAATCCTTAAATATTTGTTATATTCTTTACTCGGAATGAATGACACTGCCGAGCAAGTTTTCTGATCAAAATCTACCAAAAACTAATATGAAATGGGACAACAAAGGGACTCTATTTTTGTACGAGATCTTAAAAAATAAACACTTTTCGAACCTTATTCAGTAGTTTACCGCGGTATATTTGTAATACTTCACCGAGGAAGTGTACATCAGTCACTGAATCTCAGACTACTTAAATGTGCGTGGGAACTTTGTAGTATGACGGGGTTGCGCTTTAAATCCTTAAATATTTTTTATATTCTTTACTCGGAATGAATGACATTGCCGAGCGAGTTTTCTGATCAAAATCTACCAAAAACTAATATGAAATGACAAAGGGACTCTATTTTTGTACGAGATCTTAAAAAATAAACACTTTTCGAACCTTATTCAGTAGTTTACCGCGGTATATTTGTAATACTTCACCGAGGAAGTGTACATCAGTCACTGAATCTCAGACTACTTAAATGTGCGTGGGAACTTTGTAGTATGACGGGGTTGCGCTTTAAATCCTTAAATATTTTTTATATTCTTTACTCGGAATGAATGACATTGCCGAGCGAGTTTTCTGATCAAAATCTACCAAAAACTAAAATGAAATGACAAAGGGACTCTATTTTTGTACGAGATCTTAAAAAATAAACACTTTTCGAACCATATTCAGTAGGTTACCGCGGTATATTTGTTATACTTCACCGAGGAAGTGTACATCAGTCACTGAATCTCAGACTACTTAAATGTGCGTGGGAACTTTGTAGTATGACGGGGTTGCGCTTTAAATCCTTAAATATTTTTTATATTCTTTACTCGGAATGAATGACACTGCCGAGCTAGTTTTCTGATCAAAATCTACCAAAAACTAATATGAAATGACAACAAAGGGACTCTATTTTTGTACGAGATCTTAAAAAATAAACACTTTTCGAACCTTATTCAGTAGTTTACCGCGGTATATTTGTAATACTTCACCGAGGAAGTGTACATCAGTCACTGAATCTCAGACTACTTAAATGTTGCGTGGGAACTTTGTAGTATGACGGGGTTGCGCTTTAAATCCTTAAATATTTTTTATATTCTTTACTCGGAATGAATGACATTGCCGAGCGAGTTTTCTGATCAAAATCTACCAAAAACTAATATGAAATGACAAGGGACTCTATTTTTGTACGAGATCTTAAAAAATAAACACTTTTCGAACCTTATTCAGTAGTTTACCGCGGTATATTTGTAATACTTCACCGAGGAAGTGTACATCAGTCACTGAATCTCAGACTACTTAAATGTTGCGTGGGAACTTTGTAGTATGACGGGGTTGCGCTTTAAATCCTTAAATATTTTTTATATTCTTTACTCGGAATGAATGACATTGCCGAGCGAGTTTTCTGATCAAAATCTACCAAAAACTAAAATGAAATGACAAAGGGACTCTATTTTTGTACGAGATCTTAAAAAATAAACACTTTTCGAACCATATTCAGTAGGTTACCGCGGTATATTTGTTATACTTCACCGAGGAAGTGTACATCAGTCACTGAATCTCAGACTACTTAAATGTGCGTGGGAACTTTGTAGTATGACGGGGTTGCGCTTTAAATCCTTAAATATTTTTTATATTCTTTACTCGGAATGAATGACACTGCCGAGCAAGTTTTCTGATCAAAATCTACCAAAAACTAATATGAAATGACAACAAAGGGACTCTATTTTTGTACGAGATCTTAAAAAATAAACACTTTTCGAACCTTATTCAGTAGTTTACCGCGGTATATTTGTAATACTTCACCGAGGAAGTGTACATCAGTCACTGAATCTCAGACTACTTAAATGTTGCGTGGGAACTTTGTAGTATGACGGGGTTGCGCTTTAAATCCTTAAATATTTTTTATATTCTTTACTCGGAATGAATGACATTGCCGAGCGAGTTTTCTGATCAAAATCTACCAAAAACTAATATGAAATGACAAAGGGACTCTATTTTTGTACGAGATCTTAAAAAATAAACACTTTTCGAACCTTATTCAGTAGTTTACCGCGGTATATTTGTAATACTTCACCGAGGAAGTGTACATCAGTCACTGAATCTCAGACTACTTAAATGTGCGTGGGAACTTTGTAGTATGACGGGGTTGCGCTTTAAATCCTTAAATATTTTTTATATTCTTTACTCGGAATGAATGACATTGCCGAGCGAGTTTTCTGATCAAAATCTACCAAAAACTAATATGAAATGACAAAGGGACTCTATTTTTGTACGAGATCTTAAAAAATAAACACTTTTCGAACCTTATTCAGTAGTTTACCGCGGTATATTTGTAATACTTCACCGAGGAAGTGTACATCAGTCACTGAATCTCAGACTACTTAAATGTGCGCGTGGGAACTTTGTAGTATGACGGGGTTGCGCTTTAAATCCTTAAATATTTTTTAGATTCTTTACTCGGAATGAATGACATTGCCGAGCGAGTTTTCTGATCAAAATCTACCAAAAACTAATATGAAATGACAACAAAGGGACTCTATTTTTGTACGAGATCTTAAAAAATAAACACTTTTCGAACCTTATTCAGTAGTTTACCGCGGTATATTTGTAATACTTCACCGAGGAAGTGTACATCAGTCACTGAATCTCAGACTACTTAAATGTGCGTGGGAACTTTGTAGTATGACGGGGTTGCGCTTTAAATCCTTAAATATTTTTTATATTCTTTACTCGGAATGAATGACATTGCCGAGCGAGTTTTCTGATCAAAATCTACCAAAAACTAATATGAAATGACAAAGGGACTCTATTTTTGTACGAGATTTTTGTACTTAAAAAATAAACACTTTTCGAACCTTATTCAGTAGTTTACCGCGGTATATTTGTAATACTTCACCGAGGAAGTGTACATCAGTCACTGAATCTCAGACTACTTAAATGTTGCGTGGGAACTTTGTAGTATGACGGGGTTGCGCTTTAAATCCTTAAATATTTTTTATATTCTTTACTCGGAATGAATTACATTGCCGAGCGAGTTTTCTGATCAAAATCTACCAAAAACTAATATGAAATGGGACAACAAAGGGACTCTATTTTTGTACGAGATCTTAAAAAATAAACACTTTTCGAACCATATTCAGTAGGTTACCGCGGTATATTTGTTATACTTCACCGAGGAAGTGTACATCAGTCACTGAATCTCAGACTACTTAAATGTGCGTGGGAACTTTGTAGTATGACGGGGTTGCGCTTTAAATCCTTAAATATTTTTTATATTCTTTACTCGGAATGAATGACATTGCCGAGCGAGTTTTCTGATCAAAATCTACCAAAAACTAATATGAAATGACAAAGGGACTCTATTTTTGTACGAGATCTTAAAAAATAAACACTTTTCGAACCTTATTCAGTAGTTTACCGCGGTATATTTGTAATACTTCACCGAGGAAGTGTACATCAGTCACTGAATCTCAGACTACTTAAATGTTGCGTGGGAACTTTGTAGTATGACGGGGTTGCGCTTTAAATCCTTAAATATTTTTTATATTCTTTACTCGGAATGAATGACACTGCCGAGCGAGTTTTCTGATCAAAATCTACCAAAAACTAATATGAAATGACAAAGGGACTCTATTTTTGTACGAGATCTTAAAAAATAAACACTTTTCGAACCTTATTCAGTAGTTTACCGCGGTATATTTGTAATACTTCACCGAGGAAGTGTACATCAGTCACTGAATCTCAGACTACTTAAATGTTGCGTGGGAACTTTGTAGTATGACGGGGTTGCGCTTTAAATCCTTAAATATTTTTTATATTCTTTACTCGGAATGAATGACATTGCCGAGCGAGTTTTCTGATCAAAATCTACCAAAAACTAATATGAAATGACAAAGGGACTCTATTTTTGTACGAGATCTTAAAAAATAAACACTTTTCGAACCTTATTCAGTAGTTTACCGCGGTATATTTGTAATACTTCACCGAGGAAGTGTACATCAGTCACTGAATCTCAGACTACTTAAATGTTGCGTGGGAACTTTGTAGTATGACGGGGTTGCGCTTTAAATCCTTAAATATTTTTTATATTCTTTACTCGGAATGAATGACATTGCCGAGCGAGTTTTCTGATCAAAATCTACCAAAAACTAAAATGAAATGACAAAGGAAGCTCTATTTTTGTACGTGATCTTAAAAAATAAACACTTTTCGAACCATATTCAGTAGGTTACCGCGGTATATTTGTTATACTTCACCGAGGAAGTGTACATCAGTCACTGAATCTCACACTACTTAAATGTTGCGTGGGAACTTTGTAGTATGACGGGGTTGCGCTTTAAATCCTTAAATATTTTTTATATTCTTTACTCGGAATGAATGACATTGCCGAGCGAGTTTTCTGATCAAAATCTACCAAAAACTAAAATGAAATGACAAAGGGACTCTATTTTTGTACGAGATCTTAAAAAATAAACACTTTTCGAACCTTATTCAGTAGTTTACCGCGGTATATTTGTAATACTTCACCGAGGAAGTGTACATCAGTCACTGAATCTCAGACTACTTAAATGTTGCGTGGGAACTTTGTAGTATGACGGGGTTGCGCTTTAAATCCTTAAATATTTTTTATATTCTTTACTCGGAATGAATGACATTGCCGAGCGAGTTTTCTGATCAAAATCTACCAAAAACTAAAATGAAATGACAAAGGGACTCTATTTTTGTACGAGATCTTAAAAAATAAACACTTTTCGAACCTTATTCAGTAGGTTACCGCGGTATATTTGTAATACTTCACCGAGGAAGTGTACATCAGTCACTGAATCTCAGACTACTTAAATGTTGCGTGGGAACTTTGTAGTATGACGGGGTTGCGCTTTAAATCCTTAAATATTTTTTATATTCTTTACTCGGAATGAATGACACTGCCGAGCGAGTTTTCTGATCAAAATCTACCTAAAAATAATATGAAATGACTATGGGACTCTATTTTTGTACGAGATCTTAAAAAATAAACACTTTTCGAACCTTATTCAGTAGTTTACCGCGGTATATTTGTAATACTTCACCGAGGAAGTGTACATCAGTCACTGAATCTCAGACTACTTAAATGTTGCGTGGGAACTTTGTAGTATGACGGGGTTGCGCTTTAAATCCTTAAATATTTTTTATATTCTTTACTCGGAATGAATGACATTGCCGAGCGAGTTTTCTGATCAAAATCTACCAAAAACTAATATGAAATGACAAAGGGACTCTATTTTTGTACGAGATCTTAAAAAATAAACACTTTTCGAACCTTATTCAGTAGTTTACCGCGGTATATTTGTAATACTTCACCGAGGAAGTGTACATCAGTCACTGAATCTCAGACTACTTAAATGTTGCGTGGGAACTTTGTAGTATGACGGGGTTGCGCTTTAAATCCTTAAATATTTTTTATATTCTTTACTCGGAATGAATGACATTGCCGAGCGAGTTTTCTGATCAAAATCTACCAAAAACTAATATGAAATGACAAAGGGACTCTATTTTTGTACGAGATCTTAAAAAATAAACACTTTTCGAACCTTATTCAGTAGTTTACCGCGGTATATTTGTAATACTTCACCGAGGAAGTGTACATCAGTCACTGAATCTCAGACTACTTAAATGTTGCGTGGGAACTTTGTAGTACGGGGTTGCGCTTTAAATCCTTAAATATTTTTTATATTCTTTACTCGGAATGAATGACATTGCCGAGCGAGTTTTCTGATCAAAATCTACCAAAAACTAATATGAAATGACTATGGGACTCTATTTTTGTACGAGATCTTAAAAAATAAACACTTTTCGAACCTTATTCAGTAGTTTACCGCGGTATATTTGTAATACTTCACCGAGGAAGTGTACATCAGTCACTGAATCTCAGACTACTTAAATGTTGCGTGGGAACTTTGTAGTATGACGGGGTTGCGCTTTAAATCCTTAAATATTTTTTATATTCTTTACTCGGAATGAATGACACTGCCGAGCGAGTTTTCTGATCAAAGTCTACCTAAAAATAATATGAAATGACAATGGGACTCTATTTTTGTACGAGATCTTAAAAAATAAACACTTTTCGAACCTTATTCAGTAGTTTACCGCGGTATATTTGTAATACTTCACCGAGGAAGTGTACATCAGTCACTGAATCTCAGACTACTTAAATGTTGCGTGGGAACTTTGTAGTATGACGGGGTTGCGCTTTAAATCCTTAAATATTTTTTATATTCTTTACTCGGAATGAATGACATTGCCGAGCGAGTTTTCTGATCAAAATCTACCAAAATCTAATATTAAATGACTATGAAAATCTTTTTTTGTACGAGATCATAAAAAAAAACACTTTTCGAACCTTGTTCAGTAGTTTACCGCGGTATATTTGTAATACTTCACCGAGGAAGTGTACATCAGTCACTGAATCTCAGACTACTTAAATGTTGCGTGGGAACTTTGTAGTATGACGGGGTTGCGCTTTAAATCCTTAAATATTTTTTATATTCTTTACTCGGAATGAATGACACTGCCGAGCGAGTTTTCTGATCAAAGTCTACCTAAAAATAATATGAAATGACTATGGGACTCTATTTTGGTACGAGATCTTAAAAAATAAACACTTTTCGAACCTTATTCAGTAGTTTACCGCGGTATATTTGTAATACTTCACCGAGGAAGTGTACATCAGTCACTGAATCTCAGACTACTTAAATGTTGCGTGGGAACTTTGTAGTATGACGGGGTTGCGCTTTAAATCCTTAAATATTTTTTATATTCTTTACTCGGAATGAATGACATTGCCGAGCGAGTTTTCTGATCAAAATCTACCAAAACTAATATGAAATGACTATGGGACTCTATTTTTGTACGAGATCTTAAAAAATAAACACTTTTCGAACCTTATTCAGTAGTTTACCGCGGTATATTTGTAATACTTCACCGAGGAAGTGTACATCAGTCACTGAATCTCAGACTACTTAAATCTTGCGTGGGAACTTTGTAGTATGACGGGGTTGCGCTTTAAATCCTTAAATATTTTTTATATTCTTTACTCGGAATGAATGACACTGCCGAGCGAGTTTTCTGATCAAAGTCTACCTAAAAATAATATGAAATGACTATGGGACTCTATTTTGGTACGAGATCTTAAAAAATAAAAACTTTTCGAACCTTATTCAGTAGTTTACCGCGGTATATTTGTTATATTTCACCAAGGAAGTGAACATCAGTCTCCGAATCTCAGACAACTTAAATTTTGCGTGGGAACTTTGTAGTATGACGGGGTTGCGCTTTAAATCCTTAAATATTTTTTATATTCTTTACTCGGAATGAATGACACTGCCGAGCGAGTTTTCTGATCAAAGTCTACCTAAAAATAATATGAAATGACTATGGGACTCTATTTTGGTACGAGATCTTAAAAAATAAAAACTTTTCGAACCTTATTCAGTAGTTTACCGCGGTATATTTGTTATATTTCACCAAGGAAGTGAACATCAGGGGCGCGTCTAATGTTAAAAAAGTTAGGTTGGTTGCGTGAGCTCAAAACGAATTTCATACGTTGCCAAATTCAAATAATCGTAATTTGAGGATTTAGGGCATTGACAGATGGGCCAAATATTGTCTATAAATAAGTAAAATGGATGTAAAAACCGTAACCGTTTGATTGCTTACCTTGCGAGTGATAATACAAATTTTGAAATAGCGATAATTGTTATTATGCTATGGTTACAACGGACTTCTCCCTTAACAACATGGTTGTTAAGAAAAAGAATGACTTTACAGCGAATACTTGAAGAACGTAGATTAGGAATAGAAAATTTTCACAATGAAATTTTACCAAGGTACCATAACGTACAATTCCAAGAGCATTTTCGTATGGCAAGAGCAACATTTGAGGTAAGAAACCTGGTTGTCTAGGTCCACAACGTTTTCATCTGTCAATTGCAATTTCCATAGGATCTCCTCATTGAAATCGGGGAGAATCCCGAAGAAATTCGTGGTTTGAACAACGAATTGCCATTCCGTTATAAACTGCTGATGACTCTTTGGTGGTTAGGTAACCAGGAGACTTATAGACAATTAGCTGACAGGTTTGGAACTACAAGAGGTATATGAGAACTTGAGAAGAAAAAGAGATACGAATAACATAATCTAGACTGTTTAACCCTTTAGGTAACGCCCATTATATAGTCACATCAACTTTGAAAACCTTGGCGGAGAAGGTTACAGATTTTATTGTTTGGCCTGCGGCAGGTGAATTAGAGATCGTTTCATCGAGATATGCATTTCCCGGCACAGTCGGTACAAAATTACATTTCTGGCATGATTATTCTATCGATATAGAATGTGTTTCTATTTAGGATTGATTGACTCAACTGATATTAAGTTAAAACAGCCTTTGTCTCAATTGCCCGCTTATACAAATAGAAAATTCGTCACTTCAGTCAAATTACAAGTTGTTTGTGATTCAAACAAAAAGTTTATTGACATAAGTGCAGGATGGCCAGGCTCTATGCACGATGCTAGAATTTTTGACATGTCTTCGCTTTCAGGAGTTTTAGAACAGCGATTAGAAGGAACGGATTTTCATCTATTGGGAGATTCGGCTTATCCAGGCGGAATTAGAATTTTGAAACCGTACGCCGACAACGGTTTTTTAACGCCAGTATGTTAACGTACTATTACTTGTCAATTTAGTTTGTTGGTTTTTATTTATAACATTCTACTATAGGTGCAAGCGAATTACAATCGCCAGCACAGCAGCGAACGCAGTAAAGTAGAACGGGCGATTGGTTTGTTGAAAGTTAAGTGGCGGCGGCTTAAATTCGTTGACGTCACAGACATTTCCTTTATTGGTGATATCATCGTGAGCGCATGCGTGTTACACAACTTTGTCTTGGACGTTGAGGGAGATACTATGGAAGATATTGACAGTGAAGATAGCGACGAGGATAGCGATGACGATTTTTTTAATGACGACGATCACATGCAAGAAGACGCTCAGGCTAAACGTGATCGAATCGCAAATTCTTTGTAGTGATGTTTATTTTTTCTACTTGGTAAACCAAACAACATTGCAGGAAGTAGACAACCTTCCGTCGTAAAAGATTACTAAGTGAATAAATGGAGATAAACTTAGTTAACTCAAAATTGTTGTATTTATTTCTATTATTATAAATAACTCAAAATGCAAATTTAGGGGCACAGCCCAAAATAAATCATGACAACGAAAAATGTTTTTACTTCCAAAAAAAGTGCCTAAACTTTAAGCCAATCAAACGCCACTTGTGGAATCTGGGATAGTGTCATCGGCAATCAGCTTGTCTAGAAGCTTATTCTGTTTCACTTGATGCTCTCTAAAACCACCAAGAATTTCCAAAAGAGCCGCGTTTGTTCGCTCTCTTTCTCGTTCAGTTTTCAACATCAACATGATCGTGTCTCCGTTCGATATCCTTCTTCGTTTATTTACTGTGCAGCTCTCCAAGTCTCCATCTTCATCTTCAAATATCTAAAAGGAACATGAATATGATAAAATTCAGTAAACAGTAGTTACAACTCTTGGTTGTTAATCGAATAAGAGGAAAAAACTTACTTGTGGACGATTAATTCGATTGTAACCAGCTGCTCCAGCCTCCACGATGTTATTCGGGTTGATGGTTGGGTCATTTCTCAAAATATCTGACATATGTCTATAATACGGCCAAGTAGGTGGAGCTCCACTTCCGGTTTGTTTCAATCTCTTATTGATTGCCTTGTATCGATTTTTCATTGCTTTAAACTTTTCACTGCACATCCGCCCTGTCACTCCGCGAACACCGCTTGACTCCATATCAGCAGCAACCTGGTTAAATAAATATACGAGAGAATTAAATAATGGCTTTTGTAATTAGAACAAAACGTAGTTATTACTTTACGCCATAGTACGTAAGGCAAACGACAAGGATTATTGAACTTGTCCTCAAATTTTTTGTATGAGACCAACAAGCAAAGCGTTCTTTCATGATTAAAAAATCTTTCTTCTTCAAGCCCTTCTTGACGTTCTTGTCCACCAACACCTGCTGGTTCCGCCTGTCTATCTGCATCTTCACCTTCCTCAAATTCATCGAAGAAATTATCTCCGTCAACTCCCTCGTCGTCTCTTGGGTAGTCTGCCATTTCTCTCAAGCGGCCTAGAAAAATTTGAAACATTACAAATTAATTTGATATGAAAGACATGACCTTATGACTTTAAAACAACTTAATAGATTTACAAACAATTGTGAAAGAGTAAAAAATACCTGGGCGCATCTGGTTTCCGGAATCGGTTGCGGCCCGTCGGACCCCACTACATCTGCCCCTGCCAGTGGGTGGACCAGCTACTGATGGAGTCTCTCTACCTCGGCCAATTGAGTTAACTGGACGAACTGTTGATGGGATTTCAGTACGTTGGCGAGCAGATGAAGATGAACCGCCTCGATGAACTGATGACACACCTCTCCCAACTGTTGGAATCGGCCCGACTTGACCGGGAGCTGGAACTAGCCCGCCACCTGATGAAACTAGTTCGACTGGTTGGCCAAGTGCTGGCATTGGCCCACCTTGAGCAACTGATTGAATAAGCCGGCCGACTGATGTAGCTGGTGGAACTCGGCCGACTGCTGGAATCGGCCCACCTCGGGTAACTGATGGAATCGGCCCGCCGCGCGATGAAGAAGGTGGAACTTGACCGAATGCTGGAATCGGCCCACCTTGAGCAACTGATTGAATCGGTCGGCCGACTGATGCAATCCGACTGCTGGAATCGGCCCACCTCGGGTAACTGATGGAACCGGCCCGCCCCGCGATGAAGAAGGTGGAACTTGACCGAATGCTGGAATCGGCCCACCTTGAGCAACTGATTGAATCAGTCGGCCGACTGATGCACCTGTTTGACCTTGGCCGGATGCTGGAATTGATCCACCTCGGGTAACTGATGGAATCGTCACACGAACTGATGAAACCGATGGGGTTTGGCCGAGTGCTGGAATCGGCCCACCTCGGGTTACTGATGGAATCGTCACGCCGACTGATGAAACTGGTGCGGATTGGCCGAGTGCTGGAATCGGCCTACCTTGAGCAGTTGATGGAACCGGTCCGATTCGATCGGGTGCTGGAATCGTCTCAGCGACTGATGAAACCGGTGGGGCTTGGCCAAGTGATGGCTGAACTACTGTTGATGTTTCTCTTTTCTTCCTCCATACTTCCGTAGCTTTCTTGACGAACTGTTGGCCAAATGCTTTATCTAAAAAAAATTTTACAATGGTTAACACAACTAGCAAAACAAATTCAATTGAACGTTAGGAATACTTGAATGAATCTTAGGAGTTAGTACACATAACAGTCTCAAACGCACTGATAAAAGGCACACAGTTAAATGGGATAAAAGAGACACAAAACGTGGTTATTATTTCCTCATAAATCAAAAATGTTGTGAAAAGTGCACTTACCTGTTTGAATTTTGATGAATTCCTCGTCTGTCACCCAAAACCTTTGAATCAAACCATCAATGGGAATTGAAACTGAGTTACGACGAGCCATTTTTTGTCTCCAATAGCTACAATCTGACAACTGCAAATAAAAGATCATATGGTTTGACAAAACCAAGCAAACCTTCGAAAGAAAAAAAAGAGAAAGGTTAGGGACGAATCGAGAAAACACAGAAAAAATTTAGAAAGATCTTTGTTTTTTCTGACAAAACTTACAGCGGTGCCAGGTTTTCTAAATTTCCAACATCTCGAGCGGCCAATAAAAAAAACGAAAACCAAAGTTGGCAACGAAAATCCGAGTGTCTGGATGCACAACCAAGAAAAACCAGCATAACTTTTCTGACATTAGACGCGCCCCAGTCACTGAATCTCAGACTACTTAAATGTTGCGTGGGAACTTTGTAGTATGACGGGGTTGCGCTTTAAATCCTTAAATATTTTTTATATTCTTTACTCGGAATGAATGACACTGCCGAGCGAGTTTTCTGATCAAAGTCTACCTAAAAATAATATGAAATGACTATGGGACTCTATTTTGGTACGAGATCTTAAAAAATAAAAACTTTTCGAACCTTATTCAGTAGTTTACCGCGGTATATTTGTTATATTTCACCAAGGAAGTGAACATCAGTCTCCGAATCTCAATGTTGCGTGGGAACTTTGTAGTATGACGGGGTTGCGCTTTAAATCCTTAAATATTTTTTATATTCTTTACTCGGAATGAATGACACTGCCGAGCGAGTTTTCTGATCAAAGTCTACCTAAAAATAATATGAAATGACTATGGGACTCTTTTTTTGTACGAGATATTAAAAAAAAAACACTTTTCGAACCTTATTCAGTAGTTTACCGCGGTATATTTGTAATACTTCACCGAGGAAGTGTACATCAGTCACTGAATCTCAGACTACTTAAATGTTGCGTGGGAACTTTGTAGTATGACGGGGTTGCGCTTTAAATCCTTAAATATTTTTTATATTCTTTACTCGGAATGAATGACATTGCCGAGCGAGTTTTCTGATCAAAATCTACCAAAAACTAATATGAAATGACTATGGGACTCTATTTTTGTACGAGATATTAAAAAAAAACACTTTTCGAACCTTATTCAGTAGTTTACCGCGGTATATTTGTAATACTTCACCGAGGAAGTGTACATCAGTCACTGAATCTCAGACTACTTAAATGTTGCGTGGGAACTTTGTAGTATGACGGGGTTGCGCTTTAAATCCTTAAATATTTTTTATATTCTTTACTCGGAATGAATGACACTGCCGAGCGAGTTTTCTGATCAAAGTCTACCTAAAAATAATATGAAATGACTATGGGACTCTATTTTTGTACGAGATCTTAAAAAATAAACACTTTTCGAACCTTATTCAGTAGTTTACCGCGGTATATTTGTAATATTTCACCGAGGAAGTGTACATCAGTCACTGAATCTCAGACTACTTAAATGTTGCGTGGGAACTTTGTAGTATGACGGGGTTGCGCTTTAAATCCTTAAATATTTTTTATATTCTTTACTCGGAATGAATGACATTGCCGAGCGAGTTTTCTGATCAAAATCTACCAAAAACTAATATGAAATGACTATGGGACTCTATTTTTGTACGAGATCATAAAAAAAAACACTTTTCGAACCTTATTCAGTAGTTTACCGCGGTATATTTGTAATACTTCACCGAGGAAGTGTACATCAGTCACTGAATCTCAGACTACTTAAATGTTGCGTGGGAACTTTGTAGTATGACGGGGTTGCGCTTTAAATCCTTAAATATTTTTTATATTCTTTACTCGGAATGAATGACATTGCCGAGCGAGTTTTCTGATCAAAGTCTACCTAAAAATAATATGAAATGACTATGGGACTCTATTTTTGTACGAGATCTTAAAAAATAAACACTTTTCGAACCTTATTCAGTAGTTTACCGCGGTATATTTGTAATACTTCACCGAGGAAGTGTACATCAGTCACTGAATCTCAGACTACTTAAATGTTGCGTGGGAACTTTGTAGTATGACGGGGTTGCGCTTTAAATCCTTAAATATTTTTTATATTCTTTACTCGGAATGAATGACACTGCCGAGCGAGTTTTCTGATCAAAGTCTACCTAAAAATAATATGAAATGACTATGGGACTCTATTTTTGTACGAGATCTTAAAAAATAAACACTTTTCGAACCTTATTCAGTAGTTTACCGCGGTATATTTGTAATACTTCACCGAGGAAGTGTACATCAGTCACTGAATCTCAGACTACTTAAATGTTGCGTGGGAACTTTGTAGTATGACGGGGTTGCGCTTTAAATCCTTAAATATTTTTTATATTTTTTACTCGGAATGAATGACATTGCCGAGCGAGTTTTCTGATCAAAATCTACCTAAAAATAATATGAAATGACTATGGGACTCTATTTTTGTACGAGATCTTAAAAAATAAACACTTTTCGAACCTTATTCAGTAGTTTACCGCGGTATATTTGTAATACTTTCACCGAGGAAGTGTACATCAGTCACTGAATCTCAGACTACTTAAATGTTGCGTGGGAACTTTGTAGTATGACGGGGTTGCGCTTTAAATCCTTAAATATTTTTTATATTCTTTACTCGGAATGAATGACATTGCCGAGCGAGTTTTCTGATCAAAATCTACCAAAAACTAATATGAAATGACTATGGGACTCTATTTTTGTACGAGATCTTAAAAAATAAACACTTTTCGAACCTTATTCAGTAGTTTACCGCGGTATATTTGTAATACTTCACCGAGGAAGTGTACATCAGTCACTGAATCTCAGACTACTTAAATGTTGCGTGGGAACTTTGTAGTATGACGGGGTTGCGCTTTAAATCCTTAAATATTTTTTATATTCTTTACTCGGAATGAATGACATTGCCGAGCGAGTTTTCTGATCAAAGTCTACCTAAAAATAATATGAAATGACTATGGGACTCTATTTTTGTACGAGATCTTAAAAAATAAACACTTTTCGAACCTTATTCAGTAGTTTACCGCGGTATATTTGTAATACTTCACCGAGGAAGTGTACATCAGTCACTGAATCTCAGACTACTTAAATGTTGCGTGGGAACTTTGTAGTATGACGGGGTTGCGCTTTAAATCCTTAAATATTTTTTATATTCTTTACTCGGAATGAATGACATTGCCGAGCGAGTTTTCTGATCAAAATCTACCAAAAAAAAATATGAAATGACTATGGGACTCTATTTTTGTACGAGATCTTAAAAAATAAACACTTTTCGAACCTTATTCAGTAGTTTACCGCGGTATATTTGTAATACTTCACCGAGGAAGTGTACATCAGTCACTGAATCTCAGACTACTTAAATGTTGCGTGGGAACTTTGTAGTATGACGGGGTTGCGCTTTAAATCCTTAAATATTTTTTATATTCTTTACTCGGAATGAATGACATTGCCGAGCGAGTTTTCTGATCAAAATCTACCAAAACTAATATGAAATGACTATGGGACTCTATTTTTGTACGAGATATTAAAAAAAAACACTTTTCGAACCTTATTCAGTAGTTTACCGCGGTATATTTGTAATACTTCACCGAGGAAGTGTACATCAGTCACTGAATCTCAGACTACTTAAATGTTGCGTGGGAACTTTGTAGTATGACGGGGTTGCGCTTTAAATCCTTAAATATTTTTTATATTCTTAACTCGGAATGAATGACATTGCCGAGCGAGTTTTCTGATCAAAATCTACCTAAAAATAATATGAAATGACTATGGGACTCTATTTTTGTACGAGATCTTAAAAAATAAACACTTTTCGAACCTTATTCAGTAGTTTACCGCGGTATATTTGTAATACTTCACCGAGGAAGTGTACATCAGTCACTGAATCTCAGACTACTTAAATGTTGCGTGGGAACTTTGTAGTATGACGGGGTTGCGCTTTAAATCCTTAAATATTTTTTATATTCTTTACTCGGAATGAATGACATTGCCGAGCGAGTTTTCTGATCAAAATCTACCAAAAAAAAATATGAAATGACTATGGGACTCTATTTTTGTACGAGATCTTAAAAAATAAACACTTTTCGAACCTTATTCAGTAGTTTACCGCGGTATATTTGTAATACTTCACCGAGGAAGTGTACATCAGTCACTGAATCTCAGACTACTTAAATGTTGCGTGGGAACTTTGTAGTATGACGGGGTTGCGCTTTAAATCCTTAAATATTTTTTATATTCTTTACTCGGAATGAATGACATTGCCGAGCGAGTTTTCTGATCAAAGTCTACCTAAAAATAATATGAAATGACTATGGGACTCTATTTTTGTACGAGATCTTAAAAAATAAACACTTTTCGAACCTTATTCAGTAGTTTACCGCGGTATATTTGTAATACTTCACCGAGGAAGTGTACATCAGTCACTGAATCTCAGACTACTTAAATGTTGCGTGGGAACTTTGTAGTATGACGGGGTTGCGCTTTAAATCCTTAAATATTTTTTATATTCTTTACTCGGAATGAATGACATTGCCGAGCGAGTTTTCTGATCAAAATCTACCAAAAACTAATATGAAATGACTATGGGACTCTATTTTTGTACGAGATCATAAAAAAAAACACTTTTCGAACCTTATTCAGTAGTTTACCGCGGTATATTTGTAATACTTCACCGAGGAAGTGTACATCAGTCACTGAATCTCAGACTACTTAAATGTTGCGTGGGAACTTTGTAGTATGACGGGGTTGCGCTTTAAATCCTTAAATATTTTTTATATTCTTTACTCGGAATGAATGACATTGCCGAGCGAGTTTTCTGATCAAAGTCTACCTAAAAATAATATGAAATGACTATGGGACTCTATTTTTGTACGAGATCTTAAAAAATAAACACTTTTCGAACCTTATTCAGTAGTTTACCGCGGTATATTTGTAATACTTCACCGAGGAAGTGTACATCAGTCACTGAATCTCAGACTACTTAAATGTTGCGTGGGAACTTTGTAGTATGACGGGGTTGCGCTTTAAATCCTTAAATATTTTTTATATTCTTTACTCGGAATGAATGACATTGCCGAGCGAGTTTTCTGATCAAAATCTACCAAAAACTAATATGAAATGACTATGGGACTCTATTTTTGTACGAGATCTTAAAAAATAAACACTTTTCGAACCTTATTCAGTAGTTTACCGCGGTATATTTGTAATACTTCACCGAGGAAGTGTACATCAGTCACTGAATCTCAGACTACTTAAATCTTGCGTGGGAACTTTGTAGTATGACGGGGTTGCGCTTTAAATCCTTAAATATTTTTTATATTCTTTACTCGGAATGAATGACACTGCCGAGCGAGTTTTCTGATCAAAGTCTACCTAAAAATAATATGAAATGACTATGGGACTCTATTTTTGTACGAGATCTTAAAAAATAAACACTTTTCGAACCTTATTCAGTAGTTTACCGCGGTATATTTGTAATACTTCACCGAGGAAGTGTACATCAGTCACTGAATCTCAGACTACTTAAATGTTGCGTGGGAACTTTGTAGTATGACGGGGTTGCGCTTTAAATCCTTAAATATTTTTTATATTCTTTACTCGGAATGAATGACATTGCCGAGCGAGTTTTCTGATCAAAGTCTACCTAAAAATAATATGAAATGACTATGGGACTCTATTTTTGTACGAGATCTTAAAAAATAAACACTTTTCGAACCTTATTCAGTAGTTTACCGCGGGATAAATTTAATGCTTCACCGAGGAAGTGTACATCAGTCACTGAATCTCAGACTACTTTAATGTTGCGTGGGAACTTTGTAGTATGACGGGGTTGCGCTTTAAATCCTTAAATATTTTTTATATTCTTTACTCGGAATGAATGACACTGCCGAGCGAGTTTTCTGATCAAAGTCTACCTAAAAATAATATGAAATGACTATGGGACTCTATTTTTGTACGAGATCTTAAAAAATAAACACTTTTCGAACCTTATTCAGTAGTTTACCGCGGTATATTTGTAATACTTCACCGAGGAAGTGTACATCAGTCACTGAATCTCAGACTACTTAAATGTTGCGTGGGAACTTTGTAGTATGACGGGGTTGCGCTTTAAATCCTTAAATATTTTTTATATTCTTTACTCGGAATGAATGACATTGCCGAGCGAGTTTTCTGATCAAAGTCTACCTAAAAATAATATGAAATGACTATGGGACTCTATTTTTGTACGAGATCTTAAAAAATAAACACTTTTCGAACCTTATTCAGTAGTTTACCGCGGTATATTTGTAATATTTCACCAAGGATGTGTACATCAGTCTCTGAATCTCAGACTACTTAAATGTTGCGTGGGAACTTTGTAGCATGACGGGGTTGCGCTTTTGATCCTTAATATTTTTTATATTCTTTACTCGGAATGAATGACACTGCCGAGCGAGTTTTCAGATCAAAATCTACCAAAAACTAATATGAAATGACAAAGGGACTCTATTTTTGTACGAGATCTTAAAAAATAAACACTTTTCGAACCTTATTCAGTAGTTTACCGCGGTATATTTGTAATATTTCACCAAGGATGTGTACATCAGTCTCCGAATCTCAGACAACTTAAATGTTGCGTGGGAACTTTGTAGTATGACGGGGTTGCGCTTTAAATCCTTAAATATTTTTTATATTCTTTACTCGGAATGAATGACACTGCCGAGCGAGTTTTCTGATCAAAGTCTACCTAAAAATAATATGAAATGACTATGGGACTCTTTTTATACGAGATCTTAAAATATAAACACTTTTCGAACCTTATTCAGTAGTTTACCGCGGTATATTTGTTATATTTCACCGAGGAAGAGTACATAAGTCTCTGAATCTCAGACAACTTAAATGTTGCGTGGGAACTTTGTAGCAATACGGGCGGGTGGTTTTGATCCTTAAATATTTTTTAAATTCTTTACTCGGAATGAATGACACTGCCGAGCGAGTTTTCTGATCAAAGTCTACCAAAAACTAATATGAAATGACTATGGGACTCTTTTTTTGTACGAGATCTTAAAAAATAAACACTTTTCGAACCTTATTCAGTTGTTTACCGCGGTATATTTGTAATATTTCTCCGTGGATGTGTACATCAGTCACTGAATCTCAGACTACTTAAATGTTGCGTGGGAACTTTGTAGTATACGGGCGTTGGTTTTAATCCTTAAATATTTTTTATATTCTTTACTCGGAATGAATGACACTGCCGAGCGAGTTTTCTGATCAAAGTCTACCAAAAACTAATATGAAATGACTATGGGACTCTATTTTTGTACGAGATCTTAAAAAATAAACACTTTTCGAACCTTATTCAGTAGTTTACCGCGGTATATTTGTAATATTTCACCAAGGATGTGTACATCAGTCTCTGAATCTCATACTACTTAAATGTTGCGTGGGAACTTTGTAGCAATACGGGCGGGCGGTTTTGATCCTTAAATATTTTTTAAATTCTTTACTCGGAATGAATGACACTGCCGAGCGAGTTTTCTGATCAAAGTCTACCTAAAAATAATATGAAATGACTATGGGACTCTTTTTTTGTACGAGATCTGAAAATTTAAACACTTTTCGAACCTTATTCAGTAGTTTACCGCGGTATATTTGTAATATTTCACCAAGGTTGTGTACATCAGTCACTGAATTTCAGACTACTTAAATGTTGCGTGGGAACTTTGTAGTATGACGGGGTTGCGCTTTAAATCCTTAAATATTTTTTATATTCTTTACTCGGAATGAATGACATTGCCGATCGAGTTTTTGATCAAAGTCTACCTAAAAATAATATGAAATGACTATGGGACTCTTTTTTTGTACGAGATCTTAAAAAATAAACACTTTTCGAACCTTATTCAGTAGTTTACCGCGGTATATTTGTAATATTTCACCAAGGATGTGTACATCAGTCTCTGAATCTCATACTACTTAAATGTTGCGTGGGAACTTTGTAGCATTACGGGCGGGCGCTTTTGATCCTTAAATTTTTTTATATTCTTTACTCGGAATGAATGACACTGCCGAGCGAGTTTTCAGATCAAAATCTACCAAAAACTAATATGAAATGACAAAGGGACTCTATTTTTGTACGAGATCTTAAAAAATAAACACTTTTCGAACCTTATTCAGTAGTTTACCGCGGTATATTTGTAATATTTCACCAAGGTTGTGTACATCAGTCACTGAATTTCAGACTACTTAAATGTTGCGAGGGAACTTTGTAGCAATACGGGCGGGCGGTTTTGATCCTTAAATATTTTTTAAATTCTTTACTCGGAATGAATGACATTGTCGAGCGAGTTTTCTGATCAAAATCTACCAAAAACTAAAATGAAATGACAAAGGGACTCTATTTTTGTACGAGATCTTAAAAAATAAACACTTTTCGAACCTTTTTCAGTAGTTTACCGCGGTATATTTGTAATACTTCACCGAGGAAGTGTACATCAGTCACTGAATCTCAGACTACTTAAATGTTGCGTCACAAAAAATTTATTGGGAAAATAGTTGAAACGAATATTTCCCCATTTAATTTTTGCACCAAAATTTATTGGTTTCGGATAAAATTATAAAACGAGGAACAATATTTCTCCAATATAATTGCTAAAACAATTAATTAATTCGTCTTATGATTAACTTTACAGCTCTTTCTGTTTAGTAATAAGTCTTACCGGACCCGGGAATCGATCCCGGGAGCTCTGCCATGTGAGTTGGGCGTTTAACCGATTTGGCTACAAGTGTTGCCTTAAATTCATATTGACCAACTAGTGATTGACTTGAATCGTATGTTCCAACAATAATCCCATACAACACCAGGTGGTCCAAATGAAAGTATTTGGGTGCCCTTTAACGGACGTATAAAGGATGTACTTCAGCTTATCCTCAGACCGCCCTCAATACTAAATTATGGTTACCAGACCATCCAACATAAATAAAAGTTGCATTTAAAGTTTTTTTTTAAGGTAAGCTACTTATACGAATCCTCCTGACAGTGTATTACTTTTCACAGAAAGGGCCGCGGTCGACCGATAATAAGAAAAAGGTGTAATTTGTTTATACCATGCCATGCCATAGAAATTTGTTACCTACTCGATATTTTCAAAATACAAATTATTGAACCACTGAAAGTTTTATTTTTGAATGTGACTTTTAAGGGCTCCGTCAATCGTGTTTTCTACCTCGCATAAGTTTTGATCCTCAAATTGCAATTGCTATATAAAACCAAATTATAAGAAAATTCAAATATTGAAAAATTGAATAAAAATTGTATGGTTATAGTGGCATAGCATAGTTGCACCAAGATTTCTTAGATTCAAGTCCCATGAATAACATAAAAATATTTAGAGGATAATTAAATTCTTAATTCACGATCTACGAGGTGGATCACGATGGACCGACAAAGATATATAATTGTCCAATATTGGAAAATATTTATAATAATGATACGACATCAAAAGTGGGTACCAAATTGCGGGGAAACATTACGACAAAAATGATCGGGAGATTGGACGTATAAAAAAACTTGAGTTTGAGAATTTTGGCCAAAATTATGGGTCCAGATTTACTCCAATAAGTTGATTGTTTGCCCAATAATATTGTTGAGGGAAAACATTTTCCCAATAAAGCCATGCTAGCTGGGAGAGTAGATGAATTGCTTGAAAATTAATTATGTAAACAGAAAAGGTATGGCAGTTTCATCGAAAAGTTGAATTTCGTTGACGGCAGTTATGAGTTATGATGACCCTCGTTCACTTGGTTTATTGCACATCAGCCCCAGAATGCAAAAGTTCATTCCTCGATAGTGTTAACACGTTTCTCGTCGTCGTATGGAAATTGTTAACCCAAATATTTGTTCAACGACGATCACTGAATAGATGAAGAAGAAATTTTCTAAACCAAAACAACGGGAATTCTCTTCGCAACAAAAGGATTACTTTTTTCAAGTCATTGAACTTTCAAAATATGCGCGTAAAGAAACCCAGGAAGGAATGCATTTTTCCAATCTCCTTTAACGCGCAACGTTTTAATTTTAAAGGTTGGTAATAGTGATGACAACCTAGTTTTTTTCTGAAACTAGGTCAAGTAAATTCAACAATGTTTGACCACGAAATCGACAAAGTAAAGTTACCTAGTTCCTCTGATACCTGTTTTTACTTAGTTTTACCGAGTTTAGTAATACTAGGTTGAAAAAATTTACTAGGTAAAGTAAAGTAAAATTACCTAGTTGGCAAAAAATTTAGGTAAACTAGGTAAAGTAACTGATTATTGCCATCACTAGTTGGAAAACAAATAATTGGTAAAGCTAGAGCCTTTCTGAAATCTAATTGTCATGTAACAATTTCTATTTCTTATTTTCGGAAACACTGAGCCATTTCGTGTTTCCCGAAAAAAAAGGGCGGAGCTGGTCTATGGTCGTTAAGCCCACCAGCCGAAAGCCTACTACCACGAAGCCCAGTGCTTAGTTGTATTCATGCTTTAGGACCACTAAGCCCACAATTATGATTTGAAATACGTGAAAAAAAAATTCCCTTACAGATATACGACGCAGTAATAATCAGATGGGAAATAAAATGTCTTCTTTCTCTTGTTTTTGTTTACATATTTAATAATGCAATGAAATATAATTCTTTTAAAATTCGGACAAGAACAGTTGCTGCTGTTCACCACGCAGTAGTAATCTACGACGATAGATGACGACGCTTTCATGATCTTAACTTTCAATATCGTTCACTTTAAATACAAGTTATCATTTTGTTCATTCACTCAACATGTGATCGATGTATACAAATCAAATATACGTATATGTATGCAAATTCAAATATTATGAAAATATCTATCCGAAGCAATTTTTTATGAATAAAATTATTGCGAGTCACAAGGCGCTCTTGAATTTATATACAGAAATCAAGACACGTCTCAATTTAATATTGGTGTTTTTGGTTTGAAAATGAAAGGAATTGGAGTACAAGGTAATAAGATGAAATAGCTAGTAATCCTAGGAAAGACGCCTCGGTTATAAGACCACTTGGTGCGGTGGTCTCATAAGTAAATTTGAAAACAAAAAAGAATTTTAGAACGAAAAAGCTTGGGGTAAATGAAAATGGTATCATTAGATGTATTCTACTTTACCAAACCTGTTCAGTTCATATACGCACAATGCTGTGTCATTGTAGTTGAAATGTAAAACCTCTTTCCCTCGTTTTCGAGAAAAAATTACTAACATAGTTCAGAACACTGTTTTTTTCTAAGTGCTGTACTTGCGCTCCATTGCTGTACTTACGCTCCATTGCTAGACTTGCGCTCCATTTAAAATTTCCTACTATCTAAAGGTAGAAAAATAAGTTAAAAATAGTAAGTAAGTAAGTAAGCAGGCAGGTTTGGGGGTAACTGAAAAATAAAAGGACCAAACCTGCTTACTTACTTACTTACTTACAATATTTGTTGATGGTTACTATAAAAAAACAAACATGGCTGAATATTCTTTATATTGAAAGAAACAAAACTCGCGATACTGTATTTTTGTAAGTCCTGTACTTGCGCTCAATTTTCAAAAATTGTGCCATCTAACGGTAGAAAAACAATTTAAAAATAGTAAGTAAATAAGTAAGTAGGCAGGTTTGGGGGTAACTGAAAAATAAAAGGTCCAAACCTGCTTACTTACTTACTTACTTACTATATTTAACTTATTTTTCTACCGTTAGATGGCATGAAATTTTAAAATGGAGCGCAAGTACAGCAATGGAGCGCAAGTACAGCAATGGAGCACAGCAATGGAGCGCAAGTACAGCACTTAGAAAAAGATAGTATGTATTGTATCTATGGTACCGTCTTTGGATAAACGGAATACATTGTTTATAGTAACCATCAACAAATATAGTAAGTAAGTAAGTAAGTAAGTAAGCAGGTTTGGACCTTTTATTTTTCAGTTACCCCCAAACCTGCCTGCTTACTTACTTACTTACTATTTTTAACTTGTTTTTCTACCGTTAGGTGGCAGGGTGTTTTAAATGGAGCGCAAGTTTAGAAATGGAGCGCAAGTACAGCAATGGAGCCCAAGTACAGCACTTAGAAATAAACAGTATATATTGTATCTATGGTACTGTCTCTTCTCTCTTCGGATAACTACTGCCATCTAGCGGAGGAGCTAAGAATCTGGTAAGTAAAAATCTAATTTGGTGGGCTTTTTGGTTCATTTTACAAAGACCACTAAGCCCCGTGCTTAGTGGTAGTAGGCTTTCAACGGGTGGGCTTAACGACCAGACTCCGCGGAGCTACACTCCACATTATACAGATCCCTCAGTTTCCAACGCTCGCCAGCAGATAGTTAAAGCTGCACTAGCGCCACCAATATTTGCTGTAGTTAAGTCTGCGCAAAGTGCGTAAACGTATTCGAATAAGTTAAGCCATTACAACTGTAATAGCGAAGTACATTACTGTGACGAAATGTTAAATGGACATAAATCCTGATAAAAGACGAAACAGCAAGAAACTATAACAATTTCCAGAAGGGATTCTATATTTCCCGAAGGGATTAAGGAGGAGATATTTGGGGGTAGGGAGAAAAAGTTAACGGGCCAAAGTTGAGCTTTTATCCCAAGAGATGGCTACGTTGTGGTTCTCTTCGGTACAAATAATTAATTGTGGCCAGCGCCTAGTACGGCGCGAGTTTCCCGAAGGGCCTTTTTTTCGATAGCGGAATATGCAACAAATTATAAAATGCGTAATGGGCCGGGTGACTAGTTCAATTAAATGTTGGTTGAATTTTTTAACTTACGGAGCTCGTTGGTCGTCCGGTGGGTCGCTCCGCCACCCACCGGCCACCGCCCTCGCTCCCCTTGTTCTATGGGAGCTATGTGTTGTAGTCTCAAGTGCGTAGCACCAACTGCTGTATTCTAGCTCTGCATGGGGGGACCTTCGCCCAAATGCCACTACATCTAGCGGACAATATAAGAGGCGCACAGCGCACTCAAGTTAGGATCACAACATCTCCCCGTCACACACAAATAACACAAAACAGCAAAATAATGACGAGAATGATAAGAACATATCAGGATCTGAGTGGCGAGACGAAAGTCTGAGTAACAAGTATTTCAACAGGCGAAGAGACAAAATTAAGAGAATCAGGTAGGACAAAGTAATAGGAATATCAGTTCAGCTACTCCGCAGCAGGATCCATGGACACCACTATGACAGGAATATCAGGCAGCGCCTCGTCAGGGAGTGCGCGACGAGCCATTAGACGGGCAGAAGCTCGCACCGGCTGGACAATCTCGCGAACACGGCGAACGGCTACCGAGGACATACCAGCAGGAGGCTGACGGGTAGCCGAATCAGAGATCGGGGCTCGAACCGGCGAATGAATTGGAGGACCAGAAACAGACATAGGAGACGATACTTGAGCAGGAAGCCCATCCATGGGCAAGAATTGTTGGCGAGGGAATCCAAAACCAGCTGACGAGGAATTGTCAATGTTGATGGCACTACGGGTACGGCGGAAGTAACGGCCATCATCCAGTCGTATCACATATGAGTCGGGCACAGCACACTGACTGAATAGCCCCTGGTTTCCATCTCCCTGTGACGAGAGCTCGCACACGCTGGCCTACAATGAGAGCCGAGCAACGGACATCTGAACGGCGACCATGATTGAAACTGGCCGTGGCCTGACGTTGCTGAAGACGGGCGTGCACAGACGAAGCTGGAACAAGCTGAGGCTGCAAGCGGGCTGGCAGGAACGGAAGGGAGCCACGGAGATTGCGACCCTGCAGAAGCACCGACGGAGATGGAAGAGATTCCGAGACTGGAGTTGAGCGGATGGCCGCCAGCGCTTCCCACAGCGATTTGCCGTCGCTAAACATCTTAAGAAGAGTGCGCTTCACCGTCTGAACGTGACGTTCGACCAGGCCATTTGACTGGGCATACTCGGGGCTCGACGTGACATGGCGGATTTGGCGACGGGTACAAAAAGCGCGAATCTCCGCACATTCCAACTGCGTTCCATTGTCCGACTCCAGTTCCTCCGGAGCACCAAAATCAGAGAAAATGCGGTCCAGCTCCGCGATGACGGCCGAAGCGGTTGTGCTCCGAAGTGGCACGGCACACGGCCACTTGCTGTATGAGTCAACAACAAGTAGATAATCCACGCCATCATACTTGAAGAGGTCAGCCGACACCATTTGAAAAGGATGAACAGGAAGCCGGACCGGATAAAGTGGTGGCGCTGGGTTGCGGTGGCGATGCGCCTGACAAATGGAGTAGCTGGCCACTAAATTTCTGATCTGGTCGTCGCAACCAGGCCAGTACACCGACCTAGGAGTAAGAAAGTAAAGGAGAAAGATCTTCCCATAAGCCCCAGCAGAAAGATCTTAGCATTAGTGATCCGCTGCCACCAGATGGCAGAGCGCGTTAGTGCCAGGCCTACTTTTGGCGGGTTTTCACTGCAGTTGCCCACGATGAGTACAAAAACTTGGCTCAAAAATACCGATTTTAAGTATTAAACTAGTTAATAACGAACTTGAAAATGGTCAACAAGTGTTTTGCACCAAATTGTCGAACTGGATACAAACCAAGAAAAGATGAAGATCCCTCCAAGATTCCTAAAAAAGCTCTGTTTGCTGCACCCAAGGACCCCAAAGTGTTTTTGGCCTGGCAGAGAGCGATTCCCAGAAAAGATTGTCCTCTCAAACAGTCTTCTTTTTTGTGTGAAGACCACTTTTTAGTCAGTGATATCATTGCTCAATTTGATTCACTTCCCTCTGATCTGTTACCTGTTTCCAGGCTAGTCAAACGGCTGAAGTCTGGGGCAATTCCAAGCCAATGGCCAGGTTTGTGCTGTAACATCTTGATTTTAAATGATTTGATATTCTATTAATGTCTTTTTATATTTATATCAGATTGTCCAGCATATCTTTCCAAAACAGATTCAAAGAGAAAGAGTCCACCTGCAAGACTGTCGAAACCAAAAACTAAGAAACGGAGAATTGACAGTAGTGAGCCAGCAGAGAATGAAGAATTATTTATGGAGATTGAACAGCCGTTGCCTATGAACAGGTTTGTTAAGAGACTGCTTAGTCACAGAAGTGTTTCTATTTTACATACAATTTTAAAATCACAGTGAACAGGTTCCATTGGCGATTCCAAATGGATGGACTGAATATGTGATGGAAAGAGATGACATACGAGTTGTTTTTGAAGTCATCTGTCCAAAAGAGGAGTACCGGCCAATTGTTTTTAAATCCGTCAAAATTGATTTGGCCATGAAAGCTGCCAGTCTTTATGTGTATGATAAACTGGTGTCTGGGCAAGAAAATCAACTGCAGTTTGAAACTCTGTCTGATGTCAACGGAATTTTAGACTCATTTCACAAACAACCCTTTTGTAATGGGTTCGTTAACGACAGCCAGTACGCTGCTACTGCAACCTACACATCTGGATCTCAAAAAGAAGGAAGATGGTATTCTAATCAGTATGTCAAAAGTTAGCTTTTATTCCAACTGTCGACATTTACTATCGTAATTCACTTCTGTTTTAGTTGTATTGGCGTACGGTCTGAAAATGAGACCTGTTGCGCAAAATGCAAAACTTTTGAAAGCACCTTGCAACATGGTATACGCCGGGCGATTCGGAAAGGAATACGCGCCCAAGCCCGCTTCAGCTTTACGGGCCGTTCACCTCGTAAAAGTGGTCGTCGGATTAAAGCTCTTAGACAGTTACGTCACGAGGAGCTTGTTATCATGGTAACGCAGTTGAAAAAAACCATAGACAACCAAATCAGAAAGCTTGAACGAGAACGTCAGCGAGTTCAGGTAGCTTCAAATTCATCAGCAGGTGGTAAAACCCATTTTGTAAAATTTGTTTCTTAGATCCTCCGAGACGAAGCAAAGGAAGCACGACAGAAAATGGCCAACATTAAAGAATCTACCATCGAAGAGTACTTGAAACCACTAGAGTACCAGGTAGAAAGGAGTGTCGCTGATGTATAGTTATTGATAATTAGTTGTTATCGGGCTAACATGTTATATGTTATTCATTTGATATCAAGAAAAAAAATCCATAAGAATCTGCTAGTTTTAGCTTAGTAGGAATAGTAGAATAAGTTACATTATACCGTAACATTCTTTACACTATTACTTAAATACTTTCCTATTCTCTTGTATAGCCGTTTACACGCAAATATTTCTATTCACTGAATTACAATTTATACTCAAGTACAATATAACAACTTGAATATGCTGAATAAATTAACATGAGGTTCTTTATCTATATCCTAATTTCTAATGTAACTCTCCATCCTGACATTTTTATAGGCAAGGAAAACGGTTACAACGATAATAGCTCAAGCTAAGCAACGTGGAAAAGGCCGTAAGGGGAAAAATAAAGGAATGCGTTATGATGCAGAGTGGCTACTCGAGTGCCTTTTGCTTCGTACTAAGAGTTCACGAGTCTACAACCATCTTCGTGATAGCAAATTGCTTCCATTACCACATCCTACCACGCTAGGGAAAATGTTGAATTCTATGGCTTGTCAATTTGGATTCAATCAAAACGCATTAGAAGCTATCGAACGCATGTTGAAAGACGCGAAACCAGAACAGCGAATCGGGTTGATAACCTGCGACGAAATAAAAGTTGCTGATGACGTATCGTTCAATACCCAAACCTTTACTTTCGAAGGTTTCAGTAACATGGGGCGAAATGAAGATGAAAAAGATGTCTCGGAGGAAGGAGAGGTTTTTCCACTACATCCAGAGAACCTTACTGAAGACGAACCGCAAGAAGATGAATCACACGATATAGATCATCCAGAAACTGCGGACCAAGAAGAATTGCCAGAAAATGAAAAACAACAGGATCAGAGTACCGAGCAACCGGAACCGCCGCAACCGAAACCACCGCAACCGAAAAAGAAAAGAGGCCGCCCGAAGGGTTCGTCAAAAAAAAAGAAACCATCGCCCATCAAAAACAAGAGAGGTCGACCGAGAAAGAATGCTCCGAAAAATAATGGCAAGGGACACAAATCACAGGAGGAGATCCCGAACGGCCAGTCGCAACAAGAGATCCCTAACGGCCAGTCACAGCAAGAGATCCCGAACGGCCAGTCGCAACAAGAGATCCCTAACGGCCAGTCACAGCAAGAGATCCCGAACGGCCAGTCGCAACAAGAGATCCCTAACGGCCAGTCACAGCAAGAGATCCCGAACGGCCAGTCGCAACAAGAGATCCCTAACGGCCAGTCACAGCAAGAGATCCCGAACGGCCAGTCGCAACAAGAGATCCCGAACGGCCAGGCCCAGTTGCAAACTAAACCAAATGAGCAGTCACAATCTAAACCAAACGAGCAGTCGCAATCTAAACCAAATCAGCTTGTCTCGTCTATTGAATCGAAAATAGCAGACCATGCCCTAGTATTTATGTTTAGACCCTTACTGGGAAACTGGGTTCAGCCTATTGGTGTTTGGGCGGCTCGTGGGGCTGCTCCGGGGGATGATATATCTCGCCTTCTGCTAGCTGCTATAATTCGACTTGAGGAGCATGGGGCACGAGTTATTGCTGTGACGTCCGATGGGGCACAAAACAAAAAAACGGTATGGAAAAACTCTGGTATCACCATAACAACCGGCAAAGATGGAAAGGAGGAAATAATAAGCAAGATGTCGCATCCTATCGCAACGGAAGAAGACATACATTTCATTCTTGATCCACCTCATGCATTTAAATGTGTGAGAAATCAGATTTTCAATAACGAAACTGTTCAGGTTAATAAAATTACCTATCTTTTCCTAATGCACTTTGTAAAACTGGTCTTTGTAGGCTGGTGGCAAAATTTTTTCTCACTCAATGTTAAGAACTCTTTATAAGGTTGATGGCCGTGTTTCGCTAGGCGGCAAAAGAGTTTGTTGGAAACTAAGAAATGCTCACATCCATCCATCACCAATGCAAAAAATGAACGTGAAGCTTGCTGTTCAAGTATTTAAATATATTTTTAGCAATTTACGTTTCTTATTTGTTAAAGGGTCTGTATTTTTGTTATAGGTCCTGTCGGAATCGGTTGCCAACGGATTCCGAACATTTCGCATGCATCACGATAAGGCCATTGCGGGTCAATTCAAAAATACGGAGGGGATAGAAAGTGTGTTTCGCCTTTTAAACGGCGCTTTCGACGTGATGAATTCAAGGTGTCCAAGAGACGCCCTTCGTCCAGCAAGACTCTCAGCAGCTAAACAAGTTCTTCTATTACTCTTTCGATTTATTTAGTTTTTTTTTAAATATTGTTCGGTATTTTATAACAGAAACTCACTGAGCTCGATGAGCTATTGAAGGAGACGGAAAGGCTTAGTAAGGAAAAGATTATTGGACCCAAGTATCCACCACCTTTTGTGGCCTTTGTAACGATAAAAGGGTTGCGAATTACCATTAAGAGCATCCTTGCTATTGTGGACATCTTATTTGCGAAAGGATTCAAATACGTTCTCACGGGAAAGCTGAATCAGGACTGTCTTGAGGTAATTGCCTTATTGTTGAACAAATCATAGCCTAATCAGTGTACAAAATTTAACGTTCCAGCGATTCTTTGGAATCATTCGAGCTGCGGGAGGAGGGAACGAAATGCCCACCACGTCTTCTTTCCTACAACTGTTTAGGATGATAACATTATATTATCCCACAAAAAAGATTTTGAGAGGATCAAACGTCGATGACGAGAGTGATCAAGTCAGTGTAGAGCAGCGATTAACGGTGCTAACTAATTACAGAGATTGGATTAAGAATGGTTACAAGGAAAACAAAAAAAAGAACGATGCACTCAAAGCGTTTGTCAAGGACATTTTACTGAAAGGCATTCGTGTAGAAATTGAAGAACAAAACAATCTCAGTCCTAGTCAAGCTTCAATAAGTGACAATCTTGTTTACTACATTTCAGGCTACCTAGTCAGTAAATGCAAAAGTCGCTGTAAATGCAAAGACTGTGTCTTGTCTGTTGACACTGGGCTTGAAGCTCTGCCAAAAGATTTTAGTGCCAAAGATTTAACTGTTTTAAAGAATAGAGGAAACCTAAGATTTGCATCTTCGAATCTCTACAATCTTCTAGCAAAAGTAGAAAAACATATCTTGGCCAAAATAGCTGCTGGAGAAATCTTTGAGAGATCGTCATTTACAGATATCCTTACTTCATTATGTGATGAAAAGTTACCACAAGTAGGATGTAATCAACACAAACAAGTTTTTATGTCTACTCTAATTATAGACTACATGTGTTCACGAATGAAATGCATTGCTAATCGAACAAGACTTGAAGTTGCTGAAGACAAGCGCTCTAGAGCTAAAACTCTCAGAAAAGTAGCTATGCTATGAGATGTCAACCAAAAGTTCCTAAACTGCCATGTTTTTAAACTTGTTTTGAATGTTATTTAACCCAGTTGACTTTGTTTTGAAACTGTGTGTAGACTGTATTGAGGAGAGAGGCAACTACAGAAAGCAATACACACGGGAGACCAAACTAATTTAGTCAATGTTTAAAGCACCAAAGCACAATAAAACACAAAAACTGACGTCAAATGATGCACCATGAAAAAATCTATCAATGTAAACAACTTTCTTTCACTTTTAATCACTGTAAACACTTTTTCAAACGATTTAAAACCGCTTGTCCCTATGTTGACAAGGGCAAACCCGCCAAAAGTAGGCCTGGGACTAACGCGCTCTGCCACCTGGTGGCAGCGGATCACTAATGCTACAAGGGGGGTATAGGAGATCTTTCTCCTTTACTTCTTACTTCTAGCACCGACGATCGAGCTCTCAGCACCGACTTTACTTCGCCAAAATGGCCATCATGAACACCATCCATCACTTCTCGACGTAGGGACATAGGCACAACCAGCCGCTCCCCGTACAAGAGCAAGCCCTCCGCCTCGGCTAACTGATGGCGAACGGCCCAGAAAGGTTTAGCCTGGACAGGGCACTGACTTTTGTGATCTGGCCATCCCCTCAGAAGAAGATTTTTGACAAGCTGCAAGACCGGATCAGCCAGCGTAGCCTCCGCAAATTTAGACCGAGTGTCAGCCATCGGAATCACTGTGTCAAGAACGACATGAACTTGCTCTCCACAGTTCTGCGTTGTCCCTGACTGAGGACTCAGTGTTTAAATAAAAACACTCTGTCGATTCAAAGGCTGAGTTTATTTCTTGGTCGAAACGAAAGCTTCATCGCAACGTCTCCTTCCGTCGAATCCTCCGAAAACACTGCCTTCCCCTTGCTCCGAGATTTCGCAAGAAGGCGACGGCAGGCCGTTTCCCACGGTCAAATTGGTCACACGGGTGTCGACATATCAATACAGAAAAAAGGGAAAGCGAGATAAATGGGCATTGGGGAAAGAGCTAGACGACAGCTTTATGAGAGGGAAAGAAACAAAACAACAATCTAGAAATCTGAGTGAAGACAGCTGCATTTAGGTCAATGGGGGCGAGTCATAGTGTGAAAAACGGGGCGACTGAAACAGGACTGGGGTGGTGAATAAGGGAAGAAAGAAGAAACACAAAAAAAAACGAAATCTGAATTGGGATGATCGAGAGGCGGACAATATAACACAAAAAATAGTAATCTACCGATGCTCAATCGGTTACAGCGGGGCCTGTTTTTGACTGAGGTTCAAAAACATCTTTTTCTAGTAAACACATTTTTGCTGCGGGGCGCAGGTATTCTCCGGTTTTTGTCTTCACTTTGGCAGCTCTAACAACACCATCTTGACTGGTAATTGTTTCAAGGACTCTCCCGATGGGCCAGTGTCCTCTCGGAGAATCTGGGTTGACCAACAGGACGATATCGCCCACCTCCAAATTCGGTTTTCGTCGAAGCCATTTCTTTCGCTCGGTAATTGTAGGCAGGTATTCTTTTAACCACCGGCGCCAAAAGTGGTTCACCATCACCTGTGCAGCTCGCCAACTTCGTTTGGAACTTATTTCTGTTTCGTCAAATACATCCATTGGGATATTTGGATTTGCTCTTCCTATAAGAAAATGATTAGGCGTGAGGGGCTCAGGGTCCCGCGGGTCAACGCTTATATGCGTCAGTGGTCGTCCATTGAGTAGGGATTCTACCTCAGTTAGTATAGTTATCAACATCTCATCAGTTAGCGGACGTGAATCCATGATTGAATTGAGTGCAATCTTAGCAGATTTTACCATTCTCTCCCATACACCACCAAAGTGGGGTGCTGCAGGTGGAGAGAAATGCCACTCAATCGAACGCCTACTCATAGCTCCATCAATTTTTGCTTGGTTCCATCTTTCTAAACATTCCCTGATTTCCTTATCTCCAGCGACAATCTGCGTACCGTTATCGCTGTAAACTATAGCGGGACATCCTTTCCTATCAGTAAACCGTTGGAACGCCATGAGGAATGAATTGGTGTCAAGAGTCGCTGTCCATTCTAGGTGTACAGCTCGAGTGACGAGGCAAGTAAATAAAAGGACGTACCGCTTTATCTTTCGCCGAAACATGCTAACAGTGTATGGACCAAAATAATCAAGACCGGTATTAGTAAAAGGCGGCTGGTAAGGCTCAATGCGACATCGGGGAAGAGAAGACATGAGCGGAAAATCGGGCTGTTTATGCCTCCTCTTACATGTAAAGCATCGATTGACGTATCTTTTGATCGTAAGGCGGCCTCGAATAATCCAGAAGCGGGATCTAAGACTACTTAGCAATCGTTCTACTGATGGGTGTCTTAAAAGAAGATGTTCCTCCATCACGATAAGGTTTGTGAGTGGATGATCATGAGGGAGAAGGATAGGATGTTTGATGTCGTATGAAAAATCTCCCTTATCGATACGTCCGCCAACTCGTAACAAACCAACTTTATCAAGAAATGGAGCAAGTTTTATAATGTGAGAATCATTGCGTATCGGTTTACCGGACTTGAGCGCCTTTATTTCTTGACCGAAACATTCTATTTGTCCCTGGCGGATACATGTCTCCTTAGCTGTTTTTAATTCAGGAATAGTTAGGAATCCAAATCGAATTGGTTGATCACTGGCCTTCATTTTAAGATTGTGTATGTACCTAGCAATCCAAGCGACTACTCTGCAACATTTAAAGAAATTCGATGAATTTTTTATTAGGTTTGTTATCCCTTCAATCCCTTTAGAATGGTTAATCACACCGATCCACTTTGATTTTGCTATTTCGGGGTCATCTGACAATGGTTCTCGACATAATTGTTGTTCGGGCCAGTGATCTTCTGACTGATAAAGGAACGCGGGCCCAGAGAACCAACGGTGATTATCGTTAAGTTCCGTAGGAAACAATCCGCGGCTGCATTCGTCTGCCGGATTGTCCGTTCCCGGAACATGTGACCAATCATCCGCACTGGATCCGTCTAGAATTTCTGCAACTCTGTTTGCTACGAACGTATGATAACGACATGTTTTAGACTTAATCCATTGTAAAACTGTTTTTGAGTCACACCAATAAAAAACTCGATTTATTGGAATCCTAAGGCTGTCCAATACCTTTCTTACGAGACGCAAGCCTACAACCGCACCTTGTAACTCCAATCTCGGGATTGTTAACGGTCGAATAGGTGCCACGCGGGACTTCGATAAAACGAACGAGACTCGGGCAAGATCCTTGTTGCAAACAACTCGCAGATAAACGACGGCACCAAAACCAACCATCGAGGCATCACTGAACGCGTGAATTTGAGCCTCTTTAAAATGGGGTGATAGCGTGAGAGGTCTGGGTATTCTTATATTTTCTAAATAAGGAAGGTGGCAAATCCAACGGTGCCACTGTATTAAGATAGCTTCTCCTACTATTTCATCCCAGTCACACCCCGACGCCCAAATTTCTTGCATCACCTTTTTTGCGATTAAAATGACAGGTGTTAAAAAACCCAACGGATCGAAAACGGTTGAGATGACGCTCAAAATTCGTCGCTTGGTATTCGCCTCTGAGTCTAGGTTAATTTTAAACATAAATTCATCCGATTCGCTGTTGTATAGAACGCCTAAAGTTCTTTCGATAGGTAGTGCTTCTAAATCCAAGTTTAATGTGGGGTTGTTCCTATCTTCTCTGGGGATTGTAGTCAAAACCTTTCTAGACGAAGAGATCCATTGATTCAAATGAAATCCACCTCTTTCTAACAAGGCGCTGTACGCCTTCCTGGACAAAATCGCTTCCTCCTCCGAATCAAAAGAATCAAGTAGATTGTCCACGTAAAAGTTCGTTACAATTTTATCTGCTACACTTGGGAATTCCTTAAAGTGTTTCTCTGCGTTCCGTCGTAGTACACTCGAGCAAATGAAGGGGGAAGAGATTGCACCAAAGATTTGAACTTGCATCTGATAGATAGTAGGAGGAGTGTGGACCCCGGGTGACCGCCATAAAAAACGTAGCGCAGATTGATCTTCGGATTTAACTTGAACCTGCAGAAACATTTGTTTAATGTCCCCGCTCAAAGAAATAGCTCTTTCGCGAAATAGTAACAGTACAGTCACAAGATCATTTAAAAGGTTAGGTCCTTTTAACAATACATCATTAAGAGACGATCCACAATGTCTGGCTGAAGCGTCGAAGACCACACGAACCTTATTAGGTTTCTGAGGATTTATCACGCCGTGGTGTGGGAGGTACCACGTTCGGCCCTCGCATCCGGCTATCTCACTTGCATTCACCTTTCGCGCAAACCCATTTTCTATATAATCGTTTATCACGGCTGTGTACCTCTCGGCGAAAATCCGATCCCGGCGAAAGCGATGTTCTATAGAGCGGAGCCTGCGAAAGGCTGTCTCATAGTTATTCGTTAAAGAAATGGTGGAGGACACCCAAGGAAGACCTACGGAGTAGCGAGTTCCATTGAATGTCGTCGTTGCTTTCACTAATTCCCTGGCTCGCTTATCTCTTTCTGATTCAGGGAATCTTAAATTGGGGACGAGCCCAAATGACTCTGTTTCCCAAAACTTCTCCACCGTCTTGTGTAAATCGCATTGATTCCTAATTGTAAGAACAAATGGTGACTGTGGTTGGTTTGTTTTGTCTCTTTCCGGAACAGGCCCAACGCAGCACCACCCGAACGGAGTGCGAATTCCATAAGGCGCTTGAGTTCCCTTTGGTGGCGCACGCCTGTCTAATTGTTGATGAGCTTCTTGTATTTCTGCCCCGATGAGAATCGTAACGTCTCCAAAATCAGTATCATTAATTTTTACGTCACTTAGATGAGGCCATCTAAGTTTCAGCTTCTTTAAATCGTATTCTCTCTTCGGTAATTTGAGATTTGGAACGGTGGAAGCTTCAGTGACGTCAACCACGAAGGACTCATCTAATGATTTGATAATAAAGCTGACCTGTGACGTTCGAATAGCCGGGTCTCTGCCGTGAAACGTTCCAAAAGTAGTTAAACGAGGCCTTCCATTCAATTTCAGTTTTTTGGCAACATCCAATCGTATCAACGTCACATCACTTCCGTTATCTAACAAGGCGTGTGTATACACCGTCTTTCCATTGGCCTGTAATATAACTGGGACCACATTTAATAGCGTTTTTAAGATAGTGCGTTTACTTGACATCGTATTTACGGTCTGGCTGTGGCTTTCAACATCCCTTGCTTTCAAGGGATACATCCGCGGGGCCCCGTGAATCAAATAATGGTGACGTTGCCCACATTGATCGATTGAACAGGTCGATTTGGAAGGGCATTCTACACTGCGATGAAGGCCATCAAGACAACGAAAACATTGTTTTTTATCTCTTACGCACTCGGCTCTTTCCCCTACTGACATTTCCATAAATACATTGCACTTTTCAATTGAGTGATTTTTCCCACAACAAAAACATGAGATAGCCCGCGAATCTGTTAACAAAACTGTAGGCTTCGAACCAGACGAAAAGTTAGTGCGTGACTTACTGTTGTCTTGTTCCTTTCGAAACCCCTTTTTACTAGACTTATTTTGTATTGACGGCGGTCGGATCATCATTTCGCCCATCACAATCTCATCGAGCCAATGAGCTAGATGTTTAAGAGTTGCCCGTTTCGGTATCATTTTATAAACCTTAATGCCCCAAGTATTGCGCATTCGAGGTGGGAGTTTACCGACAATGTGTTCTAAAGTCATTCCCGCCTCTAAATCTTGTTCGTATCCCCCGTTTCGTAATGCATACATCGCCCCGTGAAGCGTTCTTGAAAATTTGCCAAGTTCTGAATAGTCATCGTCTTTGATAGTCGGTAGGCTCATCAAAGACGTTAAATGGGCTCGGGCGACTACTTGTGGCTGTCCATAGCGCTTACGTAACTCTGTTAGGGCGTCATAATAGGTGGAAGCATTCTCAAGATATTCGGAAATATATGAGCGTACTTCAGATGACAATAACTGTTTCAAAACTGCGAGTCGTTGGCTATCGGAGGGTAGGACATCGTGAATCATGTCCTTAAATGAGGATAAAAAGGTGGGCCATTCACGGGGATCTCCATTGAAAGGTTCAATTTTTAATTGGGGTATGGCGTTCATCATCCACATTGGGTTAAATGAATGTGATTGATTCGTCGAGACGGAACGTCTGTGGTCAATCCAGTCCGTGACCGGCTTTTGCTCAGATGTTGGAGAGTAGCGGGGCCGTTTTGACGGATTGTAGTTTGAAACGTGTGAACATATAGACGACGAAGGCGAATTTGGCCTACTGCGATGGAATTGACTGCTGTAGGGATTTATAAACGAATTCATACTGGCAGAAGGTCTTATTTCAGATTGATTTCTAAAAGACGACGGTTCGGCGGGGGTAAAACCATTGTCCATACTGCCTATATCAAACGATTCGGAAATAGAATGAGACGTATCTAGATTTTGTAAATAGTGATCAATCCTTTCTATTACTTCTCGGACCATACATTCATTCTCGTTTATATAGATATAGGCTCCTTCAATTGACTGACCATCTTGCCGCAAGGCTTCCACGTAGTCCGAATGCGCCTTTCTAAGGTCCTCAATTGCAATCGAAATATGCTCACGATGAGCTATAATGGAATCTTTATTCTTTTCTTCCGATAAAACAAAGTCTAGGTTACTACAATGACGAACAAGACCCCGACGGATAGTGTCCCGAACGACCTTTAATGCCCCGATCCCATAAACCTCATCAATTTCCTCGGTAATTCTGTCGTCCCTTCCCTCCCGTGAAGGACTATTAACCGATTCATTGATAGACATTATCAATTATGTCCTTTGCCTGATGAATAAGACACTGATTCTATGCTAACAGTAGGACATAATAATCCGATAGTCAGATTTTTCAGAGGAACCGATTACAGTTAAATTTGTTGAAACATGCCAATTTAACGATTAATACAACGAAAGACAGGTTAACTGCAACGACTTTCATAGCCAAACAGAACGAAATGATTGTCACAAATGACTTTCAAGATAGTCTAATCGAATAATGGCTATAAGCCACGCGAAACGAAACGATTGCCACAGATAACTATCAAAGATAGTCTAATCGAATAATGGCTAATAGCCAAACGAGACGAAACGATTGCCACAAATGACTACAAAATAGTCTATTCGAATAATGGCTAAGAGCCAAGCGAACGAAACGATTTGCCACAGATAGACTATCAAAGATAGTCTGTTCGAATAATGGCTAATAGCCAAGCGAACGAAACGATTTGCCACAGATAGACTATCAAAGATAGTCTATTCGAATAACATTTAAAATATTCAAACAAGACGAAGCGATTGCCACATGTATAAAAAAGTCGTCTGTAAGACAACATAAAGAAAAACAATACGATTGATCAAACAGTAGCCCAATCCCTACGTGCAAAATTATCTGTCGACGGCCGTGTTCGTGGTCCTGTGCCCCAACAGTTTAAGGCACGCGCCAGTGGGTCTTTTCCCAAAGACCCCTAAACGAACGACGCCTCCAACAACAGACAATTCGCACTAAGAGAAAGGTAACTTACAATCGAATGTTGAAACTCAAAGAAGGTGTAGGTGGTAGGCTAGTCGGTCGATTTCAAATGCGGCGGAATTTCCCGGTCGATGCACCAAAAAATGTCCCTGACTGAGGACTCAGTGTTTAAATAAAAACACTCTGTCGATTCAAAGGCTGAGTTTATTTCTTGGTCGAAACGAAAGCTTCATCGCAACGTCTCCTTCCGTCGAATCCTCCGAAAACACTGCCTTCCCCTTGCTCCGAGATTTCGCAAGAAGGCGACGGCAGGCCGTTTCCCACGGTCAAATTGGTCACACGGGTGTCGACATATCAATACAGAAAAAAGGGAAAGCGAGATAAATGGGCATTGGGGAAAGAGCTAGACGACAGCTTTATGAGAGGGAAAGAAACAAAACAACAATCTAGAAATCTGAGTGAAGACAGCTGCATTTAGGTCAATGGGGGCGAGTCATAGTGTGAAAAACGGGGCGACTGAAACAGGACTGGGGTGGTGAATAAGGGAAGAAAGAAGAAACACAAAAAAAAACGAAATCTGAATTGGGATGATCGAGAGGCGGACAATATAACACAAAAAATAGTAATCTACCGATGCTCAATCGGTTACATGCGTCACATCGTCAAGAAAGAGGCAGGGCGACGGAGCACGGCTGAGTGTGTCGGCGATGTATAGTTCCTTCCCAGGCTTGTATACCAGCCGAAAATCAAAACGTTGTAGCTGAAGGCGAAGACGCTGGATGCGGGGTGAACAAGACGCAATAGGTTTATCCAAAAGACCAACCAGAGGCTTGTGGTCAGATTCGACAACGACGGTCTGGCCATAGACATACTGGAAGAATCGCTCAAGGCCAAAGTAGACCGCAAGGAGCTCCTTTTCGATTTGAAAATACCGTTTCTGGGTATCAGTCAGCGATGTGGAGGAGAAAGCCACCGGTTGCCCATGTTGAAGCAATACAGCCCCGATGCCGATAGAAGAAGCGTCGACCGAAACGACGACAGGAAGCGAACTATCAAACAGGCGAAGGACCGGCAGTGACGACATGGTAGCCTTTAAGTTGGCCAAAGCGGTCGCGTGATAAGCCTCCCACACCCAAGCAGCATCTCCTTTCAACAGATCGCGAAGAGGACGGGTGATTGTTGCCAGATTAAGGCAAAACTTGTCGAGATAAGTCACCATACCCAGCAATCTGACCAGATCCTGAGGGCCAGACGGATCAGGCATCGAAACAATGGCCGCAATTTTAGACGGATCGGGCTTCAAAGTGCCTTGGCCAATAACATGTCCAAGCCATGGAAGTTCCTGGAGAAAGAAACGACATTTCTTAATGTTGAGCTTCAAATTGTGGAGACGGCAGCGCTCAAATACCAGGCGTAGATTCTTGTGTAGTTCTTCCAAAGTCTCTCCAGTCACGAGAAAATCATCAAAATAAATGAAAACACCGGGCAGATCGCCAAATAGGTCCGCCATAACTTGAAGATAAATCTCGGGCGCAGACTTAAGGCCAAACGGAAGGCGGAGGTATCGGAAGCGTCCTTTCGGCGTCGCCATCGTGCACAGATAAGAAGCTGCAGACGATAAAGGAATTTGATAAAAACCCGATGCAGCATCAAGACTACAAAAGAATCGAGCTTTACTAATTCGGCTGAAGAGCTGCTCCACGGTGGGGACAGAGAAGTGATGACGCTGGATCGCTTTGTTCAATTCAGATGGGTCGAGGCATATGCGAACGTCGCCATCTGGTTTACCCACCACCATCATCCGACTGACCCACTCAGTCGGCTCCTTAACTGGCGTGATGATGCCGTCGGCCACCATCTGATCCAATTTCTGATAAACTTTCTCCTCGAGGCGAAATGGAAGACGACTTGCAGCACAAACGACAGGATCAACTTGATTGGCACCTGATGCTTGACGGATGTCATATTCGACGGGCAGCCGTCCAAGTCCAGTGAAAACGTCGATGAATTCAGTCACAACGGCAGGTAGAGCAGGACTCGTCGATGCGATCGAGTCAACACGACGAATGAGATTGAGAGCTTCGCAAGATGGTAGGCCAAAAATTGGAGGTTGACCCGGCTCATCAACGACAACAAAGTCAGCAACAAAAATACGGCCTCGATGAGCGACTTTACATGACTGTAAGCCCATAACTCGTAGGAAGCCCTCCGTGCCGTAGCTACGGACACGAGGGCCAGGCCGAAGGCGACGACGATGAGCTGGAAGGCGGAGAAACAGCTCCTTTGGCAGCACGTTACAGGTCGCACCGGAATCAAGTTTAAAGTTAACAGTAACGCCATCTATCTGGAACTTTTCAAACCACTCAGAGTTCCCGCCGGAAGATTGTATGGTGTGGCAAACGTACTGATCTGTAAATGAACGCGATTCACCGAGACGAAGCGAAGCAAAGAGAAGGATTGCGAAGACGATTGAGGCGCAGCACGAGGTCGAGTGCAGCGATTAGCCAAATGACCTAGCACCCCACACTTGTAGCAAGTAAGCTGAGTTGCTTTACACTGGTCTTTCGGATGACGACGACCACAAGCATTGCAGCCGGCTTGTTGCCGACCAGAAGAACCGCCACCTGAAGAGCGACCCGCACCAGACTGAGTAGCAGCGTTAGGTCTTGATGATTGGTCTGGCCTGGGTGGAGCGACGTCTGTTGTAATTCGATGAACCGATCCTACTTCGGGCTGAACACCAATCTGAGAGAGTTGAGACCTCGATGACTCACAGGCACGGACAATATCACATGCCTTAGGCAGTAGCAAGTTTTGTTCAAACAATAATTTTTCACGGACCAACGGGTCTGCAACACCAAGGACAATCTGATCACGTAATATTGCATCAACGGCCGCAATATTGCCGTAATTACACGTCTTCACTAAGTTACGTAAGTCAACGAGCCACGCGGTGTAAGACTCACCCGGCTGCTGGTGGCGTTTGAGAAATCTGGAACGTTCGAATACTTCACTTCGTCGAGGTTCAAAATGATAATCAAACAAATCCAACACAGGTTTGATTTTCTTGGCATCAGCTCTCACATTAAACGAAAAGGTGTCGTAGATTTTAAGGCCTTCAACACCGATGAGCGTTAGCAAGACGCCGACAAGAATCTCCTCATCCGCCTCAGTTTTCCTCGTGGCCTTCAAATACCACTCAAATTGACGACGCCACACACTCCATTCAGATGCCAAATTACCGGCACTAAAGTTAAATGAGTCAGGGGCTTTCAACGACAAAGCCATGGCGAAATAACACTGGAAACGTGTACGGTTGGTGCACACCACGCTGGGCTACAGGCACAGCACGTGGTCCTTTGTTCTCTACGCGGGCTCAGAGACACACTTCTGACACCATGTTGTAGTCTCAAGTGCGTAGCACCAACTGCTGTATTCTAGCTCTGCATGGGGGGACCTTCACCCAAATGCCACTACATCTAGCGGACAATATAAGAGGCGCACAGCGCACTCAAGTTAGGATCACAACACTATGGGTCTACCATTTATTAATAAGACATGAAGAAAAAAGGTAAATATATCAGACGTATCATCAACGTCGGAGTCTCAGAGACCCGGCAGCAGAATTTGTATGAATCGATATGTATTGACATTTTTCGTTTTTTTTTCAGAAATAAAACCTACAAATTATAGTTTGGTGCAAATTTACGATAAATTTCGTGATTTATCATATAATTAGCAATTAAATACGAGAGAAACTTAATCCCTGAGGTCTGAGGACGTAGTCCTCAGCCGAAGGCCTAGCGGTCTTTAATGCAATGGAAGATCGCACTAGCCCGTACAGCTAGGACTCGCGCAGAACTTTATTCCTCCGCCTGAGGCTACGCTTCTTAGAAAACCATGGATTTTCTCAGAACACAGCAAACTTTGTGCGGCCTACTAGTCGGAAACGGTCAATCCTATTAAAATTCTGCAACTGCTATCATTTTTTAAATTTCCTCAGCTGCCCCCCCCCCTTACCAAACACCATTATTATCGGATAACATTATGTCAATATTGTTAGGTAACACTGAAACACTAAATGGTAACTAGCTTGTGGTCAACTCGGTTTAGTACAAAAACTGATTTTCAAGGTTATACGTAGTGGATTTCTATATAACGGTCATTAACAGGTTTCAAGGTACTGTTTGGTAGAAGATTAAGGAATATAAGAGGGAGGAGTAGATTACAGAAACATAATATATTGTGGTACAAACGGCAAGCATGTAGCGGTGACGTTCAGGAATATGTAAGTGGTCATTTCCATACTGCTACCGTAGAACGGGGTAACTTTGAACACGCGAAGTAACTTTGAACAAAAAAATGAATTTAATCAGGGGCTCACAAAATCTATGGTGAACTTCCATCGATGATGATTTTTTTTAAGTATATGCGAGAGATCGTAAGAGTTGTAGTAGTCATGTAAAAACACATGTAAGTTCAAAATTTTGACTGGAAAAAAAATTTGAAGTTACGAGAGACAAAATTGAAGAAAAGGGTCAAAAGTAAGTTGTGCGATTTCTCGAAAAATATTCCTTATTTTGGGCTGATTATTTTCAAAAGTAAAGCTAACATGCTGGATACCACGAACAATTTTTGGTTTTGTGTAGAACAGCGCGTTAATTTAATTAACTCTAACACTGTTCAAAATTTCCTCAATTTTTTCTCAATTCCCGGGGTAACTTTGAACAAAAATCGGGAAAAATTCCCTTTTCGGTTGTGATTTTGCCAGCACTGTCGTGCAATAACTTATTTTTTTTGCATTTCCGTCCGTGTTACGGTGTCGCTGGCACACCAGAAGCAAAAAAGTCCTCCAAATTAAGTTAATTTAGGAGCAACTGGTGTACTTGGTGTCTCTCATAAGGTTAACACGGCGTTTAAAGTTACCCCACCCGGGGGGTAACTTTCAACCTAGCAGCAATGATGTACAGTAAAAAGATGTACGAGACCCATTTTTTGGTTTTGCCGAATTCGAAATAGGAAAAAATTTATGAGCTAAAAACACGAAAAAATGCCCGTTTTTTGTTTAAAGTTACCCCGTTATTTTTTACTGTTTTACGAACGCACCCTGATTTCAATGTTCTACAAAAAACAAAAAACAAAAAAAAGTGAAAATCCCTCAGGGATAAAATGCCGATTGTGAATGACGCGCTTCCTCACACACCTAATTTGAAATTATTGCGATCGCCCGTGCTCGTGCTTCCCATTCAAGGCATCAAGACGTTCCCAATCGTTCCCATCATCCTGTAGGCAGCATCATCTAGATCATCCTACTGCAATTACCATGGGTTCTATATTCTATTATACTGGTGATATAACGTGTACTAAGTGACAAAGTGTTTCAAATTAGTTCTTAATTAGCTAAAACGATGACAATGACACACACCTTTATGTTCTAAATTTAAGACAGAACCACGTTGTCAATGTGCTCGTCAAAAACTGCAATGCAATACAGGTCGGTTTGAATTTGCCTCGATTTGGCCGACAATGTTGTCACCATATGTCCGTGTAGAGCAAAGTTCGTCTGTTTTAATTTTCACTTGACGATATTTAAAACGCGTAACAGAGTAATCGATGTAGAATCGATCGTTGTCGTGGATGTTCGAGTAGCTACGACTCTCCTTTCTCACCTTTTTCGCCAATCAACCGGGGTTAACAGGAGGGAAGCTAGTGGAATATGGAAGAGTCAAAACGATACCCCATCTTTAAATCTACTATCCCCATCTAGTCAAAACCCCTCCTGGCCTCCTATATCTTATTTGTACCCAATTCATGAAGTATATTGTTATGAGTGAAGATTTGAGGCGAGTTGAAATGTCCTTTGACGACCTCTGGTTACCCTTTTTCCCTTTTTTCCTAAAAGACGATACCCCATCTTTAAATCTACTATCCCCATCTAGCTAGTGTGAATTTCTATTTATAGTTGTAAACTGATTACCAAATATAACTGGCAACAGCAGATACCCCTCCTGGCCTCCTATATCTTATTTGTACCCAATTCATGAAGTATATCTTAAGATATATATACTTCATGCCCAATTGCTGAAATGCCATCTATGAACGCAGAAGGGAACTAATGCCATCTATGAATGCAACACTGAACTAATGACCTGGTGTAGAAATGCAACTTTCACCAGTAACTTCGGGTAACTAAAACGGCCTTGTGCTTGTTGTCTTGTTGACAAGGTACGCCTTGAAAACCTGACTTGACGCGTCGTTCATCTTGGTTTTGTTTTTCCAAGTGTTGTTCATTTTTTACTTTTGGAATGTCAAAGATCAAAACAAAAATGGAATATTCTTCAGGTAAACTAGTAAAAACACATGTTACTACACCATACAAATATTTTACAAATGCTCCTTTGATTGCTGAATTATGGTATGCAATCACTGCATATATAAGCACATCATATTTAGATTTTATTGTCAACGTACTTAGTGGTCTACGCGCGAGTTTTGAGGACTTTTGAGGAGGTTTACGCACTTGAAGCTAGGTTTAGCGGCCTGTTTGAAAAATATGGTAGGTTATTTGTGATAATAATATATCAGCATACTAAGCTGATAGAGAAGCGGAATATTTCTATTAGTGAGTAATCAATAGATAATAATAGACTAAAATGAAAAAATAGTATCCATCGACACGGGGATCTCGCGGGTGACAGATTTAGATCAGAGCTTATTAAGTATGGAAAAACTTGACCGAGCCTCCCCTGAAATTTGGCCTGAACGAAACTGTAATTTTCTCATATCCTACTTGATTCTTTTTGCAACCTCTCATATGTTTATATGTAGATCCAGGAATAGAATATGTAATTGAGCCCCCGAGATCACCAGAAATACAGTCACCTCAATCTATTATACCACAGGAACTGGACAAACATGATTACACCCTCATAGGAAGTAAGTTTGATCACATTAAACTATTTTTCATACTTAAATTTTTACATATATTACATGTATGTACTACATAATTATTATATTCATACATATGTGCACATGGACTAAAAAATTTTTATACTGTACTGAAAAGTCATGTTACAAAATTGTAATATTGTAATGCATCACAGGATACTCCAAATTAACAGCCCAGGAATTGATAGCTGAAGTCAAGCAATTGCAAAACTTAGCCTACCAACTGGGATTAGAAGAAGCCAAAGAAATGACAAGAGGGAAATATTTGAATATACTTTCATCAAGAAAAAGAAATTTGTAAGATGACTTCAATCATAAGTATTTATGTATGCTGACAATTGTGAAGATACAAGTAGATCATGGTGCATTGAAAATTGCCTAAGAAGAATAGATCTTTGAATTTGAATGTAGTACTGAACAATGTCCAATTCAAGAGATATAACTTAATTAACGGGGCATAGAATCAGTATGTTATTGCAACTTGTCAACACTCCATTGGATTACTGATGAATCATGTCCTCCAGCTGAAAGAACCCTCGAGTCGTCATGAAGGAAACAAACGCAAGTGATGAGACCATGTCCCGAGTAGGAGTGATGAAGGGACTGTAAAATACGATTGTATAATTAAATCGCGTTTAAAATGCAAAAAGCAATCTTTGCGTCATAGATCGTACTTTAGATTGGAATGTAGGATATGCAAACAGTTTTAGACGCCCTATGTTATCTCCTGACACCAAAAGTTGCCTTGAATTTGATGCGCAACATGTATTTACATCAGTCCCGCCCAATTCTGGCCAAATCCCTAGCGTTGTGAAACCAAGTGTACAGGTAACTGAACTCCATTCCACATCTCGCATACTTGAAGGTTGGGTGACTTGGCGACAAACTTCAGCATTCCCTGAAATAAATACAAAAAAAGGTCATATCGTACGTCGATCGTATTATTCATGGATAACTGTAATTACAATATAGCAATTCATTATCTCCCGAGTTTGTTTGAATATGCACGCTATCGCAGGCCCAATCCATTTGACTGATGAAGTTGGAATGACCCTGCTGACCATGAAAGGAATGTACAACAAACATGACAAAACATTACATAGAATAAAACTTGTCTAGTATGAGCAAGTAGGCTTATTTGTCCAATAGCAGATCATGAGGAATTAACAATTCATAACCAAATAATAAGAGTAGTTTTTCGAATGTGTTAAGAGGTTATAACCTCGTTCTACAAAATGTACTAAGAACATTTGATTTCGAAACGTAGTGTCTAGTCAAATAATGAAATAAACCTGCACAAAATTTTTAGTCTTACCACACATCTGCCCGTCCTGCAATACTTTCGATAACTATCGACAACTTGGTAGATGTAAATATTGTTATCTCGTGATCCAATTGCCAGAAGCTTGCCATTTGGTGAAAATTTCACAACCTTATAGACAAATAGAACAGGAACTTTCTACTTAATATGGGAATTCAACATTAATACCTGAATCGGTTCAGTGCCATCAGTATGTGTTGCATAGATATCACGAGTTTGAGAATCTACAACGTACCACTTTCCACATGTAGTACCTAATACAAGCACTAGACCGTCTGGGGAAAAACAGGCAGACTGTAAAGGGTTTCCGATGTCTTTGTCCCAAATCAAAGTGCGACTCATGGTGTCCCATAGTTGAACACGTCCGTCATGACCACATGATAAAAATTGCGATTGACTGGGATGAACACACAAGCTCCACAATTCTTCCGTATGACCAATTATTAATGGTGTAAACGGCAAGTCAAAACTGCCCCTCAGTATACAGTTTCGCGTTGTCCCTACTAACACTTGAGTTCCTTTACCTTGGATTGCCGTTCGCACATTCCCATACTGTTCAGGAATCTATAAAATTAGGTTTAATCATTCGAAGAACCAGGACACAATGTATGAAGTGTCATAAAACACAAAAAAATGCAGTAGGATTTGGTAATAAACATGTATCTCCACTCTTATTTCAGATTATATTCTGAACCTGTGGGATTTGAGAAGAAAGAAAGATAATAGTGGAATATTCTACCTCTGTAACGTAACCGGTTCTTCGATACGATGGAAAATCCCACAGAACAAGTTGGCCATCTTTGCCGCCACCGGAGACTATGCGACCGTCTTTGAAAGTCAGTAAAGTGAAAACTGGTCCTTCATGGGCATTTCGAAGGGTTTTGTGAATTGTATTTGATCCTAAAAGCGAATTAGACAAAACCTCATATATAACAATATAATAATTAATAATAATACCTTTTAACCATACAAGAATGTTCCCATTAGAGTCTCCACTAAGCAACTGCAAGAATAAATGTATATATCAATTATATTTTTGAAGTTTTCATTGTGGAAAAACTAGTCATACATCTCCGTTATCAGCAAAGGCGAGACACGTTACATACTTTGGCTTATCCCGAGCTTCGAAAACCCCAAGTTTGCGAGATAAACTACCATTTTCTATGGTCCAAAAGCAAACATGCCCTTTCCCACACGTGACAAACGCAATACGTTCTTTGGGAACTGGATTCCATTCAGCAGCTACCACCAAATCTGAGGAACACTAAACATGGCCAAAAATAAAAACCAAATTTATAAACTACGTTCAATCTATAAACTATGGCTGTAAGAACGGTAAAGGCGAATTATTCTGTAATACTTATAGAGTATGCTAGATACGAAGAAAGTAAAGAATTATTGAGTGTGAATATTCACCCTCGTTTCAGTCATTTTCCCTTTATCGCCTTTCTGCCAGTCCCACAACGAAAGATTATGATCAGGGGCGTCATCAATAACCAACAGCATATTTCCGCCATCCTGAAATTAGGAGATATATTGGTCAAAATTTTTTATATATTTCGGAAAATTTAAGTTATTATACCGCTTTGGAGAACGCAACACATGATACTGATTTGTCAAAGTCCCCTAGCCCGAGCACCAAGAGAGTTTGAAGACTAACAGAATTCCAAATACGAACATGGGGGGGCTAAAATAATTAAGCGACATTTAAAATTGCATCAGTCATCTGATTTAAAGGCATTTATGATGAACATACATTGCCTTCACTAGATTCGCGGCCAATTGTTTGGCCGGACGCAATCAATAACTTGTTGGGATGAACAGCCAAACTATACAGAATTATTTATATGTATATGAACAAATATTACAGGCCAGAAATACTAGGAAACCACGTGTTTTATAAATTTTTCAAAAATTTACAAACCATTTGACGTCACCGTTGTGGCCCAAATAAAATCGCTGACCTAGATATGTTGTGGGAACTAAAAAGGCAGAAGTGCATGTCATTTCAAATATATATGGTTTACCTTGTTCTTCCGCGTTGTAAAGAACAACAATTGATGCTATGAAATAAACTAATTCTCCAGTCGGAATAAAGAATAGGTTATTACGACAGTCCTTTCCACGGTATCCGTAACTGGAAAAAAACTTGAGTAAAGGTGAACAAGGTTTCTAATATTGCACACAATATCAAATGAAAAAAGAATGTAACAATGTGTAATAAAGTTGAGGTACTAGACATTAAATGAAATTTGAAAAGGTAAAATCTGAAGATATATGCTATGTTAAAGCTGGAAACGCGTGACCAAATTTGTCATAACCTATTATAAAAGGATACACCCATTCCATTCTAAGTTTCCATTTCGGTAACGTTGCAGTCGGAGACATCGAATATTTTTCACGAAATTCACTGGGAACGTAAATGTTTCGGATTCGGCCTAAAAAGGTAAAATATGTTATTAATGAGTACAAAATATCAATGTATATTTCATAATTTCCTCCAATAGAAAATTTTATGAATCCTTCGTCGTTGTCGAATTTGTAAAATGCATCGCGGGACCTAATGGTGAGCGAAGAAAGCCATTCTTAGTTACTACCACTTTCCAAAAACAAGAGGAAACAAATTTAATTCATGGTCTGTTTTTCAAGATTTTAAAAGAAACTTCCGCCCCTCGAATGCAAATCTTGAAAATTAGTTATAACAAATGCCTACAAAAAGAGGAGCAGGCATGCACCATTCAAAACGATAGGCACATAAGCAGGAAATTGTGTATACACACGTTACAAAGACTCATTTTAACCTCCACTGTTTCCATTTGAACTAAGCATCAATTTATTAAAAGGTGTTTTAATTAAATAGGGTGAGTACAAAACGTTTTGAAAATCTAAGTAACTTACCCAGATCTTGGTATATTTCCCGAAGAGTGTTTAACGTTGAGGTTAAGCAATGAGCTCGAATCTTGTCTCCTATTGTCCAGAAGATTCATAGATATATTTAGCTATTGAGATTATTCTTTTATTTATAAAACTTTATAACTTTTAAAGACTGTCTAAAAGTCTTCTGTACTGTTTGCTTTCTCTGACCGGAAAAATTCTCACCTTGACGCCAGGGCGTTAAGTGGAGGCGGAATGAAATCACTAGTTGAACTCCAACGTTTAGCGGCTTGCAGGCTATTCGGAGTCGATATAAATGATGTTTTAGTTGTAGAATTTGCAACTTTGACTCGACCGTTTCCAGCATCAGAAATCAAACTACTGAACTGAACTGAATACGAGACGGTGTTGGTTGGTTTTTCTTTCAAATTTCAGACAACGAAAAAAAAAGAATATATCAATACCATGTTGCTGTCGGTATTGCGTTGGTGAGGGTGAAGGAGCAGGCGAAGCACTGTTAGAACTTACACATTCGGAAGCTAAAGATCCGTTTGAATGATTCAAGGTGGAATTTCGATTCGTTATGGCGTGGGTATTTGCTGAAAAAGATGAACCTTGACGTCGGAATATATCACGTGATAGTTGAGGTGTATTGCAATCCACCACGGAATTCACGTTTTGAATTGAACGACGAGCGGATTCTTTAGAAGGACTACGGACAGATTCTTTGGGCGGACTAGGGCCTATTTTGTTAGCATGTTATATGTTTAATTAGCCATTTAGATGTGACCATATCTAGCAGCCATTCAATCGTAAAAGAAATAAAGGCGATATTTTTACCCACCTCTCAAGTTTTCAATAGCATTTATACGGCGCAGAGCATCAGCCAACGTGGAACGACTAATAGCAATATGGAAAATTAGTTCAGAAATGAATTAACAATAATCTTAAACTACTTACAGGCATACCATCTCGTCATTTTGATCATCCAGCCTTTTCTCTAAAGAAGTGATGCGATCGCGTAATGCTTGGTCACTATCCATCACTTGTAAATTAGGAGGAGAACGTTATTGGTAACTTCACAATTTTAGCAAACAACTAACTAAGATAGTACACAATGTTTTCAATACTGTACTACATGGCACAAATTGAATGTAACATTCAATAAATTGGGAACAGATATTTTAATATTGTAGGCAGAGAAGGCGACAATTTGAGCTTAAGAAGCAAAGAAAGTATACCAAAGACGTTTATATGCGCTTGCCGTGATAATAAAGTATAAGCTAATGATAGTAAATACTGATTTCTAAACTTTTCATTAAGAGGTAAAAAAATAGTGTAAAGCGACAAAAATGAAACAACGAAACAATTTTTGAAATTTCGATCGTTTCTCAAAATCGTGACCAAGGCTCAGAAATGCAGGTAGTTGGTATGGGCTAGCTAATACCGTTGGTCACTGATAAGTTATCAGTAAGTAACAGTTCAGGTACTATAATACAGATAGGTTTGTTGTAAAGATAACTGCGATAACGGTCTGGAAATAATCAAGCATTTCATTGAAATTTAAAATATAACGATTTCAGTAGTTAAGATCGCATAATTTTAAAATGGGAATTAAAGGTAGAAAAAAACAGTTAAAAGTATGAACGGAATCATTCTTTGTCGCATTACGCTACACAATGGCTTCATACATATATTCAACCCTCCCTAAATTTAATAGCTATTAAAGAATCTGCGTTTTGGTTGTTGTAAAAATGTTGAAACACAACAACTAACTCAGTTTGGGACTGGGACTGGTTTGAGAGTCCCACCTGTTGAATTACGTCATGACATTCGTCTATTATCGCCCAAAAGGTAACCTTAGGCACGCGCCAGGCGGTTTTCTTAAAACTTCTTTTTACAATTTGTTGGAACACATTCAACTGGATCAAACAACTTTTGAAACAATGAAACAAACTTAAAATGGAACAAAACTTTTTCCTACATAAATTACACTCAGAATATGGTTGTTATAATATTCATATGTATAAATATTATTCATCCAAGACTTGTATATATATATATTAGAAACAACAAAATATGAATCATCACTATATACATATATATATATTTTTTAGATGAAATATCCAGGCTGTACTTTTTTTGTGTGTGGTAAAATAGAGAAAATAAGTTTACGCTTGGAAACTACATTTGCCTACAAAGACAACACAAGTAAATAGTTATCGCAGGCAGACCAAAAATTTTCAAGTGCAATTTAAATTCCAACTTTATGAAAAACATAACAACTTATGCTTTTGCACTTAACATTTCAGGGGTTATCCCCCCAAAGAAAAAAATCAGACCATAAATGACATGTGGTAGGAATGAAAGAAAAAACCACCTGCAGCTTCAATAATGTCTTAGTAAGCACTTTGTCGAAAAGAACAATCTACACCAGCTTCTGTCAAAACAAACAACTTTCAGTGTTATTTCAACTTTTGATGGATGAATTTAAAGTAACAAGGAAAAACTGACATAACAGCTTCCCACACGCCGCCGCAAATGGTTAATGAAATGGACCAAGTTAAACTACTGAAAGGGATAAGTACGTAAAAGTCGGAATTCTCAATAGATGGCTTTTAAACCAAACAAAACAAAGCTGGTCCTCTGCGCTCTGGCTGCGATGCATTATTAAAAAACGTAACGTGTTTTGGGGCTTAACTCTTTAATAGTAAAGTGCATTCACCAAAGATTAATGCACAGGATTTCTTCACTGGCATTCACACTGATGTGAATTTAATTTTTTTGCGTGAATTGCACACTAAAATGTTCTTCTGGTGCCAATTAATTTTTTTAAAAGGGAAAATTCCCGCTATTCCCGCTATAAAGGGAAAATCCGTCACCTCTCATCTCCAAAGTTTCCTTAAGCAAAGCTTTTCGCTGTAGGCCGGATCCACGATTAATAGCAATTAGGGTTTCAATTCAGTTCTGAATTTCTGGCACCAATTAATAAATTTTCTCAGACAAGTCAAGCGGCAGTCATCTGATACGTTCGCCACACCGAGGATGGGAAGGAATAAGTATGATAAATGGTGTGGATAAAAAAAACAGCATGGCTTGGTACAAAGGTAATAGTGGTAATAGTAATCTTTCCCTTAATGGAAATAAGTAATATCACGACACCAAAAATAATAGGCTGGAAGCAGATGTTGCAGGTAAGTCGTTCTTGTTCTGTCAACAACCCGCTAGGTGTTCTGAGGTGATTTGGTGTTTACATTCTTATTTTACCTGATTCTACTTGATTTCGGAAAATAGCATAATTAATTTTTCACTAGTTCCAAAAGAACTTCTTTCATTGCAAGGCGGTTTTCAAAATTTAGAAGCCTATTTCACGGAACAGAATTCAAATATTGTAAAATACCTTGACAAGTTTTGCATAGCTGCAATGGAAATGAATAAATCGTTTCCGAAGACTAGAAAGAGTAGAATTGAAAACACGTTTCTGTATTACAATTAATCATGCGTTGTAATCCCAGACCGAGAGGGAATTTGCAACGACAATAGCAGTTCTCGAGCAAAATAAACGACAGACATGTTTCCGACATTCAACAGCACATCATCATTTCCAAAGCCCTACTTCAAGGCTTGATTGAAGATGCGATTGAATTGAAGACTCAAAAGTTCTTTCTCTTCGTTCTGTTTCTCAAAAATCAAAAGTTTTTGAATTGAAGATTGTTAAGCCCTACAACGAAGGCGATTCAAATTTAGGCCCTTGAGAAACCATGATTTCAGCATATGATTTGAGCTGTGACAACTCGAGGACCTGATTTTTTTTAAGAACCAACAGGGTGTAAAACTTCTGAGCAACCTAGATTGAAAGAATTGAATGGAAATTTTGTTCAAGAAGTTGGTTAACATCCATTGGCGGTAGACAAACCTGCTTCTTATTATTCCGGAATGCCATGTCGGAAAAAGGGATGGCGTCACTTAGTTGCATTTTAGCCCGCACGAGATTATACATTGCTGCAGCTCGTTTGTTCAAAACTCGTTCTTCATACTGCTCGTATGTTTCATCGGCTAACTGCTCCTCTAACTAAAAGTGTCGGTAATATAAAAAAAATTCTAACAAACTACTTTACATTTGGTCTTACCGGACCAACAGATGGTGCCATTTCATAATCATCATGCCAAGGGGTTGGCGGTGCACGTTCCGATAGTGCTCCAGGCGTCTGAGCAGGTAAGCTTGTAAAAGGTTCTGCCGAATCTAATCCGAGATTCTAGAGAAGTCGTGAAGTCAGGTCATTTTCAAAGGGGTGGAATCAGATCAAAATTATTTAAGATCAATTCATTATCCATTGCAGTAAGAGAGTTAATATAATACAAATAAATTGTGATAACCACCTGATCGTAGCCCATGTTTTCCAATTCAGACAACGTCCTTGATGCATCTGCAAACGATGTTACAATTGGTTCTGCATGTATTGGACTGTTCGATGCCTGCGTCGTTTGAACATCAGGCAAAGAGGGAAGTGAGAACTGAGGAAATGAATGGTCCGCAATTACTGTGGACGAATTGATTGCTGCCATAGGAGACGATTGGGTTGATGGTGCCAGTAAACTTTGGTATTGTACTTCTCGTCGTTTCTGATGTTCCTCAGCTTCAGCCTCTAAATCTACCGGAGCTTTCCGCTTTCGATTTACAGAACGCTTCACAGGTTGAGGCGTCGGAGTTTCTACAACTTGGGTTGTAGAAAAAATAATAAGTAAATTCGTATGAAACTAAGTCTCAGGTTTCTTATTCTAATTATTTCACCCTTACCTGAGAAGTCTTGACGGTATGTTTCGCCGGCTTCAGCACCACGCACAGTTTCCACTGGTAAATTCTCTTTGTCAACATCCGGAGTCAGCCCAAAGTCATCATTTTCTGTAGGTTGGCTAGTGAGGTGACGCTGATAATCCTTTAAAAACCACATTTTTACACAAAGTTAGTAAAAATAAAATACGAAAATATTGGACATGAAAAGTGTTTTTATAATAAACTAGGTAAAAAATATTTAAAGTTTACCCTAAACAGAGAGCGGGCTGGAATAGGTCTTCCAGGAAGAGCAAAAAGTTTTTCCACGCCACCAGTTTCTTTCCAGTGCATCAACCTTCTTGTAGGTGGAGCCAAATCTAAGGTGGTTACTATATCAGAGGTGTCTGACAATTGTGACTTCATTTCTTCGCCTGATATGTTCTTCACTTCATCGACGATAAGTTTCCTTTTGCGCTTGTGACGAGCCCATCCTAAAAACCCGAACAATTATTTTTGAAAAGAATCAAAATATGCATTCTATGGGAAGCAAAATATATATAAACTAAGTCGTCTCCCACCTTTAACAGTGGTCGTATCGACAGGGGCGAGAGCAAAGCCTTCTTCTTCGTTATGGAGAAGTGTAGTTTGGTCGGCATTAACTCCCTGCGCATTGTCATCCCCATCTGGAATGTTGACGTCGCCTTGGCTGAGGGCATCATCTCGGACACGACCAGGAGATCTGGGCGATAGAGGGGGATGACTCATGGTGGCAGACATTGGAACGCCAAAAGCACTGGCAGGTCTCGATGAAGAGCTGCTCCCACCAACAGATGGTGGTCCACCAAAAGCGTCGATTCCGTCGTCATCAGAATCCTGATGCTGTCCATTGTGATTATCGGAATCTTCTCGCTCTTTCATCCCAACCTTAATATCCTGGTTCAAGAACATTTCAAACATATAATGGAGGATTTACGACTGAATCGATCTTCAATTCTCAACGTCAATTTACCAAGTCGGAAGGCTCGTTCAACGATGGCACATCACCTATCGGAGCATCGTCGAACAACCCTCCTCCTTCAAAAAGCCCACCACCTAATAATACATTATTCAAATGTTACAACACAAAGAAACAGGACGTCAAGTTATTTGTTATGTAAAAATACCAATTTCATCATGTCCAAGATTTCCGCCAAAACCATCGTCTCTTAGGGGTGTGTCCGTTTCGGATCGTTGGCGATTGGACGTAGACGGACGATTCCGGCGAGATTCATTGCGATCACGAACTTCACTGAAAAAGCTTCCCTGCAGAGTTTGTTAGTTGGACAGTGTTTAACTGATACACATTTAACATGAATTATATACAGGTTCTAGTGAGTGGTCAATTGACGACCCATCACGAATCATTTCTAAGGGTCCCGAATCGCCGAATCCAAGATCACCAAAGCCTTCTTCGTCATGATTCAACGGTGGTAACTGACACCCGTAGTCCTCGCGCATTGTTATTTCTTCAGCTCGTGACTGATTAAGGGTAAACTGTGCTTGCATTTCAGCATCACTGAATTAAGTAATTGGAACAATAAATTATTTTGTAAATACATAAAAAATAAAAGAAGTTACTTCAAGTCTGGAACATTTGCATCAAAATCATGAAAAACTTCAGGCAAAGTAATTGCTTGGACAGCTGCTTCTCTATTTTCTTCAGGCAAATCCACCATACCAGGTCTGAAAGCCATTTTAATCTTCACAAAAGCTTCATTGCAATCAGCTAGCAGATACTTGGCCTTGCGAGAGTATATTCTGACCACACCAAGAAGCAGATGACCAGATGTTCTTAAAGCAATTTTCACCTTAAAAATAAAGGATGTGTTAGTTGAATTTCTGGTATTCACTGAAACATCAAATCAAACCTTAGGATGCAAAATATCTTCCACAGACTTCTGAATATTTGTTTCGAATACATGAGCTTTAGTTAGTTTCTTATCCCAATGGGCCGCCAACCAAATACGGGCAAGTGGGCCCTTCTTAGCAAGAACAAAATGGGCATAAAACATTTTTGTTACGGTTGTTCACTTAATCCTGGATGAAAACTTTAGTTAATAAAAGGTAACTTAAAAACATTGTACATTATATTTTTACTTACGATCGAACAATGTTCGGGTTTAGAAATATCCCGCCAAAAACTATTATTGTTAAATTGGCGCCAAGGTAAGGTTTGTCAACAGAACGTACACAAATATCCTTCTTTGAACACAATGCATCCCAAGCACCAATTGTGCAAGGAATTCTTACATTAAAATACAGAAATCTGTTATTAATAAAGCACTTCAGCAGTCATATGTAAACAATTAGGAAGATTTATTGTAAAGCTTTACAGCCGTCAACGTTTCGAACGACAAAGATTCCACAATTGTTCCAACCGAAAATTTGTTGGCCAACTTTCAATGGCGTCAGTTGTTAGTTCCATAGAGACATTTAAGAGGGGGTAAGCGTAAAAAACCAGTATGTTCGTAAGGTGGCGTTGGTGTTGTGGATTTTTGTATTGAAACAGACTGGCGCTGTGTCGCTACGAGCGGCAAGCAAAAAAGTCCCACCAGCGCTCTCGCAGGTCGCTAAGTCTTGCACAAAATGTTGTTCAAACATACTAGGTGGCGTTGTATTGCAACCAATATAAGGAAAATTCAAGAAATAAAATAATTTTGCCCGCAGCTAGAAAGTAGTCGAAGAGAAAGTTCTTGGTAATGTTTTTCTTGTTATTTCTTCTGTCACACAACACGTTATCTAATTGTTAGACGAGTTATACAAGTCGATTTTTCATTGGTTTTATTCAACTTTTAAGTTGAAATTTGAAAAATTTCTTTTAGTTTCATAAATACGACAGACGTTATCTTTTTCACTATGGAGCCAAGTGAAGAAGATATTCTTGAGCTACGCCAAAGAGCCTTGGAAAAAATCGAATCGTCTGATCAAGGAGGTTATCCTTAACTTCTTCTAATATTTTTTCTTATTTTCTTATTGTTGTGCAAGATTTCTACATATACAGTGTAATTGTAGGTCTTCAGTTAAATGCTCATCCCAAAGATGTAGAGCGACTTAAGACTGACAGAGATTGGGTGCGTCGATTTTTACTGCATCATGACTTGGATAAAGAAAAAGCTTTAAATATGATTCTTTCAACCATTAAATGGAGACAAAAACTTGGAGCCAATGGTATAGTCTGAGCGTTAAAATTCTCATATTCTTTTTCTAATTTATTGAATCTGTTTTCTTTCCTTTTTAGATATAAGCCATTCAAATATAAATCTTCAAATTGTATGCAGTGGTAACATGTTTCCTCATTGTAAAGACAAGGATGGAAAACCATTATTCATCATTAAAGTAAAATCAAGTGTAAAAGGAGCATATAAAGCAGATGAAGTTCACAAAGTTCTTAGTATGTAAAATTTGTAAATTTATAGAAAAGAAGTGTCTTACTGAGCTTTATTTTGTGGTTTAGTTTACTGGTTTGATCGACTAGAAAAGCAACAGAAAGGTGACAAAATATCTATCTTTTTTGAAATGACAGGTGCAGGGTAAGAAATGTTGGACAAAAGATTATCTTTCTGATTAATCCCACTCTCTTTCTTTAGACTGAGTAATTTGGATATGGAGTTTGTCCAGTATTTGATTATGCTTTTCAGAGATTATTATCCTTTTTTTCTTAATTACATCATAATTTTTGAAATGTCTTGGATTTTAAATGGTTAGTTGTTCTGAAAGTAATTTTAACTAGAAGTTTTAAATCTATATTTTACTTATTTTGCAGCTGCATGGAAAGTTGTCAAGTCATGGATGCCTGCAAAATCTGTTGACATGGTATTTGTTTTAAAATGTAATATTTTCTTTCTAATAAGATAATTTCTTCCCAGGTAAAATTTGTAGGAAGATCGGACCTTAAAGACTTTGTTCCATCTACAGAACAACTTGTAGAATGGGGTGGACAAGTAAGCTACCATTTTGTCTTTGAACCGGAATTTTTGCCTGCCGCTGGTCCAGTAAATTTGAATGGGCATTTTGATGATTCTCGGAAGAAGGTAAAGATACAAATAAAAATTGGCTGAACAAACACATAAACTGCTGGCATGACGATTGGATTTATTAATTGTACAACTTCTTTATAGGTTCATTTCGCTGAAGGAACATCCACAAATGACGCTACTTCCACCGACTCTTCGGAAATGGTTAAGAAACCTGTTCCAGGTACGTGTAGTAAACGTTTTATTTGGTTTGATTCTTTTTATTTTATTTTTTTTTCTGGGTTAGGTCAATATCTTCAACTGAATCCAGCGGAAGAGATTATATTTAGACGTGATGATGGGGAAACAACGGGTATGCTGGTCATGACTAACACCGCTAATTGTAATGTAGCGTACAAGGTATTTCATACTCTACTTTGACTAAATGAAGTATACCGTACTAAGAAACTTGATGTCAATTTAGATTAAAACTACGAGTCCGGACAAGTATCGAGTCCGCCCGAGTGCCGGAATAATAAACACCGCTGGTTCATTGAATGTTACTGTCCATATTCAATCGGGCTATTCTGCCTCTCAGCTTGTACGAGACAAATTTTTGGTCATGGCGTGCACTGTAGATAGTGATTCTCTAACTAATGTGCAGTTGACGGAAGTATGGAAGGTAAGCGTTTCCAGGATTTTCGACCCTGATCTTGAACATTTAAAAAACGTATTATTTTTTACTCGTGACATGTAGAAGACCAATGAAAACACTATCCAGCAGCATCGTTTGCGTTGTTCAGTTGCTCCTAGTGACGCCAAGGATGATGAATTTGCCGGTCATGTATCAGGCTTAAGTAACGCGGTTGCCTTCAAGCTGCTGCAAGATATAGCTCCGCAATTAACTAAAGTATTAGAAGAGCAAGAGAAATTGAGGAAACAATTAAAAGATATACGGGTTCTTCTCCTTATTTTGATCATTTTGTCGTTTGCGGTACCTTTCTACTTCTTCCGTGAAAGTGAAAATACTGACAATTTAAGCTGTAGAGCTTAACTGTCCTTGTCTTAGTTCTGTGGCGACATAATCTTAATGTTGCATAGGCAAAGATTTTTTAATTTTAATTTACATCTTCTACGTTGGGGTTTTCGAATCGAACCTTAAAGTAACTAGCTTCTTATGTTTATTGCAAAGGTACTTAACACAAGGCAATAGAAATATGTGTGTATTCTTTTGGAAAAAGGTTGTGAACTTGCCTTTTCCACCTTTCTTCTTACAGGGACCGGGCCATGTTTATTTTGTGGGATTGTGGAAAGGTTATTCATATTTACATATATATTTGGGTTAAAAACTGTTATCAATCAAAAGAAATAAAAAGATTTTGATGATAAGTTCATTTTTATATTCTACTAGAAAAAGTGTTTTTAACGGTTTGCAGTCTCAACAGTTAAAGATGACAAATTCGACTCGACACCCTTATAATACTTATGAACTGTAAATATTATATTCAATAGCTGTAGCACGAATACGAGCGTCATCACAAATGTGTAATAAACAATCGTTCCGCAGGCGCGCAACGCATCCCAGTATTTACACTGCACTATCCTTATAATCTACTATGATGCCGAACAAAAGAATCATTTGGTTCAAAGAAAATCAGCAAAATTGTTCAAATAAAGATTGATATCGAGACCTGAAAACCAATGTAAAGTTCGTACGTACGGTACACATTCCAGAATTGTATCACACAAGTTATCAAAAAGAAGCTAGAACAAATCTGACAAAATGTTCATTCGAGAAATTTCTTCTGATACAACGAGAGAACTAAAAGACTAGTGAAACGAGAAGAAGAAAAAGAAAGCGTTTAAACCGGATTTGGATAACCGCTCTACAGGTGTAAATAGATGAGAATTATTCAACCAAGCAGTGCCCAAGAAAAAAAAAATATGGGCTAAGGGTCCGACATGAATTATCAACAATCCCGGGGTATAACGTTTGAACGCCTGCGCCAACAAAGTCACTACTGGTGGTCATGGAAAAGTTTCCGCTACAGGAATGAAGAATACGAGGTAAAAGAGGACGGAACAATTAGTTGTTTGCTCGAATTGCCCACTAAGGACTATTTGTGCTAGAATTTGTTTTGGTAAGGGATGTCTGGGATGTCTGGGATGTCTGGGATGTTTGAGATGTTTGTGATGCGTGCGAATCATGTGAATCACTGCGATGCGCTTCCAGCCCCAAACGTCTAAGATGTTCGCCTTTAAGTCCACTTACGAGAGCCGTTCGATAAGTAGACTGGCGACCTTTGGTTGTACGACACACCAAAAATCGGTTGCGAATGGACCGCGCCACTTTAGGATTGCAGGTGTAAGCCAAAAGGATGAAGACACCCTGAAGAGAACACAAGGCTACAAACACGTACCACATGGGAGTAAAATCCGCCGCCCCTGCGATCAGACCAGCAATCCAAGATAGACCCATTATCAAAGCCAATCGGATGTAGAGGCCCAACTGCTTACGCGAACTTGCCTGATTACTGGACGTTGGAGATTTGGAGGTTGTACTACGAATCATGTAGGCAGAGCTTATAAAGAGCACGAGATTAACGGACAAGATGGCAGCTAGTGGGCTGGCAAAATAGATCAGAATGGCTTTGCGCTGACCGAACCAACAGACATTTCGACCGAAATGAGGGCGATACTCTGTCGGCATCCAGGAAAATGCGGCCGTATCAACGTACTCGAATGCTATGGCGGTGGCAACGATTAATCCAGGTACCAACCAGGCATACATGGAATAACAAATAAATTTCCCCCACTGTTGGCCGGAAGACGAGCACCTTAGCTGAACAGTAGCCAATCTAATTGTGCGCCATACATCCCAAGCAAGGACTGAAGTCCACCAAAAGGCGGCCAGAAAGAAGTAGAAGGTTGATAGCGCTATACCGACGCAAATTTTACCACCAGAGGGAACGAACTGGGCTGCAATGAAAGAACCGTAGGCCGCGAAAAGGGCCAATGACAGTGAAGCCAAATTCCGACCAGACAAATTACGCAGATCAGGACTTATGATGAAGGCAACCAAGTGAAGGACTAAGCAAACTTCAGAGAGCCCAAGACCAGCTACAGTCACCCAACCAAGTATCGGATCAAACTTCGAGACCATGCTCAACCCTTGAGCGCAGATCAAAACACCGCCGTCTTTCTCCCTCTCGTAGTAACCCACTTGATAATGCTTTTCATACGAGGGAACATACAATGTGCCGTTTTCCATCCACTCTACTTCGTCCTCCGACAAGAGAAATTTAGGACAGGAAGTAAAATTCCTCTCTGCTGAACTTTGGCTCTCGTTGGGCGAGGGAATCGACGTCCAATTTGTGTTCGATATCGTTGGCTGGACACCATCGTTCTCCAAATTGAGAATTGTGGTTGACGGGGTAGGGACCGTTGAAGGGAGCTCATACGGAGACAATGAGCCATCCGTGTTCGTTCCAGTCTGCCCTTTCAAATCCGGTTCTTCAGGGAAGACGATGGCATTCTCGTCAGTTGTTGCACGAATGACACCAGTTGAGATAACAGTTGATGCCACTGTAGTAGATGATGGAGTTGAGGGCAATCCGTAACAACGCCCTTCGCGGTAAACCGTCCCGGGCTGTGAACAATACACCGTGCGGCACTTTCGAGAAAACGGATCGTAAAGTTGACCATCTTTGCAGCTCTTTTCTTGCCCAACAATTCCACTACCGTCGTTATCTTTTAAGTCAAAAAGCAAAGCAAATGCTGATGGATTGAATTCACGAGAATCCGGTAATTTGCGGAAGGAGATGCCCGACGAGTTGCATGACAACTCTTGGGGTTGAACACCATTACAAATAGCACAGTGGACATTGCGATAGATTTCTTGCGGTCTGTAGACGAAAGATGTGTACGACAAACATTTGTTATGGATGTCCTCATCCGTCCATTCTGGAGGACAATCATTCGTTGAAGGCTGGCACGGTCGCAAATAAGATTGCAGGTCATCTGGTAATGCCGGATCAACAAAACAAGAATGAAATTTTTCTCCTTTTCCGTCGATATCAACCACGAGACCCCACATCTTTTGCTCACCATCCCACTGAATCTGAAAGTCAAGGCGGAACATAATAATTTATGTCTTTATTACAGGGAAAAAAACGAAAATAAATGTGATATTACCTTGGAGGCAAGAACATTTTGATTGATTATGTTAAGAATTGTGCTTCCGGCCAAGATCGAGTTGCATTCTAATCTCGGATTCCTGTTATTATAGACATAATTAATACAAATTAGCCCAAACACATATAAAGGGTGTTGAAACAATTAATCAGGTGAAGCCAACAATTCTCATGTGACAAAATAATTTTGGCAACATGTTGAGAACGATATTATAATTATAAATACGTAATACTAAATCTCAAACAAAACTAACAATAAGTGTATAATTTATACCAGAAGCGCAGAAGGGATGATTGACTGTTGCCACGAGTGCCCGGCACATCTTGATGACACGTAGCGCAGTTTAGATTTCGATAAGTAACGCCAGTCACTTGGCTCGTCACGGGCATGTGACTAATGGGATCCAAATGAATTTGCCATTCGGCTGGTTCAGTTTCGCAGGCCAGTGCTACTTCTGGGTCATTCCAATCTCTAGGGCATTTATTGACAATCCAGTTGAAATTGTATTGCCTCAGGTGTAGGCAGCTGAAACGAGCACCAGCTAAACGTTGTTGGTTGAGCTCAAACCGCTTTGAATCCGGACAACAGTCCCCGAAATGAGCGCAAGAATCATCGCAAAGGCAGTTCCGCTTTGACCAGTCAGGGGAATCGCTAATACGGCTCACCTACAGAAAAGTTCAATATTTTTAGCTGTATAACTATAGAAATATATAAAAAATGCGGAAATGCCCCAACTTGTGTGAAGAATATAGTATACACCAAACCCAGCAAATACCAGAAGAAAATACACATTTCGAAGTAGATTAAGATGATTGAACTAACCTTATCAGTACGACAGGTGTCCTTGGGAAAGCAAGAAGCGTTTGAGGCTTGAATGTCACTTAGGATGGACGACCGGAGAGTGGATTCGGGGATGATGTCACTCGATTGCACCAGGGCCGAGAAAATAACGCAACTCAAGAAGCGCAACGCTAGACACTTCATTTTAAAAACTGTCCTCAAGGAAGATGAAGTCAACACTGACAGCGTTCTGCACAGGTAAGCGTTCACTACAGTACATAAAAAAAGGAATCCGATTATATTGTGGGGAAGAGGAGACACTGATCACTTTCTCAAGTTAAAGATGGGTTTCAATTGAACCTTCGCTTTCAACCAGCCAAGTAGTACTGTCAACGTATGGCACTAGAGAACGCAGGAGAAACGTATTGATGAAAAGGGAGGGTTCACATAAAAGACCCTCCCCAGTAGCCTCCGGGGAAGTGATACAAGAACCAAAGAATTCAGTTGACCTACTTAACTTCTATCCACCCCCCTCTTTCATCATTTCGAGCCAAACTTTCTAAACCTTTTCATCTCTTGCAAGTTCAATAGATAGATAAGAGTATGGCACACACTGCTAAAATCTAAGTACAGCAATAACACATATCTTGTACTTCTTTTTACGAAACAGCGATTTTTGATTGCCACAACAAGCAAGAGCAACAAGCTTCAAGAGTCGCCCTAGTTTTTTAAAGTTTAGAATTTATTTCTTAGACAAAATCATAATTCAGATATGCCTAAGCTTCTATACGAAACGCTCTAAAAAGCGACGCAATAGTGACGAAGGATTGCGTCACTTAAAAAGCATTAAGTCACACGTCGTTATTCGCTCCCGGCGGAAGGGGTTGAAATTTAGAATGAGCAAGATGCAAGCGGAATTGGTGACCTCGATATTTTATAGGCAACAGACACTAAGCCCTTACGAATTTTTTTGAAACCATACGTTAACGTAGACAAATACAAGTCTAGTCAATCAAGTAAATTTCTGAGGACGCCAAATAACGATGCTCAAATATTCGTTAAACACATCTTGCCCTGTTGCGGCACTAATATGTTCTTATCCTGTTGCGGCAATAATGTGTGAAAGAGAAAGAAGTTGAAATAGAAAGAGGGGAGGACGAATTGAGGTCACCCCAAATGCAAGAGGGGAAACTCGAAAAGGAGAAAAGCTATCGAGAGGAAAAGTTAACATCCGGGATCTTTCACTGAACACAAATCTCCCATTTTATACCTGCCATCATGCGGATTCGGCCGGCTGCTTTTCGTTCCTATCTGTTTAGCCACCTAACAATGTACACCAGCAAGGTTTGACCTCGCACGTGGACTCACTTTCACCGAAATTCCCCACTCGTCCTGTCATGACGTCAATAACACATAGTACTGTCTTGTTCTATATGTTACCAACTACGTACATTTTTAAATTCATGCTACAAAAGAAATTATTGTGATGGGCTAAATCTACGAATGAGCCAGCCAGCTAAAGTCGATCCAAATAAAAAACACAGAACGAATTGGTCATAACTTATAAATTATTATTATTCAAATTAAATATTAAAGGTGACCAGAGAGTCTTTATTCTCACTGAAAATTATTGCCGTGCCATGCCATCTAAAATACGAATGAAGAAAAATAAATTCGCGAACCTTAAGAACAATGGAAAAACTAGAAAATGCGCGGTTTAATATTCAAATCGCGACTGCGATCTTTATACTTATTATCAAAACAAAGTTGCTGAAAAAAATACTTAAAAAACAACATATTCACTGAAAAATTTCTTACATTAAACTTCCTTCAGTACGGTACTACAAAAATAACAATGAACGCAAGGCAACTAGGGACTTGAATGCACTAACTACGCCTAACTAGTAAAAATCCTAGTGCCCTTTAGATTTTGAGGTGTTGTGAGACAATAAAGAATTGTAAGCAAAACTTTCGTTTAGTTGCAAAATTAAAATTGTGAACTTATTTATCTTACGGCTTATCATCTAGATTATCTTCTCATCCAGTTTACTGAGTGTTGATGACCCAGCTCAAAATACGCCTAGAAAAAACATGTGTCGTAGCCTCGTAGGAAATCATTAAAAAAATTTTCAGCCCTGTCTTCTTTAAAGTGGCTAGTAAAACTTTACATAGGCTGAGAGGACTCAAGCTTTGACCAGTCGTGATCCAAAGAAGTACGCTGTAGCTTGTCGTACGCTTTCTCCGCCTTTCAGTTTGTTATGCTACATGGGAACCCGGAACAGCTGTTAGGCATCTATACACAGCCCTTTTTAGGTCAACACTTCTTTGTTGCTATTGACGACGGGAAAAGGGAATAGAAGGTTACAAACCATTCCCTTCGTCGAACTGAATCTATATTTTTTATGTTATAATTTAAACTTAAACTTTGAATTTCCATTTATTTTGTGTCTGAGAGCCGTCGAGATCCGCCACTGCCGTGTCTAACCAATATCTCTCTGGTGTATAACGTTAGTAGATAGCGTTGTACTCGTCGTTCATTTATTTGAAAGTCGCTGCCGTTATCGTTTCCCGTAGCACAGGGACAATTTTTTTTGTCTTAGACATCTTTAAGAAATCTTTAAGATACAATTTTGTCTCAAGCCTGGTTCACACCTTATTTATGTGAAGGTAATCTTTTACTTGTGTTTAACAATTTTTAAGAATGCGGCAGACCTTTAAACATAAATATATAATACAAGAAATATATATTCGTTTTGTAATTAAAGATAAAACTTTGATTCCAACGGTTTAGAACGCCCGATTGTTTTGGGTTCCGACCATCATCTACGCACGGGGATGCATTACACGTAAAATACGGTATCTGGACTCTGGAGAAATGTAGCGGTACTCGAGTAAGTGCCCGTATGTTACTCGTCAGGCGCTTTATTGAAGTGGCTAAAACTGTTTTCCTTCAAATTTAAAATTTTCTCTGTCTAGGCTGCATTCCTCGATATAGCACCGTTGTTCGTCACCGTTTCACCACATCATGTGCAGTGTTATTCGCCGTTAGACCATGCTGGAGTATTCAAAGAATTAAGAAGAAATCTTGATATATTACGTGTTTAGTAAGCAACTAAATCAAAGTGAAGTTTGATTACCACTGTACCCACACTAAAATCATGAAAGTGATTTAGTGTGAGTACAGTGGTAGTCGGTTCGCGTACAGTTAGGCCTACATATTGGTAATGTACGATTTGATATCAACTATAATAAAGTATTCCAATATTATTTTACCAAACATGCTTTTTAAATACAAAACCTGCTGATTTTCATGGAACCCCTTCCTTTCTATCCGTTTGACCAGTTACCCAACTAGCTCGGTTACTTATAGGACAATTCTACTATGTGGATTTCTAGGTCATGAAGGTATTAAGAAAAAAAAATGGGAAGGTGAACGAACGAAGGGACCACCAAGTCCCTGTTCGGTCATGGAAATAGCACACTTACTCACAGCAAAGGCAGGACATAAGTTCGCAAAATAGTCCCACATGAAAAAATAAGGCTATCATTTTTCTTTGAAATATTTGTACGCGTTGTATGATTCAAGAATTTTTAACAATTAACTTTCGTTTGAATTAAATTGTACTAGAAGCAAATGTTAACCTTGTACTAATTTGGTCATTCAATTGCAAAGCAAACAGCAAAAATGTAATGTTTTGCTTACCAATAGAGAAAGAGTGGAAGGTAAAATGTTCTTTGACATCAAATATTTGTTGTAAACTTTATCACTTCACAAGTTGGGGCCCGTAGGCAGTAGTTAACGGTCATGACTTTTCCTCCTCTAGTTCATACAAAAAGCACTTCACTCAGAGAATAACAACGAAAAATTCTGACGACAATAAATATCCAAAAACTGGCGAAGGAAAAGTGGAATGAACTGGTGATTTGCTTTGTCGTAATAGAACTGAACACTGAAGAAGAAGCTCAGTTGGAGCTGGCCGCTGGGAGCCTTGGAATTGGAGAGGGCGGAGAGGGCTGTTCCGCCTGTTCGACACGGTAAATTGTTACAGTATGGCAACACGGGAACCGTTGTTGGTCCAGCCTCCTAAGGAGGTTGAGGTGGGGTGGTGCCCCGGTTGGCCGTTGGCCGGATAGCCCGTTGATTAGACGTGAAGCGGGGATGGATGAATTAGACGCGAAAGAAGATTAGCTTCGCTGTTGTATATGTTGTGGTCTATTGTAGCTTTTAATTTTAAATCTGAATGTTGATGTCATCTAGAGTAGATGAAATGTAAATTTTAGTGATTAATGTTGTATCAAGTAAAATAATTAAGAATTAGTTACCAGCGGCGACTTTCGTCGATCGCTAGGAGCGGCTGGGAGTCCCGAAGGGCGCAATTTATTAAACAGTGTTCAAATGATAATATTTAGTTAGGGTATTGTGTATTTGTGGACGGTTCGTCAAATGTGGGTCGGTTCTTAAAATGTATTTGATTCAAAGAGTGATATTCAGTGTTGAGGTGCAAGAAATGTACTTTTTCTAAGCAATCAACTCTAATACCGTACTTGGTCTCTTAATTCAGTGTACACCGTATCTTAGACCGTATTTTAGGAATAAGCGATATTCATATTCTTGTACATCCTTACCAATTGTTGTGTCCTACGATCTTCAAAAGAACAAAAGGTCCCAAAAGGTAGGCGGAAAGTTCTTGAATATTTCTTTCTGCATCATAAAGAGGAAGCTTTTAATTTAAAGAACCGTCCCCATTCCCCAATACCCTTACGTAAAATAAATTGATTAGTTGAAAATGATCTTCTAAAACTATATAAGTAGTAGACTGTCAGCTGAAATTGAAACGTTGAAATTACGCGGAATGATCTAAGAAAAACGCCGCTTGAAAAACAGGTATTCCCCGCCTTTCATTGAGAACAATATATATTTCATGTGAACACTATGCTTAGTCTAGTATAAATATTATAATAATCATTCTAGCAAAGAGGTATAGTTAAGTTTCTTTTCAATTTAATTTTGCAAGATATTTTAAAAATCACGAAATTGATTGCTCGTGTTCGCCGATTCGGCGACGCCGAACCATTAGCATTAGGCGGCAATAGGTTTTATTTTTGTATGACAATCCAAATTCTATTCTATTCATACGACGTTGTTGATGCTCTGCATACATTCTTTGTTGTCATCATTCTGTACATGTCATGCTTTCCGTATTATACAGGTAACGAAGTTGCTAGGTTAGTAACTGCAACTACACCCCAACTACACCCCTATAATTCTTTCCAAATAAATTACAAAGGGACGAAGGGACGAATGGTGTGGCCATTAGGAGGCTTCCACGAGATCCCGCGCACTTTCAAATACAGCCTAAATTAATAAACAAATTTGCGTGAGTCGTCAAGTGAGTATCCGTAATATTATCACATTCCTTTCAAATTAAGGACCTTCGGGAACCTCACCTCGCGCATTAGGCGCTGGCCAAAATAATTGGAGAATTGGACAAGCGTAGCGCTCGGCGTAGCGCCATATACAGTATCTTCATAGTTTTTCTGTAACTAAAGAGTTGCGATACAACTGTGTAGGAGTGGGGGCTTCCGCCCCTACCCCCCGCCTCGTTCGCTCCCTCGTGAGTTTTATTTTCTGTTACGTATGAAAATTTTCCTTTTATAAACCTACACAATCGCGTCTTGCGTGAAATTATTGGATTAGGACCACCAGGATTGAGCACTTTACTTTACTTGTAAGCCTGGCCTAAATTAACTTTAGTGAAATAGTATAGCTTATTCGCTTAACAGAACTACTACTAGCTAAATCTGATTTAGCTAGTACTATTAGGATCTATTATGATTCAGTAAATCATAAAGGGAACGGGGTAGAAGTCAAGGAACTATACATAAGCAATCAATAATTAGAATTAAATCCTAGCTCATAAGCGCAGTAGGAAGAAATGTAGCCTCTTCGACATACCGATGTTCGTACAACGTATATCTCGGCGCCCCTACCCTACCTAGCTTTATCCAAAAAACGTCGAAAATCATATGACAACTCAATAAATGGGGCCCGAATAATAGCTAATTTAAAGTTTTAAAATGCGCATTTAAATTCAGCAAGTGTCAAATTTTACGGTTTGAGAAAACCAGCCCCTTGTAGCCATTAGGGTAACTAAGTGGCTGTGTAAAATTATGTATAGAATCCCTTCGGGAAACTTTGTATAGAATTCCTATACGGGGAATTTCCATCTAGTAATCCTGCTATCCAAAAGGGATTGGAGATAAAGGAACAGAAGAATTATGAAGAAGAAAAGATAAGTAATTTATACTAGAAATCTCGCTTCGCTCGAGAGGTACCCGATAGGGATACGTGGGGATTTCTATGATAAATACGGTTTAGCGGTGTACGCTATTGTCAAAATCGCCTTCATTAAAATATTCCTGAATCAGGTGGACAGAATTGGGGGTGGGGAGATAAGGAGTAGGTGAAGCAGTAACTCGTTTTGTATGCTAATAATGTTTTGGTGGTTAAAAACACGCCAAAGCGGCACCTTTTGGAACTACACATTTAAAAAAAAAACCGTGTAAACGAAATAATTATTTAGAAAAGTTCGAGTAGTACGATTTCTCCCATTTCGGAAATCGGGAAATTTCTCTAAATAAAAATCGAATTCTAAAACTCTAAATAACAATCGAATTCAACAAACCTGGAAGCAAGCTTCAGTGGATAACATATAATAACAGCAGTACAGCAACACTAAATACTAACACAGGAACGTTTATTAGCGGATCTGAAAATTTAAATGAAAATCGTCGGAATTTTTTCAATAATTATTTTTTACACGGGGATTTTTCCTTAAATGTGTAGTTCCACTGATTTTTTTGGCGTGATTTTTAAAATAATATTTATTAATTTAAAAAAAACTCAATTTTTCATACATTTTAATTTATTTAAATTTAAATAATTTAACTACGAAGGCGATTTTGACAATTCAACTGTATATAGGGCAAGATATCCAGAAAGTGGTAAAAATTTGAACTCTCTACGAGCATATTTAGTATTGCCAGAATGATTTAAAAAACAGAAAATAATTAAGTTTGCCTTAGTTCAAAATTGGCAAAATTGGTATATAGTGAAAAATGCCGTTTTACCCTGTTTTGTAAATCATTCTGGCAATACTAAATGCCATGCAGAATCAGAGAAGAAAAAAAAAAAACGTATTAAACATTAATGTCTTGACTTTTGCCCTATATACAGTAAAAAGTGGGTGGGTAGTTAAATTATTTAAATTTAAATAAATTAAAATGTACAAAAAATTGAGTTTTTTTAAATTTGGCAAATAAAATATTATTTTAAAACTCTAAAAAAAATCGAATCAACTTTTGGAAAAAAAATCCCTCAGTCAAAAAAATATAAAACAGCAGACTTTCAGGAAATGGAACTAACACAGGTAGTCATACACAGCCGGACACTCGGACAGCCCCTGCGGCCCTGCTACAAGCTACAGCCGGCTATAGCAGACGAATGTAATAGTCGTCACAAAAACACGAGACACGAGTTCGTCATGCTTGTTCAAGCCATTTTGAAGTATCTTGTTACGAATTTTCCTCCCGTGTATCACAGAATTCTCCGATTTAAAAAGACGGCACCCCCACTGTCACAACTTATGGTCCCTTTGCCTGTCAAATCTGCTTCAGATACACACTCCAATGTTGGAGCCGAATTAACTGGAAAACTAGATAAAGAAGAAGTGATGAAATGGTTGTCAAAATTTTATCAACGAAGAGAAATTAAAGCTGCTGCAATAGAGAATGGAATTGATAGTGTGTGAAACAAGTTACTTCATTATTTTTGTCATTCAAAGTGCTTACAAGTATTTATATTTAGATTACATTTACCATCAGACATATCTCAGCTTCAGGAGGTTTTGCCTTGAAGGTGATAAGTTGCCTGTTGACCTACATATAACACTTAGTGATGTAATAGCTGGGGCATGTCATATGGACAGCCTCCTTCCTTATTTTATTCGTCATGCCAAACTTTCATTTCCTCATCTTGAATGCCTTGATGACTTGAAGAAAATCTCTGACCTTAGGCTTCCGGCAAACTGGTAATTTGCAGATTACAGGATCACAAAGTAAAATAAAATACTTGCAATTTTTTTTAGGTACCCAGAAGCAAGGGCATTGACAAGAAAAATTGTATTTCATTCTGGCCCAACCAACAGTGGGAAAACTTATCATGCACTCGAACGTTTTTTTAGCTCAAAATCAGGGGTTTATTGTGGACCTTTGAAATTGCTAGCATCTGAAGTTTTTTATAAAAGCAATCATCGTGGTGTTCCCTGTGATTTAGTTACTGGAGAAGAAAGAAACTTTGCCAACATTAGTAAAACTCCTTCTTCCCATGTGTCATGCACTGTAGAAATGGTCTCAGTGAACACTCCATATGAGGTATGTTTTTTTGTGTTTTTGTAAATTTTATTTATTATAATTTGATATTTTTAAAATTTAAAAATGTGTGTATTTACACTACTTCCAAACTTTAATTTTTAAGGTTGCTGTTATTGATGAAATTCAGATGTTAAAAGATCCTAGTCGCGGGTGGGCGTGGACAAGAGCATTATTGGGTGTCGCCGCTGAAGAAGTACATGTATGTGGTGAAGCTGCCGCAATTGACGTAGTAAAAGAAATTATTTTGAGTGCTAGTGAAGAAATCGAATTGAGAAGATACAAAAGACTTACTGAATTAATAATAGAAGAAACTGCGCTCGAGTCGTTAGAGAAAATCAGACCCGGTGACTGTCTGGTATGTTTCAACAAACAAGATATATTCTGGGCTACACGACAAATCGAAGCTATGGGAAAAGAATGTGCTGTCATATATGGGAGTTTACCCCCTGGAACGAAATTGGCACAAGCCAAGAAATTTAATGATCCTGATCATTCTTGTAAAGTCTTGGTGGCGACCGATGCAATCGGAATGGGACTAAATTTAAATATTGGTAAGTGTTTATCGCATTTTAAAAATTAGACATATACAATTTTTTTTTTACCTTCAATCTTAGGTCGCGTTATATTTAACTCTCTCATCAAACCTACAGTCAATGAAAAAGGAGAAAAAGAAATGGACACTATTAGTACGTCTCAAGCTTTACAAATTGCCGGAAGAGCTGGTAGATATGGCACACAGTTTTCAACTGGCTATGTTACGACACTCAAGAATGAAGATTTGCCAACTCTTAAACGACTTTTATCTCAGCATCCAGAACCTATTACGCAAGTTGGCTTGCACCCAACTGCTGAACAGATTGAACTCTATGCATATCATTTGCCACATGCAAATTTGTCGAATCTGATTGATATTTTTGTCAATTTATCGACCGTTGATGATTCACTTTATTTCATATGCAACATTAATGACTTCAAATTTCTGGCGGATATGATACAGCATGTGCCCTTGCCTTTAAGAGCACGTTATGTATTCTGTTGTGCCCCTATCAACCGCAAAATACCTTTCGTATGTTCCATGTTCTTGAAGTTTTCTCGTCAGTACAGCCGAAATGAGGCCTTGACTTTTGATTGGCTTGGTCGTCAGATTGGTTGGCCTTTTGCTTGTCCTAACACTTTATTAGACCTGGTACACCTAGAGTCTGTGTTCGACGTGCTTGATTTGTACCTCTGGTTGAGTTACCGTTTTCAAGTATGTCATTTACGATTTCTTTTCTAGCAATCATTCAATTGTTGAAAAATATGTTTCTCTATTAGGACTTGTTTCCAGACTCTTCACTAGTACGAGATATGCAAAAGGAATTGGACTGCTTAATCCAAACAGGGGTTGCTCAGCTAACTAGACTTTTGATTAACTCGGAGACGAGAGTAAGCAGTGGAACCAGTCAAGCAGTTGAAGCTGAAGAAAACCGAATTGTAGCTGGGGAAAAGAAAGTTCCCTACTTCAGTACGAACTTACAAAATTCTTTATGTCAGAGAAATTTTAAGCGTTAAATGTCACCCTTTTCAGATACCCATACTTCAATGGCTAGCATGAACTCCATACCTCATGGACGACTTGCGGAACGTTTGTTATCTGAAGGATTGTTGACACCCAAACTATTAGAAGACTTGAAGAAAGAGTGGCAATATCAAAGAGATAGTGAAAGGGAACCAGTACAGGATGTTCCTAAGATCTCTAATATTTCAAGTACGGTCAAGCGTCGGGGCGAAACGATGAAAGTCAAAAGGCCCAGTAGAAAGTACCGAACGTAGAATTTTCATTGTGTAAAATAAATAAAAGTAATACAAAAATTGTTCTTTTTGCCTTTGTATCAATTACATTTTTCTTAACATTTAAAGAAAAAAGTTACCTGATCCTAACAAATGGAATTCAGTCCGGTCCCAGTTTTTTTAAACTATTATTATTGAGCCGGCTTGGTTTAGACTTATTTTGCCACTCCGATTCATAGCTGAAAATGGAACTGAAATTTTTTTCGCATTTTGCCGCTTCGTGAGGCAGTTCGCAAAATTAATACATGTGTGAGAAATCAGTTAACAAACTAATACCCAGGATCAAAAGGTCCTAACCTCATTCGCGTAATTAAACAATTATATTTTCATATACCTATCTACAACATCCACTACAAAATAGAAATTAGCTATCTTCTTTCTCACGTCGGCCCTAAAACGAAAAGTTTTTGTTAAACGAGAATGCCAAAAAGTTACATTTGCGGCTGAAAAATCTAGTAATTTCCCCATAAGTTAATTAGTCTAACCATGTTACTTTAAAACATAACCGTACAATCATCAAATTTTCGTTTAGCAAGAGGGAAAAAATTAGGGTGTTACACAGTCAATCTCCAGTCTTAAATTTAATCTTTTCTTGACCAGTTAGAATAACAGAACAGATTAACACAGAAATCAGCTGGAAATTCAATTGTACTTTTTTCCATACGATACACGTGTTGACATTTAATCACATGAAAAAGACAATTGATCATTTCATCCAGTTTCACTTCTTGCCCTCTTCCTCTTTCTGGAAAGCCTGGATCAGCTCTTGCTTCTTAGCAGTGACGCGGTCTTCTCGTCGTTTACGAGCTTCCTTCACCTTCGTTCGTCGAGCTTCAGCTTGATCGCTTAACATCTTACTGCGAGCTTTCTCGGCCTTCTTCTTATGGATGAATTCCATCAATACACGTTTGTTCTTGAAAACGTTACCTGGGAAGAGGACGATCACAATCAGAATCAAATTTCACAATTGGTTAATATGTATACCCTTTGATTTCATGTACAAGTTGTGGTACAAATGACGATCGATTTTCTTAGCTTCGCGATAGCGTTTCAAAAGGCGTCTTAACACTCGCATACGACGGATCCAGAGGAGTTTTTGTGGCATACGGGCATTCGCAGTACCCTTCCTTTTACCAAAACCACAATGACGTCCTTTACGACGAGCCTCAGTGTTTTTACGGACGCGTGCTCGTGAATGAACAGCAACAGGCTTCTTGATGATTAAACCATCCTTGATCAACTTGCGGATGTTTTGTCCTAGTAACAAAACAAAAAAATTAATTACAAGCAGCTGCAACATGAGGAAACAAAGCAACTTACTTGAGTTGGCATTGGCAATCTCATTAACTTCATTAGGATCAAGCCAAACCTTGCGTTTGCCACACTTCATAACCGAGGCTGAAAGCCTCTTTTGAAGTCGTAGGTTGCTGCAAATAACATAATGCAAGTTTTACATCATGACATATACGACAGACTTCCAAATGCATTCGTCACACTACTTCTGATTCACTAATAAGATTTACGAGAAAGAAGTTTAGAATAAAACGATCCCTTGATTGTCAAAACCAATTTCTGATTCAATTTAAGAGTATAGATAACCGTGGAAGTTGTACAAGATCAAGATAGTTCAAGTAATTTTCAAATGTATAAAAGTTGGTTCTAAAACACAATATTGTTAACAAACTCACCTCATGGTGCCGACTCCACTTCTGGCACTTCAGCAAACTGCAAACATAAGTTCAATTTTCGTTATTGATGATACATAAAAATTATAGGTCGGTTTTCATGTACAAAGTACAGAAATGACCATGAAACAAATTAGAAGTACAAGTAAGCGAATTTCACTAAAAGATGCTTGAAATATACTTGGATAAAGAAGATGTTTCACTTACCAAATTGCAAGCAACCGACCAAACGAGAGAGAGCGAGGGTTCAGGATGGAGGAGAAAAGGAAGGCCTGCCTTTAACGATACTTTTTAAGTATCGATACTTTTTAAGTATCGATACTTTTGTTATTCTGTTGTCGATAATAACTTTTTATTTTTATTTTACGTTCACAATAATTTCAAAATTAATATTTTCTATTGAAATTACATTTAGTTGAAATATAAAATCAGTTTGTTGGAATTTGATTGGAAATGTTTTGCTCTCGCTGTCAACAGACTCTAAAGGCGGCTCTGTTGATTTCAATGGATTTCAGCTCGGTAATTTGAAGCTCGTTAGTTTGAAACAAGTTTGTATTTGTATGTATCAAAAATTTCATAATAAATATTATGTTGATTGACTATCTATTGATTTCCTTTATACTTAGAAAAGATATTTTATATAAATATAATGGACCTTTAAATTATAGATGATTTAATGCAATGATTTTTCAGAAGCTGCATTCAAACCCCCGAAAGAAAAAAATATATTATTAGAATGGTAATTTCAATAATGTAGAATCATTTAAGGACTGCAATCTATCTGAAAGGAGTAGGAACAACGAACAACCGTCATCCATGATCAACAATAGAGACGACCCGTCGTCTATAAACGGTCGCAAAGGGGATGGCTATTCTTCTTACGGTCTTAGGGACTCTTTTGGTCGATTGTGACTAGTAGTCGGAATCAGCGCCCGTAATTCGATCATCAACAATTTGTTAATGGACTTATCCTAGCTGGTTTAGGATGCTTTGCGATTATAAACTAGCGCAAGTCCTCGTACCATCCTGCAGCGAGGTAATAATTGCATCTCCTACTTTTCAGTTAACTACCGACTTTTTTTTTCAGTTTCACCTACTTTTGGTCTTAGACTAGAATACTGGTTGCTCATAATGGCGCAAAATGCACAACATGATTTGGTGGTTGGCTGCGACCAGGACCATGGCAGCTAGGGCACGCGGGTGGCTAATTTAGACATTAACTGGTGCAACTGGTCCCATTTGTGCACTCTCTGAACTGTGTTAATTTTTGAAGTGCCAGTGGTGCCCAAACGGCAAAATTCTTAAAAAGGGTTTAAAAAAAACTAAAACTAAAAATTGTATTACTTATATGGCAATGACCGCATGATGAGGCGAGATTGGCCATTTAAACAAAATTAAGCAAGTCTAATTCCGTCTAATTCTTCATTGGTCGGAGCGGGTCGGAGCAAGTTTCTCATCGTCCATCGGTATGTAAGCATATAAGCACTAACAGTGTCAGCCGAATATATTATACATTTGTTGAAACGAGAATTTAAAATTTACTTTCGCCGAATCGTGTAGGTCAAATTTTAATACCATTTTATATAATACTATTTTATATAATGGTTAGATTCCTTGAAATAAAAAAAAAGAAATTACCCGCCTTCTAGTCCTTATCAATAAAGTAAGTACCGCACTCATATTTTGTAAATCGTAGAATCTTGTCTTGTCGAATATGACAAGGAAATAGGTTGTATGAGTTTACAATTCTATTTCATGCAATGATGAAAACAATATATTTTTTTAACGGTTCCCCATTAAATCAAATAGGAATTACGTCAGAGTCATAGAAGACATTGCGTTTTTAATAGTAAACATTCATATTTTTCGGAAGGGTGTTTAAAAAAATGTGATTATTCATATTTCAAGATTCAAGGTTTACGTTAGTTTGATTGTAGGTTAGGTCACCTCTTGGTCCAGCAGGGTTAGGTAGTAAATCGCAGAGATGACATTTCTGGTAAATCGTCGGGAAACAGTAAAAGTAAATCGTCGGGCGGTAGCATATGAAAGTTTTACCCAAAGTTCTCATGTTACAAATCAGTTACTACTGCGCAATTAGTTCTCGGTTAAAAATTAGCCTACCTTGACTTCAAGAACTGAAATTATTATTTCGTGATTTCGGCGACTAGTTGGCAACACCGATAGGAGACAGTTTCTGACTGAAGTCAGCTGAGAACAAATGAAATTTTGTCATCGATAATAAATATTGTGAATTTTTAAAATGGCAATTTAAGCATGCAACTTCTTGTGTCCTGGTAAATTTTGTTAAAATAGCGGAAAACAAACACTCAAAATTTTAAAGGAAACCAAATGGCTGGACCTGTATCCCCTCATCTTGTCATTCCTCTTATGCTGTGGTACCATATTTACTGCAAATGACTTGAAAATCTAGACATTCAATCTCACATTCAATTTTTTATATTTCAATTAGGGGTGAAAGTGCTCCATCACATTGCATTTCAGCTATTCAAATTTCCCATGATCATTGCACGTTGGTGACAGGAAGTCATGATGGTCAGTTGTGTGTTTGGGTCATGGATCCCAACACGTACAAGGTATTTTTAGTTTTATTTTGGGTAATTTTAGTTTTATTTTGTTGTTTGTCGTCATCTTTCTCCAATATTGTTATACTATTAGTGTCCATATTAGCCTTTAAGATTGTCCTCTGTAGCTTTGTTGACTAATCCCAAACTTGATAACTATGGTTGCTACCCATTTGGGTACTCTCTGAACAAATTGCTGTTTGGGCACCCTGTGTTATTTTTTGAAGTCTGAAAGTTCTTGTATGGGTATGGGCATGACATGATATACCACCCTGTAACTATAGGGCTGTCTATTGGGTATGGAAGTCAAAAAAATTGAATACATAATAAGATAAATGAAATGTAGGCTACTCTTGAAACCTCTTCTTGGTAAAGAGGTTGATGAATGGTGTTTTAGAACACCATTCATGGAAATTAAAATAATGGTCCCTGTCATCATATTTCTTGCTGTCAACCTTGTTTCAACTAACACCAGCTTCCTACCTCTCTCCCCTCTTCCTCTTTTTTCTTATATTTCCCTTTTTAACAACATGAATCCTCTACTTCTTACTGTTCCTTTGACAGAAATTTACCATGATCAGATTTTATGGACACTGCTACTTTTAAAAGGTGCCCAGAAGGCAACATTCTTAAAAAGGGTAAAAAGTGCCCAAATGGGTAGCAACCATAACTATTGAAGAATGTTTTTGCTAAGGGATTCAATAATTCAGTTATGTTAGAAATACTAGTAGGCTATTTGTTTAATCCATCCATAACAAATTTTGAGATGTTTTTTATGTACAATAATATCATAGGCTACTCCAAAGTGTTTGTTGGTGGGGCATACAGCTTCAGTTGTGTGTCTTGTGGCAGCAAAAAATACACTGGAAATGGAATGTATAGTCAGCTCTTCAGAAAATGGGTTTGATAACAATTTATAATTAACACTTTTGAAACCATTTTCCATTTTGCCATTCATCCATGACTATTTTAGAGAAATGTGTACATGGGATTTAATTGATGGCCAATGTATTGAATCTGTTAAGCTATATCAAATTCACTCCCATATCCAGGTAAATAATCTAAAACAACTTTGTAGTTTAAAGAAAGTAATTGATTGTTTCACTTGTTTGTTTGTTTTCTAACAGTCTTATTCATTTGGAGGGACTGAAGATGCATCCCTTTTCTGTATTGGGAATTATCCGGAGATCCTGGTCATTGACCCATTCACTTTAGAAATAATAATAGTTCTAACTAGTCGTCTTCATCCTGATTGGATGGCAGCAATCCATGTATTACGCCCAACACGTAGACAAGGTTTGTTATTTATTGGAAAATCGGATAGAATTCATTTTTATTAAAGCGTATTTTGTTTTTGTCGTGTGTATTTAGACGATGTTGTTTTGGGTTTGACTACTAGTGGAGTAGTTAAGGTGTGGACGGTTGGTGCACAAGATTTGAATAACGTAGGAGAACCTGTTTTGGAGCACGAGAGCAAACAAATTCGTTGTTTAAATGCAACGTCAATGACATGTTGCTTGTATAACCAAAGGACTGTTATTATTGTCAGTCCTAAAAATTGGCAGGTAACTTTCCGGTTTATTCTTTAAAAAATACTTCTTGTTTCTTGGCTAACTTGAATTTTAACATTTGTATTATCCAGATATACGATGCTGGTGACTTTTCGTTATTGTGCTCGATGCCAGCTAAGCAAGGTGAATCGTGGGTTGGTGGAGACTTTTTGGCAACTGACCGCGTGATTGTTTGGAATAGTGCTGGAACAGCTTTCGTCTACCGATTGCCCACTAAGTAACAACAATTCTTTATTTAAACAAATACCTACACAATACGCGTACGCACACAAAGAAAAACATGGTTAAGAATCTTGCGAATCTTTTCTAAAGCTTAGCACTAGTCTGTTTTATCATATTACATTTAATATAATGTGCTCTAAAGGTTTCAATGGGGAATGGAACGGATGAAAAAAATATATTTAAAACACATGATTATTAGTCGTTAAGAGTTTGACGCTTAAACAAAGTTTCCTGTTTAAAAATGCCCATATGTTCAACGTAAAAAAAAAAAAAAAATTTTGTGGTTCCATTTCCCATATTTAATCCTGCGGCGATAACTGAATTTTTATTTTTTGGTTTCTCAGCAAACTCAAAGGACATGCATTGCGGTTAGTGTTTGTTGATGTTTCATTGATAGGATTGGATTGAAATTCAACAAAATGTTACTTGTATTATAATAAAAATAATTATTTTCAAAGTAAAGTGGTCAGTTCATCTGTCAATGGTCCTCAGTAGTTTTAAACCTTAGTAATTTTAACATTTCTATTGCAGCTGTGTAGTAGAGAGCAAAGACTTCCACAACAAATCATCAGAAGAAGATCTTCCGTTTCTGTACTGTGTTCTAAAATCGCCAGAGGAGCAAGTAATGTTCCATTTGATGTGAAATTTTAAACTTATGATTTATGTACATTTACATTTTCACGTTAAGCAGAAACTCCCCTGTCAACCTTCCATTCGATGCAGTCTAGTTGTCAAAGGTGACGGACGTTTGGTGAAATTACTATTGCGAGGTGATGCCAACGGTCGCGTATCGGTTTTCAGTATTCCTGAGGTTACCGATAATCAGTTAGAACAAATCCAGCAGCTGGACTTCGACAATCCGCCAAGTACCAAAACTTGTTTTAGCTCTTCATTTGACATTTTTAAATATCTGATATTTTTTTATCTCTTTATTTTATTTCATCTTTCTAGATATGACTTCTCAATCATGCAGTAGCCTGGCTGATTCGTGGTTAGCAGTTTCCCCCAAACCAATAGGAGTTTTAAGCCATGTGGTAAAGAGAAAATCTAATCTTCAATTACGTATAGTATTCCAATCCTGGAAGTAGCAACAAGATTTCTCTCACATCTCAGGACAACGCGGTTTCGGTAACATCTAGTTTATACATCACTACACAAAATCGCCTTGTGTGTGGTAGGGCTGATGGTTCCATTGTAATCCTTAATGGCATCGCAACGTTGAAATTACTACTTCTTCAAAAAACTTTAAGTGGTATGGTCTATGTTTGTCATAAAAAATGAACCATTATTAAAATGTTGCTTCTCTTCCAAACACTAGATTTCCCAAATGTACTTAATCTAAAAGGACACGCTGGGAAAGTCACGTGTTTACTGTATCCTTATCAGCTGCATACTCGCTATGACCCAGTTCAGTTGGTGTCAGGTGAATTATAAATTGTAAATGGTGAAATCGTTATTTAAATATTTTATTTTACTGGGTTGAATAGGTGGTACCGACTTTACCTTGTGTTTATGGGATATTTCATCTGGAACGCTTTTGCAAAAATTTTGCGTCCAGGCTGGAGAAATTGCCCAATTGCTAGTACCCCCAGCTAATTCATCGGTAACGCATTTAAAAATCTGTATTCACATGTATTTAGATAATCAACGATCCAAATCATTGATTTTTCTTGTCTTTTTAGCCGCGCATACTGCAGTGCATATGTAGCGTCGCTAAGGACCACTCTGTGTCCCTCATTAGTTTAAAGGAACGCAAGTGCGTTCTCCTTGCATCACGTCACCTCTTTCCGGTAACGTGCATCAAATGGCGTCCACTGGACGACTTTATGATGGTCGCCTGTGCAGATGGCACTCTCTACGTATGGCAAATGGAAACTGGTAACACAATTCAGTTGGTTTTATTCCAGTTCTTTAAACTGTTTATTTCGGTTTCTATCCAAAATAGGTCAGTTAGATCGAGTTGTTCATGGAATGTCAGCAGAAGAGATCCTAAACGCATGCGACGAAAGTGTCTCAATTGTTCCTAGTTTCCAAGAAGGTGGATTGGCGAATCCTGCCGTTCATTTCTTTCGTGGACTGAAGCATCGTAACATTGCAGCTATTCGACATGCTGCTCTAGTAAACCTGTCTTTTATTTCGAAATTTGTCACTTTCTTTACAAAATATAATTTTTTTAGAGGGGGCTCAATCAGTTGCAACATATAAGTTCGTCCGCTCATCAGGATACTGGAGATCATGCAAAGGATCGTGGCGTTCCTTTGACTATCCAAGGACTTCGTTCAAATGCAAGCGAAACGGAATTCCATGCCATTTTCTTTGATGCTGAAGCGCTTGTCGGTAATCGAGTTCCTTCTTTGGCATTTCGTTGGATATTGCATTACAATTTTAAAAAAATATTTAGTCCAACTGTTACATGAGGAATACAGCTTGATGTCACCAAATACCCTGGAGACTCAAGGCCTGATCAACCAAAATGAATATCAAAAAGTTGCGGCACTAACTCATTCGGCTTCCCCTGATGCTCAAAAGAAAATCGCAGGTAACGAGGATAAGTTTAGAGTTTCAAAATTTTGCACCGCTATATTGCCACTAACATTCCTGTTACTAACCAATAACTCCGAAAAACTAGATTTCCTTGGCAAAGTAAAGGACAAAGCTGGAGACATGGAAAGGCGTCTTAAAGACAAAGATAAACACGGTATTCGATAAAGAAGCTATGTAACGTGGTGATATCATGCCATTAAAAACACATTCCCTTATTATATAGTTTTTTTTTGTTTGGGTGTTTTGTGTTCGGAATTGTATTATAATATATATATATATTTAGGTATTCTGGCGAAGGTGCGGGAAAGTGCAGAAAACATGCAGCAGAAAATTCAGTCTAGAAACGATGGAGGGAACGCCAAATTCGCCGAGAAAGGTAAGAGTAGAAATAGCGAGCTTGTGGTGGAATTTGTCAGCTGATGAATTAGCACACAGTCGAGGGAGTGACTACTCTATTCATTAGTGTCGACGAAGTGTCTAATATTTTTTATGTGTAAAGAAAGCTGTAGCTACTGATATTATGATTATTCGTTTCTGTCTTGTCTAGTTAATTTTATTTCAATCATGTACAATTTATTATTGTTGCACTAACAAGGAAATTGCAATCGGGAAAAAGGGGAAAGACAAATTTATTCCAAGTTCTTATTCTTGAACAAAGCATTCTAAGTTTATTTCTTAATAGGTTTTGAGGATGAACGAGAAGGCTCTCCATTTGGAATTAGTGAAAATTTACACCGCCAAATTCCGCATGCTTTGCCCAATGATTGGAGTGTAACAATGGAAATCGCGCAGCTTCTCCTTTCGTTACTTCATGGATGGACGTTAGACGAAGACTTAGATCATGTCTGCGAGAACCGTTTAGGTCTCGCCAAACCTAAAAGTCCCGCCTGTTTTGGTCTTATATCTCGTTCCGGTACATCTTTTTTCCTTTTTGAAATTCTTACTCGTCATATTATTATTTTTTTCAACTTCATTTTTTTAAAGATTTTTTTATTCTTAAAAAAAGGTAATTATTAAATTCATTTGTTTCACTTTATCAGGACACATGATGCTCATGTTACCTACGTGGCCAGCCGGGGAACCTGTTGACCGTTTCACTTCGTGCGGCCATTGGGCAATTTCGAATACTTTAACCACTAATCATTTGCTGGCGATTGTGGCATTGTCTAATACTCTCATGTCGATGAATAGCACTGCATTCACAGATGGGAAGCTCATTCGGCAGTATCCTCCAAGGTATATCTTTTTTCCAAACAATAATTGGCAGTTAAGATAATGTAACTATTTATCTCTTTTGTCCCTTTTAGGCATCCCAAGAGGTTGGTTGAGGAAGCTAATCTAGATGAGCCTTCTCAGATACATGATATGCAAACAAAACAAGGATGGAGCTTAATGGCAACATTGCATTGTGTGTTATTGCCTGATAAAGTCAAGGAATTTCAACTTCAATATCTTCAGCCCGGCTACGAAATCTACCGAAAAGTCCAAATTGAAATGCTGGCGCGCCGCTGGCAAGATCGCTGTTTAGAAGCAAGTTTATATCATATATATAAAATTGCTTTATTATGTAATTGCCTATTATATTAATTCCACAGATTCGGGAAGCAGCTCAAGCTCTTCTTCTCGCTGAATTGGAGCGAGTAGGAATTGATGGACGTAAAGCCTTGGTGGATAACTGGGCGACGTTTCTTCCTACCTATGCTGATCCGTTCACTATCATTGGATCGTCTCTTAACGTTGGATCGAGCACGTCTGGTCTTACTGGATCTGGTACCCAAAATTTGTCTGTTCCAACGCAGCAATGGGGAACGGATGGTGGATCTCCAGCTCGCCCGAGCGGAGAATTGGAAACGGAAGAAGACCATGATGATGAGGATGACGGAGAAGGTGAGGGCACTGTACTTTCATCGTTGGAAATAAATTGAATATAATTTCATATATTATAGATGTCGCACTTCGTCGGCCAAGCCGTTCTATGGAGCTCAAACGGCGTCAGGCCACGTCGATAGTATTACTTGGTGTTATTGGAGCGGAATTTGGACAAGATGTCGGTGATAGCAAGAGAAAAAACGAAACAGATTTGCGAAAGAAAACCACTGTTGAGGGTTTTGGTCTCGGCCCCAATCAAAATCTTGCACGGCTGACGAGTACGCAACTCATGTTACATTGCTATATAATTTTACTTGTTTAGTTTTTCGTGTAATTAATTACCAGATATTTACCACGGCATTTATATGTTTTCAATGTCTCGTTTTAGGTAAAGCTTTAACTTACTTGTTGTTGGCACCACCGTCTCCCAAGTTGCCCCTACATACTTCATTGCGTCGAGCCGCCATCGATTTAATTGGCCGCGGTTTCACTGTTTGGGAACCTCATCTTGATGTATCTAAAGTGCTACTATCCATGCTTGAACTATGCTGTGAAGGAGACAAACTAGTTCCAAGGTTTAGCGTCTCACGAAATCATTAACTTGAGAATATTACTTTTTATTTAGCTAATCAACGATATTAATGAGAAGGCTAATTTGCGTCTTTATTCCTTATTAATTTATGTTAATGATATAGTATGAGCTACGGTCTTCCATTGAGTCCAGCAGCTGATTCGTGCCGTACGTCAAGGCATGCTTTAACACTTATAGCTACTGCACGACCTGCTGCATTTATAACTACTATGGCGCGAGAAGTATGATATTTCAGTTGCAAACGTGGTCAAACTTAAGTAACGGAAATCCTGATATCCACTATTTATGCATGTTTTAGGTGGCACGATACAATACGTTACAACAGAACGCTCAGACGTTAAATGTGAACCTTGCTAATACTACATTAGCAAGAGCTAAACCAGAGATACTAAGAGTAATTGAATTACTAATCGATAAAATGCAAGCTGATATCTCGGATCTTCTCGTAGAGGTAACTGGTTTTATTAATCAACCTAAACCAACACGAATTACTTAAACTAATAATGAATCTGTTTATTGCCCTCTCCCAAAGTTCTTTAAACGTTATACGAGCTTATTTCTTTTTTGTTTTTAGATATCGCAAATCCTTATTTAGTCGTAGATAAATGTAAGAAATAAAAACTAAGTGAAAAGACATTTTCCATTTTTCAGGTTACAGATATTGTTTTACACTGTGTGGATCACGGACACCTGAAGAGTCGTTCGCTTTCCGAAGTGTTCCCTTCACTATGCCGTTTCAGTCAGATTACTCATTGTTCTTCCAGTCGACGCATTGCAGTGGGTTCTCGTAATGGATCTTTAGCTTTGTACGAACTGCGGGGACAAAAATGTCAGGTAGCTATACTCATATAAATTTTCTTATGATTAGATGTTTTATTTCATAAATCATTTATTTATAACATAAGTGTAGTTTCAAGTTTCTACTACAATAACGGATTATGTATTTTTTCAGTACATCCAGGCCCACAATGCTGAAATAACAGCTTGTGCTTTTTCCCCGGATGGGAAAAATCTCGCCTCCTACTCAAGCACAGAAAATCGACTTTCATTTTGGCAGGTATTATTGGTGCAATAAATTCCTAAGTTTAATCATCTACAAACCCTGAGACCATAAGAAAATTTTAGTTTTAAGAACAACATTATATTGTGGCTTTGTTTACAGCAAGCGGCGACGGGCGTCTTCGGATTAGGAGCTGTCCAGACACGCTGCGTTAAAACATATACTACTGATCCAGTACCATTTTGTGTTCGCACTAGCGGTAGCATACCTTTGCGAATGGCCCGTCTTCAGTGGCATAGTGGGAAAACAGTTGCAATTATGCTCTCGGATGGATCAGAAACTCGCTATCATCTTTAGAAAACGTTTACAGCGACGAGTCATAACAAAACAATAAATAAGCCGTTACATTCCATTTAACTATGGAGTAGATTTTATTAAACAGTTAGTTTGGCAAAGTAATTTGTATTTCGTAAATATATGTCTGTTTAAGTGTAATTAGTGTCTAATAAACGTAAAAGTAAACAAACTGCTTGCGTTTGTGATTAAAATATTTTTTGCGTACCTTCAAACGTTTTCCCTCAACCGTTGATCAGTGCTGCTAGTGTTATTTCATTTTCAGTGCCCCGAGCAAATTTTTTGGGACGGGACGAACGCAAATTGAATTGGTATTATAAAGTTAGCCGAAGAGGACTTCTCGTCCTTACACTTGGTTATAACATTGACTCATAGATGGCGCGCGAGGCACCAAAACTCAAATATCACAACTGTTACCCGCGCTCCGCGCAGGCAGGTACCCGAAGGGTTTTCCGTTTATTACTGTAGCTTTCATTATTGTTACCAAATAATATGTAAACTTAAAAAAAAAATTTGAATTAAGATCTTACAATAGAATTTCAATGAAAATCACAGGTAAAACTGTAATCTCTTCTCTCTTGTCTCAATGTTTGTGCCTTGTATAATCACGATATAAGATTGGCATTGGATCAATCCTCCTCAATTCTTATCTTATATCATGGTATAATATTGAATTATGAATAGTTTATTGCAGTATAAAGTTGACTTAAGTAGAAAAGCCTTTCTATTTGAGATATCATAAATCAAAAATTGAAAAAAAAATGTAGGCTATAAGTTCACAGTTTTAGCGAAATTAATCGAAATAAGTAATTTAACGCGGGGATCTCGCGGGGCGGGGGTTGGGGGGCTCCGCCCCCCAGCCCCCACCCGCTCGCTCCCCGTAATTATTTTGCAACACGTGAGAATATAGCTCTTCTCAATCGTGTTATGTGGGGGAAGTAAAGGAAAGTGAACTGAAAAATACAGTTACTGATGAACGCGAAAAATGTTTAGCGACTTTTAAGGGGCCAAATGTATCAGCGTATTCAAATCTTAACAAATAAGTGAATAATCCGGCTTAATTGATCGTACATTATGATTGTTCAAACACAAGCAAATGTAAGTATATAAAGGCATAATGGTCTTGGTGTTGAGAGGCCTTATTGTGGTCTTTAGAGGAGCTTTTTTGTCTTTCTTGTGTAATTGTGAATGACCTGCTGGGTTTCAATTTTTACTACAAGCATTTGTGTCCTCAAAGTTCAAATAGGAGAACTTGTTTATCAAGGAAATAATCTGTTCATTATAAATCTTTTGTCAGGGGAATTTGTTTCGAAATAGTGTTAAAATACAGAAACCCTTTTCATAGTTTTATCATTGAGAACCTAAACGTTTTCAGCTTGTATAAATTTAACTTGTTTCACAACACAAACTACTCCCTGCTACACCCACTGTTAATTTCCCAGCACTATATTATATGAATCTGGCAAAATTTCTGAATAATTAAAAAAAAAATAATTCTGTTCCACGACAAATCACATTTTGCTTTTTGCATCATACATGATATTTACCTAGGCTATTACTTTATATATATTCCCAACTACTCTTGCTAGGTGTAGGGCGATATTTCAAGTAATTATGCAATTCTTTGGTAGAACGCAAATAGCATAGCGGAAAGATCTTCCAGATCAAGCAAACACGTTTGAAAATCGCCAACACAATTTCCAAATGCTACTACAATAGATGCTGCTCCAGTTCAAGGGGTTAGCAAATGGAGCAAATATGTTAAACTTTTTTAAAATTAAAGTCATACTGATATAGCCTACCGGATGTAATTAAATACGCTGATTTTTTTAAAGTAAATCTCATTCTTTTTCGTTCAAAACTGTAAAAGTTATTGAACGATTTGTTTTCGACTGTGTCCATCTATCGGGTGCACCGTACAACAGAGTGGGGTTCGGAATGCTGTACAGAAACCCTTCGGGTAACATTCGACCATAGCTACCCACATCAAGTCCTCCTGGACTTAATACTTTAACTCAAAATATATGAAATCAACTCAAACACACAAAACCAACTCAAAACACACAAAAATCAATTCAAAACACACAAAACTAACTCAAAATGATCATAATTTAGTTTCTTCGGGTAATTCTTCCATCTGGGCTGCGCGGTCGACACTCCAAAAGTTAATAATCGTAGTCTGGTAGCTGAGACCTCCGGATGGCCCTGCCGGTCCGGGAAACACGGTTGGACGGGGCGTCTGACTCCCCAGTTACTTCTCCGGGTGAATCCTCGCCACCGATTTCTTCGACAACTAAATCCGGGGGGTTGTTAGCCCCAAAATCCACTTGGACATTCTCAATACCGTGAGACGGTGGTCTAAATATGGTCGTTAAGCCCACCAGCCGAAAGCCTACTACCACGAAGCCCAGTGGGTGGCAGGGTGTTTAAAATGGAGCGCAAGTTTAGAAATGGAGCGCAAGTACAGCAATGGAGCGCAAGTACAGCACTTAGAAATAAACAGTATATATTGTATCTATGGTACTGTTTCCCGAAGGGATTCTATACAAAGTTGTTTTCGGCCTCTTTAGTTGCCGTAATTAAGTCTAGGTGGCAAGTGTCGTTTTTCGTTATTTTAAAAGGTACTAGATGGCGCTTTGTCGTTCCAAGTTTTGCAAAATTCGGGTGTTGGTAAAATGCAGAAAACGGAAAACAGGAAGAGTAAAATACAGAAATCGAACGTAGAAATTCGGTTTTTATAGAAAAATAAATCTCACGGAGGAATTTCGAGGAAAATTAAGGCTTTACGGGGGAATTTTTGTTCGCTCCAATGTTGTGCATTAATCTATTTCATAATCGGACGGTTTCTGTTTTCGACTTCTGTATTTTAACTCTTCTGCTTTCTGTTTTCCTTTTTCTGCATTTTACCAACACCCGCAAAATTCAAAATACTAACATCTCTTAAAAGAAAAAAAACTTACGCGAGAAAAAGGTGGCATAATTCATGCTTCATTATATATATTGATATGGATTTATTTCATGAAAAAACAAATTTTGAAGAAGAATTGGTTCTCTTTCTAAAAGTTATAAGAAAACTGAGTCGTTGGGCAACCGTTTAAGCTAATGCATCGAGAAAAAAAGCGAAGACTCACATAGTGAATATATATATGTATACGTATCTTCTGCTCAATGAATGTAGTATGTAGCCTACCAAAAGTAATGCTATAGGCCTACCTGTTATTGTAACCGTTTCATAAATCATAAATGTTACTTGGGTGGGCCCAACTTCGATACAATTAAATATAATAATTTTAGAAATATGGTTCTCTTACGATACAAGCATGTTGCGGGAGCGAGCGGGGTGGGGGTGGGGGGGGGGGCCGCCCCCCATCCCCGACCCCGCGAGATCCCCATGTAAATACGAATACAGTTTATGATTTCCCTTTCGATCGGAAAAAATATGAAGAGCCTACCAATTTTTTTAAATTCAAACAGGACAACTTAAATCTTTTCGGCACTCTTGCGCTTAGTGCGTAATCAGCGGGCGGGGCATATTAATGCAGAAGGGTGAAGTTCTTGAAGAAGAACAAAATTTCTCTTTTAATGTTTGTGTTGATATATTCTAATTCAAAATTTAGCGAAAATTAAAAACACCCCTTCGGGACCCTCCCAGCGAGCGACGAAAGTCGGCGCTGGTAACTAATTACCCGAAGGGTTTCTGTACAACATTTTCTACGTCGCTCTGTTGTACGGTGCACCCGATAGATGGAACCTTCGAAAACGGTTAATTCCATAACTTAAAAACTATCAAATTTAGAAAAAAAGCAATTTGATTTTTGAACTCAGCGTATTTAACTACATGCGGTAGGCTATTTGGATATCAGTTTTGTTTTCATTTTTACGAAAACTTTTTCATCGGTTTCGTTTTTTTTTGCAGTAGAACAGCATTTAATAGGACTGGCATTATTATAATTCAGAACGTACAAAAAACAAAACAAACCAACGTTTTGCGATAATTTCGTCTTACATTCTACTGTCAGTCATTTCATCTATATTCTACTATATCGACAGTACGAGCGACACTTATTTGTTGCACCTAATCTTTGATGCCATCAATTTGAAAATGAATTCTGGATCACGGGAGAAAATGATGTCTCACTCACTGTACCACAGAGAAAAAGACCCGACTTATGGTTGATAAGAATAGGTTACAACTCATCCTTATCCTCATTTCTTTTAAACAAGCGTGTTTCATTTCATCCCTTATGATTTACAAACATCATTATTAATGTGATAGACCAATAAATAATGTTAATTATGAAATACTTAAAAAGTATTTTTGCTCTTTTCACATCCCGGTGAAGTGGAACTATATCGTGTTCCAGCCATGGGACCTCTGTTGTTCCTACGCTGGTGTACTAGGTGTTTACTAGGTGACAAGCGGTACTTTTGAAAAGTTGTATTACTTGGTTCCAGCCATGGGACCTCTGTTGTTCCTAGGGAGCGTTCACATAATACGTTACGCAAAGAGGGGGGAGGGGGGGTTAACAAAAGTGTGACCACCCGTGTATTGGGTATAGCAAAAGTGCGTGACGAAGGGGGGGAGGGGGTCAAAAATCGCGAAAAATCGCGTGACGTATTATGTGAACGGCCCCCTACGCTGGTGTACAAGGTGTTCATAAGCGGTACTTTTGAAAAGTTGTATTACTATTCCCAATGATTGCTCAGTGTACTAACAGTAGCTACAGTTAGAAGGTACATTAATATACAATATACGCCAGCATACGCACGATAAACAAAGCTGGGACACAATGCTGTCCCTTTTGTCAATCGTTACAATACTGAAACTGCAGTTTGGACTTCTGAACTAACTTCGGACTTAGTGAACGATGTAGGTATATGCACTGGGCATTAATAAGTAATCTTTTCGCACCATGGCCTAGTGGTGACAGTTGTACGCGTTATTATAAGACAAGTTATTGTTACCATACTAACAATAACCTGTACAGATTGCACCAAATGTATTAAGTCAGTAGCTCAGTTGGTAGACGACTCACAAGCAAGAAGTCAAGAATTCGGTTCCACTACCCATCCTAATTTTTTTTTTCTTGCCAATTCAGCTCGAAAACCAACGTAGTTATACTTTACTGGCTGCATAATCCATATTTCAATACGACAAAAACGATTAAAACTAGGCTAATAATTTCCATATTGATTTTTAATAGTTTTGGATAAAAATCCGTTACCGGGCCAATACAAGAACAGCATTGTGAAACAATTTTGTTATTTACCCGGAAATTTGCGGCCAAACCCAGCCCTGTAACAGTATTGGAAAATGGAAATTATGCTGTATGACATGGTTGTTATCATTTCCGGTCCTATTTACCTGCACATTTGAAAATACCCGTTTCGGCACCCACTGCAGTTGACCTATACCTTTATAATATAAAGAAGTGTCCGTTTCGGCCCACAAACGACCCGTTTCGGCACTCAAGATAATTTTACACAAGTGCGGGCATGGAACCACGGCTGCTGAGTTCCGACCCTATTGATGAATTCGCCCTGATTATCTAACAGTGTGAAAATCCTAAAAGGACCATACTTGACGTAGAAACAAATATTTACATTACGCGCGATTAATCCTCTTTTTGGAAAGAGTTAGTAAACAGTTGGAAGAATGGAATTAACATTTACAAACATACTTTCTTACGGTTACGCCTATATACTCTTCCTCTTACGCTTACAATTCCTTCAAGAATCCAGACAACATTCCTCGTCAACTTTCAGTTCTTGTTAACCTCCGACATTATTGTCCTACTGTAGTCTACCGCATTTAAAAATTCATCAATATGACAGCTTAGATGGGAATCGAATGGGGACGCCGAACTCATCAAAGCGCAAAGCAAATTTGAGAATGAGTCTAAATAGAACTACACAATCTCCGTCCCCAAGCCAATTTCAAACAAATTCTAGTATTGGTGCCGGAACGGATACACTGGGTGCCGAAACGGGCACTACATTATTTATCCCTACCCTTTTTCGAATGGCAAAACTGTAAAGCAATTAATCAACCTATTTACTTAAAAGTTTTCCCTTAAATTGTAACTGCGTTGGAATTTTTAAATCTTTCCCTACATGAATGGAAATATTCATTTTTCTGACGTATTAAGGGTATCTCTTGTCAAATGTGCCTTGTGTCTCATTAAATCGTATTATATATATATTCCGATCTTGCTGATACATTTGTTTTACCCACTTTTTTGAGGGTTTGTCAAATCACAATTAGTCAATGTGTACCAAATTTTCGCGTTTCTGTTTATGCCAGTGATGCCAATTTCGGCAACAACTTCTGATGTTCCTTTTACACTCTCCCCAAGTAATTCTTGGGGCAAGGGTCGAGTTCGAATAAACTACTTTTTCTTTCATTTCATTATTAGCGCACATCATAAGTCTGCCCAGAATTTGACGCAGAGCGATTCAATATTAGATCTAGCTACTTGGCACTAGCTACTCGGTACTCAGCTAAAGCGCATGTGCAAACCGAAAAACAGCACTATAGATACAATATTAATAAGATCTATCATTTATACCGATTTTCTTTCATTTTGGAAATATAATTACCATATAAACATAAACATATTGGTGAAGAAACCCTTCGGGTACCTTCCTGCGCGACGGCGCGGGTAACAGTCTCTTCTCTCTTCGGATAACTACTGCCATCTAGCGGAGGAGCTAAGAATCTGGTAAGTAAAAATCTAATTTGGTGGGCTTTTTGGTTCATTTTACAAAGACCACTAAGCCCCGTGCTTAGTGGTAGTACGCTTTCAACGGGTGGGCTTAACGACCAGACTCCGTCTATGGCCATTTAATGGGTGCATGTCATAGGTGCGAAGTGCACTAGAACTGTAGGATACAAGTATCCACAATTCACCCGCTAGGTCAAAAGAACCTCTGGAAAATAGAAAACCTTGGCCACGAAAACATTGCGCAAAAAGCACAAATAGCAGTTGAAACATAACAAAATATTTGTAAATTATATTTGAACGCTGAGGAACAAGTCCGCTTTAAAACGCATATTAAATAAAGGAATTGGACATAGTCACAAAGTGTTAAATTTGTATTTTTCCTGTCAAACCTCCACCCCTCTAATTGTCCATCTGGCACTGCTGTGCTGTTTAAGCCTCCCTGTCTTAGGGTGCGTCAAATTTCTATCCGGATTGAGTTAAAAGCAGGGTTGCTTTTTCGTTTCCCTCGCTTTTTTCTCTTGACGCTTGGGATTGAGTTGGTCCTTTCGATGTTGCCAAAATGAAATATTAGCAGACAAATATATTTCAATATTTGAAACAAACACGTGTTTCGTTCTTTCGGCAAATAATTGTTCATTTTGAATTTAACGGTTATATTTGCCCATGAGAATCGGGTAAAAAGATTCTGATATTGGCGCTAATGGCCAAAACTAATGAAGTCGATAATGAGATCGACGAATGAAGCCAATGTCAGAAATAAAAAATTATTTCTTTCGTTAACAATAAAGTTTGGACTGTTGGTTTTCAACCCTACTGGTGGTATAACATGGGTTTTTGTGGACATTGTTCCTGGAAAACGTGATTGAAGGGAAAATTTAAGTGATTGCCCTATGTAAGAAATTTTTTTTCGATTATACGAATAGGACGCATTTACCCTGAATGCGTTCGTATAGGCACTTCTCTCCATAACATATTTTTTTTTAACAAATAACAGCCTGCCATTTTTAAACTGTGGTCTCTCTTATCCGAGTTCTACTGACAATTCAGAAATGGCAACGTGTAGTTGTTCCCCATCCTCCATTCTCAACTCAATCCGGCAGTAGGTTTGAACTGAATCCTGAAAAAAGAATTTGCCATTGGCCACAGCTCGTCACGTGACGCATTCCAACTCAATCCAGATAGAATTTTGACGCACCCTGAGTTCTTTACAAAACGTTGGTCTGTGTGTCTTATTCGAAAAGTTCAACTTTGATCGAGAATCTGAATCAAGAATAAAGTTATTCCAAAGGAAGCTTCAGTGTAGGTGTTTGTTAATTAAACCCAACAGGTTATGGGCCCAGGTTTGACTAAGGTATATCTGATTAAAATAACAAAGCTGCGTATTCAAATCTATTAACCAACACTGAACATCATATTCTTTAACAGAATCAAAGATGGCTTCCGGAAATTTTTCTGCGAAAGATATTTCTCATTGTACTAAGTTTGATGGGAAGAGCTTCAGCTTCTGGAAATCAAGAGTTAGTTTTGTTCTTGAAAGCTACGAACTACTTGATGTTGTAGATGGGTCAGAACTTGAACCTTCACCTATCGCAGCCCTAGCTGACAACTCAAATGCAGCCAGTGTTATACAGCTCGAGTCACAATCATCAAACAATGGAAGAAGCGTGATGTGACTGCTCGCAATCTCATGTTGTCCTCCCTTGATGACAAATGTCAACTGACTGTGATATGTTGTCAGACTGCAAGCCAGATGTGGAATCGATTGAAATCCCAATTTGAACTTACTTCTCGAGAAAACAGCCACATTCTGCTGGAGAGTTTCATGAGCTACAAGTATGAAGCAGGACACAACATGATGAGTCACATCTCTACTATTGAATCACTGGCAAGAAAGTTAAATGACATTGGATCACCAATCTCAGAAGGACTTGTCATTACGAACATCCTCATGTCCCTACCAACAAGCTACAGGTCATTCTTGACCGCATGGAACAACATCTGTGATGAAGATAAGAAAACTCTTAGAATTCTCGAAGTTCGTCTTCTTGCTGAAGAAAACATGACCAAGATGGCTGACCTGAATATTAAGGAGCAAGATGACGCAGCACTCTGGGCAGCTCACAACAAAGCCAAATGGCAATCTTCCTCTGAAGCAAAAGGACAGCAATCCAGTGCTAAAGGTGAATCAGGACATGACAAGAATACTCAATTCAATTGCGAATTCTGCCGAAAGGGAAAGACAAATCTAATCATCGAGAAGAGAATTGCTGGAGAAAGGAGATGTATGAAAAGGGGAAACGTGATGCAGCCGGAGAGACAGCTCTCGCCGCAAATACTGTTCCAGTCAAGGAACCTGCGCCTAAAGTGAAGACTGTCAACCAAACGTTTGATGACGATTATGCGTTCTGTTCCACTATTTCCCATCGCAACAACAACTATTGGTAATCCGATTCTGGTGCCACTCAGCACATGACGGACCAGAGATTGGCATTTTCGACGTTTGAACCGATTCCACCTGGAACGCGAGCCATCAGAGGCATTGGAAAAGATAATTTACCAGTATTCGCGCTTGGTATTGGAGACATCAAAGTGAGAACAAGAGTCGACGGGATCTGGAACGAAGGCGTAATCCATGCTGCACTATTTGCTCCAAACCTAGGAGGAAGTATTTTCTCCCTTTCAGCAGCCACCGAACGTGGAATTAAAGCTATTTTTGAAAAAGAGCACGTGATCTTAATGAAAAAGGAAATGATTGTTGCAACTGCATCCCGCGTTAGTCAGCGGCTGTACCTCATGGACATGGAGTCGATTGTATCGAAAAATGACGATAGAGCCCTTGTTGCACGACAAGAATCCCTTCAAATATGGCATGAACGCCTGGGACATGTCAATCACAAGACGATCAAGAAAATGTTTGAATTGGAAATGGCAGACGGCCTACTCATCGATAAGAATGTCGTCGTTCCATCGTCGTGTGAAGGATGTATCATGGGAAAACAACATCGCCTTCCCTTCCCAACTGTTGGAAGAACCAGAGCCTCAAAAATTGGAGAGTTGGTTCACAGCGACGTTTGTGGGCCAATGAAAACATCATCGCTTGCTGGATCTTTCTATTTTGTTACGTTCCGCGATGACTTCACTGGAAATGGTGTGGTCAACTTCATGAAAAAGAAATCAGAAACCTTTCAGCATCTGAAGAACTATGCAGCCAAATTAGAAAACGAGACGGGACATTCCATTACCACGCTTCGATCGGATAATGGCGGCGAGTATCTAAGTAATGAATCTAAAGCATGGTTGAAAACAAAAGGTATACGCCATGAGAGCAGCGCTCCAAAGACTCCCGAGCAAAACGGAGTAGCTGAACAGTACAACCGTACTATCCTTGAATCATTAAGAAGTATGCTCCACTCGTCTAAACTTGGACTTCAGTTTTCGGCCGAAGCAACAGCGTGTGCCGTTAATCTCCTCAATCGGACTCTATGTTCAGCAATGGAAACCATGACTCCTTTCGAAGGTTGGCATGACAGAAAATCTAATCTGTCTCATCTTCAAATATTTGGATGCGTTGCTCACATGCACATCCCAAAAGACGAGCGCTCTAAGCTCGACTCTAAGAGTCTAAAATGTGTGTTCGTAGGCTATTGCAAAACTCAGAAGGCGTTCCGGCTTTATGATCCGTCGACGAAGAAAATCAAGATATCAAGAGATGTCATCTTTGATGAGGAACATGGAGTATCCCAAGACCCCACCAGTGGTTTGATGCCAACTGTCTCTGATTTGCTGCAAGAAACTGATTGGGAACACGGAGAGGACGGGGGTGCGACACCCGCTGGACGCGCCGTCGAGTCCGTGCCTGATGTAAGTGAGACGATCAGAGACGACGATCGATTCCAACTGAGATTTGAAGATGAAGAGCCTTTCTATGGTTTTGAATCACCTGAAAGAACTCCAGCTCAGCGTCAAGATGCGGAACAAGGAAATGAATCGACCCCTTCAATTGTATCTCCGAGAATTCGAAAACCAGTTAGGCGACTCATTGAAGATCCAAATTTCCTGAGTGTTTCTGATGGTGCACTACTCAGTTTCGATGTAGACGAGCCAATGTCATTTGAAGAAGCTGTGACGTCCCCACAATCAGTGGAGTGGAAAGCTGCTATGAAAGAAGAAATTGACTCTCTTGCCATTCATAAAACATGGTGCCTGGAAGATCTTCCACTCGGCCGGCGTACGGTTAAGAACAAATGGCTCTTCTAAATCAAACACGATGCTGACGGAAAGGCAACTCGTTTTAAAGCTCGCTTAGTTGCAAAAGGATTCTCGCAGAGAGCGGGGGTTGACTATGATCAAACTTATGCCCCTGTTGTTCGACATGAATCGGTGCGAACAGTACTGGCAGTAGCAGCAGCGCGTAACCTCGAAATAATGCAGCTGGATGTAAAAACTGCGTTTTTGCGCGGTGATCTCATTGAAGAAATTTATATGGACCAGCCTCAAGAATTCCGTTCACCAATTCACCCGACTAAAGTCTGCAGGCTACAGAAGAGCCTTTAAGGATTGAAGCAGGCGTCGCGTTCATGGAACGAGAAATTCAACAGTTTCCTGGTCTTGTTTGGATTTAGTCGAAGCACTGCAGACTCCTGCATTTATTTCCGTGAAGATCAAGATGGAGTGCTCATCCTAGCCATCCTAGCCATAGGATGATGGTCTGCTCTGTGGAACTCATCAAAACGGACTCGCAAAAGTCATAAACTATCTGCACAACAAACTTGAAATCACTTGTGATGTTGCAAATTTCTTTATCGGGATTAAGATTGCAAGAGACTGTCCAACTCTAACTATCACTCTATCTCAAGAGCAGTATGTTCGTCGGATGTTGGATCGATTCGGCCTAACAAATTTCAACTCAAAGATTGTTCCTGCCGATCCCTTCACGGATCTCATGGCTGCCACCTTTGGAGAGGGAAAGGACAAGCAAGACTTTGACGAATCAATTTACCGAGAAGCAGTGGGGACTCTTATGTATCTAATGGTCTGCACCCGCCCGGATATAGCCTACGCCGTCGGAAAAGTGGCGCAACGTTGCAGTAAACCAAAAGCTGCTCATTGGACTGCTGTGAGGAGAATCATGATGTACTTTAAGGATACTGCGAGCCACGGAATCTCCTACCACACCACTGGATCGCCTGATCTGCTATTGTCGTACTCAGATTCCGACTACGCTGGAGATGTACAATCGCGTCGCTCAACTACCGGCTACCTCCTCATTTTTCATGGAGGACCAATAACATGGGCTAGTCGTCGACAATCCTGCGTGTCGCTCTCAACCACTGAGGCGGAGTACGTCGCGATGTGTGAGGCCACTAAAGAAGTCACCTGGATGCGGAGACTCCACAGTATTGGTGTTTCTCAAATCAAGCCAACAACACTACTATGTGATAACCAAGGAGCCATCAAGCTGGTGTCGAACGCAGAATTTCATCGCAGAACCAAACACATTGATGTCAAATATCATTATGTTCGGGAGCAGTATCAGAAGAAAATAATTGCCGTTGACTACGTGGGGACCAGGATCAGCTTGCTGATATTCTTACCGAAACACTAGGTGGACCAGCTTTCCAAGACATGCGCAAGAAGATCGGAATCATAGATATTTCGGTTTGAGTGGGGATGTTAAATTTGTATTTTTCCTGTCAAACCTCCACCCCTCTAATTGTCCATCTAGCACTGCTGTGCTGTTTAAACCTCCCTGTCTGAGTTCTTTACAAAACTTTGGTCTGTGTGTCTTATTCGCAAAGTTGCAAAAAGTATGTCTCTCAACTTTGACCGAGAATCTGAATCAAGAATAAAGTTATTCCAAAGGAAGCTTCAGTGTAGGTGTTTGTTAATTAAACCCAACACAAAGAGTCATGCAAATATTGGGATTTAAATATGTTGTGTCACAGATCTCGAAAAAGCTTCCAATTTTGTCCGCAATCACTAAGAACGCCATTCCGCATCAAACCACGAATACTTTCAAATTCATGCCTTAGTGAATAAGTTTCAGTATTTTAAATCTTTCTACTATTATACATTCAATCGACAAAGATGATAACTCATCATACTCCAGTAAACTTCCACAAAATCCCACAAAATCCTCACCGTCAGATGAAAGTGTGCGGAAGCTAGGCCAATGACGACTGCATCGCAACGTTTACGTACGTCATCAATAGTAGCCTATAAGCGAGTATAAGCGGACGCAAAACTAACATCTTGTATTGTTTTTCTTTTTTGTTAATTAAAAATGTATCATGAGATTATATTCCATTAATCCTAAGTCGGCTAAGTGTGTATTATGCATCAACAAAACATTAAAAACGTAAAAGCTCATAACCTCGAAAGTTTATCTGTTATCGCCTGTCTTTTCAGTAATCGAAAAATTATATTTAAAGCTGAGTATCATCATTTAGCGCATTAGTTCAACTTAGGTTGTAAGTGAGGTGATAGTTTTCATTTCGCGGAATATTCTGCAAGAAATCACGCATTATTTTTGGGTCACATGAAATTACTCATAAATATATTGTCTCTCGCGCGAGGTACATGAACTCTTCGTGAAAATCCGCGCAAGGTTCCCAAATTTTTTTTCCCATTTTTTACTTTGCTTTCTCCTGTTGTTTATAGCCTAAATGAAAACGGACATTGTTTGTTAAGTGTGATATACGAATCGCGCTATGAATTGATTGCGGCGGTCTTTAGTAGTGCTGTTAAGTTTACACCACTAAAGACCACATTACTTTATTTGGACCAAAAGTAGTGCCATACATTACCTATAGCCTATACATGTCTTCTCGTCACATTCCCTAACATTTTCACTATAACGTTATTAAATTGACTCGGCCAACTCAGTGACCGCTTATCTTTAGATAGAAAGAAAATTAACAACAACAAATCAGAGTTCTAGAACTAGGCATGGTGTAGAACTGTAGAGACATAGAGGTAGAGCAGAAGAGTATTGAATTGACGATGAGATAGCCTTCGACTTACCTGGTTACGGACTACGGTCTTTGGATTGACTGATTACGAATCAATTAGCTTCGTTCTGAAAAGACAAATCTGCTATTAGACCATTTTGGTTCTCTGGAAGTTTCCTTCGTATATCGTGGTGATACCATTCACAATTCTTCGTAGGCTAATTACGGACGTCATTTAGAACCGTGTGTTCGGACTCGGACGGCGGTGGAAAAGAAACCATAATACGCCATAATAAACGTGTCCTCGTGACGTTATGTATATAGTTAATATTGTGATAACATCAAATATTCAAATTGATTTCTGTAACCAAAACGCATCATACGCATAGCCAAACCACAACAATCGACCAACTGTAATGCGAAGTGCGTCTTCAACGGCTTTTCAATAAATGCACTTTGATAACGCTCCACACAGTTGGGTATAATCACGGAAATGAATATGTTCTAAAAAAAGATGAATAATAAAACATAGAACGCAACCTTCCCTTAAAAATGTTAAATAATAGAAACATAAAACATAGGTAGTGATGGATAATAATGGAAATATAGATATTCTTTTTATGATAGGGTAACATAGCTCGTTGATGCTGCTATTGGGTTACACACCTGACTACTAACGGGCATTGTCTGGAAGAGTTTGTAATCTGCGATTTTAGACATTTATGGAAGACCGACGGGAAAATGGGCAGTTGGGATTACTTTTCCGGAATAGCATCACAATGTTTCTCGTTGTATCTCCATGAAGGGATTCTAGTATAATGATCAGCAATTGTAGAAAACCAATAAAAATAAACCGTTCGACGACCAGAAGTCGCGTGACTTGTTGGGATGGGATTGGAGTACCGCCCGAATGTACTTGACGAACAAGCAATGTTATATACATATTTACAAGCTGCTTTAATGGGTACTTAGAAAGTCACATTCTGGTACAGAAGGGAAACGGGGCCTATCAATCACACTGGGTCAGGCGGGCGCCAGACGGGGCCCCCATGAGGCTTAGTTGTGCCTGCCCGGCTTGGTTGGACCTGCCAGTCGTCAGTGACGACTGCCGATATAGCCACAACCTCATGGGGAGTCTGGACCGCAATCACCGTGTGCTGATTTGTAGAAGCTGGTACGATGGAGGGAAATCAATAAACAATTTAAGCACAACCTTAAATAAGGTAGCGCGCTGGTGTTAAAAGAAATAAAGAAAAGATAGCGTATGGAGAGAGTACGAGAAGATGAGTAAGTAGGTATAGAAGAGGGATAAGATGAAATAAAAGATGAAATAAAAGTGGCCTGGCTTCTCAAATGCTGTTGCTGTTAGTTGATGCCGCTTCTTTGCTCCAAACTAAACGCTTAGTGGAAGAGATGAAATCTCGCATGGCGGACCAGATGTTTGGGTTTTGGGGAACCAAGTCAAGGGTTGGGGGCCATGTATTTGTTTCCGATAAGCATGTAGACCGAAAATTGCTTCGGTGCGCCGTAAATTTTGGACAGAAGAGTAAAAAGCGCTCGACAGTTTCGGAAGGGTGTCCACAGGAACACGACGGTGATATTGAAAATTTGAAGCGGTATTGATGGGAATTCAGGAACGAGTGACCAGAAAGAATCTGGCATAACTGATATGATAAAGGCTGACTCTGAATAGCGATGGCGGATTCAGTGTTAGGAAAAAAGAGCCTAGTTACTGAGCCCGTGCTAGAACTGGTCCACTCTTCGCTCCACAGTTTAGCCGTAGAGCTGTTGATCTCCATTCTGACTGTGGTTTTGGAGGGAAGCAACTCCCTGTGGTCGGTAGGTTCGTTAGACGTGTATGAGGTGCTCAGGATCCCACATTCTCTAGCCATCAAGAGGCCCGCGGATAGATCGGTGTTTTTACATATTATGACAGAGATAAGGTCTTTGAATGCCGTCAGGGAGTCAAGGTTGTTGGCTTGCAGACCATGAAGTTTGTGCCGGGGATGCACAAATGAGAAGGAGGAGAAAGAGTCGGTCACGAGATCGATTTTTGCGGATTTTTGCGACAATATAGGCATGGCTAGCGAAAGCGCTTTGCGGATTGCATACTGGGCGGCTTGCGGCAAGGTGGTGTGGGAGAGAAGCATACCATTCACAACGTCCTGGACACCGGTTTGATTAACAAGAATTGCACAGAAGAACGCTTTGCCAGCTGCACGACCACCTGCTATGTATATACGTGAACTGTTTGGAGAGGTGGGACAGAGTGAAAGCTCTTCCTTCCAATTCGTTTCGCGGATTTCGAATCCCAGGTTCCAAGGGGGAGAGATTAAAGAGGTAAAACGAGTTGTAAGCTCGACTTTCGGAAGAGATTCAAGGTTTGGGATGAGGGATTTAATCCATAGGAAGGAGGAGGCAGCAAACGAGCCAAACTGGGTTGATCGATAACGCAAGGTAGAAATTTGGAGGACCCGTAAGTTGATTGGGACGACGTTTGACAATATTAGGAGAGAGTCAGTGGGAGCTGTACGAAATGCATTAGTGGTGGCAATTGTAAGAATGCGCTGAAAAGCCCTCAACTTTTTAATTCCGCATTTAGAGCGAAGGAACGGTGCCCAGACAGAGCAGCCATATAGCAAAATGGGTTCGATCGTTGCAGATATCAAATGCTGCAGTCGCTGCTTGTCGAGACCCCAAGTAGCGCGGAGATATTTTCGCATAGCGAAGAAAGCATTTTTTGCAGCCACTGATTTGTGAGCGACATGTTGAGCCCATTTTAGACGGTAATCGAGTATGAAACCAAGAAATTGTGTCTCAGACGAGGGATGGATCCGAGCTCCATTAATTGTTATGTGTAGTTCAGCGAGATCACCAAGTGGAATTTTTTTGGAGAAGAGCATAAGAATTGTTTTGATCGCGTTAAGGCTCATCTTATTATCTATACACCACGCCATGATTTTGTTGCAAATTAGTTGAAGATTACGTGCGGCCATTGCCGGATCTTTGTGTGACGTAGCCACGGTCAGATCATCATGATTTGATTTGACTATGATTCTAAACGGAAAGGGGAAGGAGAGTCTGAGAATATCGTCAATGAGGACGTTCCATAAGAAAGGTGACAGTACACCTCCTTGCGGGCAGCCGAGGCTTACTCCAACAGATAAATCGGCACCGTTGTGCGTGAGATGAGCGGTTCGGTCGGACAGGAAACTGTCGACCAGGCGGATCAGGTAAGGTGGGCAGTTACGTTTGATAAGTGCAGAAAGAATGGCAGGATGCCAAGCCGCATCAAAGGCGCTTTTTATGTCCAAAAACGAACAGGCCGTAACCTGTTTGTTTTGAAACCCGGATTCAATAAAAGTCACAAGGGAATGACATGCAGAGTCCGTTGACCTTCCGTCAATGAAGCCATGTTGTTCAGCGCTAAACCATTTCTGAATTTTTGAGCTCCATTGCAGCCGGGCAAGTATTATTTTCTCAAGGACCTTTGCAAGATTATTGACAAGGCTGATCGGACGAAAGGAATTCAAATTATCGTAAGACGGTTTGTTTGGTTTGCCAATTATAACGACCTTTGCTTTCTTCCACACGTCAGGGAAAAACTCAAGTTGAAAACAGGCATTCATAATAAGAAGGAGATGTAACTTAATAACGGGGAAGCAAGCTTTGAGAAGAGAAGAAGGAAGTCCGTCGCAGCCGGGGGCCGACGACTGTTTCAGAGAATCAACCGCGGCTGACAGCTCCCACTCCGTTATCAAAGGAGGAGGGTTGTCCGCCTGTGTCCGAGTCAGTAGAAAATCTTTGACGGCGGTCTCAACATTGACATGAACCGGGAGCGACTGCTCAGTTTTTGGAAAAAAGTGCTCGGCACAGCTTGTTAGCACCGCTGCTGGCTCTGATACTACATCTCCGTTGACTACCAGCTCCGATGGAAGAGAGACGCCAACTGATTTCCCAGATAGGACTTTTAGTGCTGAAAAGATGTTTGAGCTGCCCGACTCAGACTTGCAGAGTTGCTGCCAGGACAATCGTTTAGCTTTCCGCAGCTCGCGCTGATAGTTAGCTTTACAAACAGTGAAGCTGACTTTAGCACTGTCTGATTTTTGGCACGTCCAAAGTTTGAAAGCCTGCCTTGTCTTGTGGCGCAAGGCGCAGAGTTCCTTGGACCACCATGGCATCGCTCGGAAGGGTTTCGTGGATGTTGGGGAGCACTTTGACTGGCGAGCGGAAGAAGAAATAAGGCAGGTGAGATCAGCTATCAGCGAGACGACGTCATCTTTACTACGGTCAGATGGGATCTTGCACGATTTTAGGCCGTCCACAATCTTATTTTTGCAACTAGGCAAGTTGATTTGGGAGATGGGGGGGATTTTTAAAAAGGAATCAGATTTGGGTTTACGCCAGAGGGCGCAATCGCAAGCAACTTCGAAGTAGATGTATGGATGATCTGAGAAAGAAAACATATTTGGGAAAAACCAACGGACGATTGAGACTTTGTCACCGGCCAATGTAAGGTCAATAAAAGAGGTTTTTGCCGGGATGAAATTTAGATCGGCTAAGCTGCTGTTCACAATGTTAAGGTTGTGGTCAGATATCAGCGCTTCCAGTTCAAGCCCCTTACGATCAGTTGACAGGCTATTCCAGAGACAATTTTTTGCATTAGAGTCTAAGGCAATGATTGAGTGTCGTGTAAGGCGGGATTGGAAGGCAGGTATAAATAAAGATGAAATATTATCGGAGGACGGCCTAAAGTAGCCTAGGCGGATAAAAATCGAAATGGGCCGATATCAACACAGGCAACATGATTGTTAATCGAACGCGCAATCGTTTGGCTAGATGAAGCTAGCGTTAACTTGACAAAAATGGCGGCCCCATACGCATGCATCTCATCTAGGGTGTGGAAGGCAATATAGCCAGCTGGAATGTCGACAATGGTGGGTTGGTTAGAATTTATAGCGTACGGCTCTTGGATAAGAATTACGTCTAAATCGTTTTCGCAAATTACTTGGGCCAAAGAGGCAGCTGCGGTTTTGGAATGCCTTAGGTTGATTTGCATGCATTTTAAAATTTTGTTGTTGGGGAGGGCTTTAGATGAGTTAAAGGCTGTCGTCATTATCGGCGGTCGAGAGAGGCGCGGTAGCGGGCAACAGCTTTGATTTGGACTGGGCAGGCTTTGATGAGGAGTGATGCTGGCCACTACAATTAGCACACTTCTTTTCGGCGGACGCGCACTCTCTGGTTCTGTGTGGGCCAGAACATTTGCCGCAGCGAGGCGCCTTTGCGCAACAATTAGCTTGGGCATGCCCGTAGCCTCGACAATTGAAGCAGCGCCTCACCTCCCTGTTAAGGTCCACTTCCACAACGTGTTGTGTAGTGTTAAACACATCAATGCAGCCGCGAAAGAGGAGGTTGTCTCTGGTTTCTCGGCAGGTTAAGCCTTGTTCACACCGGTCATAAGAAAGCTTAAAACAGTCGCTTTAGATGTTTTAAGGACATTTTGGTGTGAATGCACCTTTTTTAAGAAATGAGACTTAAAGCTTAAAACAGTCCTTAAAACACGTTTTAGAGGCTTAAAGTAGCTTTTGGGCATAGTGGATAAGTTGTCGCAGGCGACAACCTTCAACCTTCAACCTTCAACCGACAATACTTCTTTTACTTAACGACTTAATGCAACTCTTAAGGACTATGACCGGTGTGAACAAGGCTTTAGGAAAATTTTTACGTGGCCTAAATTGGAGTCTGGTTTGGCATAAACCTGGCAGAGTACTCTTTGATGACCTTGTCAGCAAATGCCAGCTTCATGGTGAGCATGTCCTTATTAAGGCTGGCAATCGTGTTTTCCAATTTTACTACTTGGTTGTTTTGCTGGTGAATGAAGGAGATGAGGGTTTCTATTTTCTTGGTCAGCGCGTCTTTTTCAAGTCCGTCGAGGGTAGCCAGCTCTGGGTCTGCTACTACAGATGCGAAATCCGTTTTGGCCTTTTTGTTGCTGGAATCCTCACCAGTATCTGGGTTCGTATGGGGGGAGAGCGAGTCATGGGTGCGTTTACCCTTGGCGACTGGGGTCGAGCTTGTTGCGCTTGCCTTCTCGTTCTTTTTCGGCCTATTCTTGTCATAGCAGGCCTTGTTGCAAAAATTTTGCGTCGTATTTTTAGGCATGAAATGACAGCCGTTGCACAACTTTGATGTTGTTGTTGTCTGGGTATCGTCAGGTGCCGTCAGGTCGGCGCTTCCATCGCCTTCTCCCATGGTTAGAGACACTTTTAAAGGCAAGATGTTGTGCCAAAACGTGTGTCACAGATCGGTGATAATTGTAACAGGAGATGCACGAGTAAAAACTGAGCAGATTGACCGCGCGACTATGATATCACGGTTTAAGAAACGTTTATACAGTAAGTAAAAACAGGGGATAGACAGAATCGCCGTTCGTCAGGTAGAGCAGACGAAAACCTCCCATTTACATATTACAAAAGTGGATTCATAATTTTTTTTCGGATTCTTCCGTACTTGTGCTATGTTGTACCACTACGTTTGATCGTTCGGTTTCGGGAGAAAACGGGATAAGGAGGATTTGATGACGATTCCCTCTCTGTGCGGGTGATCTAATGCACTCAATGGCCACGCTCATTCAAGGAAAAACAAAAACAACACATGTAGTGGAAGAGTGGAAGTTACAAGCCAAAGCATTAACAATACTTTGACTCTCTAATTTGTACCTTTCATTCTACTTGTATGATATCGCCGCTCCGCTTTTCCTCCTTTTTTGTCTCTATTTCTCAACGACCTCAGACCGGAGTCTTTTCGTTGTATAAATATACATAATACTTGTTTTATCTTTCAGGATGTCCCTTGCCAGAAAAACGAGAACAATATATCATAACTCAATAAAAAAGTGGTCTGCGCATCTTGTTGTTTCATTGTTGCCCAAACTTATTGGCGCAAGCACCTAGGCTCTATCAATAAACGTCAGATAATGAAAGAGAAAAAACAATTAGAAAACAAGTTGAATGACGAAAAATCGCCCAACTAGTTTTTTTTGGAATAGGTAGAACCGTACGCGTACGGATTGTGGGGGCGGCGAATGAACGTTAGTATCCCAGTTTTGGGGAGTTCCTATGGATAAATATAGAATGAATGATGAAATCGGCTAAGTGATTAGACAATATATTGGACGAGAATATGGACATGGCGAGAAGCGCTGTTTGAATGGCCATTCGTAACCTTCACATTAACTGATATGATATCCGACTTAATTGAGATTCTTTTACATTTTTTACTGATACGACGGATGTTGCCTTTAAGAGAATAAAATCGCTTTACAAGAAGTGGGCCGACAAAGAGTCACCGGATTTTCATCGTTAAAGAGCAAGCGTGCTGCCATTGGAAGTATATCTGAAAGATATACAGTACTGTTATACTAAGCAGTTTGTATACGGTATCTGTTGATGGGGCTATCGGATGAATGAAGAGAAGTCTTTTTAATAAATAAAGCTTTTTTTTTACAGAGAACACTCAGGAAGGGTGTTAAGTATTGTAACGAGTCGTGTCTAAGATGTGTATTACGTTGCTAGTTGCACACAACAAGAGAGAGGGAACAGACTCATGGAGCTGCCTTATAACACCTCGACAGGGGATGTCGAGGCGCCAGGCGGTCGGTGGGTCGACCGGACGACTGTCCGGCCGACTTACAAGATGAGCTGGCCATCCGAGACGTCCGGCGGACGTCCCGTGACCCTTGTGTTACATCCCCCCTTTTATTCTCACGATCGTCCCGATCGTGGCATTTCACTAAAACCCAACCCCTACAGATAACCAAAAATGCACTATGACCCGACATGTAAACACGGGAAGACTACTAGAGGCAGTAAGCAAAGAAAAACAAAAAATGGAAACAATTCGAAGCATGCTGCCGGCCGGCCGCGATTCCCACAGCGCCATTGGTACCGGATCAACGTACGCCCTACGCGGGGGGTTGCTCGGCGTGAGTCGTTCCGTCGGCGTGAGTCGCTCCGTCGACGTCACTCTCGTGTATCTCCATCCGTACTTCGAGCCGCCGAATACGTTGCCGTAGTCGGCGCTGCCCGAAGTAAAGGGCGGCGCCCCCTAGGAGGGCGCCAGCCGCGAGACCCGCAAGCAGCTCAAAAGGGTAGCGTTGATTGTCGGCCCACAGGTGTCCGACGGGAGCGGTGATTCGCCCCGTCTCGCGGGTAACAGCCTCGAGACGGTCGCGGGCTCCCGCGTTCCGCGCCAGCAGCTCCTCGAGCTTCGCCGTGCGTTTACTCGGCGAGAGCTCCTTCACCCCGGGCTCTCCGGAAACGTTCCACGACAGCGGCGGGACGTCTAGATCCAGTTGTTTCAGTGAGGGGGGGCTGCGTGAGATGCTCCTCTGGACCGAATCCTTACGGAAACTCGCCTGGAAGATCCAGTCATCCGTCTGCGCCGTGCACGTCATGGGCACTTCAAAGATTCCGACGGGCGGCAAAGAGGAGACGTGGCTAGCAGGTCCGTGTTGGCGAATAGGGCAAGTAACCACCAATTGCTGCGGGGCCTCCGCTGAGAAACCCCAGCGCCGGTAGCCCAAGTAAATCGCCTCGGGACCTCTCCATGGCGCCAAGTCCGTCGTGCACTCCGCCTGTATCCGCTCCGGATCCTGGAGAAAAAGAGCGACGGCGCACGTCCTCCTCGATTTCTTGCGACTGATTGCCCTGCTTATCGGACAGATCGATGACGCGGAAGTAGCGCATACCCGTAGTTCCTCGGTGGTTAGTTCCATGAACGTCTGTCGATCCATGGAAACGGCCAGATAATCTGGCAGTGGGTGAAAGCGGGCACCCAAAGTGCCGTTTCCTACAGCCCTCGGGAGGCTCGTAATGCGGAAGAGGAGAAAGGTGAGGGGGAATTCAAACACGGGCAGATGAATAAAAATGCGGAGTCCAGTGGGCGAGGCCGCCGCCGCCACCCTCGCGTCCTTATACGTTCTCCACAAGTCCCCTGCCTGCACTGCCGGCGCCAGCGACCACCCGGGCGGTAGGGCGGCCCTAACCTCTCGCAAGACCTCCCGCAACTGGGTGGGAGGGAAGAGGGTGGGCGGTAGCCGTTCCATAGCCACTGCCGCCAGGCCATTGCCCAGATTCTCCACGAACTGCCGTAGCCAGCTGAGAGTCAGTTCGACGGCTTGAAAAGCTTCGTCCATCTTACTCCAGGCGAGCCAGTGAGTTTCGCTCGCATAGTCCAACCGCTGCTCCAGCATTGCCAGTTCCTTTTCCATTGACGAGCATGTAGCTTCGAGGTGGAGCAACGTCTCTGCATTGGCCTGTAGCTCCCAGAGTGTCTCGTTTACCAAAGACGCGTGGGCCTCTAAGGCGTGCGCCATCGCGTTGGTTCCCGTCGAAAGAAGTTCGACTTTGGTGTTGATTTTTTCCAGTGCGTCATCCGTTGCTACTCCAAAGAGCCAATTGAGCACCTTCCCTCCTCCGTCCACCATACCTCGCTTCTGGCGTTTCGAGCCCGTCTGGATGGCGGCTTTGAGGTTCTCATATTTGTTATCAATTAATTCCAATTTTACTAGGGTAGTGTTAGCCCTTGAGCGAATCCGGTTTTGGATCATAGCCACGAACCGACCATCAGACGCTTCGAATTGCGGCCCGTAGACGGACATTTGTCTTTTCTTCCCACTGTACGACGCATCCCCGGCGTCTGGTTTGCTCAAGTCACGTGTTTTTATCTTCTCACCTAACCACTCCTTTAATTTTTTTAGAACGGCGTCTGACTGCGTGAAAGAAATATCCGTTACGATGACCCACTCCGAGTCAGTAAACGCTCTTTCTCCTTCGGCCTTGAATATGACGCCCTCCGTGAGCTTCAAATCTTTCGCCGGCATCGCGCCTGGTATGGCCATCAGCGCCAGAAACAGAAACGGGAGTGTCAGCAGGAACCGCCTAGGGCGACTTCTCGTGCGTTGAGGGTATCGGGTGGCCGCCGTCTCCATCTCCCCCACTTCGGAATGCGCCTCCCCCCCCCCTCCGTAACGCGTTTCCCGTTTCTCAGGCTCGGGCGTCCCTCTTGCAGTCCGTCGTCTTTTCCACCACCGCTAGGTGGCTCCGCCTGACGACTGTTTCCCGGTCCGTCTCGTTGAGCCCGTTGGTGCGCTCGAGTCCCATCTTCATACGGCGCTTCCTCTCCCCACTCGCTGTCATCCTCGCTGGGGAACGACTCCAAGCGTTTGGACTCCTTGCTCCTCGTGGGTTGTCCCCGTTCTAGTCGGCCATGCCTCCTCCTGTAGTGTTCTGGTTGCCCCGTCGTCTGTTGATTCCCCACTTCGTTAGCTTCGGGTCCTCTGAGAGACGTTTCGTCTTCTTGATCGTCCTCCGTCTCCTCTCTGTTGGAAAGAAATCCCTCCGGTTCCCCTCTCGTCAATTCTTTGACCGGGGCTCTGTTGGGTCCGCCTCCGCGCCCCCTACGACGCCTCCCCCTTTGTGCCGGTGGCGCGATCAGGTCCGCCTGGCTCGTCTCCCGTACCCGCTGCGGCGCACCGCGCAGGTGAGCTGGCGTTGTCAGGTCTATGAAAGGTTTCAGTCGCTCCACGTGAACGATTTCAGTCCGACTCATCTTTTTGTCCTTCGGATCCCTCACCATGTAGTTTAGGGGGGTTGTTTGCATTACTATGACGTACGGTCCGTGCCACGCGAGGAGAAGTTTCTGTGCTCTCCCTACTTTCCGTGTCGGACGGAAGACGAGTACTTCCTCTCCTGGTTTGTAGACGTCTGCCGCCCGCCGATTTGCATCATAGTACGCCTTCTGACGCTCCTGTACCTTCTGTATCTTTGGCTCGAGTTCCGCTCGGGCACGCTGCATGGCCGTCTTGACCCGTTCGGCGTAAATCTTCCCTTCCGGGTCGAATAAATTTGGCTGTGCCCCCAGAGCTACGTCGATAGGAAGGACCGCTTCCCTGCCGTGCATTAAGAAGAACGGTGTTTCACCAGTCGTTTCCTGTCGCGAGGTGTTGTACGCGAACGTCACGAATGGCAGGGGTTCGTCCCAGTCCTTGTGATCGCTACTGACATACATGGCAAGCATGTCTGCGAGCGTGTGGTTCAGTTGTTCGACTTGACCATTCGCCTGGGGATGATAGGCGGTCGTCGTTCTGTGGTTGGTCTCCAGCATTCGCACGACCTTCTGGAATAACTCTGCTGTGAAGCATTTGCCTTGGTCTGTAGTCAGCGCTCGTGGGGCGCCGTGACGCAGTATTAGGTTATGCACGAAGAACTCCGCCACTTGTTGTGCTCCTGCCACCGGTATGGCTTTCGTTTCACCCCACTTGGTTAAGTAGTCAACCGCCACAATAATGTAACGGTTTCCTGATTTTGCTAACGGAAAAGGGCCTAAAATGTCCATGCCGACCCGGTCAAACGGATTTTCCACATGTGACACCTCCAAGAACCCTGGGCGTCTCCGGTAGATGCCCTTTCTCCTTTGGCAATCGCTGCAGCTTCGAACGTACTCCTCCGTGTCGGTACCTTGCTTTGGCCAGTAGTACCGTTTCTTCACTTTGGATCTTGTTCTAGTCTGTCCAAGGTGCCCTGCCGTTGCATCGTCGTGACATGCCCGAAGGATCTCTTGCCGCCAGCGCGGGGGGACGCAGAGTCTCAGCTCCACTCCCCCGCTCTTTCTCCTTTGTTTAAAAAGCAGCCCGTCCATCATGACAAAGTCTTCGTCGTAGTCCTCGCTTTGCAGCTTCGACATTTCTTCTGGCCACTCTTCCCGCTGTCCTATCTGGAAGTCCGTGTCTTCGTCGTTGGGGGCCCCCGATCGGATTGAGAAGGCCCAGGGGGGTTCGTCCTCGAGTTCCTCCGCTGGCCCTTTCGGGTACCGTGACAATGCATCGGCGTCCTCGTGCAACTTTCCGCTTTTGTGCACGATCCTGACGTCGAATTCTTGCAGGACCAGTGCCCACCTGGCGAGGCGGCCCGCTAGGTCCCGTTTTGTTAGCAGCCAGCAGAGCGCATGGTGGTCCGTCACGATGGTTATCGGGCATCCCCATGTGAAGCACCGAAATTTCTTCAGCGCCCAGACTAGCGCTAGGCATTCCTTTTCTGTAATCGAGTAGTTGCGCTCACTGGGAGTCATTAACCTGCTAGCAAACGCGATTGGTTGCTCTTGTCCTTCGGGCCGCTGTAGCAGAACCGCCCCGATGCCGAATCCACATGCGTCCGGGTGAATCTCGAAAGGCAATTCCGGCAAGGGGTACGCCAACGTTGCTGAATCTATCATGGCGTCCTTCAGGTCGTTGAAGCTCTTCTGTTGCGCCGGCCCCCACTGGAATTCTACTCGCTCCCTGGTGAGGTCAGTCAATGGTTTTGCGATCCGTGCAAAATTTTCTATAAAGCGGCGGTAGTACGAACACAGGCCGACAAAACTTCTCACGCATTTGACCTTGTCGACGTGCCTCGCATCCAAAGGCGGAGGTTGGAAGTCCCTTACCGCTGCGATTTTCGCAGGATCAGGCTTGATTCCGCTGCTGCTTACAACATGCCCTAAGGCATGGAGCTCCTCCTGTGCAAATGAGCACTTCTCCAGCTTTAGTTTGAGGTTCGCCCCTCGTAGCGCCCCGAGTACTTCTCGTAACCGTTCTCCGTGCTCCTCGGCGTCTCTCCCATACACGATTACGTCGTCCAAATATACCAAACACGCCGACCAGCGTAGTCCTGACAGCACGTAGTCCATCATTCTTTGGAAGGTTCCCGGAGCTGAGCAGAGGCCGAATGGCATCACTGTGAACTGGTACAGTCCATCTGCTGTCGTAAACGCTGATTTTTGTCGATCCTCCTTCCGCAGTGGGACCTGCCAGTACCCACTTTGTAGGTCCATGATGGAGAACACTGTTGATCCGCCTAATCGCGCCAGTGTCTCCTCGATCCGCGGAAGGGGGTACACGTCTTTTATCGTGACTTCGTTGAGGCGTCGGTAATCGACACAAAATCTCCAGCTCCCGTCTTTCTTTTTTACCAGGACTACTGGTGAAGACCAGGGGCTATTAGACTCCTCAATTATGCCCTTTTCCAACATAGCCTCCACTTGTCCTTGGATAACTTCCCGCTCCTTAAAAGCGCTTCCAAAGTGGCTCTGCTTAATGGGTCGCGCATTTCCCGTCTCAATCTTGTGTTCCGCTGCCGTGCATAACCCTAGGCCGTCGTTCGACGTCGCGAAACAGTCTTCGTATTCCCTTAAGAGATCGACGAGCCTTTCTTTCTCGGCGGGCTCCAGCGAATCTCTTATGCGACTTCCAAAATCCAGTCCATCCGGCTCCGCTCGTTCCTCTTCTTGGTCTCTGGTCGCCACCCGAATGGCACCATCCGCAGGTTCTTCCTCTTTCGGGCCCACCAGAGGATTGCCCGTCTCGGCTAGACATGCTTCCTCCACATGCCCCAGCACCGTGCCCTGGTGGACGTATTGGTCCTGATTCGTGAGGTTTACCATCAGGACGTGCCCCAGCGGTTGGTGGCCGTTTACGATTGCCTTTCCGGTCGTGACTCCTTTCTTCCCAATCAAGTGTGGTGACGGTTCTAGGACCCATGCGGTGCCCTTTGGTCCGGGGGCGGGCGGGTCAACCTTTACCGCTACCATCGTTCGTGGTGGGATCGCCTTCCCTTCCCGAGCCACTATTGGCTGTAAGTCCATCCGCTTGGTTACTGGTCCTAGTGGGAGCTCCCCCAGGAACAACTGTGGTGTCGCCCCTTCGTACAGTATCTCCAATCTTTTAAAGTGGCGAAGGAAATCGTTACCCAATAGTAGCGATATTCCGTCCATATCCAAAACTAGTGCTTTCCCCCGTGCCTCCGTACCAGCGTGAGTGACCTTTAGGTCAACGACCCCCAGCGGTGGTGTCTTCTGGCCATTCACCATAACCACCGACGGTCCTCCCCAAGTCACGAGTTGCATTCCTATTTTTGCGACTAGCGCCGGCGAGACGACGGACACCGCCGCCCCTGTGTCAATCACAGCCGTAACGAGTTCCCCGTTGCAATCCACCTCCTTGGTGATCAGCTGCTGCATGTCGATCTGGAAGAGAGGGATGTCCTCCGCTGTTCCTTTGTGTAGCGGCGCTCTCTTCTCCCCAGTCCTTAGTGTGCCCACTGGTGTGGATCTTCCGTTCGAACTTCGCCCTGGGCTGACCGATCTCGCCTTTTCCCGAGGGGAACTGGAACAGCTTCTTGCCACATGTCCCACCTTGTCGCAATTGTAGCAAATTGGTTTCCCGTCGGGTGTGCGTCCGTTTGACGTGGATGACCTTGAGCTCATTCCTCCCCCTCTCGGTTTCTCCTTCAACACCGCGACATCCGTCTGCAATTGTTTCAGTATGACCATCACCTGTTCCAAAACGGCGGCCTCTGGTCCGTCCTGTGATTTCCGTTTCGTTTCTTCCGAGCCGGGGTTCAGCACGCTCCAGGTGGGCTTGGCCCATGTAACCCCCTTCCTGAAGTCTCCTCCTTCTGCCCCTGTGGCGGCCACTCGTGGGGCCGGCCATTCCGCCTGGCCTGCCATTTCCGCGGCCTCGGAGTGCAGCTTCACTTCCGCCAGGAATTCCTTGCACGTTTTCGGATTCCTTATCCACACCTTCTCCAGTAGTGTTGGCCTCAGTCCCTTGAAAAGGTAGTACAATTTTGTCGCTTCTGACATGTTGCGGTCCACTAATCGGCAGAGGTTGATCATCTCGTAATAATACTCCGCGGCTGGCTCGTCCAGTCCCTGCTTGCGGTTTCTTAGTTTAGCCTCCTGGTGGCGTGTGTATCCGTCGGGCAGGAACTCCCTCAAGAAGATCGTTCTCAGCCCCGGGGTGGGGTTACCCCCTTGGTTCTGAGCCGGCTGATCCACCCAATCGCCTGGAACCGTTAGGCACCGAAACCAAAGGCGGGCGGTCCCCTCCAGGTACATTCCAAAATTACTGTGCATTTCGGCGTCCCCCCACTGGTTATATGCGCCGACAGCCTCGTATCGCTCCAACCAGTCTGCGGCGTCCTCGTCTTTTTTTCCCGTGAACGCCGGCGGCGCCTTGAATTTTATTTGGGGCACCATTCCTGCGATCTGCGCTCCTGCTGCTCCCGCCACGTTTCCCGGGTTCCTTCCGCCTGTCCCGGTCGCTCCGCTTGTGTTGGTTATCGTCGAGGTGCCACTCGTCGCTCCGGTGATGCTCGACGGCGTCCTGCTGCTTGTCCCGGTCGAACTGCCTGCGCTCGTCGTGCTTTGGGTCCCGCTAGTGCTGGACGGCGTTCCGCTCGCGCTGGTGACGTTTGTCGTGGTCCCTTTGAGGGTTCCGCCCGGGCTGGTTGCAACTGCTGCGCCTGGAGTTCCGCTGGGGCTGACCGATGTCCCACTTGCGCCTGGTGGCGCTGTGTTGCGACTCGTTGCCCCTGAGACGTTTGACGACGCCGTAGGTGTGGGTCCTGGGTTAACTGTTCCTGGCGTTTTACTCCTCGTTGCCCCTCGCCCTCGCCCCAAACCCGTCGCGACTCCCGTGCAAGCCGATCCTCCCCCGACGCCCGCAACTGCGCCAATACTTGGATTCGTCGTTCCACCCCCTGTAGCCGTCGCTCCACCGAGGTGCGTTGGCGTTCCACCAATGCCCGCCGTCGCTCCAGCGATGCTTGGCGGCGGGCAATTAGTATTAGCCGTAGGTCCGTTCTGTGGTGTTGGGCTCCTGAATTCCTCTTCGCTGTCGTCGGATGTGTCCTCTTCGGTGTAGGTCAGTTGACTGTACGCTCCGTGAGTCTCTCGGGGTAGAAGGCCTCCCGCTCCCAACTCGTCGTCGTCTTCTGATGCCTCGTCCTCTGCGGTCTCTCTCTCCTCTGCTTCGGAGCTTGCCGCGTAACCGTCCTCTCCGTCTGTGCTTGTGGGCAGGTCGTTGTTGTCCCACTGAAGGGAGGCAATTGATCCCCTGCTCTTGCCTCCTACTGCTGTTTCTTCGACGCTTCCGGGGTCTTCTTTCCTGCTGGGGGTGCCTAGCACGGTGCTGTTTTCTGCGAAACCGCTATCTCTTGCTTGATGACTCCTGCCTTTTGGGATGTATCCGCACCGCTTTTGTCGTGTTGTTCTTTCCACCTCTCCCGGCGAAGCTTCTACCCCTCTCAACCTTTTGCTAAATCTGTTTTCCTCGCTCATCCACTCTACACGTCACTTCCCTCCTCGGGGATCACCGTTGTCGCACGCCCTCTGTCGAACGTAGCCTCTTCCCGTGTGCGGTTCCGTGGATGGCTTGGTCGTGACCCGTACCATCCGGGATCCGATCGACCTAACCCTCGTCGCACGAAACAGGCCCCACAGGACAGCCGGCCAACCTCGCAGTACCACCTCCTCTCGAGCTCTGAAGGGGTCTCCGTGACACCTCCCGTTGGCCTAACAGCAGCCCGAGATAAAAACTGGCACTCAAGGACCTCAAAGTACTATCTCTTCCCGTGTACGGTTTCCCTGACAGGGCCTCTCGCGGCACCTCCCGTCAGCCTAACGGTACAACAAGACAGACGCCTAGCGCTTTGAGGGAACAAAAGAGTTTGTGACTTACGGTTTTCCAATCTCCACCATGTAACGAGTCGTGTCTAAGATGTGTATTACGTTGCTAGTTGCACACAACAAGAGAGAGGGAACAGACTCATGGAGCTGCCTTATAACACCTCGACAGGGGATGTCGAGGCGCCAGGCGGTCGGTGGGTCGACCGGACGACTGTCCGGCCGACTTACAAGATGAGCTGGCCATCCGAGACGTCCGGCGAACGTCCCGTGACCCTTGTGTTACAGTATACCCATTCATCCTCTTTCTTGGCTGCTGTGTTTGAATATCGTTTAATGATTCGCTCGGTTGTTAATTCGCCTTAATGTCGTCGATTTGAAAATCTTAATCCATCCATTTCCAACCCGAGAGCGACTTGATTAACGAGAATTTAAAAGCCAGCATGTTCTTGTCAAGTGAACATACAAAGGAGGATGGGCGTCGTCATCAAGAAAAATCGAATTAGATTTTTGCCTCTGGACTCGTTATAGCTTAAAGAGTAACAAAAAAAGAAGAAAAAAGGTATGGCGATCATAAACATTTGACTTTATAAACAGGTGATGGAACCAGTGACTGCTGGAACGGGTCACATAACTGGTTTTAAGCTAAAACGTCTTATTGCCTGAACGGATTCCAGACGGTAAAGCTGACTTTCTTTGAATGTTTTTCATTCAAACAGGATGTGTCTGCTCGGATAAGACTACGCAATCACCGTACATTATAGGTACATTATACATCGCCACATCCAGCAGCTAATTGTGTTTTTACCAGTTAAATTAACACGAAAAAATCTGTTCCTATCAAAATAAAGAGTCGAATGGGGTAAATATTCAGGGGCATGCACACAGGTACGTTATTCCATTCAAGCGCTGTAATCGTCTCTCGACGGGCATCTTAAAAAAATTCCTGGTTTTTTCCCTAATAGGATAGTCAAGAACTATCGTAGTATAAAATTTACAAGATTATTTTATAGATAGAAAGCTTTATAGAAATTAAATCAATCGAAAAACTTAAAAGGGAGGCTTTTGAACGCCTGCGCTTGGCATTTATAGATCTCCCACTAGATGGCGCCACAGTACTTTTTATTATGACAAAACACCATCTGCCAACGACTTGTGATACTGTTCCCAGCGTTTCTATGACCATGGTTGCCGAATAATATGCGTTCTTCGGACACAAGAGAGATTTAAACTTCTCGCATATTACGGCATTAATGTCTTTATGTCTTGTGTCTCATTATATTTATTTCCTTAACATCTAAATACTTATTGCCTTGTTTTACTTATGCCATGTCCCTAAATATTAATGGCAAACATGTCTCCTAACACTTTCCTCCCAAGTACGTTCCAATGGCAATATGTACTTGTGAAAAACGTCCCTGTGACCTGCTCCCCATTTTTAATAATTAGAAATACTCACATCATTAACATCAATATAAAAACTTAAATGGAAAAGGGTTCAATTTCCCGAAGGGAGGGAAGGGATTCTATTTGTTTTCGGCCTTTTAGTTGCCGTAATTAAGTCTAGGTGGCAAGTGTCGTTTTTCGTTATTTTAAAAGGTACTAGATGGCGCTTTGTCGTTCCAAGTTTTGCAAAATTCGGGTGTTGGTAAAATGCAGAAAACGGAAAACAGGAAGAGTAAAATACAGAAATCGAACGCAGAAAAATTCGGTTTTTTTTTATTACGGGGGAAATTTTGTTCGCTCCAACGTTGTGCATTAATCTATTTCATAATCGGACGGCTTCTGTTTTCGACTTCTGTATTTTAACTCTTCTGCTTTCTGTTTCCCTTTTTCTGCATTTTACCAACACCCGCAAAATTCAAAATACTAACATCTCTTAAAAGAAAAAAACTTACGCAAAAAGGTCTATATATATTGATATGGATTTATTTCATGAAAAACAAATTTGTTTTCGGCCTCTTTAGTTGCCGTAATTAAGTCTATATACATGTATAGCCTACGTATCTTCTGGTGGCAAGTGTCGTTTTTCGTTATTTTAAAAGGTACTAGATGGCGCTTTGTCGTTAAATATAAGTTTTGAAAATTCTCTGTTGGTAAAATGCAGAAAACGGAAAATACGAATACAGGATTTCCCTTTCGATCGGAAAAAATATGAAGAGCCTACCAATGTTTTTAAAATTCTAACAGGACAACTTAAATCTTTTCGGCACTCTTGCGCTTAGTGCGTAATCAGCGGGCGGGGCATATTAATGCAGAAGGGTGAAGTTTTTGAAGAAGGACAAAATTTCTCTTTTAATGTTTGTGTTGATATATTCTAATTCAAAATTTAGCGAAAATTAAAAACACCCCTTCGGGACCCTCCCAGGTAAAATTAAAAAAACACGGCTTCTGTTTTCGACTTGGTTCCTTTCTAAACCCGCAAAATTCAAAATACTAACATCTCTTAAAAGAAAAAACTAGTAAAATACAGAAATCGAACGCAGAAAAATTCGGTTTTTTTTTAAAATAAATCTCACGGAGGAATTTCGAGAAAAATTAAGACTTTACGGGGGAAATTTTGTTCGCTCCAACGTTGTGCATTAATCTATTTCATAATCGGACGGCTTCTGTTTTCGACTTCTGTATTTTAACTCTTCTGCTTTCTGTTTCCCTTTTTCTGCATTTTACCAACACCCGCAAAATTCAAAATACTAACATCTCTTAAAAGAAAAAAACTTACGCAAGAAAAAGGTGGCATAATTCATGCTTCATTATATATATTGATATGGATTTATTTCATGAAAAAAACAAATTTTGAAGAAGAATTGGTTCTCTTTCTAAAAGTAATAAGAAAACTGAGTCGTTGGGCAATCGCTTATGCTAATGCTTTGAAAAGCAATGTTGAAAAAATAGTTGATTCTTTTGCAGCTATTCATCAGAAAATCGAGACATTGTCAGGGGTACCTGGTGCGATTCAAGGTCTGCAGAAACAATTTGCCGAGATGGCAACTTTCATGAAGTCTGTGAACGTGTCGTCATCTCAGAGCCAGGCCCAGTCCCGTTTCCCCAAAACGCCATATGATAAATCTCCCCAAAACAAAAAATGAATAAAACAATCCCCCATCTTAATATCATTCAATGGAACGCTAGAAGTTTATACCGTTCTAAGTTGGATTTATTTAAAAATAATCTCAGAAGTTCTAATCCTTCAATTGTTTTGTTGAGTGAGACCCATTGGGTCGACTCTCACCCCGTTGCTTTTGATACCTATAACTGTTTTGTTAAAAATCGCGCAGATAAAAACGGTGGCGGAGTAGCCATTCTTGTTAAGAAGTCCATCTCTACGGCTTTAATTCCTTCTCCTGTTCTTGCCCATATAGAGTGCATCGGGGTTTCGATTATATTACCCGATGGCAAAAATCTTGTTCTTATTTCGGCGTACTGCCCCAAAGGGGATGCAGAACCGTTTGAAATTGTTTCGTTGTTTGACCAGTCTAAAAAATTTTATATTATTGGCGGCGATTTTAACGCCCATCACCGTGCGTGGGAGAACTCACGGGCTAATAATAGATGTGGTTTGTCGATTGACCATTATCTCAGTTCTAATCCTAATATGGTTCTGTGTACACCCCCAAATCTCCCGACCAGAATTGATCCCTGTACTAACCAGTGCTCCACAATTGACCTCACTTTCGCTTAATCAGATTTAGCGCATTTGACCCAAATCTCTCTTGGTCCCCCTACATGGGATAGTGATCACGTCCCCATCCGTATATCTCTAAATTTGAAAATGGATTTTATGTCCGACCTTCCGCCCACCTGGAAGTTTGATCACAACAAGTGGGTAGGGTGGAATAACCTTATTGAAAACAACCTTGCTAACTCAAATTTTTCTTTTTTGTCTGACCCGGCCGTAGCGTACCAAACGTGGTATGATTCCATTATGAATGCTAGTAACGCGACGTTCAAATTTCCCCCCAGGAATAACCAAGCTAAGGAACCAAGTAGGCCCTGGTGGTCAGCTGATATTAAAAAATCGATTGCGTTAGCTAGGCGCGCCAAGCTACGCTGGCTAAAATCTCCTTGTATTGAAAACAAAATCGAGCTCAATCGTTTAGATGCTTTGAAAAAAAGGCTATAGCCAAAGCTAAGTCTGATTCGTGGAATAATTTTATTACAGCTCTGGATGCCAGCAAGTCAAACGATATCTGGCGCTTCACTAATAAAATGATCGGTTCAGCCCCCTCACCCTCTTCCAATTACCCAGTAGTTGATTCCTCTGGCACACCCTTGATTTCCACCCAAGAGAAAGCGGAACTGTTCTTACACACATTGTCGGCCCATACCTCGACGCCCCCCTCCTGCGCAGGAGCTGCGGACAAGGAGAAATTCTTTAATAGCAAAGTAGATGCCGCTATTTCATCTGAGGTTCCGAACCCTCTTAACAGTAAAATAACTTTGACTGAACTGTCGTCAGGCCTTCAGAACCTGAAAAGCAGAGCGTTAGGCCCCGATTTGATCCATAATGAAATGCTTAAACAGCTCAGTCCAGGTAACCGCAAGTCCCTTCTACATTTATTTAATCTTTTTTTCGAATCCGGCTTCAGTCCGAATCATTGGAAAACGGCCATTGTTGTTCCTCTCCTTAAACCAGGGAAGCCTCCAAATGATGTCAATTCGTTTCGACCTTCCCCCATCTCCCTTACGTCGTGTGTGGCTAAAGTTTTTTAACGCGTTATAAAGTTTTGGCTCCAATGGCACCTTGAACAATTTAATTGCATCCCGAAATTCCAAGCTGGCTTCCGACCAGGTTTTTCCACGTTCGACCATATAGTCAGACTCGAGTCGCACATAAAGGAAAGCTTTAATAAAGGTCAGAATACTTATGCAGTTTTCCTCGACATTTCTAAGGCGTATGATTAAGTTTGGATCTCAGCCCTCTTGTATAAATTATCTAAACTGAAAATTTCTGGTTCTATCTTGAATTGGCTCAAACACTTTCTTAATAACCGTTCATTTACCGTAAGAATAAATTACAAGCTATCTTCTCCGGCAGCCCTCAAGCGTGGTGTTCACCAAGGTGGAGTTCTCAGTCCTACACTTTGGATAGCCTATATGTACGATTTCCCGAAACCAACTTCTCTTTGTCATACAGCGCTCTTTGCAGACGATATTGAGCTTCACACGTCGTCAAATTCTAACGTGCGGGCGGCCGAGGTGTTGCAACCGTATCTAAATCGTATTGGCCTCTGGGCCACAGATTGGTGCCTAGTCTTTTCAATTGATAAGTGTGTCCTCCTCATTTTCTCGAGAAGACGCTCTATGAACCAGGATCTAACCTTAACCCTAAACAATTTGCCTATTCCCATTGAAACCACTTTTAAATTTCTTGGAGTCAGTTTTGATAAAAAACTTAGCTGGAACGCGCATGTCAGCATTACGCTCGCCAAGGCGTCTCGTAATCTGAATGCCATTAAAATTCTTGCGAGAGGTAAGACCGGCCTTAATTTCAGGTCTCTAGTCCGCCTTTATAAATCCCTTATTCGAAGTAGACTTGAATATGGCGCTGTAGTCTTATCGTCTCTCTCTAAGTCCCAGACTAACTCATTTGAAGTGCTCCAGAATGCTGCAATGAGATCTATTATCGGTGCCTTTAAGTCCACTGCAGTCGCTCTCTTGAATTGGGAACTAAACATCGAACCTATCGATTTCCGGTGGAAATCGCTGGCGATCAATTACTTGTTGAATCTTAACGCCAAACCATATAACATGATGTACCGCACGGCCAGCTCTCTTGTTTACGGAAATACTAAATGGAAACCTCGTAGTACCCCGGCCATCGTCCCTCTCTGTAAAAATCTTAACTTAATCGACAATCTCAACATTTTCAATAATAACGCGGCAACTGTTAGGCCTCTTCCGCCCCCGCCGTGGCAAACACCACACACCGAGTTCTCTAAATTTCCCATCACGAAAAAGATGTCCGCTCAGAATCCGGGCCTAGCCCGGGCCACTTTTTTGGAACTTTACGAATCCCAACCAGCGAATACCATAAATGTGTTCACGGATGGAGCTTTGAGAGACAACCGTGCTGCTTGTGCGTTCACCATCCCTTCCCGTGATGTAAATAAAGCTTGGAAACTTCCCGTTAACAGTAGCATTTTTTCGGCTGAGCTCGCGGCTATTAGACAAGCACTAGACTTTATTTATAACTTTGAAATTGCAGTGGTTAATATCTTCAGTGATTCCCTTGCAAGTGTTATGGCTATCCATAATCAGCGTGTCGATTCCCACCACCTTATTAAAGACATCCGTCAGACTGTTTCTAACCTTTTGAGCTCAGGCACCCGTACTAACTTTATTTGGATCCCGAGCCACGTAACCATTCCTAGCAATGAACGCGCCGATGAGCTTGCCACTCAATGCTTGTCTAATCCCGATAGCCCGGTTTTATCAATCGCACTTTCAACATCAGAACTTTTGAACGTTATCCACTCTGTTAGAGTTTCTAACCTCAGCCGATCCCTTAGACTGGCGTGTCCTGCCCTCCTTCCTTCATCTAGGCTGCGTATGGGTCTTAGAACGTGGCAGATTCACAAATCGAGAGTTGTTTCAAGAATCCTTCATAGGCTCAGGAGCGGTCGCAATCGGCTTAATAAAACCCTGAGACATTTTGACGCGGACAATGACGGTTTTTGCCCTAATGGTTGCCCCAACTTAGAAGACTCTGCCCATGCTCTCACCGTTTGTCCAACATACGAAACCTTTCGGGAGCCCCTAAGATCTCTTATTTCCGCCCTAAAACTTGATTTTGATTTCCCAGTCCTTATTGGTATTTGTGAAAACATTCCTCCAAGCAGTCAATTTAAAATCAGAGACGGCGTAGTAAATTTTCTGACTCAGTCTGGACTCATTAATCGAATTTGAACTCCCTTCTCATTCCCTCCCCCCCACCGTGTTTTCTCTTTCATAGTCTTTTGACTATGTTGTGTGATATTAAAAGAAGATCTCATCCAATCGCTCGGTGCGCAAAGGGCTCGTACACACTTGCCCGTAATCCGAGGACGTGGGTTGCTCTTTAGCAGCCCCCTTCGGTGGCACCGTTAAAACCAATATCATCATCATCATCTTTACGAAAATGCCGAAAGAAGTCAAAACGGAAAGAACATTCTAAATATACTGAGGAGATAAGTGAGATAATAGTAAATAAGTTTTGAAAAGTTTTCCCTTACAATTTTGTAATAGTCATACGAGTTTTACTATAACTGTGGGCCATAACTATAAAGCTTACAAAACATATTTTCTTCCAAATGACACGAAGGGCTGGCGCGTTAGCGCGATTTCATATTAGTTGTCTGAGAGTGGGGAGGTAGGGGGCACACTGGAAAAACTGGAGACCAAACTACGCGATTGCACTCGACCAATATTCAAACCGACTCTTTGAGATTGTTTCCCGAATTAATTTCCCGAAGGGATACTATACCAAAAAACGAAACGAACCTTCAGTTGAACCTTGCACCCAACAGATGGATCCAGCAAAAAACTAATTCTTTATACGCTTACTCAATTAAAATTTGATTTGAAAGGTTTCTACGTAGAAAAATTCGGCGTAATTTTCTTCACTTGGTAGGCATAGTGTTGTACTAGATTAACGTACTTTCAAATATTGTTTTGCAAGGCGTATTGAACGTGAAAGTGAACCGGCAACTAGCTCAACTGGTAATAAACTTTGCATTTGTCAAAGTTTGTAGCCTGCATGTGCGATGTGCGTGATCATGTGAATGTTGTATTGGTTCTTTTAAGGCGTATTTCCAGAAGTACAATGTGTCAAAACTGTTATAGGCATTAGTTTAATTTGGAAATATATTTTTTTATATTCAGTGAAAAAAGTCTTGTCTAAGGGGCACTTGAGCTAACAACTCTAAGCCTATATAGACTACACTAGAGCTTTTTCTACTGCGCTATGATGTTACGGAGGTTTTTTTGGTTATGTTGTTATTCGTTGTCTCGACGTAGCGTAGAGGCAAAACTCTAGTGTAGAGTAGGCTTTAGCTGGAATCGACATGGTTGTAAAACTCCAATGTAGGCTATATTATATTTTACATTAAAAACAAGCGGTAAATCTTTTTTCTGGAGACTTCTATAGTACATAGACTTCTAAATCGTCTATTTTTCTCAGGAATTAGACGGAGGGGATGGGTTAAGGTAAATGCAGCTATTTACCCTCAGTTGTTATTGATTGACTATTTATGAAATGATAAATGTTGGTTTGGTCATAAGCTTCTGTGAAGACGGATGAGGCATTTGGATAATGGATTACGATTTTTTTTTTGAATCAGAAAGATTTTGCTTACAGTGCTTGCATGACAAGTTTATATTATAGTCCCCTCTTAAAAATTCACAATTCTACAGTACCCACGGAAAGTATTTGAACACCCGCCCCCCCCTGTTTTACCGGTTTTTACACGGCGTCTTATGGCGGCGTTTTTTGTCACCCTTTCAATTAATTTTTTAGATAGAGAGTTCCTAATTTTAATATAAATAAACTACCCCTTTTTGCGTGCTTGTGAATTATTTCAAAATTTTCTGATTACGGGGTCATATGGCAAAAGGGTAGCTGTTATCAATTATTTGAACGGCGGTCGTCCGCCGTGGTGTCTTATGGCAAAATAACGTTTCATTTCTCGTAATAACTCCAGAACACGATGTGATAGAAGCTTCATTTTTTCTGCATGGCGAATGGGACCCGCGCGCGCTTTTGTTCCTTAGTTTTATTATAGATGCTGTCAACTTAAGACTAGTCTAATAAGTTAGATCTTTTTCTTACAAGCTGTGTCGCTACGTTGTAATGTCGCTATCGCCATACGTAAAAAACTATGCACATTAACTTTAGGTTTCCGTAGAATATATGGGATGGGACGTGGTGAGAAGGTATCTTATCAATGTTCGTATCACGAACATTGTACTGCAGATCAAAATTTAGCCTATTGCAAATTCGTTTTCCTAGGTCTATTCTGACATTGTTTCCCGCATGTAGTCTGAACCATGCTGTCTTTATAATTCATTTTCCTATAATAAAGACGCAATCGTATTACCTTAGCAAGAAATATAGTGCTGTCTGTATAGTTCCTTTTCCTAACTACACAATCGTACTAACGAGAATAGGATGTCCGAAATATATCAGTCCCATGAATAGTCTAGATTGTTCAGTGTAGTGTGGATTGAAGTTTTGAGTGTTGCCAAACCCTAGGTATCATTTTTTCAACGTAGCTTAAACTAGCCTACTTCAAAACTTTACCTTTAAATCTGTTCTTATTGAAAATCTCTGTATTGTTAACCTAGTACTTATTGAAAGCGCCTTAAGTGTTATACGTGTGCTTATCTTTAATGCTGGGAAACCAGCTTCAATCGTATACTTAGACGCATTTAAAGTACTGAGTCTTTCTGCTGATATAAAGTAGAAACAAGAAATATTCTCAACAAAGACGAGTTTTGTGATTAAGTGACTAAGTACAACCGATTTAATTTGTAAACCGGAAATTTGTGCAGGGAACTTGGCCCGACAGACATTTATGCTTTTTGAAATAATGAGGTTGATTCACAGGCACTTTACATCTATATTAACAAATGATGATGTCAGTATGTTGCATCTCGCCCCAACTGATAGAAGTGTTCTAGCCTATCAATAATCAATGTGATTTGCTAATCAGCTAGTGTGATTTGGTTTCTAGGATCTAGATTTATATGTGCTTGCAATAAAATATTTGAAGAAAAGTTCCAGCCAGACAATTTTATCCCTTACTCTTTGTTTCAATCCGCTGATTTTGATACTCCGTAAAATATTGTCCGCTTTTCAACGTTTTCAATAATGCCGTCATGCTGCTTTTATGGATTGCATATATCTTGGAAAACATTTCCCGAGTAACAGGTCAGAAGTGGGGAACAGGGATGTCAATATCGCGATTTAAATTCGCTCCAATCGTGATCGCGTTCAAATTTTGGTGATAGCTATGGCAATCGAAATCAAATCCCGCAACCAGAAAAACTGCATGATTGCTGCAATCGTATCGCGATCAAACGCCATTGGCAAGTAGCCTACCAATTACGCCCTTCATCAGAACGCCTCTGCGTATTTTTTAACATGAGGTTTTACTACCCAATTTGTGAAATCTGTATTAAACTAAATTGCGATCAAGTGCGATAGCGGTCAGAGAACTGATCGCGATCGATTTTCCCTATTATACTTGAACAGGATTGCAATATGATTATATGGTTCCAATAACATTGTGATATGCTGGCTTGCATCTCCACTGGGTAGTATTCAAAATAGATAAAACTTCCATATTTAGTAGACGGGTGTGTTCTCTACGAAAAATTTAAAACTGTTCTGGTCTCGTTTTCCCCTATTTTGTCGATTGATAATTAAGATGTGAACTAATGATTTGTTGTCCTGAGCGAACAACGACAAAATCTTTATCGGGGAACTAATATTTTTAAGAAATGAAACTCACTTTAAAAAAAATGTTATTCACCTACCGCGTCCAAAACATTTGTGTTCAGTTTTTATTTTTCAGTTTTAAGCACTAACGTAAATCCAGATCCAGGTATTGATTTTATTCAAGTAAAAGTAATAAGTCCTCTATTTATTATTTTCTGGATAAGGCTTTTTGGCACTTTAAGGTTTTATTTGAAATTGAAAAAACCGAATAAAATGTTTTAGACCCGGTAGGTGAACAAAATTGTTCACTTGATGGAAATTTTTTTTCAGAGAATGTTGAAATTATGTGCAAGTGATAAAACCAAAGCATAATTCATTTTATGAAGCACTTCTGTTAATACAATCGTCCCGACTTGTAGCGACAAAAATAGAAAAAAATGATGCCAATTCTAGAATTTGTTTCTTACAAAATTTTCAATTCCTTAAGTTGATTCCTTTCCTTTTTGATAATTCAAACTTAACAAAAAAAATCAGTAAAGAATGAAACAGAATTCTGATTACGTTTGTCCCTATATAGAATATAGTCTTCCTATATCGTTCACAAGTATCCCTTCGGGAACCTTCCTGTGCATGCAAATCGCGGGTAACAGTAATTTGTACCGAAGAAAAACACAACGTAGCAATCTCTTGGGATAAAAGCTCAACTTTTGCCCTTAAACTTTTTCTCCTTACACCCCCCCCCCCCGCGCCAAACAATATCTCCTCCCTTTTTACGAAAATTTTTTTAGCGGTTGCGGTTTTTTGCAGTAGAACAGCATTTAATATGACTGCATTATAATTCAGAACGTACAAAAAACCAAACAAACAAACGTTTTTGTGATAATAAGATAATTTCATCTTTCATTATACAGTCATTTCATCTATATTCTTATATATCGACAGTACGAGCGATTGTTGTAATCTTTGATGCCATATCAATTGGTGAATGAAATTCTGGATCCCGAGAGAAAATCATGTCTCACTCACTCTCCCACAAAGAAAAAGACCCGACTTTGGGTTGATAAGAATATGATACAACTCATCCTTATCCTCATTTCTTTTAAACTAGCGTGTTTTATTACATTATGATTTACACACATGACAGTTATTAATGTAATAGCCCAATAAATAATGTTAATTATGAAATACTCAAGGTACTTCTGCTCCTTTCACATCCCGGTGAAATATATGGAGCAATATATATTTAACATTGGTATTCTTTCTGTGATTTCTAAAAAATGTTCGCCTTGCTGGTGAACTTTCTGCGACTTTCTGTTAGTATTTGCATACCAAAGAAATTATTATTACTTATTTGAATCTTGTCTGAAACCATGCCTCAATGGAATTCCATGAAGGTAACACCCAGCCTCGTTCCAACCTTGGAGAGTCCCTGTTTAACAGCCCTAATACTGTTCTTAATATCCTGTAATGGATACCAACCCTGTGTTCCAATGTTGGAATAATACACCAACACTGGGACAAGGTAGTGTCCAACCCTGTTATACAAGATTTATACTATTAGCTTAACCCGTATACCAGTCTTGTTGACCAGCACTGATACAAGGTAATATCAACCCTGCATTACGACATTGGTTGAGCCTACATACCTATACTGTCTGCCACTATAGTGTACAAACATTGAGCCAATGTTGTTTAACACTGTAAATCTGGGCTGTAAAATGGACATGAGTCTTCGTGTTCTAGCATTTGTTTCCGACATGGGATCTGTGTTGATCCTACGCTGGTGTACAAGGTGTTCATAAGCGGTTCTTATGAAAAATGTATAAAAAGTTTTATTACTATTCCCAATGCTTGCTCAGTGGACTAACAGTACAGTTAGAAGGTACATTAATATACGATATACGCCAGCATACGCGCGATAACCAAAGTTGGGACACAATGCTGTCACTTTCGTCGATTGTTACAATACTGAAACTACAGTTTGGACTTCAAATTAAAATAAAAATTAAGTGGAAAGAAACTTAGGGCGACGGTGAGCGTTCAGTGAATCGTCGTCGGCGAGAGGGCTCTTTAGAACGACGTCGAGAAGAGTCTGCTGAACGCCGTCGCCGTGAGGAATCAGTGCACCGCCGCCGCCGTGAGGAATCAGTAGAGCGCCGTCGTCGCAGAGATGAATCTGCTGAACGCCGTCGCAGAGATGAATCGGCCGAACGTCATTACAGAGAGGATTCGGCTGATCGTCGACGCAGAGAAGATTCGGCTGATCGTCGGCGCAGAGAAGATTCGGCTGACCGTCAACGCAGAGAGGGATCAGCCGAACGCCGTCGCCAAGACGAAGCCGCGGAACGTCGCCGTCGAGAATCGCAAGAACGACGCTTAAGAGAGGGGTCGCGAGACCGACGCCTTCGTGGTGAGCGAGCGGGTTCGAGGCAGCAGCACAGTAACGAAAGGGTTTCTCCTTACCGCCGCCGTGAGGATTGAGCCGACTCTCGCGATCGGCGCCGCGACGATCGGGCCTACCTGCGAGATCGACGCCAGGATGATCGATCTGACTCTCACCGGCCTTCGGGAGGGAGAGCAGTGGCTCTGGCAGCCGAACGTGAGCTTCCTCAAGATTTCACTGCAATGCTGACCAGTTGGATGACCAAGGGGATTCCAACGGTCGAATCCAAAGCCATTCAAGAATTATTCAAGCCGAGTTTTGTGGACGACTCTTTCTCGATAAGTCCACCTGTGATCGACGATTGGCTTGCAGTAAGGATTAAAGAGTACCAATCTCGCAAAACTATTGAAGCCGAAGAGAGGGACTGGCTGGCTATACAATTTAAGGTAATGGATATAGTAGCACCCCTCCTAAACATTTATTCTTTGAGAACGGCGAACGGAGGAAGTTCAGACGAGAACGATCCGGTTTGGATTGGAATAAGAGCGGCCTGAATGCAGTTGGGGAGAGCCTATCATTACGTTACTCGTCACCGCCGTCATTACATCAGTGTCGCCGGTACCAAATCGTTGAAACATTTGCTAGACAAACTGGATTCTTACGCAAGCAGCGAAACACTGAAGCAATTGTTTGGCAAATCATTCGAGGACGCTACGCTGGAATTCTCCAGGCGCCAAATGACACTCAGGCAGGCGGAAGCGGAGAAGGATGCAGCTACCGCTGGGCCGTCTCGCAACACTAGACAGCGAGCCAACTTTGATCCCGGGCAATCTAACTCGACTCGCGGGAAGAATTCGGGTCAAGGGAAGCCCAGAGGAAGAGGAAGAGGCTCAAGGTACGATTACAATTTTTCTTCGTCTTTTATTACTATGTCCGTCATTGAGAGGGTCGCGGACGTATCGCTCATTGGCGGTAGGCTAAGACTTTCGTATTGGGAATTTTTTGTGCAAAGACAACTGGATTCCTAATTTGATTCGCCAAGGTTTTTCGATGGATTTTTTAGCGGTACCATCTCGCGGAAATTTTTTACCCTCGACAATAACTGTTTCTAGGGAGATGGAAGCGGTTTGCGACCGAGAGATCGAAGAATTGTTGGCGAAGAAAGCAGTTATCGGAATCAAAGATGACTAATGGTTTTTTTAACGCACTTTTCGTAGTTCCAAAAAAATCAGGTGGCTTCAGGCCTATTGTTAATCTCAAATCGTTAAACAAATTTGTCCGATACGAACACTTTAAAATGGAAGGCCTTGAGACCGTCAAGAACCTTGTACGCAAAGGGGATTGGATGGTCAAATTAGATCTAAAAGACGCATATTTAACCGTCCACATTGTTCCGGCCCACCAAAAATTTCTCCGTTTTGTCTGGAGAAAAAGTTTTTACCAATTTTTATGTCATACAACTTGAACGAATTCAGTGTAATCCAAGTAGCTGACGCATTAACATCATCTTTCATTTAATCAGAGTCGCACAATTCTTAGTTTACTCCAGCTAGTCCGAGTTTGGAAAATTCAATACAGAATGCCAACATCACTTCAACACCAAGGCAAGGCAAGAAAACCAAAAGAAACAGAGACAAAGAAGCAGCTGAGCAATTGATAAGCAAGCGGAGGCACCTTCAGTCGCAAACAGAAACAGAAACGACCCCAACAAGAAGTCGAAAAGAATTGGCGGAACTAGAACTGTCTGAGTATTTCAAGATATTAGAGAATGGACTATTTAAGAAAAATACTGATTGTATGCAATTCTGGTTGTCTAAAGCGATTACTTTCCCCATGATCTTTACAATTGCATTTCAGTTTTTGTCTATTCCGGCTACATCTGGTTCTGTTGAACGTCTCTTCTCATGTGCTGGTTTAAGTACCAAAGGAAATAGAACTAACCTAGGTCCTATGTTTAATAAAAAAGCTTTGAAGAAGTGATTGATTTAAATCCTTCTGGCTATTTTTCCTTGCATACTTTTTTATTTTGTTATTATTTTGATATATCGAGTTATTCATCGAGTTTCAAAAAAAAACAATATATTGGGTTTTATTTTATTTCGTTTATTTAGTTTGGCATAAAGATTATTTTATCGTATTTAGTTTTTAAAAAACCCGATTCGCAACGCTGCTTTGCTCTGCTTCGGCCTTAACGTCGGTGTTGATTTTTTCTAGGGCGGCTCGCATTTCTTTTTCTCCAGCGCATATATTGGTCCCATTATCGCTATAAACGACAGAGGGAGCTCCTCTGCGACGGACAAAGCGCCGGAAGGCTAAGATAAAGGAGTCGCTGGTGAGGTAGTGTGTTAACTCCAGATGAACGGCTCTAGTAGAAAGACATGTGAACAACGCACCTTATCTTTTTTCTTACCTTCTCCCGACAACGGTGTTGAAGGGACCGAAATAATCGATCCCCACGTTGGTGAATGGCCGGATGTGGGACTGCAAACGATGGGCAGGGAGGGGGGTCATCCGTGGCGGTGTGGCTTTAGCTCTTGCCATGCGGCAGGTAATGCAGTTTTGTATATTTTTTCCAACTGTTGCCAGACCCTTAGTGATCCAGTATCTCCCTCGTATTTCTGCTAGATTTTGGACCTTGCCACAGCGCCGGACGGTTTCGTGAGCATGAAGGATGATCAGCTTGGCCAAAGGATGATCATGCGGTATGATCAATGGGAAGCGTGTCTCTGCTTTCAGTTCAAGTGTTCAAGACGTCCTCCAACTCGCAGCAGTCCGTCTTCGTCGAGATATGGGTCGAGGGATTATTCTGGAAGTTTTGTGTGCTTGGAGACCGGAGGATAGGCGGAGAATATCGTCCGAATAGTAACGTTTCTGAGCCGATCGGACGCATTCGATTAGTCCAGACTTCAAGTTTTCAACTGGTGTTTTCTCTTGGTCGTGGATCAATTCCGAGGCCTTTTTCTTCAGTTCTTCGAAGGTGTTTGCTTGCTTTATAGCTGAGTCTATGGTGATTTCTTGTGTTGACTCGGCTTGTGATATAGCGAAGGCACCGCGGGCAATTTCGGCTTCACTCGGGGTTTCATCCTTTTGTTGCCAGGTTGTTTGAGATGGCCATTGGTCGCTCGGGTCTAACATAAAGGCTGGCCCGTTGAACCAACGATGAGAGGCTTGTAGTTGGGCGGCTTTCAGTCCGCGGCTTCCGTCGTCAGCTGGGTTTAAGGTGCCTGGGACGTGTCTCCATTGAGTGGCTTCGGAATTCGTTAGGATGTGCGTGTTTCGGTTTGCGACGAATTCTGGGTGGCGCGCGCGTGGTGAGTTAATCCAGTGTAACACCGTTGTTGAATCTGTCCAGAACGTTACGGAGTCGATATTCAACTCGAATTCCTTTCTTGCCGCGCGGGCTATTTCTACAGCGGTCCATGCTCCGTTTAATTCTAGCCTGGGTATAGTTTGTTTCCTCACCGGCGCGACTCTAAATTTGGCCAAGGAGAAGCTCACGTGCGCTTCCTTGGTGTCGCCCTTTTCGTATCGGAAGTAGCCCACCGCTCCATATCCGTCTTTTGACGCGTCCGCAAAAAGATGAAGTTTGATTCCGCAATCTCTCTTGACAAGTTTCGTGGAACGAAGGCAGCGGGGGATTTGCAGGCTGGATAGGTCTTTGAGGTTGCTGCACCATTTTTTCCAAGATTTCATGAAGCTGGCTGGTAATTTCTGATCCCATTGAACTCCTTCTCTCCAAATGTCTTGCAGGAGGATCTTTATTGGCAGGATGACTGGGGCGATGCAGCCGAGAGGATCGAAAATCGTCGCCGCGGCGAGAACTCTTTTGGTGGAGACGATGCCTGGTTCTTTGAAGAAGAAGGTGAAAGAATCCAGCTCGCAATCCCAGAACATTCCGGGTGTTTTTTCAATTGGTAGTAGGTCGTTCAATAGGTCGTTTTCGTCCATATCGGGGTTCATCCATTCGCTGGCCGGGATGGAGTCGAGAACTTCCCTCGATGAACTGCACCATTGATTTAGGCGAAAACCCTTGTTGCGGACTATATCTGTGATCCTTTGAAATTGTAGAATGGCATCGCTGACTTCGTCGAAAGAATCGAGATAGTTGTCGACGAAAAGTTGTTGGTAACCTTATGGTATAAGTTGTACTCCGGTTGGTCTCTTGCGGCTTGCCGGAGGGCCCAGGTGCAGCAGGTTGAAGACGATGCTGCCCCAAATATTTGGCGGCACATTTGGTAAGTTTGTGGTGCGTGATTGGCGTTCGGCTCCCTCCAGACGAAACGTAGCATTGTTTGATCATCACCGACTTGGTGGAACATTTTTTTCAATATCGCCGGATACCCCGATGGAATTCGTGCGAAACGGATGAGTACATCCGCAAGATTTGTAAAAATATCCGGCCCTGATGAGAGTAGATCGTTCAACGCCATTCCCTTGTACTTGAGTGACGCGTGGAAGACTACGCGCAGCTTTCCTGGCTTGTTTGGGTTCTCGACGCCGAAGTGGACCAGATGATGAGTCCGCCCTTGTGGGCCTTCCAGTTCATTGGTTTTAAGCTTTCTTGCAAACACCAGCTGGATGTACTCGTTGATAATCTTTGAGTATTTCCGTGCGTAGTCTGGATCGCTCTTGGAACGGCGTTCGTTTGAAAAAAGGCGCTGCAGTGCGATTGGCCGATTGTTGGGGATGGTGAAGTTGTTTTCTCGCCATAAAAGACCAACTTCGTATCTTCCGTTGACGTTTCGGGTTGTGCTTTATGCCCATATGCCCCGGCACTGTTGTTGGTGGGGGGGGGGGGGGTACTACTTGCTGGTGGGGACTGGAGAAGAAGTGAAGGTGGGCGTCTTGTGGAAATTCCACCCTTGCCGCCAAGAATCGAAGAGCCCGCCCCGAACGAAGTAATTGTTCCCGCGACTCGTAGAGGGCGTCGCATCGTCGCACCCCCTACGCTACCGTTAGGAGTGTCAGGTTGTTTACAACTTCCGACACGTCTGTTTTACTGTCATGTCTGTTTTACATATGTTTTTTTTTTTCACTGAAATACTTGAAGCAGCATTCCCACTCATCCCTTTAAGTATCATACTCTTACTTGATTTTTATTCCGGTTCCATTTGGTACGATGACAGAAAGACTCAGCATCCAGCAGTCAGTCTTGAGAACCTCAATGCAGACCCTGCTTGAGTCACTTCCCTTGTTGGATGAAAGAGACCACGAAGAACAAAATCCAGATTCAGTTGGCTCAGCTCGAATCCAAGCAAGCAAAGCTGGATGTTATCAACGAACAACTGATGAGAAAATTGAATAACAACTTGTTGCAAGATGAAATGGAAGAACAAGATGCTTTCCATGACCGTGTGGTCCGTATCCAGATGCAAGCAAGAGCAAATCTGGCGAGAATTCGAAACGAGGCTGCGCCCGCAAATGGCGTCGCCAACAACGACGCTGGACTTGGTATGGCGAGGCGAAGTCGCCTTCCATGACAAGCTCAGCGTCGTTGTCATGGAAGGCGACTTCGCCTCGCCATACCAAGTCCAGCTCCCAAAGATAGAGTTGAAACCCTATGATGGCAACATCCTTGGATGGACCGCCTTCTGGGGGCTCTTCAACTCTACGTTCCACTCGAACCCTAGGCTGACAAAAGTAGCAAAGTTTAACTACTTGTCCAACGCTGCGAAAACGATCAGTGGGCTTCCCATCGACGGAGCCCACTACGACGACGCCATCAATCTCCTCACCCGACGCTTCGGAAAGCGTGAGGAGATTGTTGACGCCCACACGACACGATTCCTTAACCTGTCGGCGGTGACTCGAGCAAACGATGTCGCCGCCCTTAGGTGCCTGTACGACGAAGCTGTCGTCAACATGGGTTGAAGACCATGGGAGACGACAGCGCTAACGGACTGTTTAAACGAGAATTGATGAAAAAAACTCCCCGAAGAGTTGAGAGTAACTTGGAACAAGCTTCCAGACTACTCAACCAAGACGATTGACGATGCGCTCGAATTCCTACTGGAAGAAGTAGAGAGTCGCGAACGAGCAAACTAATTGAAACGAAAGTCGAACAAGACCAAAAAATGAATCTCCCCGCTAGTGCGGCCGCTGTAGCAACGACTGTGGACCAAACAAGGGCAAGGGGAAATTGGATTCCTAAATACCCTTGCGTATTTTGCGAGCAGCTGGGCCACTTCCCGGACCGCTGCCATTTACCTTTTACTGAAAGAAAGGAGATCGCCGAAGCCAAGGGAATCTACCCTGTGTGTCTGAGAAGAGGACACTGTGCTTCTGAATGTAGAAAGTCTTCACCTCACTGTCGGAACCGACATTGCCTTGGCCATCATCACACTGCGCTCTGTGAAACCCTAGCGCCCAGGCTCGTTACTTCTGGCAACCCGGCGACGGTGACGCATGCTGCATTACAAGCTAGCTTTGGCCAACGTAGCTCCTCAGGAGTTTTGTTGCAAACTGCTACTGTAACAATCCAAGGCAAAGGAGGTCAAAAACGTGCCATTTTCCATTTGCGTTTTGGACTCTGGCAGCCAAAGGACCTTTATACGAAAAGAGTTGGCCGAAGCCCTTGGTCTGGGGGTGGTAGCCGAGGAAAATCAAACGATCCAAACATTGGGAGCGGACAAGACGCTCTCTTCCAAGAAAATGTTTGTCGTCAAGATGGAGGTCAAGGGCACGTTCGCGACAGCCACTCCACTACAAATCGAAGCCCTCGTAAGTCCAAAAATTCGTACAGCCCTATCCGTCACCCGTGCCCGCTAGCAAAGATGTTGAAAAACGAAGGAAAATTCATCGCTGATAATCGTTTGGCACGCAGCCAAGGACAGACAGAAGAAATCGATCTGCTAATTGGACCCGATCAGTACTGGTCGGTAATGTTAGATGACATTATTCGGAGCAAGGATGGACCAGTGGCACAAGCTAGCCACCTGTGTTGGGTCCGAAATGGACCACCGCGACTTACGACCTCTCCCGATCATTCAATTATTTCCTTTTTAGTTCGAGCCGAAGACGAGGAACTGGAGTCGAAGGTTGCAGACCTTTGGGCGACCGAACACTTTGGCCCTAACGACAACCATGAAAATGGGTTGAGCTGGGACGATTTTTCTCAGTTGATCACTCGGGACGAAACAGGACGCTACGAGGTCCCTCTACCATGGAAGGATAATGCGGAGATGCTTCTGTCAAATCAAAAACTCAAGACGTCTGGCCAAGCGGCTAGTAAACGACAAGGAACTCTTTAACGATTATGCTAATCAATTCAATACCAACCTAGAAGACGGATTGATCAGTGAAGTAGACACTTCTATTCAGTGTTCTGGACCAGAACATTATCTATCACACCACATCGTGACTAGACATGACAAGGCTAGCACTAGGAGGAGAATCGTGTTCGATGCCGCTGCCAAGGATAGCAATGGAACGTCACTAAATGACTGCCTGCACGCTGGGCCAAATCTTAATCCCGAACTGATGGCCGTCATCGTTCTATTTCGAACAAAGAAGATTGCCTTTATCGGAGATATCGAGAAGGCCTTCCTTCAAATTTCCCTGCGACCAGCCGATCGAGATGCCGTCCGTTTCCTGTGGTTCGCAACACCAGAAGAAGTGGGGAAGCCGCAACCAAAAATGAAAGTTTTTCGCTGGAATCGTGTTCCGTTTGGACTCACTTCCAGCCCATTCTTGCTACGAGCCGGGATCAAGCATCACTTAGAGAAATTCCGCCGGAGTCACCCCGTGGCCGTGAGATTAATTGAAGAAATTCTCTACGTAGACGATCTATTTGGGGGAGCCGACTCCACCGAAGACGCTGTCAAGTTGATCAAGACTGTCGTTGAAATCTTTCAGTCCGCAAAACTGAATATGCGTCGCTGGATAACGAACGACGCAGCTCTTGACCAACTCATCAACGAAAAATCGAAAACAAGGCAGGAAAGAATTCCCACTACCGTTACGAAGCCCGAAGCAGCGGCAAAGGTCCTTGGCATCAGCTGGGACTAAACCGACGACAGCTTTTCATTTAAACCGGAGGCCATTACAGACCAACCGGCTTGTAGCAGCTTAACTAGAAGACAATTTTCAAGTTATTCGGCAAAAATTTTCGACCCTCTAGGCCTTCTCAGTCCACTTATCCTGCTGGTGATAATGCAGTTCCAGGACCAATGAAAAACAAAACTTGGATGGAACGAGTTGCTGCCCGAAACTGAGAGAATAAGATGGGAAGAATTCAAGAATTCTCTCCACTCACTAAAAGGACTGAAAATCCCCCGCTGGTGTTTGGGAGAGACCTCGGACCTAAATAAGTATCTGCTTCACTTGTTTTGCGATGCGTCAAAAACCGTTTATGCCGCCGTCGCCTACTTACGAACTACCAATGGATCCGAATCAACCTGCCGCCTGGTCGCCAGCAAAACGCGAGTCGCTTCTCTGGAAAAGACATCGATTCCACGACTAGAACTCAATGGAGCTCTCCTAGCAGTCAGGCTAGCTGATTACACGTCTAAGGCTTTAGGTATTCCAAACCTACCACTAATATTTTGGTCCGACTCGCAGATCACGCTACACTGGATAAAAGGAGACGCTTCGGAACTCAAATAGTACGTACGCAACAGAGTGGAAGCAATTAAAAAATTGACGTCTCCCGCCTGGTGACAGCATTGTCCTGGCACACACTTCGTCTGTTTTACTGTCTTGTCTGTGGGGAGGTATAGGCAATTGGACTAGGGCGTCGGCTCCCCACGGTCGAGGTCCTAGGTTCGCCTCTGTCTATGCCCATGATCCTACATATGAATTGTTCCCATGCGTATGTACCCATAACCATCTCATTGTGAGTCAAAAATTGTGCCGGTGCTTAAGAAATCCTACTTTCAGGGAATCCAGCTTTCACATAGGAAGCCACCTATCCTTTCAAACCAAACCAAACTGTCTTGTTTGTTTTACATCTGGTTTTGTTTACGGGATTTATTGCCCATGCAATGTTTCTCCGAAAAGTAAAATCCGACTGCTCGGCCTCTTCTTCCCAACGACCGAGCAGGTAAGTCCAACGTCTCTCTCTCTCCTTCTCACAAATTACTGTGTATCATCATGTTCTATTCTTTTCCATGTACTCTCTTCTTCCCAACGGCCGAGCAGAACGAAGACGAAATACAGTCCTCAATCTCGCCCTCTTGACCTACCGATTGTTCTCGATTTATTACAGGTCTTCCTTCGTTGGTCGTTTTGTCAAGTAGAGTTTCTTCATCCTTGTTTTGTGAACGTCAGCTTCGAGTTTCCTTTTCTTTTCAGCGGCTTGACGAGCGTACTCTTCCTTTTCTCTTTCAAAATCTTGGTGGTCAGAAATTGGCCACCCTTTTGGCGATTACAACCTGGCTTAGAGTCTCGCAATTAGCTTCCTTAGATTTATCTTCCCTAACGGAACTCCCATCAGGGATACGGCTGTCACTGCTAAAGCGACGGAAATCTCAAATGAACGGACCCCTTCGTTCGGTGACTCTAAATTCCTTCCCTGAGAAAGCGATATGCCCCGTTCACTGTCATATATTTTTATTTCTGATTATTTACGCTCTGATTTGAATAATAAGCAGGTTTTTGTTAGGCTGATCCATCCTTTTCGACCAGTTACGGGTAACTCGCTAGGCAGGTGGATCAAAGATTTTCTGTCAGAAGCCTGCATAGATACGGCCGTCTTTAAAGCGCATTCTACTAGAGGAGCGGCGGAATACCCATTCTTCAAACCGGCGATTGGTCGAGAGAATCGACATTCGCTAGGTTTTACAACCGAAAGAACTCGCCGTTGGAACAGCAAGCTTAATTAATAACTTGAAATCACCCTTAGGGTCGATTGGAATGTATATCCCATGCCATTGTTAGTTGCCTGAGGGATCGCTTGCGATCCAACTTTGTTTGCATTGCTTGTAATTAATAGCGTCCACCCTCATCCTCCCTGTTTGTTTATGTTTTTCGAGTGATCTGTTTTCTTACTGGGCTACATTCTTTCTTTCAGGAGATCAAGAGGTGGTGGACGAGGCGGATATAAGAATGTCGAGCAGCAACAATCTTAGGCCAAGAAGGACCGGATCCCTTTTGCCTTTTCCCTCTTGTTTGGCTTTTTTTTAATGGTTAGGTGCCACTGCAGACGCCCGGCGTTGCCGAGTCGTTGTAGCTTTCTGGGTCTCATTTAACTTGAGTCCTTTGCGCACCGGCTGACTTATCTGACGATTGTTGTAAGGCGAGAACGAAGGTATAGGGGATGGAACGAGGGTTTTTAGGCGATTTATTCTTATTTGGCTTCGTCCACCCTCATTCTTTCTTTTGTTTTGAAGTGTCGATAAATTTTTTGTTTTGTAATCCAGAAAAAGAATCTGAGGTAGTGGGGCGGCGATAGCCGCGAGGAAAAATAAAGTACTGTGGAGGGCTGGTGAATATACTGTCTACACCCTTAGGGTCTCTTTCTATTAATTACATAAAATCAAAGTTGCCATCGGGATCGCAAGCAATACCTCAGGCAACTAACAATTAATGTCAGGGTATCTCGTGTCGAATGTGCCTTGTGTCTCATTAAATCGTGTTGCACATACAGTAGGTACCGGAATTATTAGAACACCAGGGGTCTCCCGTGCTTTCTTATGGGAAAATCAGAATCTTCAAAGTGCCCTAAAACTTTGACGAGTTGATGAAAGTTGATGCTGATTTTTTCCAACATACCTGTCGGTGATTCGCATGCACTGAATTTTTTCCCGAATTTTCCACCTACGGGAAATACTCCGTAATGGCCGTAGCGTAATTATTCGAACGCCTATCCCTCTGTGTACAAAAAGGGTGATTTTGGAATTTTTATCAGCCAAACAAAAATAGAACTGAGTTTTTTTTTCTAAAAATCGAGGCTGGAAAGTTCTATCTATTAAATTTTTGATTAATCGAAGCGATTTTTTTCCTTCCGGGAACCTGAAGAAGAAGTTGAAAAACGCAGACGACGTTTCTCTCGGCGAGATAGGCAAAATTCGTCTGCTAGCAATTTTTAATATCTGTTAAAAGAAAAAACTTAGGCAAGAAAAAGGTGGCATAATTAATGTTTCATTATATATATTGATATGAATTTATTAAAAAACAACAAATTTTAAGGAAATTGGTTCCCTTTTCTAAAAGTAATAAGAAAACGTCGTTGGGCAATTGTTTATGCATCGAGAAAAAAAAGCGAAGAATCACATAGAAAATATACGTATATCTTCTGTTCAATGAATGTAATATGTAGCCTACCCCGCGCGAGACAATAGGCTACATATATGGGTAATTTTATGTGACCCAAAAGTAATGCCATACCTGTTATTGCGATACCAGCACGTTGCGGGAGCGAGCGGGGTGAGGGTAGGGGGGCGCAGCCCCCCAACCTCGACCCGCGAGATCCCCATGTAAATACGAATACAGTTTATGATTTCCCTTTCGATTGGAAAATATGAAGAGCCTGCCGATTTTTTAAATTCAACTAAGGCAACTTAATTCTTTTCGGCACTCCTGCGCTTAGCGCGCAATCATCAGGCGGGGCATATGTTCATCAATGTAGAACGGTATAGTTTTGGAAGACCGCCCCCAGCCCCGACCCGCGAGATCCCCGTAGAAATTCCTTGCTACATCTCACTGTCATATTATTTCTCATTATCCCACGTTATTTGTGAATTTTCCTTTAATGTCAGCATCAAGAATAGCCTCCTGAAAGTTTGAAACAGACAGTATAAAGAAGTTCTTGTTTACTAGATGTAATCAATGTTTTTAAAATGAATGAGTTTTTACGGATTTACGAACGACATAATTTTTAAGATGGCCGCTTTTTTCGTCTTATTTTCGATTAAAAAGGCATAAATGTCAACAAGGTTTGACATTTGATTGTGCCAAAAGGTGTTTAACCCTTGGCGAAGTACTAGCTTTGTCATTACATAATTTCAAAAACTTTAATACAATATAAAATATTTGCTAATTTATCACGTTTTCTCCTACAATAAAGATTTGCTGAGAGAGCATCGTTAAAGACCCCTAAACCTTCGGTTGATTTTGATTACAAAATCCCTCAGGGATAAAACCTGATGAAACTTATACGGACGGATATATCGACAATCATATTGGTAATCATCTCGTCATATTGGTAATAAATCAAATCTAGAGTTGGTTCCATTTTGTCATTAAAGCAAAAGAAATCAATATTTACGTCGTATTCGCTTTTTTGTTATAAACTGAAGAATCAATTTTGTAACATTATGAAAATACATAGGATACGGTAATCGCAAATGGTAAGATAAACAACGAATGAATAGGTGACATTTATAGTCGGAAAGAAATTGCGCGAACCGGGATAATTTATTCGAATAGAGGAATTAACTGAATGTAGTGGATGTGAAGCTTCGATTTATATATATATATTTTTTATTTTGTTCGTTGAGGCAATAAACTATTGCCGAGGGGTTTGATTTGTGTAAAAACGAGAAAGGGAAGAGCAACCGGACTCACTCGCTCCACATATTTATTTCAATATTAAACGTAGGTGTCCTATGTGTATGATATCAAAATAAATAAGCAAAGTAATGCATTTCAAAATGCATTAAATAATAGCAAATTGAGAAAAATCGGCGAGATTCCCATGAGAGTTCGTAGTTCGTATGAGGAGAAATACATATTGACTTAATGATAGCACTATAAAAGTATCTTCCTATTTATTGTGTTTCAATAGCTTGTTTGTTTGTTTGAATAATTCTTAATGTTACCACCAAAGTAAGTTGATTTTACAACTTGCGTCTTCGGATTACGGGCAAGCGAATGCTAGCCCTTTGTGCAACGTGGGTACACACACATGGGAACAATGCGTGTGCAGGATCACGGGTATATACAGAGGCGAACCAAGGACCTCGACCGTGGGGAGCCGACGCCATAATCCACATGCCTATACCTCCCCTGTTTCGATATCTTTTCAAACTGGTAGTAAATCGTGCTTTGGCCCTCTGACGACGAGACAAATTTGTAAACAAAGCAGTCGAAACGTCCGGCAGTGCACAAAACATGATTTTCAGAATGAATAACTAAAGTGAATAACAAAATCTAAAAGTAGCCATGGGCCATTAAGGAAAGACAGTTAATATGTATGAGAAAGTACAATGTGCATCAATTAGGTTGCTTATTTGCAAGTTACCGGAAGGGTTTTACAAATTACCCGAAGGGTTTTACAAAATTTTGGGGCGATGGTTTTTACGTTCATAAATCCCGCCCTGAAATGGACCAATAGGAATTCTGCAATTGCCCTTTTTTAGGTACACGAGTTTGAGAAAACCAAGCTACAGTTAAATGTTAAATGTGATTTTTTATTCATAACTGAATTGATTCTAGCTTTTGTAAATGCTGAAATGTACGATAAAGAGAATTTTTTCTTAGTTTACAAGCATCATGAAAATGCGAAAATGTACGAATTTTCGTAAACAGTGGAGTGCTAATGTCGTCTGCTAGTCAGCTTGTAAAATTTATATTTTAAATACTTTTAAATACTTGATTTTCCCGACAAATAGAATTTCAGGATGTATACATAGATTTGAATCACGGGGAATCGCAGGGATTTATATCCTCTTTACAATGCAGGTTAACGCTAGTTTGTTGGTAGGCTTGACGCTAGACAGATACGGTATCGATGGAATAGTCTCTAATTACGTATGTTTTATACAAGGTTAACTAAGTCGAGTGGAGGAGCGAGTGGGGTGACGACCCACGAGGTCCCGTGAATGCAAAGTCATGCGGTGACGCGTTATGCAGCGCTACCTGTGCCCCATTATGATGTAACAGGCTGAGAGAGTCTCCCGCCTCCCAGTCACTCAATCGCTACTGTCGAATACAAGTCATTGCATGGCGCAGATGGTACTTTTTTGAATCCAGAGACATCGTAATTTTGACGAGTGAATCCCAAAATCTTCGTTCGCCAATCCCAAAAGGTACATTTTTACGATATCCTCGAACCTACTCGACCCGTATTATCAAGCCAGTGCGATAGTGGCAGTGTTTGTTTCTCCCGTCCAACCTGGAACGTGTCGACCTAAATATCGGGTGGTTGTGGGACCCAGATTTCACTGTGACAATGGCTGCCAGACCGTTCAAGCCTTACGGCAACCCACCGCCATTTGATTTAGACGACTACAAAGACACGTTCGAGCTGTGGCACAAAAGATGGAAACTCTTTTTGTCCCTGTCCACCATCGACACCGCTCTAGAAGAGGACGAGCGCGACGTCTACAAGGCACACACTCTGCTCACGTGCCTCTCCGAGCCAACATTGCACATGGTTCTTTCCATGGGCCTCACTGACGCTCAGCTAGACGAACACGAGTTCATCATCACGAAGCTGAAGGAGCGGTGTAACGCCGGACGAAACCGGCACGTATGGAGACAGCAGTTCGCCCTCAAGAAGCAAGCGGAAGGCCAGGCCGCGGACGATTGGCTTTGTGAACTACGGGATATCGCCCGGAAATGTGAGTTCACAAGTGACTGCTGTGGTGACTGCGAGCCAACGAGGATCCTGGGACAGATCGTCCACGGCGTCTTCAACGACGACGTCAGAGTCAAGCTGCTGGAAAAAGGAGACGCCCTGACCCTCGACGATGCACTGAAAATCCTGCGCACCGCCGAGGCTACCAGCAAACAGGCCTCCAACATCAAGCACGGAGACTCGGCAGCGATCCAGGGCACTCGCACAGCACACCAGAAATCCAAACAGGAGAAGCAGCAGCAGAAAGGTGGCAGCAGACGAAGATCCGGCCCACCGAAAGAAAAATCATCCGGTTCCAAACAGCCAGCAGGCTGTTGGAATTGCGGCGCCGCTACCCAGCACACACCCACGGAGTGCCCAGCACACGGCCAATCGTGTGCGAATTGCGGACGCCTAAACCATTTCGCGAAAGTATGCAAGAGCGCGCGGAAGACAGAGGGAGGAGGAGGAGCCGGCGTGAAAACCATCCACGCCCCTTCATCCAGCCCGAGAGTAGCGACAGTAGCCGCCGACGAGATGGTTTCGATCACCATCTTGCCACGCCGTGGCCCTACCGGACGCATCCAGCTTTCCAGTCTCCCCGACTCCGGTGCAGAGATCGACGCCATCCCGACCACCGCTTTCGCCAAATATTTCAGTGGTGTTCCTCTCCATCGAGATATTCAGCCCGTGACTGCCGTAGGCAGCCCAATCGTCAGCATCGGCGCTTTCAGAGCGACAATCGATTGGGTTCCACGCGACGGTATCAGCCGGCGAGTCGACACCACCATCCACGTGCTACGAGATCTGAAGCAGCCCGTGATATCCAAGCGCACCCAATTAGCGGTAGGGATGCTGCCACACGGTTACCCACACAGACGTGTCGACCAAGTGGCCGCCCCTCCAACCAGCGTGGAACCCAGCCAGCAGCCTCTTCCCAGCCCAGCAACGGCATCAGACGTGACCCAGCCACCTGGAGCTGAAATTTTTCCCAATCTGCTAGCCAGCGTGCTGCAAGCACCACCCCGAGTAGCAGCGATGGGCAGCAACCTATTTCCAGAGCTGAAGAAGAAGGACCTGGGCCAGCTGATGGCCAAGTTCCCCCTTATTTTCGACGGCAAGTGCCGCCCGATGGTCGGGCCACCTTGCCATTTCCAGCTGATCGAGGGAGCCGTGCCGGTATCGATGAGGGGATCCCGCCCAGTCGCCGTCCCACTCATGCCACGACTCAAGACCGAGCTGGAGGAGCTAGAAAAGGAAGGGATCATCCGAAAAGTGGACAGCCCGACAGCCTGGGTACACCCGATCGTTCTAGTACCGAAAAAGAATGGTGGGATCCGGCTGTGCGTCGACTTCCGTGAGCTGAACAAGTGCATTGTCCGTCCAAAATTCGAGACAACCACGCCGTTCCAGGCCGTGCGTACCATCCCGCCGGGCATGAAATTTTTCACCGTGGTAGACGCCCTCAAAGGGTACCACCAGGTCCGGTTGGACGACGAGTCGGCAGCGCTCACCACATTTTCGACGCCGTTCGGGAGATCCCAGTACCTTCGCCTTCCTTTCGGCGTCACTCACGCCGGTGACGACTACGCGCGGCGAGTAGCTGACGTTTTTGACGACCTACCCAACTGTCGTCGGGTGATGGATGATGTCTTGGTCTTCTCGGAGACGTACGAAGACCACATCCGGCTGGTGGAAGCCCTCTTCGAACGAGCAGCCGCCAACAACATCGCCATCAACACTGAGAAGTTGGTCTTCGCCCAGCAGTCTACCGTTTTTGGTGGTTACGCAATCGACGCGACGGGATTTCGCCCGTACCCTGAGCTCACACAGGCCGTCCGCGATTTCCCCACACCGAAGAATATTACGGACCTCAGATCCTTTTTTGGGCTCTGCCAGCAAGTCGGTAATTTTTCCAACAAGATCGCGTCGTCGCTGGACCCCCTCGCACCCTTGCTGAAAAAAAGCTACCAGTGGGAGTGGACATCGGCGCACGTGGACGCCTTCCGAAAAGCCCGAGCAGAGCTGTCAACCATCCCGGAGCTGTTTTTCTACGACCCAGCGCGTCCTACAGCCCTTCATGTCGAAGCTTCCCGCCTATACGGCCTGGGATTTTTGTTAAAGCAAGACACCGGACGCGGGTGGCGAGTCGTGCAAGCCGGATCAAGGTTCCTGTCCGATCTGGAAACGAGGTACGCCATGATCGAGTTGGAGTGCCTCGGAGCAGCCTGGGCGATGGATAAGTGTCGTCAGTTCCTGGAGGGACTATGGTCATTTGAGTTAATTACGGATCACAAGCCTCTTGTTCCAATCCTCAATGACTACTCTCTCGACAAGCTCGACAACCCCCGAATTCTCCGCCTTCGTCTTAAGATGCAGCGCTACGCCTTCATCGCCAGATGGGTGCCGGGCAAGTCCAACGCCGACGCCGACGCTCTATCCAGGGCACCCACCAAAGTTGCCGAACCCGAGGACCAGTTGGCCGAAGGACCTCCCTCCTTCGCCGCCAGAGTCACGCTTATGCGCGCGATCGAAGGATCCGATTTGAAGGTGGTGGATCCTGTCCTGGAGAAGGTGAAAGCAACCGCGTCAACCGACCCCGAGATGACCTTACTACGGGAGCAGATCCTGGCCGGCTTCCCCAACGAGAAGTGCAACCTCCAAGCAGCCCTCCGGCTTTACTGGTGTGTACGCGACCGGCTAGCCATCGACGAATCCGATGATATAATTTTCGTCGGAGCTCGCGTCGTCATCCCGAAGAGCATCCGCGCAGCCGTCCTCCGTGATTTGATCCAGATGCATCAGGGCGCGACCAAATTGCGCCAGCGTGCCCGCATGTCCGTCTATTGGCCCAACATGGACGTGGACGTCGCTAACGCGACGAGGAGCTGTGAAGAGTGCACCAAAAAATTGCCATCTCACCCACCCGAGCCGCTCAAGCCTCATGAGCCCGCCTCGCGCCCGTTTGAACAGCTCCATGCTGACCTGGGTGAGATAAAAGGCCGTCATTTCCTCACAATCGTCGACCAATTCAGCGGCTGGCCGCATGTGGTGGCGTTTCCAGACAAAAACACTACGGCCCGCCGCACCATCGATGCAGTCAGGAAGTTTTTTTCTAACGTCGGGGCCCCCGTCAAGTTCTGGTCCGACAACGGATCCAATTTCGGCGCAGCAGAGTTCAAGAAATTCTTAGCCGACTGGGGCGTAACACCAGGATGGTCATCGCCCGGTTACGCGCAGTCTAATGGCCGCGCGGAGGCCGAAATCCGGTTCATGAAGAAGATCATAGAAGGATGCTGGACAGGCCGGACCCTCGACGAGAACAAGCTGGCAAAGTCAATCCTCCTCTTCCGAAACGCACCGAGACTGGGAGGAGCATCACCCGCCCAAATCGTCTTTAATCGTCCCGTCCGGGATTGCATTCCTGCCCACCGCCGGTCGTTTGCCCCGGAATGGCAACAAGCAGCAGACATGTTAGAGAAGAGAGCAAGGCGCGCCAAGGAGTTGCAGATTGAGCATTACAACAAGAAAGCGCATCCGCTGCAACCACTTGACGTCGGCCAGCACGTCCTCATTCAACACCCAACCACAAAGCTCTGGGCCACACCAGGAGTCATCGTGGAAGTCGGGCCAAATCGAGATTATCTCATCAAGACTCCAGCCGGCCGCGTCTTCCGCCGTAACCGAAGGTTTCTCCGTCGTCGCATTCCGGTTATGCCCGCCCAGCTTGGGCAACAGGCTCCTGCACCATTGCCACCAGCAGCCGACCAACAGCCGCAGCTGGATCACCCCCCTGTTCCTGCCCAGCAGCCGCCGCAGCCGCAGCAAGAGCGCCCACCTAATCCGGTTCAGACACGACGCAACCGCCGGGAACCGAACCGCTACCCGGAAGGAGAGTGGACCAAGTAGAAGAGCTGCAGAATCTTACTTGTATATCGTCATATGCTCTACTGTGTTAATCATGCTGTGTCTGTAATCTATCAAGCAAAAACTGTTCATGTTTGTTGCTGAAAAAGAGGGGCATGCGGTGACGCGTTATGCAGCGCTACCTGTGCCCCATTATGATGTAACAGGCTGAGAGAGTCTCCCGCCTCCCAGTCACTCAATCGCTACTGTCGAATACAAGTCATTGCAAGTCACATTTTCGAATATTTAATTCATATCTCATCTTACAATTTACCCCATATTTCCTAACTTTGGTTTAAAATATCTTTCCTTCAGTCAGTTCCAACAAAAATTGTATTTACGTTCTTCGCTATTAGAGGCACCAGGTGTTATTTTCAAAATTCATTTTTAGTGACTTCTCTTTCTCTGCCATTCCTTGATTCCTATCAGTAACTTGTCAAAAGACAAAGTTAACCTTCACCAACCCTTACCATATTCAATTGCAAAAAATTTGATATTGCGTCCGCGTCCGGCCCATTCAAACCCAAGACTCCGACTTAGCGCCACCAGCGGCGCGGTACACAATTTTCCCAAATTTCTCTAAATTAATAGTATAATATATTCTTAAATTTATACACACCTGAACTAAACTAATTACAGAAACCCTGAGGGTACCTTCCAAAGCGGCGCGCTTTGGCCATAATTCTATGTAGAAATAGGAAACCCTCTTTCATACTTCCCTCCCAAAAGCAAACTCCATTTTGCCTGACAAGGTCGCTAGATGGCAGTTATTTCGAAATCAATCTTGACAATAAACTCATTACATCGATAGAAAACATACATTTCTGTGTAAGGCATATTAACGAGAAACGTTTTCAGAACGTTAACGTTAACAACATTTCCAAATAAAATTCTTCTTCATGTATCTTTAAGCGCTTCATGTTCTCTTCATCATTTACACATCTTGTATACTCTCACATCACTCCTTACATCATTTATTTATCAACAAAACACAACACATTTTAAGAAAATCATTACACCTCCGTGAGTGCGTCCGTTAAAGCATGTTTCCCGAAGGTATTTTATACGGAGTGTGACAAGAAGTTGTTGCGTACACCCCAGAGATGGATTCCGTGTACACGATTTTGCGCCATTCGCACATTATTTTCGGGAGATGGCGTTGGGGAGTTTCCCGAAGGGATTCTATACGTTTTTTGTTGGGATTGAGTAGTGCATTAGTTAAAGGGTTTTCACCTAGATGGCTACGATGGGCTGCTGTTTCTTAAAACTGTTTCTTAAAACGAAAAAACTGCCCACTTCCCTACCTTTAACTAACATTTGACGAATGAAATTCAACTACAAATCGTGTGCGCAGTTTTTTAATGTATATAATGTAATTTTTGTAACGTTTAATCATCAAATAAATTCCATGGCTAAATTCGACTAGCTGGCACACAGCACAAACCTTAAGCATTTTGTGGGGATTGTTTAAATATAGCTAACCAACCCAGGGCATAAAATGGTAAGGGCATAATGGTAAGGGCATAAAATAAAATTATGCCAGGAACATCGTCCTTGCTACCTAAAATGACTGGGCAACGTTGATGAAGTTTATCGGGTTGAATGTTTAAGATGGGAATGGAACCGGTAGAGGCTGCACCTCCTGCTTGTTCCATAATGAAGGCCATGGGAAAATATTCGTACAAAACACGCAGCTAAAGAAAGCTAAAGAAAACCAAAAATATTTAGCTTTTTGCAAATTCTAAGATGCGACAAAAGACGTGTTCGCTCACTCTTCCCTGTGGGGCATCCGTAGTGGCGGGATACATAAAAATGCCTCCATACTTGAGAGTGCGGTGAACATCAGCGACCATGGATCCAACATAACGGGCTCCGTAAGGTTTTGGACCCTACGCATCCACAAGAGGCGCATTTATGAGTTCACACTCGAGCTAAACAATTCTTAAGAAACAGACTTTAGTTAATGAGTATTATTACCTGTTTCTTTGAAGCCACATATTCTTGAATGGCTTTATCCCAGTTGTGTGTATATCCTTCATTAATTGAGTAAATTTTTCCTCTGGGTTTCACTCTCATATTGAGATCAGTCAGCACAAATTCTCCAATAGCCTAATTAGATGAGAAATTATAATAGGGATTTAACATGGGGTGCCGAAACGGGCACAATCGAGAATTCGGTGCCGAAGTGCCGAAATGGGTAGACACCACATAAATATAAGTAAAGCAATTATCCAACTCACTGGGTCAAGAAGGAATCCATTCACTCCATTACCAGTTGACAAAACCATCATTGTAGCACTGTCATACAAAGCATACCCAGCAGCTATACACAATTTCTTCAATACTGCAAAGTATCAGTGATTTAGGGGACTCCTTCACTTTTCTTCTTAAATTTCCCATCAGACCAACAAGTAAAAAAGTTAGCAATGTTACAAGAAACCTTATTAGAACCAACTAGATCATTACTTGAAGATTGAAAAGATTAATCCAATAGAAACAAGGCAGTTAAAGACCCATCCAATGGGTCAAAACAGACTACATATTTTCCTTGTTTGTCAGGTTCAACCTAAAAATGTAATCAATTTTTTAGCACAACGTGTATTTCATCCCTCATCTTCTTTGTAGTATACCTCAATAACAGTCTCATCTTCTTCTGATACCAACATGCTGTGAATGAACTTCTCAGCAAGTTGATAAACAATTCATTTGCATTTCATTTCATTGCAGCTTGATTACGTTCAGCAATCAATCCTTTCGATCGGAAAAAATATGAAGAGCCTACCGAATTTTTTAAATTCAAAACAAAGACAACTTAAATCTTGTCAGCACGCTTGCGCTTAGGGCGCAATCAGCGGGTGGGGCATATGTTCATTATTGCAGAAGGGTAAAGTTTTTGAAGAAGAAAAAATATTTCCCTTTTAATTTTTACGTTAATTTATTCTTATTCAAAATTTAGCGTTTATAAAATTGAAAGCATCCCTTCGGGACCCTCCCAGCGAGCGACGAAAGTCGACGCTGGTTACCTAATAGGGGACTCCCCGATAGTACATGCAGACTAGCAGACATCAATCTTCCACATTTTTTAAGGAAATCAGTGGGAGTTTCAAACTTTTACACACACAAATCGATCGGCTTTCTCTTTGCCGATCTCGATGGAACGCAAAACTTAGAGAAATAAGCAATATACTGGTACAAATGACGCTCGGTAAATAATTTCATTTCACACCTGTTTTATATGGCATTACTTTTGGGGCACATCAAAGTTGTCCATATATATATCCTCTCGCGGAGGTGAATATATTCTTTCGACGCGAAATATATATTTTTACCGCGGGAGCCCGCACAGTCTAGGGGTCCAAACCCCTTATTTTTTCCGCTGTTTACGTCTCAAAGCTTTATTTGCTTGGGTTAAACTAAATATTCCGACCTTAAATTAAAGAAAAAAAGGCCCTTATGCACCACTAAGACCTTATTTGACTGCGTGTTCCTTTTCACACATTTCTGGTTGAAAAATACCGGCTAGAAATCTATTAATCAGAATGACTGAATTCATGAAAGTTAAGGTGATAGTTAAACGTTTTGGGTGGAGACAAGAGGGTGGAGGCAAGAGAGGCATTTTATTGGGGGGGGGGGGAGGGTTAGAATGTTTTCGTGTAAATTCGGGCAAATTTTCAAGAAGTGATAGTTACCGGACCGCTTTCAAATGTATATATCTAGATTCCTAGATGTAATGTGTAGAGACGCACGTTTCGGGTGTCAGCTCTTCCCCTCAATTTTCTACATCATGATATTTCGATTCTCTTTTGCTTTTACAATTGCTCATCCTTCATTCATGTGTGCTTATATACTGCGTCATTGATGATCGCTGTCTGATTTGAAGTTTGAATCATTTGGCATTTGCATTTTTCATTCGCATCCATACCTGGTTAAAAGGTCCTTCACTGAAAAAAAAACAGTTAAACAGAAGCACATTTTGAAACCGACAGAATGTAAATTTGAAAAACAGTTACTGTAAGTCGAATGACTCGGTGAACAATAACAAAAGAAACGGAAACAGTGGGAAAAAAATGAGGGAGTTCGGACCCCTAGCTTGTGCGGACTCTCGCGGTGAAAATATATATCTCGCGTCGAAAGAATATATGTACACCCCCGCGAGAGAATATATATATAGGCAATTTTGGTGTTCCCAAAAAGTAATGCCATAGTTTTATACTACTTTCTTTGTTAAGATCTATTTATATACCAAGTGGTACGTTTTCGAGATTACTATTTTAGAAATAAAGAAATGGTTTCTCCTTTGTCACAAAAATTTTGAAAAAGTTTATTTTTTAAAACGCGCACCCTTCCATGCAAACTTTAAGAAAGAATTAATTTTTTTTTCATTTTAAACAAATACAATTGCCGTTTGCTACATAGAATTGAGTAACAAAAGATACAAATGAACATCCATAAGAAAAAATACTCTAATTCACCTATTTCCCACCCACCAATCCCTTCGGGTAACCCCTGAACGGCGCAGCCGTTTAGCGGTAGTATCCCTTCTATTCGGGAACCTCTCCAGAGCAGCGCGATAGTGCTAGTTCTCACTAGATGGCTTGGAAGTTCGTAACAGCTGATTTTGAAGAACAGTGAACATCAGGCTTAACAGCTGACTGGTCGTTGCCGTTGTCGGCGTTTCGTAGTTAATTGTTTAAGACAAGATAATAATAATGGTTCTTACTAAAGAGCTAACACTGCCAACTGAGGAAGAACTAACAGTTCAAGAAGTGGAAATAAGTACACCAGGACTGAGGGCAGCAGCATTTCATATGGGCAAAGCTTGTGAAAATGTGAACAATGTAAGACACAAGTTTTCAAACACTTTCATTTACTTGCTAAACTCTGTTTTGTGAATGTTGGTAAACTGAAGATGATTATCTGGCTGTAAAAATAATTAAATAATTAAATTTGTTCCATTCCAAGGAATTCATGCTTTGCCGTCAAGAATGCAAGGATCCCCGTCAATGCCTGAATGAAGGCAAAGCTGTTACTGCCTGTTCTTTGGATTTTTTCCGGAAAATTAAGAAGAACTGTGCAGTTGAATTCACTCAATTTGCTAATTGTTTGGACAGATCAAGTTCTGACTTCAGCTTCTCACCGTAAGATAAATTTTTGCCTTTAATTTATTAAACTTAACTGAGCAGTATTGATTTTAGTAATGCTGAGAATTCTGTTACTGTTTTCACATTTTAATTAGAAATATTGAAATTCTGATATATAGATGTCGTAAAACACAAGCTGTGTTTGACAAATGCATGCTTGACAACTTGAAAATGGAACGTCCTTATTTTGGCTACTTCTCTGAAGTTAAAGTTCATCACACAGAAAGACCAAGACCTGAAGGAGTAAAGAAGCCGGAATATCCTAATACGCCCGTACCCGTTCCCGAAGATTTACCCCTCCCGCCAGCCAAGTTCGGGAAACGTTCTTTCATATAGGGTCTCACCAAATGTGAGATGTACTGAAAAGTAGGAAATGTATAATACATGGAAGTAATAAAGCTTACTGAAGTGATATTCAGCCTTGACTAGTTCATGTTTCCCTACGGCACAAACAAAACCGTGCAATATACAGATATAGAGGACATATTGGCCTTTTCCTTGATAATGGCCTAGTTGGATCCCCCTAAATCATGAATCGTGGACGTGAACTCCTAAATCGTCCTGCATAGTGAAAAAAAAGTCCGCGTTTTTACGATTGCTGTTCCCATTTTTATATACAACTTTATTCCTTTCAATCAGAACTAATAGGAAACGAGATCGTCTTCCACTTTCCACTCTTTACTTCCTATTCATAATCCACTCAGTATATACAATACGAATTTGGGTACGAATTTATTTTTAAAATTTATTTGGGTACGAATTTTTCAGTATATACAATACGAAGTGGACTATGAATCGTCCGTAGTCTGCTACTAAAACTATTTTCACACAGAAGAATGCCACCTTCGGTGGCAATGTAAAGAGACACCTTCGGTGGCAATGTCTTCTAAAAGGGGAAAAAATTTGCGGGAAAACTAAGAAATAATGAAAAAATGGTAATGAATAATAAATTAATTGGTCTAGTTCTCAACGGTATACGGGTATCCTAAATGGTGGAAAATTTGAACGTGGACGTGAATCCTAAGTCGTGGAAAAAAGACGCGGAAACGCTATCTGAATAGAGGAAACTAAGCTAATCGCAGGAAATTCCTGAATTGTGGAATGTTATTATGCTATAGGGGAATATTCCCATATTGTGGAACTGTTTTTATAAAGAAGTGAAAAAAACGTAAAAAAACGAAGGCGTGCCATCAGTTAAAATACATTGTACGTAAAACGGCAACACTCCGTCACTTTGTTGAACAATAACGTACTCTCCCTTACATTAATTAATATATTATCAATCATTTGTCTTCTTTTAATTTCTCAGCTACTTCACGTGGGCACAACCAGGATGAATGTGTAATCAAAAGTTCTAATCGTTCTAATCATCAAAACTCCCCTTGCACCCATCAGACAAAGGAAAAAATTCCCGAAAAAGAACGAAACTGAACGCTGGGTCACGTTCGTTAATAAGTTGTGTGTTTAGGAGCGTAATTTTGAAATAACAAGAATAAAGTTTCGTTTTCGTATTCACATATTTATTGCTATTTGGATTATATTTTTTGTTGAAACTCTGTATTTTACCCAGCCATTTTCCTACTCCGCACAAGGCACTAATAGGCACAATCAAACTCCCCATTCAAACTCCGCACTTTACCGACATCTGAGGGTAAAAGTAAAGTGCAGAGTGCGGAGTACGTGTCGGGAAAGTGCAGAGTTTTCACAATTTTGGGGGTACGAAAATAAACTTTTAAAAAATATGACGAAAATTTGCGCTTACTTAAGATTGTCGTTTAATCTTCACTCAACTGGACGAGAGATGGGCATGCTGGACAATTCCGCAATTGTTTCAGGTTTTCGGGGTGGCTGACTCTCGAATGGAAGCATATTCCTGGCGATAGCGATACCATAGTTATTTGCAAGGATCGCAACGAAATAAGTCTCGGTATTTGTCATTGCGCAACTCGTGTCCCTCGGCATCCGACGCGAGCAATAAAGAAGTTGTTTTAAAAGTTTCAGCGGTCTCCATCGGTTTTTTTAGAGTTTGACCAAAAACCAACAATTACGGGAAATTCAATGATTTCAATTCATTAGCGAGCAGACAGTTTCTTGAGTGTTGTGTCATTTTCTAATTAATAGTGCTAAATCGAACATATTAATTATTAACTACTCCACGACATATCTACCCCAGGGTCTTGACACAACTGCACCCGCCGCGGCTTTTACTAAATTTTTTAAACAACCATTAAACTGTCATTCTTAGAAGGTGAGAAATTCTTGGTCGACAAAAAGTTTTTTTGGACTAGCTGAGGCTGGCTGAGGTTTAATTCCCGGGTGAGTTTAGCTGGCCAGATGGATGAAATTTCATGGCCGGTTTAGTTTCCTCGATCGACTTCCTTAGTCACTATTAAACATTCCTTCTCTAGTGGGCCTTTCGGGTCTTTCCTATAGTTTGAAGAGATTATTTTTCCGATAAATTTTTGTGGATCAAAACTCCGTCCTTCCTTACTGTTGAAAGGACAAATCATGTTGGTGCGTTCAGAAGTAATAGATTGATTTTTTTAAGGGTTCAAAAAAATTAAGTTAGAAAAAAAAAATTTCCTTGAACATTATTTGCAATTTTTTTTTTTTTTTTTTAACTCTTCATTTTACCCAGCCGTTTTGCTACTCCGCACCCCCAAACTCCGCATCAGAACTCCGCACTGTACCGACCTGTACTCCGCACTCTGCACTTTACTTTTACCCCCGGCATTTTACTGTTTACTGATACAGTAGTCTGCAATTTTTAGTATTGGAATTTGGAATTTCAGCTTTCAGGTGACCACGTTGGTTTCAGTTTTCTGTTGAGAAAAACCATTGTGAAAACTTAAAAATCTTTTACGCAAATCATTGTTTCGCTAACCTTAATATTATTTAGAAGGCAGAAATGGCCCCGCCAGCTGAATTTGCCGGCTATTCCCTGATTGAGTTGTCTGTGTTGGCAATAAGCGACATTATTCAAGAACTGATTAAAGCCCATGAAAATGGAAAAGACCTCAATCTTAATAAAATTAAAACTCAAATTTCATCCAAGTATGGCCTTCCTTCTACTCCAAAGTTAGTGGACATCATAGCAGCAGGTTATATTTATTATGTTGGTAGAGATGTTTAACAAGTATACCAAAGTTTGTGTTCTTACAGTTCCTCTTGAACTCCGAAAAATTTTAATACCAAAATTGAAAGCTAAACCAATCAGGACTGCAAGTGGAGTATAAAAACTAGAATTGTGATTATGTTGTGCAATTTTATTGATTTTTAATTTCTTCTTTTCATATCAGATAGCTGTTGTTGCTGTAATGTGCAAACCTCATCGATGTCCACATATATCAATGACTGGAAACATTTGTGTTTATTGTCCTGGTGGCCCTGATTCTGACTTTGAATACTCAACCCAATCTTACACTGGCTATGAACCAACTTCCATGAGAGCAATAAGGGCAAGGTTGTTAACTTGAATGTTTTTTACTAGAAACAATTTTAATAAGTAATTCAAATTACTTATTTTTCTTTAGATATAATCCTTACCTTCAAACACGCCAAAGAGTAGAACAGGTAATATTGTGATTATTTGGGCTTCATATATATTGATTTTTATTTGGCTTTATTATTATTTTTTTAATAGTTAAAGCAGCTTGGTCACAGTGTTGATAAGGTAGAGTTCATAGTTATGGGTGGAACTTTCATGTCTTTGCCTGAAGATTACAGGGATTATTTCATTAGAAACTTACATGATGCTCTCTCTGGTCACACTAGCAGTAATGTGCATCAGGTAGGCCTATGTTAGAATACTCCAAGCTCAAAGTGATCTACATTTTCACAAATTCAAATTTCAAGGCCATAGAATACTCTGAAAGAAGTAATACTAAATGTATCGGAATTACAATCGAAACCCGGCCAGATTTTTGTTTGAAACGTCATCAGTCCGACATGCTGAAATACGGATGCACGCGGTTAGAAATTGGTGTTCAGTCGGTTTGTTAAAAATCTTGTTTGAAATGTTTACGTTTTAAGATGGATACGTTTTACGCATCCTTTCATTCCTAGGTTTATGAAGATATCGCAAGAGATACTAATCGTGGCCATACTGTTAAAGCTGTTTGTGAAAGTTTTCATTTAGGCAAAGATTCTGGATTCAAAATTGTTTCTCACATGATGCCTGATTTACCCAATGTTGGTTTAGAGCGAGATATCGACCAATTCATTGTAAGTTGTTCTCCAATCTTCTTCAAGGTTGATAATGAATAGGTTGAACTAGAAAACATTTTACAATATCTAAAGGAATTTTTTGAAAATCCTCTTTTCCGAGCTGATGGACTAAAAATTTATCCCACCCTTGTCATTCGAGGAACTGGCTTATATGAGGTATACATTTTATTGATGGTTGCGTACTACCGCGCTCGTAGTATTTTGAAGTTCTTGATTCAGCTTTGGAAAACTGGCCGTTATCGTTCGTATCACCCCAACGTTTTGGTTGACCTCGTAGCAAAAATACTCGCTTTGGTACCGCCTTGGACCCGAATTTACAGAGTTCAAAGGGATATTCCCATGCCTTTAGTAAGGTAGGTTATTACGATTTTGAAATGTTCATCTTTTTAGGGAACTGATTATACAATCGATGCGAAGGTTTGCGACCTCGAAATTTGATCAAGAAATTAAGCAAGGTATGCATGGTAATCTTTAACATTCCTTCACATCTTTAGTTCTGGAGTGGAAAACGGCAATCTTCGCGAATTGGCCTTAGCAAGAATGCAAGAATTCGGAATAGATTGCAGAGATGTCAGAACAAGAGAAGTGGGAATACAAGAAGTTCATCATAAAGTTCGACCTTATGAAGTAAGCAATTTTTGAATTAAAAAAAAATGTTTATTTTGAGTAATTTCCCGATAGGGGTTTTGGCGTTGTTCGTTTATGACTACAAAGCCATACACAACCCAACCACCCTCCCACCCACCCCCCAAAAAAAGGAAAAATTGCGGGGCAAAGTAAAACGGTAAACAGACTTTCAGGCCCACCCTCTTCAAGCCAGTAAAACACTTAATGTTTAATACGTTTTTTCCCGTGATTCTGCTTAGTATTTTCAGTTATAGCATTTAGCGGCAGATGGAATCGCCAAGGTTTGGAAGAAATTGTGTGGATGGAACTTTTTTAATTAACTATTTTCGATTTTTTGGGCCAATTTCAATTTAAAAATTTTTTTCTATTTTTCCACATTTTCTTTAGCGGCGTTCTCCAATGAACTCAACTGTCATGGGGAAAATCGTGTGGTTGGAATTTTTTTTATAAATTATTTTCGATTTCACGGGTTGGGAAATTTTTTTTTGCAGTCCAAAAATTGCCGATTTTCTCATTTAAACAATCAAATTTAGTGCTTATTTGACATTTTCATTAACAGCGTTTATCAGCGGATTGAAAAATTATTAAATGGGGAAAATCGTACGGCTAAAACTTTTTTAATCAATAATTGTCGTTTTTAAGGGTTTGAGAAAAAAATTTGCAGTTGTAAAAATAGCCGCTTTGCTCACTTATTTTATCAAATATCAAGCTTATTTGACTTTTTCATCCAGAACGTTTATCAGCGAATCCGAAAATCGTTAGATGTGATAAATCGTACTACTGCAATATTTTGAAACAATTATACAATAGTGTTTTTTAAAATACCAAAACCTTATTAGCATAGAAAACTAGTTACTGCTTCACCTAATCCTTATTTCCCCACCTCCAATTCTGTCCACCTGATTCAGGAAAATCTTATGAAGGCGATTTTGACAATAGCGTCCACCGCTTAACCGTTTTTTAATTTTTTTATTTATTTTTTAATATAAATCCCGACGTATCCCTATCGGGAACCTCTCGAGGGAAGCGAGATTTTGAGTGCATACTATACATTAAGTCTACTAATAAATTTCATCCCTTTTCTCCATATTGGATAGGTCGAATTAATACGCCGGGACTACGTTGCCAACGGAGGTTGGGAGACGTTTCTTTCCTACGAAGATCCAGAACGAGATATTTTAATTGGTTTGCTTCGGTTACGGAAGTGTTCGTCACAAGCCTTCCGTCCGGAGCTACAAGGAGGAGTCTCTATCGTACGTGAACTACATGTTTACGGTAGTGTGGTCCCTGTAAGCGGTAGAGACCCAAGAAAATTTCAACATCAAGGTTTTGGGACATTATTAATGGAAGAGGCTGCGCGCGTCGCAAAAGAAGAACATAAGTCCTTCAAGATAGCTGTCATCTCAGGGGTTGGCACAAGAAACTATTATCGCAAGTTGGGATATGAAATCGAAGGACCGTACATGACAAAAATGCTAGACTCGTTCAAAACCTTGTGAAAAAAAAATAAACAATTAACTACGAAATGATATGTTTATGCTTTTTCGTTCCCTTCTTTTCCATTCCCAATTCATATCTACCTTAACATAAAAAAGACATGCTAAGCCCCTTGGCCCACATTTCCCTTAGAACAACGTGAGACAAATAAGATAATAATTTGGTGGGCACCGTCAGGATAGGACCAGAGTGTAGTTTCCGGCAGTGAACGTGGACTCAATGTCCGTATCAGAGATGGTACAGACGAATGGTACTCAGCTACTCACACCATGGTATCACGTAAAAGGAGTCGTCGTCGGATTTAGCTCACTATTAGAAAAATTGGCGAATGAAGAAACCTCGACACAGCAATATTTTACAGGAGTAGGTGAATCTACTGGTAGGCATATGTCATAACAATCTTGTTCCGTCTTGTTCCTCTGTTTCCTCTCGCTCTGCTCTGTCTCTGTCGGCAATCGGGCATCGGCATAGAAGCCATGATAGAAGATGAATCCTAGTTCCTAGATGTCGTCTGCTAGAAATTTCGTTTGTCGTGTCCGCTCTTCGGTTTCCCCGAAGTTTTCAGTGTGTGATCCCGTGCGATCCTCTTCGTCTTTAATTGTTATTATTTCATTTAATCAAACCCTAAATTACGGCGAACACGCTGTGTTTAGGTGAAGATCGTTGTAAAAAAAAATTCTTTACAAGTCTACTTTTCATATTGGGATACGAAAACACTAAAAATGGCCTCTGCCTCCCGTTTTTCCATTTATTTTTCAAATGGCATACTACATAGAACGGTGCAGAATAAAATCTGGGGAATCGAACGTCTTTCTCCTGTGTGCTCTTATTTAGATGTCTTAAGAAGATACAAGTGTCATCAAGCAATTGAAAGTAGCCATGAAAATAAGCAATTTACACCAGGTTTTAAAAACTCAAGACTTCTTCATCCACCACTGACATCTTTGTGGAAGGTATTTCATTTTAGCTAACTTTAAATTATGGGTACCAGAATTTTCTAATAGTTTTGTGCTAAAATAGACTGGATATCGTTCATGCTTTCATCCAGGAGGTTCTGCTGCAGACCAGCAATCAGTTGCTGGTAGTAAAGTCAATAGAAGTCCTGTGACCAGCACACAACTTGTGAAATATCTGTTCAGATACATTTGGCCAGAGGTATGAAACTTCTGTAATGTTAGTTTTTTCGGTTTAATGTTTTTTAATTGACATTCTGTTAGGGAAATTGGGAAATTAAGTACAGAGTTGTTCTTGCATCCAGTTTGTTGGTGTCAGCTAAACTACTTAATGTAGGGGTTCCTTTCCTCTTTAAGTATGCAGTGGATCATCTTAACACACACTTGGATTCACCACTAAACATGACTGATCCTCAGTCAACTATCTTTGCAACATCATTTGCAATTCTACTTGGCTGTGAGTCATTTCTATCTTACTAGCATACAACTTCAAATAAATTATTGATGCTACCTTGAAATGCATTATACATAAGTGTGGTATGTATATAATATCGACTGTAAAATGTTTCTATATAGAAACCCCTATAGGGGTTATTTGCAAATTTGGTATATTCTGTTATATTGTATGAATCATTTTTCCTAGATGGTATTGCTCGTTGTGGTGCTTCTGGTTTGAATGAGCTTCGGAACGCTGTATTTGCCAAAGTCTCACAACACTCCGTACGACAAATAGCGAAAAATGTTTTTTCACATCTTCACAGTTTAGACCTCGAATTTCATCTGAATCGCCAAACTGGGGCCCTTTCAAAGGTGGGACTCGTTACTAAATATTCAAGAAATTTATATTGAATTAACTAATTTTAGGCGATCGACCGTGGTAGTCGAGGTATTAATTTTCTTCTCGCTGCTTTACTGTTTAACGTCGTGCCGACAATATTCGAAGTTTCACTTGTTAGCACCATTTTGGTAAGGGAAATGTTTGCAATTTTTGAAATGTAGATGAATAAAATATTTCTTCTGTGTGTATTACATGTTTATATTTGTTAAAAATTTATGAAAATATTAACTTACAATTTTCTCTCTGGTTCATAAAGGGAATGCGATGTGGTTGGGAATTTGCCACTGTCACTATAAGTTGTATCGGTCTTTATACCGCATATACTTTGGCAATCACCCAATGGCGGACAAATTTTCGAATCGCAATGAATCAAGCGGAAAACGAGGCAGGAAATAAGGCTATCGACTCTCTTATCGTAAAAATCTTTTTCTTACAGTAATAATTTCATTGCTAAATTGAATTTATTCTCTTATGACTTTACAACTTTCTTACAGAATTTTGAAACTGTGAAGGTAACTATAATATTCACATAAAATACTGGTAGTTTTTCATTTATTCGGGTTTTTGTATTTAGTATTTCAACAACGAACGGTTTGAAGCTGATGAATATGACAAATCTTTAAAAAAATATGAAGCCGCCTCTCTGAAAACCAACTCTAGCCTGGCTTTGCTTAATTTTGGCCAGCAAGCAATATTTAGTGTAGCTCTTACATTGGTGATGCTCCTTTCAGCCAAACAAATTGTTGCAGGTGAACTTGTTTCCACTTTTTTGTGTTTTGTTTTATTATTTACGTAACTGTATTACTAAGCTGAATTCACTTCTAAGGAATATTCTATGCTATGGATTTTTATAGGGCAAATGTCAGTCGGCGACCTCGTGATGGTGAACGGTCTCTTATTTCAATTGTCTTTACCACTTAATTTCCTTGGTTCTGTTTATCGGGAAGTTCGACAGGCCATAATTGACATGCAGGTTAGATACCGTTTAAATAATATAAACAGAATACCAGATTATATTGGCATGGCATTTAATTTTGAAACTGAGTTCTTTTAGGTTCTTTTCACTCTTCAAAACGTGAAATCTTCGATTGTTGTAAGTAATTATATTTTTTTACTTTGTTATTTCATTTATTTATCTTTGTTAATTACTTTGATTTTAGTGTACACCGGAAGCTCCTTTACTACAACTGAAAACTTACAGAGAAGCCTCCATTGATTTTCAAGATATTCATTTTCATTACGGCGGGAAAAAAAAACATTTTTAGTGGCCTCAATTTTAGTGTCCAAGCTGGGAAAACGATTGCATTAGTTGGGGGATCTGGTTCTGGGTAAATTTTTTACCATTATTTTTTATTATAATTAGGTTATTTGCAGCCTTTTGCGTATTTGTTTATAGAAAGTCTACGATTATCCGTCTACTCTTTCGGTTGTTTGAACCACAAAAGGGAAAGATTTTAATTGGAGGGCAAGATATTAGTGGTATCAATGTTGATAGTCTACGACAAGCCATTGCGATTGTACCACAGGTTATTGCTTTAGGCCTGTTACCTGCCATACAACTGATTACCCTTTTTTGAAAAAAATAGGAAGCCGTTTTATTCAACAACACCATCTATTATAACTTAGCTTATGGAAACTTTAAAAAAAATGAGGAGGAAGTTCATCAAGCTGCTAAAATGGCCGGAATTCATGATGCGATTATGTCATGGCCTAAACAATATAACACATCGGTACCGCCCAGCCTAATAACACATTAGATGTAATTGGATGTTCTATGGTTATCTCACACAGGTTGGAGAGCGAGGTTTGAAACTATCCGGCGGGGAAAAGCAACGAGTGGCAATTGCAAGAGCCATACTTAAAAGCTCACCAATCCTTGTTTTTGACGAAGCAACTTCTTCTTTAGACTCCGTGACAGAGAATGTAAATATTTGTTGTTACATATAACCAGATTCACGTTCTGTATTAAATCAATATAATTGATTTTATAGAACATCATGGAAGCCCTGAAGAAAGCGACTTTTGATAGAACTTCAATTTGCATTGCTCATCGTTTATCAACAGTTATTGATGCGGATGAAATATTTGTTCTCCAGGACGGACGAATAGTGGAGAATGGCACGCATTTCGAATTGCTTGCAACACCTGACTCTGTATATGGAAAACTTTGGCACACACAAAACCGAACGGTGGGAAAATTCAGGCAAAATTGATGCATCTAAGTGTTAAATATTGTTTAACGTTTTGTTAAACATAGGTGTTAAATCACGATTTTCAATACAGTTGAAGTTGATTTTGTTATAATGCTTCCTTTATACATTATTTTAATTAAAATACTTGCATGGCTTACTCTTATAGATAAGGCTGGGAAAGGCATGCGGACATGTCTACCCCACGACACACCTACCCCACTCGATCCGACACTCCTACCCCGACATACCTACCCCACGAAATCCGACATACCTACCCCCGACAGACCTACCCCACTACGTTCAAAAGGACGACACACCAACCCCATCTCATATAAGATACCGACACACCTACCCCAGTCCAAATTTTTTTCTTTTTTATTACCCGACACACCTTAACTCACCCCACCCCACTCCAAAAATTCAATTGTCATATATTGTTGAAAAGTTTATAAAATTTTATTCAAACTAAATTGACCATCGTGAAAACATCTCTTAACCTCTCCCCCAGCCTATAGCTGCCAAAGAGATTTAGAGCGAGATTTAGAGCCATTTTTTCCCATTTTTCCCATTTGAGTGGAAGAAGTTACAGGAGACCCTAACACATTGAATAATGAGTCTTCTTTTTTATCAACACTAGTCTGCGTTTCAGGGGTGCAGTTCTTATCGTTTCAATATCATTATTGCTTGCTGGAAGGGGGCTATCTCGATTAACAAAGCCGGTTTCATCGCACTCTTCTTCCGAACTAGCTGACGAATCATTTGTTTCGGTGCAAAATATAACCTTCACTTTTTTAGTAGATCTTCCCCGACCAGTATTAGTTTAAGTGGCGTAGATGTGTCGGGTTAATAAAAATAAAAAAAAAAATAAAAACTGGACTGGGGTAGGTGTGTCGGTATTTGATATGGGATGGGGTAGGTGTGTCGTCCTTTTGAACGAAGTGGGGTAGGTCTGTCGGGGGTAGGTATGTCGGATTTCGTGGGGTAGGTATGTCGGGGTAGGAGTGTGGGATCGAGTGGGGTAGGTGTGTCGTGGGGTAGACATGTCCGCATGCCCCCGTCCCTGAGCTATTCCCTATCCCGACCAGAACAGGAGGAGGAGCCTTCAAAATCGACGAAGGCGACTCAATACTGAATATACCATCTATAGCAACTGACACTACAGAGGGATAGCCCGTTGCCCAGCCTTATATCATAGAGGGTGCCAGTCAATCCGGCCCCAAACTTTTCCATTTTTTGGGGCCGGAACGGTTCTGACTTTCGGACCATTAGTTCAAGACATGAATCAAAAATCAAATCAAATCAAGCAAAAAAAAATAAAGGCTTAGGGTATAGTTACTATAGGTAATTAGGGATGTCGTCAGAAGAACTATAATGGCGGCACAACTATGGACCTAACATACTGGACACCATTAAGGAGTCGCGCGAATCCCATTTGCATCTATCAGAAATTCCCTTTGGAGAAAAGAGGGCCAACCTAACGTACTAGAGTTCATATTTCTAAGTATAAACAAACCTAACCTAATAACTCATCACATTAGTTATTTACCTTCTGAAGCGTACCTTACTCTGTGTGGCTAAGAAGACAAACACGCGATGAAAGTTGACATTCAAACAAGGATCCTCATCGTGTCTCGGATTCTAATATTTATATTTATTAAAATAATATTTTTGTTGGTGATAATTTGTATTTGGGGCCGGAATGGTATGGCAAGAGTACCTTTCCGGCTCCAATTAATTTTTAGATTTTGGGGCCGGAACGCTTGGAGCCGGAATGACTACATGCCGAGTAAACCCTGATACTTGTAAGCATCAATAATAACTGCAAAATTCCAATATATTGGATATATAATTAGTCATAGAGGACACAATATATGGTACATAAAGAAAGTATTTTCAAATAGTCCATTGAAGTATGTAAGTAATCATCAATCAGTTCCAAAATATTTTTGGCCAAAATGGTTTGGAGCAACTGGATGGATCTCAGAAGTCAAAATTTTCATCTGCTAAGTCAAAAGCATTTTCACCTTTTATTCTCTTTGAGGGACACTGTAAATAAGTTCATACCTGAGGAAAAGCTGTGGTTATGGTTTGAGTAGCTGGAGGGGTACAAAAGAGATTAGCAAGGACAATATTTTCTTCAAGAACTGAATGGTCCTTCAGTACACTTACTGCCTTAACTACTGTGTTTCCAGTACCTGAAAAAATGATAAGAAATACATTTGTAAAACAAAAACATAGATGAACCTTATGATAACCAAATATACTAACTCATAATTGGATACATCAAAAGCACTTTCCTTTGAGCAATGTCTTCTGGAAACTTTGCGTATACAACTTTAGCTTCATGTGTATCATGATCAGAATCTATTAATATTTTCCCAATCCTCATGGACCTACAGCAATCTCTTAGGCCCTAAAGTGAGAAATGTAACATAATATTGCACCTCAAATAAGGAAATATATGTTACACCTGTTCCATTGCTTCTCCACTTCTGACAATTGATACTCCACAGTTTCCCTTTTCAAACTGCAAGCCATCATATGGAAAACCTATGGGAGTTACAACTGTGCAAGGTGTGTAAGGAAGTTGGTTCAAACTTTCTTCAATCACAAGACGAATCTTGAAAAGAGGAAATTAATTCCATTAAATAGGAATACAATTGACACTATTTGGTATTACCAAACGATCTGCATAAAACTTGAAATCATTGCGATTAGTGTTCCTAAAAATAAAAATAGAACATATTCAACTTGTAGTACAGCTATGGAACCATGGAACATATATTCAATAAGCCAATTTTTAAACAATATTTCCAATTATGGAAATGATTTTTAATGTTGTCATCACAACAGTTGAGTTTAACCACAGAGAGGGAACATATGTACCAGCAAGTACAATAGCAAAATCGTATCGATACCACATTTTAAATAAAACTTACTTATCACGAATTATAGTTTGCAATTCACATGTTTGGTCATTGCGTTTTAAGACCCGAAAGTTTGTGCCATAATCGTCATGGACAGTAGAATTAAGTTCAGACATTACTTGGTGAATAAAACAGACTTCACCTAAAATTTTTTTGATTTACTTGAGATGAAACAGAAAGTCGGAATTCAGAAACCAGCCGCAAACCGGAAAACAATCGACAGACAGTGCGACACCTACGTAAGTATTGGTTTATGGCATGCGGCTTTTTAGAATTTAGTCAGCTTTAGTTACCCCACGTAAAAAGAGTATAAAGGAGTAAAGAGCGTATGATAATGATAATGAACATAAGAAATTACGCCATATCATCAATTAATTAATTAATTTGATAAGTAGAAACGGTAGAAATTACCATTACGGGTTCCTAGAGTCAGTATGGCAATGCTGTTCTAACTTCTAAGTTCTAACGAGGCGCGTAAAAAATTGGGAAGAATAGAATAGCTACCTAGCTCTACGACGTGTTGCGACCTGCTTAAATTCGATTCTATATGCTAAAATCTGGTTCGAGCTGTTCAAGTGCTTTGTAGTTTGTCCACTAGGTACATAATGGATACATTTTTGAAAACTGGAAGGCTCTCTAATGTTCCATCGAAAGAAATTGTAGCCCCTTCGATTTCCGGATCATCAGACTTAAAGCGACGTTCATTAATACCCTGGGTCGAAAAATAGTAACTTTTCTTACCTATCAGACTTCCTCACTTCCAAACACTTTTCAAACATTCACCATCTTTTAGTCGTCCCAAAACAATTGATGAAGTTTCATACCAAGATGAAGTGGTTGCTGTATTGAGAAAATCTCTACAAGGAGCTGATCTGCCCAATCTTCTTTTTTATGGCCCACCTGGCACAGGCAAAACAAGTACTATTTTAGCAGCTGCAAGAGAGTTGTTTGGGGACATTTTCAAAGAGAGGTAAAAGTTACAGAGTTAAAGAAAATTGTTGAGACTTAAAGAAAATTATGAACAACCACGTACCATTTCATTGTCCACAACTAATTTGATCATTTTTCCATAAGGGTGTTGGAACTGAATGCATCGGATGAACGAGGTATTCAAGTTGTAAGAGAAAAAGTAAAAAATTTTTCTCAAAGAACTGTAAGCTCTGTGAGACCAGAGTAAGTAATAGAATGTAAATATCTCTGTGTATTGATACTGCATGCTGATTTTATTCTGTTATTTGGACAACCTTTGTTTAGTGGGAAAACTTGTCCACCTTTCAAAATAGTGATTTTGGATGAAGCAGATTCAATGACAGGTGCTGCCCAAGCAGCCCTGCGTCGGACGATGGAAAAGGAAACAAAGTCAACCCGGTTTTGCCTGATTTGCAATTATGTTAGCAGAATTATAGAACCCTTGACATCAAGGTGTTCCAAGTTTCGTTTCAAACCACTCCGTAAGCCTGATTCTTCTTTGCTTCTTAATTTAGTAAAATTTATTGTTATGTGTGACAAGATTTATTTTGTTTAATTTCTTACCGTTTATTAAGCTCGAGAAATTCTAGTAAGCCGATTGGGTGACATATGTAATCTTGAAAAGTTACCATGTTCTGGAGAGGTCTTGGAAAGTTTAATTGAAGGTTTGCTATCTTTTGCTAGATTTTACATTCAAAAATTGCAAGTTTTACAAAAATATAATACTGATTTTATACTTATAGCATCTGATGGGGACCTACGTAGAGCTATTACTTTTCTGCAGTCAGTTGCCAATCTAAAAGTAGAAAGTGGCCCTACTATTGATGATATTCATGAAATTACTGGTGTAAGAATAGCTTGATTACCTTTTCAAGTTTATCTAATTTTATGTAAGAAATATTTTGGCCTTCTAATTATTACATGTCAAAACAAGTAGAGGGTTCCAAGTTATTGGATTGAAGGCTTGCTGGAAAAATGCACAACAGGATCATACGATTCTGTCCAGTTCTACATAGACAGTTTTGCCGCGGAAGGATTTTCTGTTTCACAGCTACTTAATCAGTTACACGAACGAGTCCTTTTTTCAACAGAACTTTCGTCTAAACAGAAGAATGCCATATGTGAAAAAGTGGCAGTAAGTACAAATTGATTCTTTATTTTCGTGCCATCCCCAAACCGATCTTACATTGATTTTTAGATCTGTGATCATCGTTTAACCGAAGGCGCTGACGAACACCTCCAGCTCTTGGATCTCAGCTGTACCTTATTGAAATCTTACCAATAGATCAGTGTCAGTTTCTATACATTTGATTTTTTTGAATACATATTACACCTACTGTATAGAAATCCTACTAACTTATTCATTATCAATATATCTGTATAAAGTACAAACTCCTTTGGGGAATCCATATATTAATTGTGTTTTTATTTTTTATTTGTAAAAAAAAAAAATTTACAGTAACCCAGATTATTTGTAGATGAGGGATGTTAATTTATTGGTTGCTTACGTTATTTTCAGTGCGGTAATTTGGCTTTGATAACATTAATAATTAATCTAGGGAAACAGATGAACCGCGTCAAATTATTCGTCAAATTATTCGAGCGCTTCTAAATTGGTATGTTAGCCCAATAAAATGTAAAAAATTAGGTGCATGCACATTCTTTACACCAAGTTTTGTTATTAATTAAAACATTCCCATCTCACTCGTAAGGGCACTTTAGGTCTCCCTTACGTCTCCACACTCCTAGCACAAGAGGGTCTACATCAAAGTGGGCGGCAACGTTGCGATACCTTGAAAACCTCTCAATGTTACGAGTGAGTTGTAGGAAGCTTGAGATAGCTAGTTCAATACCAGGCAGAAGCTTTTTGTTGAGACTTGAGACCCAATGGGAAAGTTTGGCCCACGTCCAGAGTATGTGACTACAGACTCAGTACTCAGTTTAGCCCCGACATTCCTCGAGATAGAACGTATGGTGGCACTCGCACTTCTATTAAAGTGAATACGGTTCAGCCTTTTTATGGGTTGATTTGGTGTCAATATCACATTAAATGTGGTTTATTTAGACCGTTGTGTACAAAGAAAGACTATTTCTCGATCAAGTGGTTAACTCAATTTTGTGCGTTCTACACGGCCAACCTATTCGTTGTTATGTTCGGAAATTGGTTTCGATTAGACGGTAAGCATCAAACGATATTTACGGTTAATTGCGATAAAGAAGAATGACCTCAGCCTTTCAGGGTAAACTGTACCTTGTCGCTGAATAATTTTCGAAATTTCACATAAGACACCTGTCGTTTTTTAAATATAGAAAAACGAACATTTTCTTACTTCTGACTTTCATTTCCTTTATGGCGAACGATCCGTATAGATTAGCGCTATTATAATATTTGTGCACTTTAGGCTCGGAATAGGCTGTTCAAAAAGTTAGAAGAAAATTTCATTTACTATTGCGTGATGTGTGAATAGATGTGTTCATTTAGCAGCCCGCGGTGAAAGAGAACAACGTCTGTGAGTTGGACGTTTTTCTGTCTCAACGCTCAAGAGAAAGAGTTGAGTGCAGCCTAGACACTATCGATCTTTTCTTCCCGCTACACCGCTTGGCGACTGGAGACTGGAATAGTGATTACACGCTGTACCGTATAGTGGTAGAGCAAGTTGGGCGGGACTGAAAACTAGGAAATTTGTACGATTTCTTGTTTTGCACATGTGTCACGTCTGCAAACCTTATTAGCAAGAGCACTTGAAGAAAGTCTCGTAGAGAAAATGTAGGAGTATCCTAGCCTGGATAGATGAAGTTTCCTGACACGATTTTTTTCAAAAAAGAACAGAAGAAAACATTTATATTATTTACTCTTTACCTAGTTAGAAGGGGTAAGAACAAAAGCGCACACAGATATAATGTATGTACATTAAAGAGAAAAGGCTTTGAAACCCTCGCTTTGTACCTAGTGTATTTGTATACCTGTGTAGATAACGAATATAATCATCCGTGTGCTTGCTATCGTGAACGTGTTAGCTGTTAAACCGATTTTTAAAAATTACAACTAAGTTTTTGAACCTCTATAGCTCAGAAGCAAGTGACGTTGTTCAGAACTTCAGAATTTGTCGAAAAAGTTAAATACGATATAATACACAGGGGTAATTATTACATCTGGTCGAAAGACTCGTAAAGAAATGAGAACCACACGAATAAAACTATATATGATACTGATTTTTTAAACATCCGTTTGCCCTTACTTCGCCTTAGATTAGAAAGTTAAAACGCAAAGGCACGAAGAAATTATGACAAATTTTCTTGATTTCTTTTATAAGTTTTCTTTTATAAGTTTTCTCATTTTTCATCAGAAAAGTCCATCTGATTCAGATGGACTTTTTTAGTTCGGTCATTTTTCATCAGAAAAGTCCATCTGATTCAGATGGACTTTTTTAGTTCGGTCATTTTTCATCAGATGATCTGATGAAAAAATTGATTTTCCTTTTATTTATGAGTCAAGTATCCGAGCATTCTGATTTCCAAATTAATGACCATTTATATTAAACAGAGTCACATGACTCTGTATTAAATATCAGCACTATATACGAGTTAATTGCAATTTCATAATATCCTGAGTCCCGATTAGCTTGTTGTAGATCTTCAATTGTGCATCTGTTGACACTGGTCTCGATGTAAATCGTATGGAGGAATCAGGTGTACATAATTTTTTTTTTTAACTTTATATAGTACGATATTGCCGTTATTAAAACCAGACCACTACCCAAATCTCTTCGGATTTCTGATGCAAACTAGCCATGTATTGGAGATTGCAACGGACCTACCTGACGATCTTTGTGTCGTGGATGTTGTGTGGAGTGGTCGCCCTAAACAATATCAGCCCGCGAATTGTGCAAACCCATTATGGTGCATTGAGAGGGATTATTGACCGATTCGGCCATGGTTCTCCAGCTGGCCTGCATCCAGTTGAGAAGTTTCTAGGAGTGCCGTATGCAACTGCACCTATTAAAGGTCTACGGTTCATGCCACCTCTGACGCCTAGTCCCTGGGACGGTGTAAAAACTGTGGATCGAATAGCTTCATCTTGCCCACAGCAAATACCGCAATCACACTCTTCAATGCGTAATCCAGAGCAGCAACCTAAATACTGGACTCGTGTCGACTCGGGAATGCAGCTGTTGGACAGTTTCAACGAGGACTGCCTCTATTTAAATATTTTCTACCCGACAATAGGTAAATATTGAATGGAATATTTTGCTACAAACACTACAACCTAGAATGTGGTATTAATTTTGTCTCAAAAAGAGCTCCGGACTGTTTAGAATTAAATTGTATCGTTAGCAAAAGACGATTTCTGAATTTTTTACAAGGATGAAAGACATGAAAGAATGGAAGCGTGATCTATTTTTGTTCAATACAATAGGTAATATTCATAGATACAACCCATATATGCCATTTTAGGTTATTATAAAGAGAGTTGTCTAAAAGCACGACCAAAGAACGATACTTAAGAAGACTTCCACATAATACATTTTTAATGGAAATGCGATACCGTCAACTGGGGCTTCTTTCATGAACCAAAAACACTATTTTTCGACAACTTTTAAAATAATAACTCCGTCTGTTATGCAAGATGGGGAAAATCGGAAAAAGGCAATATAGTAGTAATTTATGAGACCGCGAATCCGCCTGTATTCGTCTTACTTCAACATTTTTTGTGTAAATGTTCTGTTAACATTTAGAAACAGTGCACAAGCTTTGTGAATCGTTGTTACACTATTACACCGAAATCTTTCGGTCCACCAAGAGTCGAGCTCGAACCTTTCGTTACACAATCGATGATTCTTGTAGAAAACTTATGACAATTCCTTCATTTCATTCAACTTTTTAAAAGTTCATAAAATATCTTTAAACTGGATTGAAAAATAAACAAAAATTGTCCAAGATATTGAAAGGTCAATAACTCAATAGTGTTCAAACTTGACAGAGATGAATCTTTTAATATCTGGGGCAATTTTTGTTATTTTCCAAAATCCTTTTACAAAATTGCAGTTTAATGATTTTTATACACAATTATTGGTGCAAATTGCATTTACTATCCTGTCTTTTATTTTTAAATTTCGAAAGTGCCCAATTTTTCGGTGTATGCCGAGGGGTTGTCGACTCAAAAAATTCCTCGTACACCCCCGAAATTTTATGGTAAAATTCCAAAAATTTCGAAAATTTTTCTTTTAAAAAATTTTTATTCAAAAATGCAATAAAAAGCGAAACCGAGGTGAAATTAGATTTACGAAATGTGGAAATTAGTTCGACCCTAATTGTTATTGACACTTTTCCGACGTCTGCTAGAAAACATTCCAGATTTAGGCATTTAGCACGTTTTCAAGTCATTTAAGTCTATTGTAGTTCGCTGAGCATAACAATGAGCTCTGGGGATGAAGACGACACCTGGGAGCTCCTCAAAGAAAACAAGGTAGTGGTTCCTGAAGGTCTAAGAAGAATTCTGAATGACCTGGATTTTAAAGTTAAAAAATAAGTAAACGAACATAATCTCTGGTTCCCTAAGATTTCAACCAATGTTCACAAACGGTTTTATCCTGTAATGGTAATTATGTATGTATCTAACATTTTCTACAATTAATGGCAATTCTATAAACTAGCAATGTCTCATGTCGCTCTTGTTGAGAATTTAATACATCAAGAATTCTTTGTGTAGCTTCGGTGTCATTTGTCCGTTGTTTGGGTGTTAGGTTATAATTTATACGTCATAGTTTAAGTGAAGGTTAAGTGACAAAAAGAAAAAAATTTGGGAAATTATAGAAAATTTGTTACAAAATTCCAAAAATTTCAAAAATTTCAAAAAAATTTCAAAAATTATAAATATTTTATTAAATTATGAAAAATTTTAAAAATTTCCAAAAATTTCAGAAATTTCTAGAAATTACGGAAATTTCAAAAATTAAATTAATTAAATTTAATTTCGTACACCCTGGAAAGGGAGTCGACAACCCCTCGGTGTATGCCCATTTCGGCACTTCGGCACCGAATTTCCGATTGTGCCCGTTTCGGCACTCCATGTTAAATCCTTATTTAAGAGTTTATTGTATTTAGTATCTATTTTTAGTAAACTATCCGTTTAGGCACTCCTTGTTAAAGCCGAACTTATCGTTCCGTTTCGGCACCGACACTGTCCATTTTGACACCACGGCAGGAAGTAAACAACGGCAACACCTCATTCTAAACATTTATCCTAACTATCAGTTCTCATTAGTTAATCACACTAGGCAACTTCCAAGATTTAGCTCACGGTCATCGTCTGCCGTTTTTCCATACTTTGCAGGCATCTTAGTGTATGTTTTGGCAATTAGAGCTCCTCGTGTAGATCTTAGACTTCTCATGTTCCTCCTATAATGCCTTTAACTTGTTATTCAGCTCTTTGTAAGATTTGTTCTCTTGTCGGAGTCCCTTCTTTCTTTGTAGCATTTTTTCTGCGTTTTTTCAACTTGAAGTAACTCAAAGTAGAGGAAGTTAAATACGAGGTACATTTTCAGTCCGTTACAATTTTGCCCGGCGTGATTGTGGAGTTGATTGTGCCAACCCTCGTCGTCATTTGTTTATACCTAAATATATGTAAACAAAAATATTGGAATTATTCACTGAAACTTGAATTATATACCAAGAAAATTTTACCCGATTTTACCTTTTGCCTATAAACCGACATATAAGCCAAAGTCTTTGGCGACCATAGGTTGTTGTCTATCCAAGTTTCTTCGATGTAAATTTGGTGCCGAAATTCTGTATTATTCTGTACCACATACTAGTACGTAACGTGCGTTATTCCAAGCATATTTTTTTTGCGAAGTGAAAGAAAAACCACCTACACAAACAACTAACATGATTCCAGTTTACGGATTCCTTACATAGGGGATCACTCAAACTTCTTCCACTTTTCGATGTGGGCTCCCAGATGTAGGAGACGGTGGGGTTGCTTGGGACATGGAGTTGAGAGGGACAGGGCGATAAAAAATACTAAATGTCTTTAGAAAAATATTTAAAAAATATGTTATTCTTTAGAATGACAGATATTTGGGGCAAAATTTTTTTAAAGTTTCGGTAATTATTTTTGAAGTTATACGCCCTCTATCGAGAAAAACTCAGATTTTCCTATTGTTGATATACTAATTGCATCGTGTGCGATATAAAAACTGTTTAATTAACTTAACTAAACTAATAAAGACCCTTAATTACATATTTTTCAAATAAATTATTGTTAAGTATTAGTGTCCTGTCCCATTCAACCCCCCCATGTGTCCCATTTTACCCCACGCTGTTTGCTCCGCCCCTAAATTTGTGCAAACTTTGAAAAATCGTAGCGGGCCAATTTATAAAGAAAAAAATTGCAAAAAATAGTGGAAAGGGTACAAGGGGGAGGAGCATGTTACCCCACCCTTCAATACTCTCCGGCTTGGGCTTCCAGAGCCTTTATTCAAGTTCAGAAGTTTCCTTAAAGCTTCTAAACCTTTCGACCGATTTCGTTCAAATTTTCGGTAAAGCCTTGTTATTTGTCCCATCAATCAGCCAAGTCACTTTTCCGTTTTACTATACTTTTTTAATTGGTTATTTGCGAAATTAATCGTTTTGGTCTATATACGTCATTTAGGACAACCACAGCAACGGTAGCAGGGGTAGCACCCCGCAACTATTGCGGGGCAATAGTTTTCGAAACAGTCTGAGGAAGTAAAGGGATACTAACACTTTTTAAAACAGCAGAAAAACGTAATTAAAAACGTCTCTTCTAAATTCTACTCAACGAACTTTGTTAAACAAAGATAGAAGAAAATATAGGAAATTAGTAAACGTGGCTTTTAAAATAGGAACTCGAAACCGAATAAAGCCACCAGCAACACCCGTGAGCGGGGACTTGCAATTTGCCGTTTTTAACACGAGCCTCAAGGTATTTCGAATTTTTTCAAAGTGGTTTAATAAAGAAACTATTTACGGCCCACCCATTAAAATTCAGCCACTTGAACATTCACAGATGGTGAACAATATTAAAATAATTTTACGAGGGGGGATTTTGGCTCTTTCAATAGAGGAGACCGGACCCATGATACAAGAAAAAGCTGTACACCGTTCCAAGTTAGACAGTGCCAGTAAAAATAGTAAATATAAATTTTAAAATCTAGTTTTGCAACATGTTGTTGTTTGCAGTGGGATGGTACTTCCTGAGAAGTTTCATTAGTTTCCGATTTCTAATGACAAAGATATCAAGGAAAGTAAAAAACGCGGAAAACATCGCAACTTTTCCCCCGCTAATTGACCAGTTTGTCCCATATAATCTAGATTAATTCATATATAGACACACTGTGTTGTAGAGAAATAAATTCTCTATGATTCTGCGCAAGAATTCAAATTTTGTGTTATACAGATCAGTTGTAATTCAAGTTTTAGTGGAGGATGAGGGTCTGGGGTGACTTTGGACATAACCGCAGGGTAATGTTAGACTCCAGAACGGCTGCAGAATCCATAGGGAAGTTTAGCCCCTCCCCCCCTTAGACGCGGTTTTCTTACCTTAAACTGTAGTTTTTTCCCCTTATGAGAAATGTTTCTTACTTTTCACAAGTGCGAGATAAACAATGTTCCTAAATATTTTTTAAAAATTGGCATTATTCTATACCTCTTTAAAGACCTTGTCTAACTTGGTACAGGCGTCCGTCCTGTTTGACCCCAGGCCACGCAGAAAATGCCGAAAAACTAAAAGCCCTATAACTTTGTCATTTATTTAGTTTGACGATTGCAAAAATTCCAAGGGGTAGGGGGGAGGTAACTAATCATTTGCAGAAGAAAAAAATTATTTCGCGTTAGAGGTACGGAAAATAATGGAGAAAACCCGGAAGTGTCCAATATGGGTCCGGTCTCTCCTACTAGGGATTATTATGTTTTCTACATTTCATGCCCACCAAGCTTTGTTTAACAAACTTTACTGGGCGAAATTTTAAAGAAATGTTTTCTACGTTTTTTACAGAGCAACAACAACCACGTAATGAACAAAGATAATTTTAAACTCTTAGAAAGCAATTTTGCCACATGTGGTAAAAACCTAACTTGCTTTGACTAGAATTTAGTTCTACAAATGACCCAAAAATACAACAAAAAACCCGAAGGAGTACCTGGACAGGGTCTTGTTTGTCATCGTACAACTTATTTTGAGGGGGGAAAGAACACAAATGCGCAAATGCGCACAAATGCGAAGTTCTTGGTGTCAAAATCATTATTTTGTGTCAGGAATTTCAAAATACATCAATATTATTTACTAACTAGGCGGTCATTAGCCCGTTAGATAAGTGGTAGCAAGTTGAGCCTATCACGTTTAAAGGGCAGTTTTAAAAAATCAGCCGTATGCAAGAATCATATATAACATCTACTGTATGTCGTTACCTCCCCTGCTTTTTCTCCCTACTGCCCCCGTGCCCGTCGTCGCCCGTTGTTCGTTCAGTCGTTCTTGCAAATTTATTAATTTACAAAGGCTACCAGGTCGCTGTCTACCCTCTTAATTTTAAGTCGCATCCTCACCGCCTGCCTTTTTTCTCTATTTTCCCATTTTTTACCCGTCGCTTCTAGTATTGCCCGTCGCTTTAAGTTTTTCCGTTCTGCCCGCTTTTTCAACTTAAGTTCGGGTCTACAGTTTTCCTGTTTCCAATTTATTATTTTCTATCCACTCTTCCAATCGAACCCGGCTGTCGCCCGCCCAGTTATAAAACCTATAGGTTTTATAACAAATTGGCCTATTCTTTTGTGATTTTTCTTCTGCCCTTCCTGTCTTTTTCTCCCTATAGTATCCCCTTTTTCGTATAGAAAGCTGTGCCGTTAACCACATCGACTGTTACATATTAGACTAAGGACATTTATGAGATTAACCAATGACAATGCATTTATTTCACATTTGCCCGTTTACCCGCTTCTGTAATTGTTTTGTCCTTAGCCCGTTTTTTAATTTTTTTCCCGTCATTTCCCGTCGCCTGTAGGCTATACTTCTGTCTGCCGTGTCCGTCCGTATCGATAAGCAGAATTTTGACAGTTTGTTTTTCCGTGCGCCTTAACTTAAACAAATAGAATAGCCTGCACTCAATTCGAATTTTTGACTTCGCGGCTTCGCTTTGTTCGACTACAGAATCCCATTCGTAGAAAACATTTCTTTTGGTCGTCGCCCAACACGCATTTGTTATGGGCCATGTTTAATTCGAAAGTGCTTTAGAGCAATCAAAGCTTCAAAAGAAACTTATATCTTAACTACTTTAGGCTTCTTGACGGCGGTCTTGGAAGTAAAAATGAACATAGCGTTTTGCTCCCCTCTTGTTTTGCCGTCGAGCAAGGTCAGGATAGAGCGAGGGTAGGGGGCTCGAGGAATTTCACACCTCTTCGGGGGAGTCGCGGGGGCCATTTTTTCGTCCCCCCTTTCCGATTCTGACCAATGAGCTATCGAGCAGAGTTGGACAGACAGACAAAGTCTCCACAGAAAGCAAACTCGGCTCCAAAACGCTCTTCTCTTTTATGAGTAATGGACTAGACCATTAGCCAGTTGGTGTTATTCGCAGAGTTGGGCATTGGTTTATTTGCCAGGTGAAAATTTGGACATTGGTAAATTTGCCAGGTGAAAAGTTGTGCCATTTGCAAAATTTGAGACATAAGGAAATTTGCCAGGTGAAAGGTTGTTCAATTCGCGAAATTCGGCCTTTTTAAAATTTGCCAGGTGAAAAGTTGTTAGTTTGCAAATTGGACATTGTTAATTTTGCCAGGTATAAAGTTGTTCAATTTGCTTATTACTTTCGCCTTTCTTTAAATTTGCCAGGTGGAAAGTTATTCCATCCGCAAAATTTGAGTTATTAGGAAAATTACCAGGTGAAAAGTTGTTCAATTTGCTAAATTCGGCCTTTTTTAATTTGCCAGGTGAAACGTATTGCCATTTGCAAAATGAAGCATTGGTAAATTTGCCAGGTGAAAAGTAGTGTCATTTGCAAAGTGAATCATTAGAAAATTTGCCAGGTAAAAGGTTCTGCCATTTGCAAATTTAGACAGGAAAATATGTCAAGTCAAAAGTTGTGACATTCGCAAAAAGAGACCTTCTGAAATTTTTGAATAAAATTAAAATCCGCAGTCTTCGCAGTCTCACTGTTTTCACTCTTAAACGTAATATTTTGTTTGCCCTGTTTCATAATTCACCCTTTCGACAGCGGCTTCGCTTCGCTCAGCCACAGTCGCCCATGCCAGGCAAACTCGTTTGAAAACTCACCCTTTCGACAGCGGCTTCGCTTCGCTCAGCCACAGTCGCTGCAGCCATCTCTTTCTACGTAAAAAAAAATATTCTGGGGCTGACGCGCAATGCATCGGCTGGCGGCACCGATCTGGCGGCGACTCGCTGTCCCCACTGTCCACGACGCCGCCCCCGGAGGGGGCCCCCCGCGTCGTGAACGCGCGGGGCCCCCAGCTCGGCGGCCGGGATCTCACGCCAGCCTTGCATAGCGCTCAAGGTATTAGCTTTTAGCTTTTTCGACAGCGTCCTCGCTACGCTCGGCCACAGTCGCCTATATTTTGCCAGGCCCATTAGTTTTCCGTTGCCATTTGAAAATTCACCATTTTCAATCATTTCCCAATCGAAATCGTTGAGTATGCGACGCTTCCTCCGTCTTATTAGCCAGGAGAGTACACTCGGAATTTGAAAGATCCAGGTATTCAACCTGTTTCAGGTTTTTCACCAGCCAGAACAGCGTCACACGATTTGAATTAGTTTGGCTGAACATAAGATATGATGAATTCTATTCATTTCACAATTCATTTTTTTCGTCGACAGATACCGAGGAGAATAAACACCAAACGTTTGATACACATTGTTCAAGAGATATCTAAGTCTTTGCCAGTTTCAGATAATTTCATTAGTGCCAGATCAGAGTCACCCGATTTGTAACTTTGATTCAGTAAGTGCTAGAGGTAAAGGTTGCCACTTCCCATTTATAATTTCGTCACTTTCAGTATCAGCTCAGAAGTTTTCAACAAATCGAAAGATTTTCTCATGCATCCGATCAGTTTCAGCCGATCTTCAGCTAATTCAAGAGATTCCTCAAGTGCCATAACAGTTTCACCCGTAATAGTACTTGATTGTATACATAACGGGCAGAATCTATGTACACAATTTGCAGAGCGAACTCGGTCGGCGTTTAATTCGTCACTTGCACTCATGATACATGAGTAGTCGTAAACCGACCCAAATTTGACCGGTGTCATCGTCAGGGCGTGTCTGTGCCGAACAATGTTCTTTTTTCAAAATTTCGATTGGATCAAATTTGAAGGTGAGATTAATCATTCGAGCCCAAAACGAACGTTGTCGCGGTTGCTGGAGATGGGCCTTTTCGTTCACCCCTTTTTTCGCAGTCGGCCTTGTGCGAAAAGGGGAAGGGTTAGCTTTCGACCCTTTTTCGGATTAGTCGACCGTTCGCAGGTAGTCGACCTTTTTTTTCCTCTCGCGCGGTATACGCGGCCATTTGCTTTTCCCCCCTCGCGACATTTCGACCAATGAGCTATCGATCCGAATTTTCCGACAGACTTTTCACAGAAAGCAAAAGGCTCAAGGACGCTCTCTCGGCTTTTATATAGGGCAAAGGATTTGTATTTGGGACCCAGGGACCGGAAAAGTTGGGACCGGAACACGTATGTATGATTCATGCTTCCGTAAATTGGTATTTTGGAAATTCTCCTAATATAATGCCATGAAAACATAATGCGCCAGTCTGAACGAACTTTAAGTGCACCGAATTTCGTTGCAATAGATCGTGCTGCTCCTAAGAATATGGTAATAAACGAGAATACTTCGAAGATTTGTATTAACGTGAGCTGTATAGACTTTTGGTTAGAAGTTCGGAGAAGTTACTAATAATTACTTTTTCTTTCTTCAAAAATATTAGCCTCTTTAGTTTCAAATAACCTCGGCTTAGGATGACTTAATGTGTGGAATTAACATGTAATTAACATGTGGAAGTAGTGTTTTTGCCTAGTACTTCGAATACGATTTCTAATATAAATGAAAGAAAGTCATAACTTTGTTGCAGTCTTACGGTCAGAGGAAAAGCAAGGAAAAGCTTGTATCATTGGGAGTTCAGAGATTCATTGTTTCAATTACAAATAGCATTATTTAATTTTAAAAAACATCTTACCAAGCAAGCAGACCCCGACTCAAGGAGGCCCATAATAACGGGTTTGGTGTAATTTCGAAGTGTACTTTTAAATTATAAATTTGAAAAATAAAAGTTAAATTTTTCAACTTGTTGACCCAATTCGTTGCAACACACTGAACAATTCCTTATGGTTTAGGAGATAATCGTTTCTTTTCTAAGAGGGACTTCAACAAAAGTAAACTTTTCGACAACAGTAAAAAAAAGTGTCAATGGGAATTACAAATTTAAAAAATTCACTTCGGGAAGCCCAGTGTCTTAGTTTTCTTCAATCCAATGCAACATTTAAATATCAAAATCAATCTCAGGAGCCTTAAGAAAATTTTTTAACTTTTTGAACGCGATGCAGTGATTAAATTTGTTTGTTGCAGATGTAGATATTGAGCTTAACGAAATTTGACTAACTATGATGTTTAAACCAGATGGACAACTAACCTCAATCGAAAAACCCCCTGTGGTCTTGATAGTTGAAGCTCGCACATGGAAGGAAAGTGGGGCCAACACCATCGATGCGTCAGTATTTGCCACACGAGGAAGGCTTATGGTAGCCACAGTTAATTTCCGCCTGGGAATTTTAGGTAAGTTGTGAATCGTTAGACATCTATAGCTGTAGCTTACTTGTTATTATTATCAGAAAATGTCCAAAAAATGTGGTGTAATTTCAAAGTTTTGGTAGACCGGGGTACCCCTTTTCTCAGGCAAAATTGGCGGCCGACCCAAAAAACCAAGCTTTTTCTTTGAAATTCCAACACATTTTTTGGAAGCAACTATTAATATATGTATTTATATCAATCGAAAGCCCTTGCTCTGAGCTATTTTCTACGTCAATTTCATAGTTTTACAACATAAACTCGGTTTCAAAACTGAATTCAAAATTTCGGTTTTAACATTTAATTTTGGTATTTTTGTCGCGTTTTTTAACCGAATGGTAGCGAGAGCTCCAACATGGGGGTTTCCACTTGCTCCCTTGTTAAAAACGTCCGGTGTTCGGATATTTGCGGCGGGTACTGTATTTAGAGCAGTTAGGCCAAGGCCTAACAAATCATTTAAATTCTTAAGCCACTGGATTGGTATGGACAAGAAACAAGCCAGTATTGTGTGTGCATAAACTTAGTAGTACTCATGCATGAATTCAACAGAGCTTGAGACCATAGCTTTCAAGAAAAAGGACGATTTGGTGTACGCTTGTGTTCTTAGTCGATCTGAAAGTTAGACTAGACTTCTAATTCGTCACCGATATTATACATTTTAGAATCAATAGGCACACAATAAATATCTTTGAAAGTCCGCCCATTAATATTGGACAATATAGTATGCTCACGCAGTTTTCTTTGTAAAATACCCGTTTGATACCCGTTTTCTCTGTTCAGAGTGAGTTAGCCCAGTATAAATCCCATCTAAATCCTATTTACACACGGCTTGTCCTTCAACCAAACAAACAAAAATAACAAGAAAGATATCTCAAGAACATTGTCTGGCCATCCAACTCGGAAAAAATTCGGTTCGGAGGTATATGCTCACGCATAAAATTATAGATCGGGTTAGATTCGAAATGCTTGTTGCACCGAATTTGTCTGTCCTGCTCAAAACGATAGCTCATTTGGTTGGAATGGGAAAAGGAGGTACGAAAAAATGGTCACCTCACTACCTAGAAAAAGTGAGAAATTCCTCAACCACCCCTCCCTCTCCTTATCCTCACCTTTCTAGACTGCGGATAAATATTTGTATTTAAAGTGCAAAAACGTCGTTTTTGCGAGCCGCACACTGTACGAGTTTTTCAAAATGAAACGCATGAAAACAGCTGTTTTCATCCTCCGGTACCCTCTTTTTCTAGTCCCCGGCTAGGTTCGGGTTGAAGGCCATACAAGAAAGAGAGTTGGATATTTTCACGCTTTTCATTTTGAAGATGGGGTTCAAAATTCCTTTAAAAAATCGAAAAATTTTAAATTTGCTGCTACTACAGAGCAAACACGGACACATTTTTAAAGAACTTCAGAAAAAATCGCCGAGTTGCGGTAAAAAGTCGAACGATGGGCGCCCCGCAAAAACGGCGATTTTGGATAACGTTCTCTCGATTCCATTTACTTTGTGTGCCTACTGTATGTACACCATTAAACCTTATTCTTTTCCGAACACCGTGTCGTTGACAGTGATTAAGCCTGTGTCATTCTCATGGCGTCCCTTTATACAATTTAGCAATCATATTTTTTTGTTCATCTTCTCATTTCGTTCTTCGGTTTCATATAGCTTCGTATGAAGCGAACACAATTATCGGCTTTAGTTATAGCAACAGACCCTATTATGACGACCCTGTGCACATCTGGAGACATTCCGCTTCTCTCAGGCTCATCTTTCTTGAACTTTTTTAAAAAGATTAAAACGTTTTAAGCACTTTTGGCTTAATTTGAATTAAAAAGTAGATCTTACTCGTCCAAGACAGTGTTTCCACCGAACATGATGTGATACAAAATACGATTTTTTTGCAAAAATAGTCAGATCATTATAGCTAACTGTGGATGCTATTGAAATAAGCAAATTTCTAGATCAGTCAATGGAAAAAACTATTTAGATCATGATTTAGCTCGCCAATGATCTCCCCAGTCCTGATCTCTGACGAAGATGTTTGCTGTGTTGTATTAAACGGTTCTTGTTTTGGTATAGGTTTTCTTAAAACAAGCCCTAAAGATAATCCACAAGGCAACTATGGCGTGCTCGACGTAATTGCAGCCATACACTGGCTTCGGTTAAACGCAGGAGCTTTTGGTGGTGATTCTGGTCGTCTTACTTTAATTGGAATTGGACAAGGAGCCGCTATAGTTCACCTTCTAATGCTTTCCCCAATGGCAAGAGGTAATCAACGTACGGTACAAATTTGCCCTTCGCATTTAATCGGTTTCTAAATATAAAGTACGTGATGGGTAGCACTAAAACGAACATTGAAGAAATTTTAGTTCTTTAAATACTATATCAGTAAAAATGTTCAGTTAACTGAATACCGAAGAAAGACTTTTAACAAAATTAAATTATTATGGAAAACCTGGAAAAGAAGAAGGGCAATTCAGTGGAAAAAAGTTTGTGTATCCTTTCTCATAATTCCTCATACAGCAAAGAAGTCTTGAAGTCAAAGTCTTAAAACCTTTGAGGATTTTTAAATTTATTGGCAACGGTTGCGCGGTAGTAGTGTTATCTAGGGCCAGAGTCATAGAACCCTGGTTGCTCCTCTAGGCTTTCCCCCCTTGCTTTGGGGGCTACCCCTCATGCGGACCAAACTCCGCAAATGCTCCATAGAAAAAGAGCCGTCTAGTGGGTGTGTTTCACACTACAGTGAGGGAACACCAATCGCATGAAACCTAGCATAATTTGACCAACCAATCACAGAAGGTTTTTGAAAATACGCGTCACGTGTCGATTTGAGCTCGAAAACAACCTGTTTGAACTCGTTTTAAATACGCTGTCAATCCACTACGAATTCTTAAGACCTCCGTAAAATGACATTTTTTTGGTTAGATAGATATAAAAAAGAATATGGGCAATGGAACTCAGTTCTTATAATTTTTTATTTTGAATGTCATTAATTTTTGGATTCCGACATCATAGATTTTAATTTACAACAACACGGATATTTATGTAACGTACGGACTCATAACGATATAGAGCTCAGAATTTCATCCTTACCTTTTCAGGGCCTTTGTGTACATGAGAACATCACAGGTTCCAATATGATAGCATAGGATTTAGTTTCGATGTTTAAAAGAATCACACAGACGTTTATTTGCGGTAGATTGCGTTGCAACAGTTAACAAAAAAATTCGACCCTACGATTTCATGCACACTTTTGACGGCCACTAAAATTCAAATGCCACCGATTCTTAGACGAGCCAACTATTTTGTAGCTTGGGAATTCATTTTCCACCTCTGACCTTCAACAGACTCCAACAGAGCAGAATGTGATTGAGCTGGTTTTCCAATCACAGGAAACTAGCACAGGTGGTGACTTAGAGTTACAGTAAAATTGCTCTTGCTAATGGGAAAACTAGCTCAGTCACATTCTGCTCCATTGCTGTGAACTGTTGAAGGACAGAGATGGGAAATGAATTCCCAATCTTGTGCAAGTAAGGTTCTTTCTCGATGATGTGGGCAGTTATAGGTTGCAAAATGGGTCCACTCCCTGAAAAGAAATCAAATTCAGATATTATTGTTATTATTAGCACTGCATAATCATCAAGGAAATGTTAGATTACTACCTGCATTGTTTTTCTTAACTGCAAGGCTTTTTCGAAAAATATATCGAGGCAGCAATGGTTGATGCACCTAAATTAAGGAATTAGAATCATACACTTTTCCTCAAAAGGCAGTTCAATAGGAGTTGCTAATACTTACACTCAGAGATGTCTTTGCTTTGCTTCACTTCTTAATCTCCAAGGATAAAATACATCTGAATTCGATAGGAATTCGGTAGAATCCTTTTGGACGGCTGGACCCTCCAGTCATCCTCGCCAACAACCGAAATCACGATTACATACCGGGGCCGTTTCTTCTTTTGCGGAGCTCAACGCTTGCGGCTTTCACACCGTTTTTTTTGCGGAGTTTGGTCCGCATGAGAGGTAGCCCCTAAAGCAAGGGGGGCAGCCTAGAGGAGCAACCAGGGTTCTATGACTCTGCTAGGGCTGTTAACCGTTTCGAGGTCCGCGACTGAGAGTTTACCCCTTTTAGTTCGGGTACTTGTCGAAACAAAATCGTAGAATCGGAACACGTGGGTCACTGAAAAAAATATTCAAGCAAGCTGGCAACACTGCCGAAAGATTTAAAATGCCAGGGGTTCGTTAAGTGACCATGCAGAAAAGCACGATCTCGGGACCAACCGTGGGGGCTCAATTAGTCACGTGATCTTTTTTTGACCAATAGGGGCGTTTTCGGCACGCGCCGGACCGAGCTTATTCCCAAGGAAGAGTAGTGAACCACGGTGTGGCGTATGGGAACAATAATATATGGCAACAGTCACGTACTGGGTCCTAGTAGTTTGAACGAACTTCGTGAATATGTCCGATTTGAAGGTTCTAGGATTTTTTTGCATAAGATATCTTATTCTAGGCAGCCCAGTTACTAGTACGATTTTGTCGATTTGAGAATACTCAAGCAAAACTCAAATCTTTAAATCACATACTCTTAAAACTTGGCAACACTGTAGATCGTGCCCAGCATTGGCACTTAACGAACCCCAGGAGCAGAACACTTACGTGTGCAAACAAAATTGGCCCATCACGCGGCGAGGTAGTTAGCGTTTCCTGTGCATTTTCCCCTAAATTCAAGGAAAGTTCAATTTTAATATTTAATTATGATCGACCCTTCAGTTTTAATAGGCTACTCTACGATTCTTGCGGGTAAACCTGATTAAACCGTCAATACGGTTTTCCCGGTTCACCCGCCCAAAATGCCGCTCAAAATACGGTTTGTCGTTTTTCACCCCCGGTTTGGGTTCCTCCGGGTTTTGATCGGGTTTGGGTTGTCAAAATCCCAAATGAAACCAATCGGCTGAGAGCCCTAGTAAGAAATCTAAGAATGCTTCGCTAACTCTTTCAAAACGAAGCTTATTAAAGTTGAATTAGAGTTATTGATTTTGCATTTTGAAAACCAGTAATGAATCCATTCATTTTCCAAGTTATTTTCGTTTTACCAAACTTCTTTAATTTTGTCGGAGAGAGGGTAATGTATCAGAAAGGGGTGGGTTACGTACGCGCAAAAGCCTTCACAAAGCGGCGGAAGATATTGCGTTAATCACCGGTTATAAAAACGAAAAAAAATATTTGTTTGTATGGAACGAAAAAAATGAATAAAGTTGTTAACAGATGATGGTAACCTGACCGACAAGCCATTCTTTTCAGTTGTAACATGAAGTATTTTTTTATAAACTTACTCCGATGTTTTAATGTATTTGGTATAATGCTTTGTGCTCATTGAGTAGGCTAACCTTCACTTTAAATAGAATCATTGAGTAGACTAACGCTTCACTCTGCATGTGAAAACCCTATAGATATTCACCATGGGTTCTCATTACGGAGGCAAACTATCGACGCTCATACATTTCCAACGAAATATTTATCTTTGGTGCTAACATTACAAAATCTTATAAGATTTCGTTTATCAATAATGTTAAAAATAATAAGAACATCATGAATTCCTGAAGTAAAATCATACTCAGTATGAGTTCTTTCAGTGATAAGCATCTTTTATCTTTTTTCTTCGTTTTGCGTTTAATTTAGCCTATTACTTAATAAATCAGTCGGAAACCCGGTATTGTCTTTCTTTATCAACCCAAAATAAATCTACCTGCGCATTTCATACCCCTACTGCATGGCGTAAAATAAAGAACTCAGATGTTTGAACAAGATTTTGACGCTTAAAGATGAAACTCACAGTTTTTTTTAAGCATAGATAATGAACACCCAAAAGGACAATTCTGTGAATGGATATCATGTGAATTAGCAAGTAAATTTGCTTCTTAAAAACTCGGTAAAACCCAATTGAATGTAATGCAAAACACCAACGTTGATTCGCGGGAACACACACACTAGTGCAGTGCGCGTACCCTGGCTCGCGCTTGCCGTTTTACGAACGCACTCTTCACTCCGAATCCCTTTCTCACCCCGAAGCCCCCTAGCGGGACTGTAATTCCCGTATGCTTTAACACGGGAAACAAGTTAAAACAAGTTTCTAATTTGTGTGTGACCCTGTAGGGATTAAACTACCCACCCACGCTATGCGTCATATCGAAAGCTATGTTTTGGTACCAAATTTGTTTATGTTTCATCGTTTTAAGTGTGGTAGATCTCAGTTTCCAACTCTGTTTCCACTTTTTATCCTTCAAACGTGGAAGGTAATGCTAATTTCGAAATATATAATTGCACTTTCAAATTGAAAATTATCACACTTAGGACGATGAAACATGAACAAATTTGGTACTTCGAACTCAAAAGTTGTTCTCGGGATTAAATGGTTTGCAATGTTCTGAACAAATTGATATTTGTTCCGGGAGAGAAATTGGAGAAAATTATTGAAGTTAATAAATAAATCAACCATCACGTCAAATTGGTACATTTATAATCAATAAAATCAGAATAAAATCAGAGTCTTTATAAAAAGGGCTCTAAATAATGTTTTTGTTTTTGCTTTCCATATAAAATGCGTAGCAGAGCAGATATTACAAATTAAAAGGTTCAAAAATTATCACATGAACATGGGAGCTCAACTATATTATCTCCAGGTTTTAGTCAGTATTAGTTCATTCACCAAAAAACCTTTCTAACTTATTTGAACGGCCGCTGAGTCCGCCGTATAGTCTTAAGAAAGTTTAACAGAAAAAAAGAGCGGCGACCAATTTTTCAGGCCGCCGTTCCTATAGGAGTGATAGACGGGGAGGAGGAAGGGTACAGGGAAATCTAGTGGATTTTCCAAATTTAAGACTACACGGCGGACGAGCGGCCGTTTAAATTATTGAAAACGATGCTTTTGCCATATGATCCCGTAATCGAATAATTCTGAGAAAATTCAGAGGCATGCGCTATAAGCCAATTTTTAAAAAATGAAATAAGGAACTTTTGTAACAAAAAAACTCGCCAGCTCCCGTGTTAAAATCGGCTAAACAGGGGGTTCAAATACTTTGTGAGTACTGTAAATGCACGTCTGCACTAACTTTGGGGGAAAATGGGTCAGAAAGATGCAGCCTAAGTCCTTCAAAAACATTTTCCCACGACTATAAGTGGATGTAATCAAATAACACTTCTAATTTATCTTTCGAATAAAATTTCACCTCCTGGTATAATATACATTATAAAACGTACTTTGATCTTGTTATGTTTATTTGATTTATTGAAGGACTTTTTCATGGTGCTGTTCTCCTGGGAGGATCTGCTTTAAGCCCGACATCAATTCAATCAAATCACGAAGATATACGGCAGCAAATTGCAGCCTTGGCTGGATGCTGGGATCCTACTGATACAAACGCGGGGCGCTATGATTTGGCACCGTGTTTACGAAAACTTTCCGTTGAACAATTATTGAACATTTCAAGTGTACCCTCACCAATTTTTACGCCATTTTTTGCTCCCTTTATCGATGGATTAATTTCTTCTACTGCTAAAGAGTCCCATGACTCTGAAACGATTCTTCGTGACATCAGCCGAATGAAAACTGAATCTTTTTTGAAATGCGATTTACTTGTAAGTTCAAAATTAAGGTTCAGCCACTAAGAAAAAATAATTTACATTCTTATCACATTATGTTTCGTTGCGTGAAGGTTGGGTTAACCACTTATGAGCTGGAAAAAGATTTTATTATCCACCATGGCGTACCATTTGGAAGCAGTTTAAGTGAAGAACACCGAGACTCAATCTTTCGCACACTAGTTCGAAATATTTACAAGTATCATAACAATGAAATTTTTGCTGTTTTGCGCAACGAGTATAATGACTGGGAACTCGGAGCCAAGAACAATACGGGCATTATTCAGCAAAATTTATACGAGGCTCTAAGTGATGGTTTAGTTGTTTCTCCCTTAATGGAACTGTTACGCTATCACTCGGGTGTCGGACAAACTTATCTTTATCATCTTAATTATCCGCTATCCTCAGGTAAGTTAGGTTAGGTCCTTCCTTTTTTCTCTCCAGTTTGTTTATTCCCCCCCTTCCAGGGAGGGGGATTCATAAAAAAAAAGAATTTAATTTCAATGCATTGCAGAAAACAACAACCTACTTTTATTACATCTGATGAACGGTTTTAAACAGGAGGAGGAAGTGTCAGTGAGAATAGTCATCAGTTTGAAGTGCCACCATCCGTTTTTAGTGACTTTCGTGGAAGTTTCCATGAAGATGGAGTTTTTTATCTTCTTGGACTATCATTGAACTCTAGTCCTAGTTCTTCGAAAGTGCCAAATGAAAATACCGAAATCTCAGAACAAATCATGGCTTATGTTGCTGGATTTTGTTACGCCGGGTAGTTTTTCTTTATTGTCTACTCTCCATCTAAGCTTTTATGTAGGAACTTTTCTGTTTTTACCTTTTCACCTTCAGAGCTTACAACTGTTTTTCAAAAGACATACACGATGGCGTGAGAAACTATTTGTTCGTAAAGGGTTAATAACACGCTCACCGTAGATCTTTAAACAAAATTTTAAACATTTTAATGGCAACACCACACAGCCACTTCCTTAGAGAACTTTGCAACACAAGAACAACATGCAATAATTCTTGTTGGTTGTATAAACAACGGCACAAAATTGGAGTCGGAAAAAATAACTATTAGACTTATGTTCGAGTTGCAGTCGTTATATATGGAAGTAAGGGTGGTTATATATAGAGAAGCGAGTAGTGTAGTATTTTATAAATGGACTTTGAATGTATATATGATATTTATTTGTTACAATTTGTTGTGGAAATTTGACTAGCTTCAGTTTTAAAAACTCCTTTCTATTTTGGAATGCCTCGAAAACTGTCAAAAAGCCATTGAAAGGACTAAAAAACTAAATGACAATCATTTGCATTACTGCGCTTTTATAGAGATCCTAACGAACACGGTGCCTCGCATAAAGAAGACAAGAGCAATACCGGGCTCATATTTTGGGAACCGTACACCAATGGGGAGCAGCGATATCTCAGTTTAGGTATGACCACTTTTCTTATTTGACGTTCGAGAGTCAAGTTCTTTTTGGACTTCAACAGAATAGGTACCAGAACTATTTAGAAACTAACCCGCTTTGTTTTCTTACGAGGAAATCGAATCCAAGTTTGTTTTGTAAATGTAATAGATTCGGATTCCTAGCATCATCATAAAAAATAGTGGGAAAAATGATGTTACCTGCTGTTTGTTTCGTGTTGCTTGTGGCCCACTCACGAAAAACAATAATATTCCTTTGATAATTTTCTTTGTTAGGTTTACGATCACAAATTCGCTCACATTATCGCAGCCACAAAATGTCAGTGTGGTTACGACTGATTCCCCAATTACATCAACCGGGAGAAGAGGTATCGTTGCGAAAATATTATGCAACTTTCTTAGATGAGCATATTTTTATTGGCATGTCTAGTCATTCCAGTCAAACGTTAGCCCCCCATACAAATTTCAATTGCATCATCTTGAAATCGCGATCCCTGGCACAAGGTTGACAGATCCCGACAATAGGACTTCAAGCGCTTGCATTAAAGACTTTGTGTTCTCTGCGAGTCTGGGTCCCACAGAGAAAGGTGCACATAGGGAGATAAATATCTAATGCCATGGGTTAGGTTTGATTAAGTTTGATTCAGTTTGGTTACGTTATATAGTATCCATACAAAATATTAGTCCCCTTTTTTAGTCCGACCCTTTCCTGTGTAAAAACCCGCAGTTGGGTTCCTGTGCAAAATTGAGTTTTCGACTAATTATAATAGTTAGATTTTTAAAAGTTATATTTTCTAATTTCGTGGGGAAAATTGGAGACGTGAGTATAACGGGAAGAAAGACGAAAAAGGGGTAGGTTGAAATGGAAAATAGGCCAATTGACTACGTGCGTCTACCCTGAAAAGAGGGGGAAAAGTGTCAATTCCCCCACAAAAATGGAAAATTGGGGAGTGAGTGATTAAAACACAAAACACAACCATGAGTACTTAGCAAGATTTACCTTTAGAAAAATCTAACTTTAAAAAACACAGGGTGGGACTAATTTTTGGGTGGATACTGTATTTTAAAAAGTTCATCATTAGGTTTGACGAGGTTAGATTAGTCCACTTTGCTACGAAGAGTTAGACTACGTAACTTCCTAGCAATGCATGGGAAATCGCGCGAGTCCTTAGAGATTCAGAAATTATTCGTATAGTCGTGTCAAAACTTGCCCTGACTACATACCTAATTTCATTCTAGAATGAAATTGGGGTGTCTTTTCTTGGCCTATTTACTTATTTTTTACGGCGGAGTGATTGGCCGGAAGAACATTTCGATCATACTTAAATGTATTTTTGGGGCCCAGAGAAGTTAAAACCGTAACGTTTTGGATCAGAACACAAAACACACATGTCAATATCCCCGGAACAATTAAAAAATCCCACTTTCATCAAATAAAAGTCCCAAGGAATCAATAGTCTCGTATACTTACACGTTGATAGTCTTCTTATGGAGTGTAGTATTGGAACGGCTCAAGGGAGCGAACATCTATAGCAAAAAAGCGTGACGAGAGGGGAGATTACAAAATCAGAAAAATTGCGTGACGAAATATGCAAACGACCTTCAAGGATGCAATTAACACTTTCATTTGTTCATTGAAAGTTTATTACGAATCTAACGCTATTCTTATTAATAGCTTATAATAGCTCATTAATAATTTATTGGCATTTGGCAGACTTTAAGTGTAGGGCATGGCTAAGTATTAAGTGTAGGGCATGGAACTAGCATTACAAAATGCTAGACAAACTACTATCTGCATAAAAAGAATGACAAATGCCGTTCATTAAAAACAGTCTAATTTTCATTCTTAACTCAGGGTGCCCTCATCAATCACCATAATATGAACCCTAATTCGCCAAACAGCCACGATAAAGACCATCAGACAGACCGAAACGGGGAAGTGTTTAAAGGTAACGATTTGAAAAAAAACTGTTTTCTTTCTCTTAGTAACGGACTTCTGTAATAGCCCTTATTAGCAGTTAAAGTGATTGAGCTTAGGGGTTTTCCATGTCTAATTATCAATACAAATCGATTGGTGAGTCCCACGCGATGACAAAACCCAACAAATATTATTAAATATAAGTTTCCAGTTAGCCAATGCGAGTAAATTTATGTATAAATTTTGTGGATGTATACACACCTTTATAAATAGAAGAGGAAGAGGAAATTTCTTCAGCTCGGTGTAACTATGTAAAGGGGTCAGCATGGGTCATACGGGACATGTTGGGCAGATATTTCTCGCTCTACGAGGGGTTGAAAACTCTCTGGCAGAGTGTACAAAATTTTGTGATTCTGACCGGATTCCAGAATCTTTTTTCTTTGGGGGATTATGGGTCAACTGTACGAGGATTCTGTTTTTACCATTGATTTGCACTTGTATACAATCAAACACAGGTCAAAAAGCGAAGAATTGTTTTTAAGTTTCTTTAGTATCTGAAATATTGCATTCGCATTGTACAGAGACTTCATTTTCAGATCCTTAAATTCACTGTACGATACAACCCTTTAACGATACAATTTTGGAACGAAAGGATCGTCATTTAGGTCATATGGAACAACAAGGCGCTCCAATACACCTGCGAGATTTAACAACAACGAGCACTTAGAAGTAAATAAAACCATTGAAATGAATTCTACAAACTCAGCCGGAAAAGAAACATCACCTACTTCCGAGTGTCCAACATTACCGCCACATTCAGTTGTAGATACTTATCCTATAACTACAAACAGCGAAGCAGATAACAGCGAAAAATCGACTAACAAGACATCTCATGTTCCCACATCCTGGATTACTAATGTTTGGTCCTACACAACCATGTTGGCAATAACTATAGCAACTGGTTTGGCATTTTTAATTGTAAATCTCATGATTATTACTTGTTTCTGCGTTATGGGACGAAGACCACCATCGTTTTACATTAAGGAATCCATGCAACAGCAATCTGCTTTATCGTCACGACTAGAAAATGTTAACCTTTCACTACCAGCTCCTACCAAATATAATGATCTGACGGATATGGAAAAGGCATCAAGTTTCCAGCAACCAACGCCTTTTGACGATATAAGTATGTCAGCAGACCAATCGACTTTTGAGTCTGAAAGGGAAAACAAACAAGATAGAGCCTTCTGTGGTAAAACAACCTTCAGTGCCGAGAGTGTAGGTAGTATAATAGATCTTACTAAAATGCACCCTTTACTAGTTCAAAGTAGTAACCTAATTACTCGCGAAAGGGATAGTTCTCTCCTTCCACACGAACATGTAGCGGTTTCTCGTCAGTTTAAACAAAGCTTCTCTTTCGGCGATCTTTTCTTTTCATCGAGTACAAGCAAGTCTCTTGATGTGAACAATATCCATGATAACCAACAATATTTATGTGAACAAAGGCGTTTGCGGATCTCAAGCCATCAAAAACGCAAAAGTAGGCATGAAATTGCCGTGTAATTAAGACAACATAATTGTTCATTAAGATGTTCCTTTCCTACGTGAATGTTTGCTGAAGAATTTAAAAATATTGTAAATGAATCTTTTTCATCCGTATGCATTCACATGTTTTGAAGATTAATCCTTTAATAATTGTAGTTATTGTGAATTCTGAACTAAATTTATTTCAAAATGTTCCGGGTCATTGCATTTCCTTATAAGTTGTCATTGCGCTCAATTCCTTTCCATGAATGAATTTATTATTGTGAAAATAAACATTTTCTATTTCTTCCAGTTTCTTTTGCTTACTCAATTGAAAAGTAAGAATGCGCTGAAAAGCGCGCGTGTAAGAGTAATTTTGACGTGGATTTCTAGACATCTAGTGTAAAACTAGCCTTAGTGTTATAAGAAATGACGAGACATAAAGACTTGTTGAAGGGGCTAATAGCGAAGTTAAAGTAACAATTAAAAAAACATAAACAAGAGGGAAATTATTGGAGAAGAGAGGGGCGACAAGCTGGACAGAGAGCTGATAAAGATGGCGACGTCTATGACAACAGTCGGAAAGACGGCAGCATTTGAACACGTTTTGTACAGTATGTAGCAAAAAAATCGCTCCGGCCTGACATAGATGATTAAGAGAGGCCGCTTTCAAAATTACCTTTTTTAAATCCCCCTAGTTTGTAGTTCAAGAACTTCTAATAGACATTGTCCAAAGAATTTTTTTAGTATCACCCTCTCTCCTACCCCCGAATTTTTTATATCCAGACATTTTTTCAGACATAGCTTGGGGTTATTTCTGGAAATATTCACAATTGAGAATTTTCTGTTTTTTCAAGTATGAATCGGCAATGAGACATGGTAATTTGGAGATGAACAAAATTTATAACAATTATTTTGGAGGTCTCCAGAATCGAATTTCTAACCTTTGCTTCGTAAGACACAAGCGCTGCGCAAGTGCCATTGTAGACAGTAAATTATGTAGTCGCTATAGGGTAGTAGTTTGAAAATGCAGAGTGAGATAATTTTTACTATACATCAATGCCACTTGCTAAAGTGACAATACCACATGGGTAGCATTCACGACTGGAACGCATCAGGTTAGAATAGCCACCGTCCCCCTTCCAGAGAATTTTCCTCTGCCGGATTCCGATTCCCCCTCAAGCCCTTCACCTGAACCATACCAGCAGCAGAATCAACAATATCAGCAACAGTCCCAGCAGCAATATCAGCCAAACGACCAGCAACAGCAGCAACAAGTTCACCCTCCACCTCTGATTCCCGTGGGGCCTTCCACCCCACCACCGCAGGAGAACTACAATCATGGAAACGTAGAGGACCTCTGCCTCAACTTCTTGGAGAATCTGGATCGTCTACGACAAGAATACCGCCAGGCGAAACAAAGGATGCAGCTTAAATTTTTTGAAATGTATACCATTGAGTTATACGAGCGTTAAAACATGTAACGTTCGTTTTTATTTCTCTTTCGTCTTATGTAGTGAATTTGTAGTAGACGGCCCGGTGGGCCTTTTTAAAAGAGGGAGGTCTGTAATGGCCAACCTCTTAACCTAGATTCACATGTTACATGTCACGCCTACTCGATGAGAAGGAGGAACGCACCCGATGCACGGTGCGTTCCAGTGCGGTGAACGAGGCATCAGCTCTCAAATCACCAAGCGATCGGGGCCGTATGGCCAGCCGATCGCACCCCAATGGCAACATGATCGGGCTTGTGCGGCGACACGTTATGCCATGTTTATGTTGGAAAGGGAGTATAAAAGCCCCCTTTCCGTAACCAAGCATTCAGAGTGTATTCAGTGTACTAGTGTGTAGTTAGACATCTTTGAGAGTGTGGAATAGCTCGGTAACCCCGAGCCTGTCTCTTCCCCTCAGTGTATCCTTTTTTGTGTTTGGAATACAAAGAGTAAATCATCACTTCTACAAGTTTCGAGTTATTACATGTGTATGAAGCGGCCTCTGCCCACAGAAATGTTGGAATGCGGCTTTCGGCTACAAGGTTCTTTGCGTCGTCTGACACGTTGTTGTCCAGTTGTGGTGCATCGTGAATGCACGTCCTGGTGCCTTCAGTGATTGTGCGGATACCACGTTCGGAAACTCCATCCTGCTCGGGAGTATGAGGCGCACTTGTCTCATGCATGATCCAAGGGGTCCGCCACTGCAAATCAACTCCAAAAACTAGGTATAGAATTAGAGCAGAAAAGGGGGAAAATATCAAAAGGTACCAAAGTGGGGAGAAGTAGCTAGACGGTGGCAATTTTTCTGAGGAAAGCGAAGAAAAATGCCAAAAAAAAATGAAAAAGAGAAAAAGGGATCGAATGTGAGAGACGAAAAAAGAAGGAAGGGGTCGAATCTGAAAAACGATTGCAAGTATCGTTCCGTCTCAGATCGATTCTTTCGTCGAGTACGATTCTAACCTTTTTTTGGAAAACAAACAAACGCCGTGGGCTTGGCCGTAAGGTAAAGTAGAGGAAAAGTGGGAAAACTTTTTGTACCTACGTATTGACAAAAAAGGGGTAAAAAGAAGCAAAAGAAATGACCCCCTTTTTTGCAGTGGCGGACCCCTTGGCATGATCCCTTTCTTGTTGAGCCATTCGTCGAAATCCTTGCTTGACCATTCACCTCCACCGTCGGTGCGGAACTTGCGGACGAAGTTTCCGGTTTCACTTCGGACTACGTTGATAAGTCGTTGAAAAAATTGGGCCGCCTCCGATTTTAATCGTAGAAAATATATGAACCGGTTCCCGCTGTAATCATCGATGAATAAGGCAAAGTAAAGTGCTCCGGAAGGCGAAGCCTTTTCCATAGGTCCACATAGGTCGGAGTGGATAAGTTCGCCCGCATAGGTTGCTCGTGTACGTCCAGTTGGGAATGATGACCGGTTGAGCTTTCCGAATGCGCAGGCGGCGCAAGGCTGTTGAGGCATGGTAGTGTCTTTTAAATAGAGTCCATCAACCAGATTCTTTGACGACATTTGAAGAATTGTCTTCGGGCTAACATATGCAAGCCTTCTGTACCAGGTGGTCAGGCTCGTAGACGTTGATGAAATGAGTGCGCTTTCATTGGGATAGTCAGATGGGTATCTGGGGCTGATGTTCAAAAAATATAAGGTCTTTCCTACACGTTTTCCGACCATAGCAACGTATTTTATTATACCATTACATCGTTATTATTTAGGTTGAATTGAACGTGCGACCCCGTGAATGTGACTCTCCATCCAAGTTCAGTGACGGCCGCGATCGATATGAGATTCTATCCTAGGCCGGGTACAGTATGTAGCAAAAAAATCGCTCCGGCCTGACATAGAGGATAAGAGAGAGGCCGCTTTCAAAATTTCCTTTTTTAAATCCCCCTAGTTTGTAGTTCAAGAACTACTAATGGACAGTGTCCAAAGATTTTGTTTACTCTCACCCTCTCTCCTACCCCCGAATTTTTGATTTCCAGACATTTTTCCAGACATAGCCAGGGGTAATTTCTGGAAATATTCACAATTGGGCATTTTCTGTGTTTCTAGTATGAATCGGCAATGAGATATGGGAATTGGGAGATGAACAAAATATATGAGATTTATCTGGTAGGTCTCTGGAATCGAACTTTCAACCTTTGCTTCGTAAGACACAAGCACTGCGAAAGTGCCATTGTGAACAATAGATTTACCATACGCTTAAGGGTAGTCCTTTGAAAATGCAGAGAGAGATAATGTTTACTATACATTAATACAATTCATTAAGGTGCCCATACCACATAGGTAGCATTCACTACTAGAACGCATCAGGTCAGAAGTTCAAATCTTATCTAAGACTATTTTGCTATTTATCTAAAGAAGTTTAGGGATTTTTAGACTTCCTTTATCTCGACAGGAACCAATTTTAGGACTTTTTCAAGAAATTCATACATGACAGAAAAGTTGACATCTTTAAACGTTTTAGATAAATGAAAAATATTTGAATGAGGATTGAACTTCGGACCTCATGCGTTCTTGTCAAGAATGCTACCTATATGGCATGGCCATCTTAATAATTGTTATTGATATATAGAAAAAATGTTTATCTAACTCCACATTTTCAAAACACTTCGCTTTGGCGATATAAGATTTCGTCGTCCTCATTGGCACTTGAGCAGCGCTCGTGTCTATTGAAGCAGAGGTTTGGCGTTCGGTTCCAGTGACCTCCAATTACATGTTACAAATTATGTTCATCTCATGTCACATTACTGATTCGGTAATTCATACTAGAAAAACACAAAATTCCTTATTGTGAACATTTCCAGAAATAACCCCCGGCTATGTCTGGAAATCAAAAATTCGGGGGTAGGAGAGAGGGTGAGAGTTAAAAAAAATTTTGGACACTGTCCATTAGTAGTTCTTGAACTACAAACTTGGGGGATTAAAAAGAAGATAATTTTGAAAGTGGCCTCTCTTTATCATCTATGTCAGGCCGGAGCGATTTTTTTGCTACATACTGTACATACAGCACGTAGTTGATGGTCATTCCTTTGCGTGTACCATTCACATGTGTCCATATTTCTAGGTCACCGTATCCCTTGACGGGGTAACATGAGTTGCCAATTCCGTTCACCGTTCAGGATTTGTTGGTGACTGGCTTTAAGTTTGTTAGAGCTTCTCTCTGGTCTGTCATGTGGCTCGTTGCCCCAGAGTCGGCAAAGTAATCTCCTGTGCTTCTGGTATCAAATCGAGTGCCGTGTCGAGTGCGCACTGGAATAATCCAACGCGAACTAGTGCAATGTCTCGAAGGCAATCGCAGTTTGTTTGGCACAAACATGCGATAGCCTTCTCGATCATTACATCCCTCCCCCCCCTTACAATACAATTCAAGACATAAAAAACTTTTTTAGATGCTGCTACTTCTACCTTTTATTTTTAACTGTTCACCATTATTACTTAACCATTTAATTTTTTAACTATTTAACTTTTGAACTTATTGTTTTTTGGCGGCTCTTCTCTTTTTCATTTTTCTTTGAATCGACTTTTTTCGTTTCTTTTCCTGATCGCGGAGATACGTTTTCAGGCGCCTTTTGAAATATTCGTCCTTTTCTTCGTCCGCCACATCTTCCATTGTGGCGTAACGCGGAAGGACTGTTCATTCGTCCTCTTCTTGGCGTTTTTTCCGTAGCTTGTATTCCCTTACGTCTTCTGGCGTCGGCGTCCACCCACTCCGTTCCATAGAGTTTTGTTGTCTTAATTCCTTTTCCTTTTGGTATTCGTCGGCCAGAGTGTCCCAAGAAGGAGACACCGGCCGGGATTCGAGGACTAGTGGCTCGGTCCTTTCCTCGTCGCTCTTGTAGATTTGTTGTTGGTTGGGCGAAAGAGAACCCGGTCGGGAGGGAGACTCCTCCGTTCATACGCCTCAAAAGAACCAATACAACATTCACATGATCACGCACATCGCACATGCAGGCTACAAACTTTGACAAATGCAAAGTTTATCACCAGTTGAGCTAGTTGCAAAACAATATTTGAAAGTACGTAAAACTAGTACAACTCTATGCCTACCAAGTGCAGAAAATTACGCCGAATTACCCGAAGGGTTTCTGTAGGTTTTTTGGATGTGGGTTCCTTCAGTTCCATTCAAAAATCTAGATGGGGTTACTAGTTCACTAGTTCAGTACCCTGAAATCCATCTATCAACCAAATTGACAGATTTCAGGGTACCCATATGGCTAAGTAGATTCAGCTCTGTGCTAACCCCCACTAATGGGCGAAATGAAAGGGGGGCAAATGAAGCGGCGTACTCAAACATTCACGACTGACGAGCTAAATGACAACGCGGTTCACTCTTTAAATTGTGAACATAAAGCCATCTGCCATCATATTTTATTTAAGATAAATAAAATGATAGATCAAAACGACCGATTGATTAACTAATCTGCAATAGTAGGATGGTAGTAGGATGGCTGAAACATAAAGGAATAAAACATGATAAAGGAGAGTTAAGTTATTCCTTCTTACTATCAATAAGGTTATGGGAAATTGGGAATGTCTTCTTATAATCGATAGGCAGTACCATGACAAAACTTTCACTATGATGGGGGGAGGAAAGCATTATTATTTCAAGGGTTTAACTTATGTCTGATGTGATCCTAATGTTCACTAGTTTTAAAATTATATTCATAAAATGGCACACGGTGAGCGCTGCCCAGGATCGAACTCGTTTTCCTGTACAATTAGATGACGGTGGCCGGTGGGGATTACGGAGTTCATTAACAGAGCAATTCAATGACCTAGATCTTAAACCCTTAAATTAATGCTATAAAAATGGATTTCATCTTAATTGATACTCTATAAAACAGCACCACAAGAAATAGCCCGAAGGTATCACCGAAGGGATCTTGTTCCTTCTTACTATCAATAAGGTTATGGAAAATTGGGAATGTCTTCTTATAATCGATAGGCAGTACCATGACAAAACTTTCACTATGATGGGGGGAGGAAAGCATTATTATTTCAAGGGTTTAACTTATGTCTGATGTGATCCTAATGTTCACTAGTTTTAAAATTATATTCATAAAATGGCACACGGTGAGCGAGTGGGGTGGCCGGTGGGGGGCGGAGTCCCCCTCCACCGGACGACCCACGAGGTCTCCGTGAAGCTTCTTTATTCACGTATGACCTGATCTCTGGGAATCTCGCTTGTCAGTTGTCACAGTAATTTAACAAAAACTTTCACTATGATGTTATTTCAAGAACTTATGTCTGATGTGATCTAATGTTCACTAGTTTTAAAATTATATTCATAAAATGGCACACGGTGAGCGAGTGGGGTGGCCGGTGGGAGGCGGAGTCCCCTCCACCGACGACCCACGAGGTTGCTACAAAGTTATCGAATTCGAAAAAAAAACGGTTAAAAGGCTAATTAACATATTAGGCTTATTGGGCAGTTTTATTGGGCCTTAGGTCCTTCGGGTACCTTGTGGCGTGAAAACGCTACCTACAATTTTTCTACGTAGAAAACTTTTAAATCAAATTAAAATTGAGTGAGCGTATAAAGAATTAGTTTTTTGCTGGATCCATCTGTTGGGTGTAAGGCTCAATGAAGGTTCGTTTCTTTTTTTAGTATAGTACTGTAGCCCGCGCCGTCGCGCAGGCATGTACCCGAAGGGTTTCTTCACCAATATACTGTTACCCGCGATTTGCATGCGCAGGAAGGTTCCCGAAGGAATACTGTGAACGATATAGGAAGACTATATTCTATATAGGGACAAACATAATCAGAATTCTGTTTCATTCTTTACTGATTTTTTTGTTAAGTTTGAACTATCAAAAAGGAAAGAAATCAACTTAAGGAATTGAAAATTTTGTAAGAAACAAATTCTAGAATTGGCACCATTTTTTCTATTATTGTCGCTTCAAGTCGGGACGATTGTATTAACAGAAGTGCTTCATAAAATGAATTATGCTTTGGTTTTATCACTTGCACATAATTTCAACATTCTCTGAAAAAAAATTCCCATCAAGTGAACAATTTTGTTCGCCTACCGGGTCTAAAACATTTTATTCGGTTTTTTCAATTTCAAATAAAACCTTAAAGTGCCAAAAAGGCTTATCCAGAAAATAATAAATAGAGGACTTATTACTTTTACTTTAATAAAATCAATACCTGGATCTGGATTTCCGTTAGTGCTTAAAACTGAAAAATAAAAACTGAACACAAATGTTTTGGACGCGGTAGCTGAATAACATTTTTTTAAAAGTGAGTTTCATTTCTTAAAAATATTAGTTCCCCGATAAAGATTTTGTCGTTGTTCGCTCAGGACAACAAATCATTAGTTCACATCTTAATTATCAATCGACAAAAAAGGGGAAACGCGACCAGAACATTTTTTAATTTTTCGTAGAGAACACACCTGTCTACTAAATATGGAAGTTTTATCTATTTTGAATACTACCCAGTGGAGATGTAAGCGATCATATCACAATGTTATTGGAATCATATAATCATATTGTCACGGGCATTTCGGGTCTACTCGCTCACGGCGGCCTTGGTTACACGGCTTAGAAGCCAAACCCGACGCCGACTCTCTTTCTTAGACAAGTACGGACGCCGAGTCCGTCCTCACCGCCGGCAACTAAACACTACCCCTACTCCAGCGGTGTCCCAAAAACAACTCTCCTAGTCACTCGACTACTCTTAGCGAATACCGGGGTTTTAAACGTATTAGATACGTCTTGGAATAAGGAAAGGGAAGAAAGAGGGGAAGGGTTAAACTCAATAAGTGACAATATTGCAATCCTGTTCAAGTATAATAGGGAAAATCGATCGCGATCAGTTCTCTGACCGCTATCGCACTTGATCGCAATTTAATTTAATACAGATTTCACAAATTGGGTAGTAAAACCTCATGTTAAAAAATACGCAGAGGCGTTCTGATGAAGGGCGTAATTGGTAGGCTACTTGCCAATGGCGTTTGATAGCGATACGATTGCAGCAATCATGCAGTTTTTCTGGTTGCGGGATTTGATTGCGATTGCCATAGCTATCACCAAAATTTGAACGCGATCACGATTGGAGCGAATTTAAATCACGATATTGACATCCCTGTTCCCCACTTCTGACCTGTTACTCGGGAAATGTTTTCCGAGATATATACAACCTATAAAAGCAGCATGACGGCATTATTGAAAGCGTTGAAAAACGTTCAATATTTTACAGAGTATCAAAATCAGCGGATTGAAACAAAGAGTAAGGGATAAAATTGTCTGGCTGGAACTTTTCTTCAAATATTTTATTGCAAGAACATATAAATCTAGATCCTAGAAACCAAATCACGCTAGCTGATTAGCAAATCACACTGATTATTGATAGGCTACGACACTTCTATCAGTTGGGGCGAGATGCAACTTACTGACATTCATCATTTGTTAATATAGATGTAAAATGCTTTTGAATCAACCTCATTATTTCAAAAAGCATAAACGTCTGTCGGGCCAAGTTCCTTGCACAAATTTCCGGTTTACAAATTAAATCGGTTTTACTTAGTCATTTAATCGCAAAACTCGTCTTTGTTGAGAATATTTCTTGTTTCTACTTTATATCAACAGAAAGACTCAGTACTTTAAACGCGTCTAAATATACGATTGAAGCTGGTTTCCCCTGGTTCAAATAATTGATAACTACCCTTTTGCCATATGACCCCGTAATCAGAAAATTTTGAAATAATTCACAAGCACACAAAAAGGGGTAGTTTATTTATATTAAAATTAGGAACTCTATCTAAAAAAGGCGCCGTGTTAAAACCGGTAAAACAGGGGGGGGGGCGGGTGTTCAAATATTTTCGTATACTTTCCTTCGGCAAACTTTCTACTTCTACCAATGACCGTTGTGCCTTGGAGGTATTCCCGAAGGGAATGTGGCGTAATTTGTAAAAAGGTGTATTATGGAGTTTCATTTGGGAAATGTTTTGGTCAGGTTTAATATACATCGGGGAATACAAAAGAGTTGTTTTAAGTATTTGTTAAATTTTAGATCAAGAGGCCTAGTGCGCTACGCAGCCTTCGTTTGTCGTCTGCTTGGTAGTACCGTGCGCAGTCTGCACATGCGCTGTTTAGCGACTTATACTATGACGTCAGTGTCACGTGGTATTTTCTCCAAACCTCCAATTTAGAGAAGGCGGAGCCAATTCAAACTTTAATCGTTAATAGCTCGCTGAGGGATTTTTTGGAATAGGGAACTTTGATGCCAAAATGTTCAGTATAAAAAACTCTATCGAATACATATATTTTAAAAAATATTCATTTTTTGGTTCCATTCCCTATTGCCGTTTATTTCTTTTATCATGTAATAATATCTACTTCTAACGGGAAAATGTTTCTAAATGCAGAAAGATGGTTAACGTAAACCTATTTTTCCGTAATTCCCAATCTGTAAAATTGTGTCGTGAAGTGAATTAGTTCTTTGTAGCTTAAAAACATGGCAAGCCATCTATTGACCTTAGCAGGCGAATTTACCTTCATCTCTACTGTTACCCGCGCCGTTGCGCAAAAGGTACCCGAAGGGTTTCTTCACCAATATTGTTTTTCCTTCCAAAGTGAAAGGCAATCGGTATACTGTAAATGATAATAGATCTTATTAATATTGTATCTATATAGTGCTGTTTTTCGCTTTGCACATGCGCTTAGCCGAGTAGACTACCGAGTAATAGCTAGTGCCAAGTAGCTAGATCTAATATTGAATTGCTCTGCGTCAAATTCTGGCCAGATTTATGATGTGCACTGCTAAAGAAATTATAGAAAAAAGTAGTTGGGTTAGCCACTAATTCGAATTCGTCCTTTGACCCAAGAATCACTTGGGATGAAAATGACAGAGCGTGAAAAACATCGAAAAGACCATTCGACTAACCTGCGGCGGATTCTCCCACTAACCACCATCGGAAAAAATTCGTTGTTGCCGGAATTGACATCACTGGCATAAATAGAAACACGGAAAAATTTGGTACATATTTTTTAAAAGACTGATTTTGATTTGCCAAACCTGCTAAAAAAAAAAAAAAGTAGTGGGTACAACGAAAAGACCATGTGTGACATCACTGCATTTTGAGATCGGTGTGAATATATATATAATGCGATTTAATGAGACACAAGGCACATTCGACACGAAATACCCTGATATTAATACATCAGAAAAATGAAATATTTCCATTCATGTAGGGATAGATTAAAAATTCCAACACAGTTACAATTTTGCAATTTTGCAAATCGCTTTGCAATTTTGCCATTCGAAAAAGGGTAGACAGTTTCCTGGGCTTGCTCGAATTCGCGGTCAACACCCCTAGCAATCTTATTGGACTATTAGGCTAGGACCTACTATATGAATTGAAGAAACGAATTCATATATGTTAGCCTAAGCAACTTGTTTGATTCCAGCTTTAATAGTCTTGTACTTGTAGCTTGATGGCCAACAAATGGGTTGCACTTCGCACCTTACCAATTTGGCTCTTTTTTACCAACTCAGCCGAGGTCCAAAGTAGAACAAAACCGGGTTCGAAGTGGTAGTCTTATAAAGTGCTTTATTTTAGTAGGTTGTCCCTCGTTTGGAATCTCCTCTATTTCCCGTAGGTTTTGAGGCTGTTTAAATAATTTTCTTAAACGTCCATATTTTCCGGATAATTCATGTCTCATCCAATTCACCAATTGCAATCGTAAATGCAAAACTTTTATTGTGGATACATATGGAACCTCTTACAACACAAATATTCTTTTATATAATATATTATAGGCTATAATATTTTCTTAGGGCTCATCTGTGACAATGAGCCGGATATTTTAAAATCATAAAATTAGAAAATAAATTTTTATAATTTATTAATATTTAAAAAAAGTATCGGAATGGAACCCTGAAAAAATTTCACGAAAAAATTTTAATATAAAGGTTCAAAAAGTCAAAAAACAATCGAGTCCCCATAAGGCTACATGTAACCAGCGGATTCAGTCACGTGACACCATTCCGCATACAACGCGAAAACGTAGCGCGAATGGCGCACAGTGAAAACTTGCTATAGTAAGAGAGAAAAATTTAGGTTTTCCTATTACTTTAACCGTTTACCAGATTAAATGTTTACCTTTTCTCATTACGGTTAAACAAACAACGTATAAACAATGTAAGCGTAGCTGTATATCCGCACCCCATACTGATCACGTTAGAAAATAAATGTAACTGTTTTTATATGGATGACGGCCATCACAAATATCTATTAGCGGCTAGAACCGGCCAACACCAACATACCGTCGGCATTAGCAGCGAATACATGATTGTCTTGAAACCTTCGTCCCAATCCCTCCACTTTTGTCCTTGCCCATTTTTACAATAAAATATTATGAATTAAAAATTGAGCCGTTGTTTTAAGTTTAAATTTAAACCGTAAGTCTATCGACTAAAAGACCCCAGATAGCCGCAACGATGAGACGATGGCCATCATAAGCAAAAGTAAGTGGGGAAAAAGAACTATAGAAAATTCTCCCCGCCAAAAAATTATCCCTGAGGGATTTTGTAATCAAAATCAACCGAAGGTTTAGGGGTCTTTAACGCGATAGGCTCCGCTCTCTCTGAGGGCCCCGCAAATCTTTATTGTCACAAATTTCCACCAATAGGAGACGAGAACGTGATAAATTAGCAATATTCTATATTGTATTAAAGTTTTTGAAATTATGTAATGGCAAAGCTAGTACTTAGGGTTAAGCACCTTTTGGCACAATCAAATGTCAAACCTTGTTGACATTTATGCCTTTTTAATCGAAAATAAGACGAAAAAAGCGGCCATCTTAAAAATGGTTTTCTTTTTGTTTTTTTGTTTTTTGTAAACAATGAAATCAAGGTGCGTTCGTAAATCCGTAAAAACTAATTAATTTCTAAAAACAGGGAGAATAAAGATAAAACTATCCTTTCTGTGATTACATCTAGTAATCATGTCATTAAATTGAATTTACATTATTAATATACTATTGAATAATTTTTTTTCAAAAGTTCTGAAGCGTAAGCATAAATCCCGAAGGCGCCCAAGGGGCTTTATTATATATATCGGGCCGTAAGGACAGCATCTATATTCTGCGCGAGATAATATGATAGGCTAGTGTTGTCGTTTTTTAGGGGAACGTATATATTCCCACCTGGCATAGTATGTATTAACTGGTTTATCACAAATAAACTTCTAAAAAACTAGTTCTCTAATCAGTATCTAATCAGTATTGAAAATGAAGACAGTTATTAATAATTAAGTGTCGCTCGTACGGTCAGCGACGGTCAGGTAAGTTTCTCGGAGGGATTCTATTGCGCGAAAAACGGAGGTCGCTTTCACGCCAAAGCTTTTGAAATATTCTCAGTTCTGAGCACGAAATGAAAAGACCAAGACTTTACGTGCGTGAAGAAATCTCTTAAACTGCATAGGATCTTTAAATGAATGTTTAGAATTAATTTTTAAAAATTAAAATACTGGCTAGAAATGTCGATTTTGGGCCGACTTCAACTGACAAAAGAATAAGACGAAGCTGACGTAGCTTAGACGATTACCAAGGGGTACGACACTCAAATTCCGACAAAAAATAGGGGAAAATCCTTTTAAAAAACTATTGAGAATAGGCATATTCCAGTATTAGGGCATATTCTCGACAATGAAGAAGGAATGAGCAAATAGGGGTAGGAAAACAGAGAATGGTGAAAATGAGAGAAAAACAGGGGGAATTAAGGTAGAGAATGAAAACGATTTTGAGAATATTCCATCGTTTTGCGCCTCACGCGGTAAAACGCTGCATTAAACCATTACAAAAATAACAAATTAGCAGCCGAATTTTTGACGACCAGGTTTGTTGATATTAGACGGGAGTGGTTAGTGGGAGAATCCGCCGCAGGTTAGTCGAATGGTCTTTTCGATGTTTTCCTACCACTACCCCTATCCTTGTCATTTTCATCTCCTTACCTCAGATGCGAACCCTAAAGGGTATTGAGAAAAAGGTGACGGAAAATTGAACTTGTCTTCCACAGTTGCCGAACACAACCTTGGCACCTCAAGTTGCCCAAAGCAGAGCCCAAAGCAAAAGAAAAGTGATTTTTAGTGCCCGCTTGCGTGGGGTAAGGAAAGTGCGGCAAAGAATAGAACAGAAGGTATTGAGAATGAAGAATTCACGTGGGATGAGTGAGAATACGGAATATTCTACAGCTAAGCAAAATAGGGCATTTTTCTAGTGGCAATAAGCCATTTTTATTCTAAAGAATTTAGTCGGAATTTGAGTGTCGTACCCCTTGACGATTACTCGATTTGCAGAAAAAGTTTACGTTCTTTGCTGATAGAGGCGCTAGTAGTAAATTAGAAATACCTTTTCTAAAGTGACTTTTGATTTTTATGACGCGCCAATTGGGCCATTCCAATTTAATTTGTATACACCGTGGCGCCACCTAGTGGCGGGAAAATAAAATTTCCCGAAGGGAAATGCACTTTTGTAAACGGGAAGTGCACTTTTGCTATGCACTTTTGTAAATTGTAAACGACGCATTTTTTTCGTTTTTCTACCGATAGATGGCGAACGGCAAATATTCTAACATTGATAACTTATTAAGTTTCTCTCGTATTTAATTGCAAGTTATTTGATAAATCACGAAATTTATCGTAAATTTGCACCAAACTATAATTCGTAGGATTTATTTCTGATAAAAAAACGAAAAATGTCAATATCGATTCATACAAATTCTGCTGCCTGGTCTCTGAGACTCCGACGTTGATGATACGTCAGATATATTTACCTTTTTTCTTCATTTCTTATTATTAAGTGGTCGACCCATAGGTCCCATAGAACAGTGGGAGCGAGGGGGTGGCCGGTGGGTGGCGGAGCCGCCCACCGGACGTCCCACGAGCTCCGTAAAGTAAAAAAATCCAACCAACATTTAATTGAACTAGTCACCCGGTCTGCTAGTCAGATTTTAAAATTTATATTTTAAATACTTTTAAATACCTGATTTTCCCGACAAATAGAATTTCAGGATGTACACATTGATTTGAATCACGGGGAATCGCAGGGACTTATATCCTCTTTACAACGCAGGTTAACGCTTGTTTGTTGGTAGGCTAGACGCTAGACAGATACGGTACCGATGGAATAGTCTCTAATTACGTATGTTTAATACAAGGCTAACTAAGTGGAGCGGGGGAGCGAGTGGGGTGACCGGTGGGGGGCGGAGCCCCCCCACCGCGAACGCAAAGTCACATTTTCGAATATTTAATTCATATCTCATCTTACAATTTACCCCATATTCCCTAAATTTGGTATAAAAATATCTTTCTTTCAATCAGTTCCAAAAAAAATTGTATTTACGTTCTTCGCTATTAGAGGTACCAGGTGTTATTTCCAAAATTCATTTTTAGTGACTTCTCTTTCTCTGCCATTCCTTGATTCCTATCAGTAACTTGTCAAAAGACAAAGTTATACAACCTTCATCAACCCTTACCATATTCACTTGCAAAAAATTTGATATTGCGTCCACGTCCGGCCCATTCAAACCCAAGAACCCGACTTAGCGCCACCAGCGGCGCGGTACACAATTTTCCCAAATTTCTCTAAATTAATAATATAATATATTCTTAAATTTATACACACCTGAACCAAACTAATTACAGAAACCCTGAGGGTACCTTCCAAAGCGGTGCGCTTTGGCCATAATTTTAAAAACGTTGGTAGACGTAGGTTTGTATTTTGTTACTTGTAGCGAATTGCTGTTGCTGTCCTAGTGCAAAAAATTGCAACCGCAAAATTTTTTTTAAATAATGAAAATAAAACTAATAAACAAATAGCCTAAGAGATGTAGTTAAATACGCTGATTTCGAAAATCATTTTTTTTTTTTTGTGCGTTACTTTTTAAGTTATGGAATTATCCGTTTTCGGCAGTATCCACTACCGGGTGCACCGTGCAACAGAATGTCGTAGAAAATGTTGTACAGAAACCCTTCGGGTAACTTTTTTTCCCCTGGTTTTTTTTTCTCCTCCTAAATCCCTTCGGAAAATTTCTGAAACCCTTCGGTTAACTTCGGATAATTGCCGTCAAATGTACACATAAAATAAGAGACGTTTGACTGAATGGTTATAATAAAAAAAATTTATCGGATATCTGATCGTGAATGCTTGTATTAACCGACTCTTAGGGGGAAAATGATTAGCGCTACTCACGTCACGTCCGAACTTTTCCCTTAGGAATAGCCTCGGGGAATGCGTAGAATTCCCTCCATCAAAATGCAACAATTTTAATTTAAAGCTTAAGTTTCAGAGTTGTATTCATATCTTATTAAACGAACGTGTCCTCTTTATCCCTTTCTACTTTCTACAGTAGGCCTGAAATCATGCAACATGGCAAACTTAAATTTATTCCAGACTTGTCTGTTTAGTCTGGTTTACTGTATAGGTATATTTAAGTTAATTAAAACAATAATAGAATGTCCAACAAATCTATGTTCAAACGCAAAAAAGGTTTGAATATTCAGTTCAACGTAGATACTTTCCCAAAATGTAAAGTTATTGGTACATTTACTGGTTACAGTATAGAGATTCAAGATGTAGAACACATGCATAAATTGTATTGTGAGGTAAGTTTGAGTTTGTTAAAGGCTTTTCAAAAAATTTCAAAATACATTACCTGTATTGTTTAGGGATGCTATGGAAAAGGAAATTTATCAAGAAGCACCCCAAATTTCAAATCTGCTAATGTGTAGTAATTTTTTATTACTGTTGAAGTTAACAAATATGTTTCATGAATTTTTAATTAGAGTTACAAATGAATCAACCAACCTCATGTTGGAAGAGGCCTTTTTCTTAAGCTTTGTGGTTGGTTGTTTGCAAGTAAAACTCAATGATACTTTCTTGAATTTGGATGAGATGTGGAATTTGTTTCAAGGAGCAACTAATAATTTTCTACCTCGGTATATATCCTACCATCATTTTCGAATGGCTGGTTGGATTGTCCGATCAGGGATCAAGTTTGGTTCTGACTTCAGTAACTTAGATAACTATTTATTATTTATTATTGAATTCTATATTCTGATATATTCTTTTTATAGTGCTTTATAAACAAGGGCCCGAATATTACCATGCATCTTATTCAGTTCAAATTAATGGTATGAACGTGTCATCTTGTGCATCAAATGATAGTTGGGTCCAACTTGCTACTATTAACCGAATTACTGAATCAGCAGCAAAGGTATATAAATGTGAAATATATTAACTCCAATATTCATTTGGAAATTAAGCATATTCTAGGTTTTGTGACTATATATTTTTTTTTAGGAACTCCTTATATGTAATGTTGTGTCCACTCAATCTGTGACAGACCTTACGTCTCCAAAATGTATTGAAAGCTTCTATCTTAATTTGATAGTGTTCAAACGGTGGGTGTCAGCCCAAGAAAGACTCAGCTAATATACAAGAGTTGTTGTGGTGTTGTAATCCATTAGAATTCATTATCTATAGGGTCCCATATTGAATCAGATTTTTTTCTAACCACCATGTTTTCAAGATGAGTCTGGTAACCAACTAGTTGATAATAGAACGCCTAAAGTAAATCTAAAATGCACAAGCTGAATCGGCTCCCGGCTGAACAAAAAATATAGACGAGCTGTGGAACAAGAAACGACGGCAACCCTGAACCGGCTGCCAGTTCGTGATCGTTCGGTTCCGGAGATCGTGCCAGTCGTCAGTAGTCAGTACAGCTCAGTTCCCGACGAGATTGTGTGGGTGCTCGAAGGATAAATCATTTGACGAGGTCAAACAAAGTGAAGAACTGAAAATCTGTCATACGAACGCAAGTGATAACTTACTCATTACTTGTGATCATTTTAGTTTCATCTGTTGTTTCTTTGTTCATTTTGAGTAACGAGGGAATTGGATTTCGTTACCCTACCACTACTTGGCTCACTATGTCGGGCGTCTCTACTAGTTGTGGTTTCTTTTTCAACACTAAATATTGAGCTCAGTCGTATTCCTCAATAATCAACAATTCGATCTCGAAGTTTAGTGGGCAGTATTCTGGTAGCCTCATTTTTAAACTTGAGTTTTGTTGGCCAAAGAAAAATAACTCTAACCTTAATTTACTTTTTGTATGCTGTATACACTGCACTACTAGTTCTGATGCTGCTTTTTCGCGGTTATCCATTTTTAGAGCAGTATGGGCATCACATGGTTACTCGAAGTCGCAAAGACAACCTTAAGTGATAAATGAGAAGCGACGTAGAGCTACCCACCATTTGAACGATGGTTAAGACACGCTAATTATATTTACTATTGATTACTTAGCAATAGTTAAGCGTCAGTGAAGTGTCGATGACGTGTATGAGTGTACAATACTTCTGCTAGTGCTTTTCATGTGTCTTATGAAAAATATTAGCTCAAAAGCAAAACAATATCACAATCGACCTAGTATGAGGAAAAGGGTGTGGTGCCCTTGTTAAATTCAGCGCGATAAAAATCTACCAGAGGAGGAAACCAGGAGGCAATAGCAAGTAGCCCATTGTTCCATCAAGAACCTTGCAACTGTGAGAAAATGGCAACTGGCGGCGAAGATCCGTGGCCAACGACTGGGAGTCATGGACATTATTTCCTCAAGAAGAACTTTCACAAGCCATCATATTGCCACCATTGTTCAGATTTAGTCTGGGGACTCCTAGGACAAGGATACGTGTGCGAAGGTATTACACAATTTGTATAAAGTTTCGTCTTGCCATGTAATCAAATAATAGAGAAACCTAACTGTCCGTCATTTTGTAGTTAGAAAGAGTAAAATTCCCGTTTATAGTATGTAATTGTTTACTGACGAACTTCGAGCTGTTCTTACGCGCTGTGTCGCTACGTCGACGGAAAAATCTGATGAAAATCGACATAGCGCGTAAGAAAAGCTCCAGTGTATTAGACCAGGCTTAAACATACAACCCCCCCCCCCCACCCCCCCGTTTTATACTTATTTAACAGTAACAATATGTTTTTGGGAACTTCGTCACCCCACCTGTGATTTTTTTTGCGCACACACCACTATCAGGACAAATGTGAATAAGAAGGTATTTCCTCTATTCACTGTTAGGTCTTGCCAATTAAAAGTCCATCAAACCCATTTCTTCCAAGGAAGGTTAGCGAAACCGAGTGAAAAGAGAAAGGAAAACTGCAAAAGAAGATGCAATGGCTAAAATTGAAAAGGAAACGACGGAGAAAGAGGAGAAAGGGGAGTAGAAGGCTTAAGTCAAAAGGAGAGAGATAAATAAGAGAGGAGAGAGAGAGTCAGAGAGGGTAAGAGAGAGACGGAAGGACGTATTGATTTTCATCTAGAAGCCAACCTAAGCCTATAGCCCTGGCTGAGTAGTGGATAGCCTGAGCTTTGAATTACCAACATGTACGAACACTTTCTTGGCAGAGAAAAGCTAGCGCTTACTTTATACCCCTCCCAGATTCTAAGCGTTAACGGCGAACAGCGTTATGTCAAAGACTGCTGGTAACACGTCTGTCTTAATTTGGAATTTTTGGTCTTTGACCAAGTATTCTAACTGAAGTCATTTACCCCCGGACAAAGGCGACTTCGCCGATTTGAGCTGTAAATGAAATGCTACACCAACTACAGGTATACGACGAGTAAGCTAAATAGTTAGGAATGGTGCTGCAAAAAGGTTATTATATATCAGGTTTCCTGTTCCAAATATAAATTGCGACCGACCATTGATAGGCTAGGAACGCTCAGAGTTGGAGCTTTGTACGCCTAAGTCGTCATCTTTAAATAGAAATAGATAGCAGCGGCTTCCTTGACAAAAACCCAAAATCAGCCGCCAACATTTCTTCTTTTCGATAACAGGGAAACAACGTTAGACTGACGGAGAAGCTTGCATTCAGAAGTGTAGGCCAAAAGCTAATGGTCTTAATCTGAGCCTAACAATTTCAGTGCTACACGAAATGTCAAAGAAATCTTGTATAATTTACTCTTAGAAATTTTCTCGAAAATTATTTTTGGAAGTTTTTAATTCCAGCTAGAATTAAAGGGATATTTCGCTTGCAATTAACACATAAAATCTTTAGAAAAATTATTTTGTCGCCCTCCCTCACGCAGTTTCCTTGTGGAAGTTATACATTTTACGATTAGATCAGAGTTTTAAGAATCTTCGTAATTTGTATACGTATGAATGCAATCGCACAAATATCATTAAAGACTAACTATACATGTATCGATTTGATTCATTCCAGTTTGCAATTTCGTCGTGCACGATCGCTGCCTTAAGGGAGTTGTGTCACCATGTATCCACATCGCTACGGCACTTATCGAGGTAGGCTTTGAAACTGGAATACAGCATATTGGGTTTTAAATTACGGTACAATTTTCAGTATAGTTGAAACCTTTTTTTAACCAGCTCTGTTTAACTCTTAAGTCCAAGCGGTAGTTACTATACTATAGACTTACTGTAGGCAACTCTCGCTTATTTACGGTACGAGTTTTATTATATTTAACGCAGCATTGATATAACTTTTTCTTACTTTTTAATGTAAAAAATGACCTTTTGTGAAAGATAACATACTCTGAACTCCGCAACACCATTCAAGTGTGTAATATTGGGTTTATAAGCGATCACTAATTAATGTTGTACTTGGCCTACTACTCTTCTAGCCTAGTTGACATACCGTTAATTGTCTTCCAATATAATCTTATAATAGAATCTTTGGTACCAATATGAAATATTCCTCAGTTTTTAATATTTAGAAAACTCGTATTGTTTTGCTACATTCGTAATGCAAATTCATTTTCAGCTTCTAATGTTAACTATGCTAATGAGAATCATTTATTTGATAATTGATTCGGGTAAATCAAGCAAATGCGCTAATTTTTCTTTTTTGCCACCCCTTGCCGACTTGAATAACTTTAAGTTTGATTTAAAGCATAAAGTTGAGACTCAAACACCGCAAAAACTTATGTGTCGAAACATCTTGGTCTCCTCACAAGTCTCCCCTAATTAATACTTAGTTATATTGTCAAAATATCTGGTAATACTCGAGCAAATCTAGATAAAAGTGTGGCTCCTTAAAGGCATGAAATTGAATATCATGGCATTTTTTACACCTTTGTTTGTTCAGCTGTAGAAAATCGCAGCTTTGGATGTTTGACGTAAGAAGGAAAGGGACATTTTGTTGTGTGTTGGAAACATGTTCATAATTTGAAAATGAAATGAGGAACTAAAATTGAAAGGATATGACCTAGAGTATTAAAATCAATATGTAATACTGATTTGTACCAATGTATTTATGGTAATGAAAAACATTGAAGTAAATTTCAAAGCATGATTTTTGTAAAGTTATGCAATCAAGCAGCCTCGTCTTTCCTTGATGAGAAATAGTTGATCTCACGATCGTTGGTTCTCAGAGGTAGCAGGATTCAGCTGTATCCTTCCAAGGGTTGCCATGGTAACTCGTTCTCTTTCTCTCGTCTACCGCGTTATCGATCTGTGAACTACACCAAATCACTGATTCTGCTGGGGAAGGGAGGGTCGTTCATCGTGCGGATCCATCTCTTTAGCCTCGCGGCGGCGCGGCTGCTGTTGCTACTTCTTCATCGATCAACGATTTTCGAAGCCTGATGTAAAGTTTCTTTGTAGTTCACGTTACGACCAAAAAATATTACTGTCTTAGGTTTTGAATATGAGACGAGTTATAAAATCTAGCTTTATGTAGTCGTCTATTAGGTTTATATTTCATTAAATTATGCATTTGATATGACAATAACAAAACACCTACAACACCTATCTCGATTTCTTATAGCCATGAAGCTTACAAAATAATAATAATGAAATATGTCTGTTAAATAGTTATCTGAAAAGGTGGCAAACAGTTATTTAACTGGAATTGCTTTACTGCAGTACACAAAACCCTGGTAACGTGTAGTGAAAGGATTATATTTAGTACGCTACTTTAACAAAAGAAAGAAGGTTGCGCTTGTAACTTCACTAACTTGAGTAAAGAAATGGGGAAAACAAACGATAATTTCTGTAAACTTGTCGGATTTTGTTGGATTTGTGCTGACAAGTCCGACAAGCTCGATTCTCAGAAATAAATTCACAATCGAATAGCTTTAAAGTTTCAACCTATTTTATCTTAAGTTTAAGTCGGGTATGTTTACAACCACAAAATAAGGAAAAAATTTTTATTTTCGTTTCTTTGTTTTTTTTTTTTTTTGTAACTTGAGACGTATTCGGAAGCCCGAATGCTGCCATTTTATTGGGCAAAACAACAAGTAATACCAAGGTACAACACAATATTTTTTGACAGAAGAGAGAAAAAGAATGGAAGGTGCCTGTGGGTCGTTCCAAGGGTCGACGGTTTTCCCTTTTCTGACTATAGGCCACACTCTCTCCACAGAATTGGAAAAGAAAATTGCTAATTTAAGGATGCACCCGGGCTTTGCCACCCTATAATAGCAATTTAGGTTCTCGAGAGTCTTGAGTATTTCCCTGTTTATTTAGTAGAAAACGCATGCAGATAATTAGCAGAAATAAAATCCAACAACAAATTTTTTACAGGTTTCAGAATAAGGGCTAGAGAAACACGCTTGGGGTTATATGATCACGATTTCATGGGTAAAAGTCTTGTGGGGCAATGTGATGACATTACAGTGTTATTCTGAAAATCTGTTTATGACATTATGCACGGGCTTTTCACCGTTTTCTCTTGATTTCATGCCATTGTGTTAACATTTTTTGGCTTATGTTTTCGTCATGCTTTTCTTATGCGCACCAAAAAACACTGTCTGAATTGAAATACCTAAGAAATTTACGACATAAGGACCCAAAACATAATAAAGAAAAGGGTGCCAGTATGAACGAACCTTAAACATGCAAATTATAAAGTACAAAATTTCTAACGTAAGTGAAGTACACTAATTCAAACAGCGTTAGTGGTCAGGAAACAAAGAACCCAGGATTGGGATGTAGCCGATTGTAAGCCGATGTAGGCTACGTGAAACGTGAGATGATGAGCATAATGCACAAGTTTATTAAAATAGATAACTATGAAGCCAATATATACGTAATACGTGTGTGACATATTAATCCAAGGAATACTTTTTAAGTGTATATTTTTCTTACCGTCAGTTCTGTGACGAAGGGTACATTTTTTCTTACCCTTCCTAACATGAAAGGGGGGGCTTAGTTTTTTAAGGTAACTATGAGTGGGTATAAAATAAAAGCGCATACTTCGCAAGTCGTGTCAGGAAACTTTCACCCGACGCTGTATATATAAAACGCGTAAAACGCGTAATCCGATAAGAAAATTCTGTGTTTTTGCATCCCGCTTGAAAAATGTTCTTTCTTATGTCATTCATTAATTCTTATTCTCGATTTTCCTTTATCTCCGTCGTACTAAATTGTATCTAGTATTTTCCCCAAATTTTGGCATTAACCGTACCTGGAAACAATTTATTAATGTATGCAATTTTTAAAAAATCTGATAAGAAAGACATTTCATAAGAAAATAAAACCTGCTTGGGTTTATTATGGTTCGCTTAGGGTCGCTTAGTGTAAGTATGTGGGTGAATTTTATTTCTGCCTTCCTTACTTCCTGGCTTCTTTTTATATACAGTAAAACAGATTGGGGAAAAGGGAGGGAATAGAATACCGTAAAGCATTCAAAGCATAGCTCGGAACCATTATTGAAAGATGCAATAGTTAGTCACTAGTATTAGTAGAATCAGCTGAGAAACGCTGAAAACAAATTGTGTCCGTGGAATCCCATATAGCATACGATAAACACACACACAAGACTACACACTCTAAGCCATCGCATCATCCCAAGTCATGGAATAACAGATGAGGAATTTTTATTTAGTATTAATAATGTCAATTTGAAACAGGCCATGCAATCACTTGGTTCTTTATCGTAAATATTGAAGAACTGTTTCAATTAATTGTGTCGATGTATACTTTATATATCTGAACATTTTTCTCCTTGTGATAATTTGTTTGTAACTCTCTTATTTTCCACAGACCCCGGTGGCACATTTTTGGGCCGAGTCTAGTCATCATAGTCAGAAACGGCGGTTTTGCAACGTTTGCCGGAAACGCTTAGATGACACTTATTCGTTCCGCTGTGAAGGTATTTATACCTAAATCGCGTTTTATTTATACAATAGTTACCTTGATGGAGTATGGCGAGAAATATGTCCCGCAAACCGTAATTAAAACTTAATATCTTTTACAGTATGTGACTACCATGTACACGCCGAGTGCCAAGATGGGGCATTGCCTAATTGTCGCCAAGCGTCTACTTATACCCCTGGGCGAAATTTGGAAGAAATTCGACCCACTCACTACTGGCGCGAGGGAAACTTACCTACAGGAGCAAAATGTATGTTCTGCCGCAAATCGTGCTGGAGTGCTGAATGCTTGGCCGGCTGGAAATGCGAATGGTGTGGTTTGGCGGTAATAATCAAGAATCCCCCAATTGATCAAGAAACACAGATTTTCCCCTTTACAAATCGTTAGCACTGACAAAACTATTAGTCATGATCCAGTTTTCTGTGGTTTTACTGAAATGCACAGCATTTCCCATTACAATTCCACAGTAAATAAGTGTTGTAAGCATTAGACTATTTAAGAATGCAATTGAACAGCGTGTTAAGTTTATTTGCAGGGGTGCTTGATATCGCAACATTTTATACACTCACAAATTAAATAAATTTCTAGAACTTGATTATGCGTAAAGTTGTGTCGTTTGCCAATATTAAATCTTACTTGCTCATGAATTTATCGCATTCTTTTACATAATTTCATATTTTCTCGCGCACGCAGGTTCATTCCATGTGTTATAAATCAGTGAACCCAGAGTGTAACTACGGGATTCTAGCACCCAGTCTGCTGCCACCACACGCCGTTAGTACTAATTGCCATACGGTCGCCTTGGAAACACTAATAGGTTCACAACCGAGGAGGAGAGAGACCGCATCCCGTACGTAATAGTTCAAATGTCCTATGTGAATTGGCGATATTCTGATGAATCCTTGAATCTAGCCCTACTCTTGTTTATAGAGTTGGTCATAAGTCTGTTGAAATTTTATTCTAGCCCGCAGTATTTCAGAAGACTTTTCAAGTGGAGGTGGTGGCGAAGCTACAAACAAAACATCTCGTGAAGCCGATGAAAACTTTTGTCAGAGCCGTGAACGAGATCGATCTAGGGAGCGCGATGATCGTGACGAAGGTATTCATTGTTAATATTTGAAGTTACTTCCCGTACATCCTAAGATGACTTTGAGTTGAGAGAGCCCTTACTTAATTGTACTGTATAATTTTGTAATGTGGACTGATTTTTGTTGAGCAGAACTGATCAAAGTCTACGATGGTATTGCTTCGTTCCGCCATCACAGCTACAAATTGATTTCAGTACCACGGCACACCAGCGTAGAACAACTCGTAGCGGCTGCTATGTGGGCATTCCATCTGACGGGAGATCCCGGTACACCGACATTTTGCTCTCCACGTTTTCCTTAATAAGAATTAAACGTGAAAACATAATTTATGTTTAAACTTATATTCGGTTTTCTTTCTTGAATCACATACAGGCGATTACTATTTAACGGACTTGTGTGGAAACTCGGAGAAAGAAATTGATGAGCCCTATCCGATTCCTTCCCTAACGCGAGTCGACGGACGAAAACCTGCTCTACTGCTTCGCTTTAGGTAAAAAAACTTCTCTATTCGGTATCCGGTTAACGTATTTTTGGTTAATTTTGTCAGTACTCTAGATTAATTGTATTTACCCAACGATATATATATCCATTGTATCCTATACCAAATGTTACTCACAGAGATGGCATTGTAGCCATATGAGTCTGGTAACTTAGTGAATATAGTTACGTCTAGTTAAGATTGTTGAAAAAAATATAATGTAATTCTAAACTGGGTTGAAATTACAAAGGGAATCAACCGATTCTGGTTGGGTTCGCGTCCATGCTGGAAGGCTACAAGTATCGGAATCTCCTAAACTTGTACCAGTTAGTAGTGGGACTAGCGCAGCAAGTCTTCTCAGCGAATCCCTACCTTTGTTCGGATTAGATTCAGCCGACCCTGATGAATTTTCTGTCACTGAAATTATCATGCACAAAGGAGGTATACTTCTACTTAACTATTTCTTAATGAGTGTTCGCAATTTATTTGAATGCGTGTCTTTTCTCGTGGTTTTGACGTTTTCGTTGGTTTCAACAAAATCAATAGTTTCCGAACGAGTTCTTGCTCGAGACGAAATTCCTTGGGAGTCACTGAAGCAGATCGGGCGTGAATCCCTTCGTCAGATGCAACGTACCCGTTTCTACTTGCAACCCAAGGAGATTCCCTGTAGCGAAAACCTAGCTGTTTTTGTCAGTAACTTGCCATTTAATCTTTCGCAACGCCAATATGAAAAGATACTTGTCGACATCCTCGGAAAAGGTAATTTCGTTTTATCTAACTAAATACAATTAATATATCGGATACTGGATTTTAACATCAACATCTGCAACGAACCAATGTCAGAGAACAAATACTCTTTGATCGGTCCAATCTATTATGAGTACGGTTCAATGGTACTTACTTACCATAATTCTGATGATGCTATACAAGCTTGTTATACGCTAAAAGATGCAACCTACGAGGAGCGAAGCCTATCGGGTATAAATGCTTAGAAAAAGGAGAACGTTCGGAAATCTTAATTATTATTGTACTTTTTGAAATTTTATTAAAAAACAATAGCCGCTCTGTTGCCAAACATAATACCTCAACTGATTCCTCCCGGAGTGCAGCCTCTTCTGGTTTTTGTGAACGTTAAATCCGGTGGTTGCCAAGGCCTTGAGCTTGTGACGAGCTTTCGTAAGCTCCTAAATCCATATCAAGTTTATGATCTTGACATCGGCGGCCCTTTGCCGGGCCTTTACGTCTTCCGCCACGTTAAGGATTACCGTATTCTGGTGTGTGGTGGCGATGGTACGATTGGATGGGTCCTACAGTGCCTCGACAATGTAGGTCAGGACAGCGAATGTTCCTCACCTCCTTGTGCAATTGTTCCACTTGGCACCGGAAATGATTTGGCCCGCGTCTTGCGCTGGGGATCAGGTACCCAATATACTACACAAATTAACAATATGTACCACATATTCAGGCAATATAGTCACACAATTACGTCTTTAGGTTACACTGGTGGTGAAGATCCGCTTAATATACTCCGGGATGTGATAGATGCTGAAGAGATAAGACTTGACAGGTGGACTGTAGTCTTTCATCCTTCGGAGGAGAAGTCATCCGAAGACTGTAAAAGTAGTTGTGGAACAAGTGGCGTCATGTCTACCTCGACGGCTATTTCAAACGAGGATAACACACAAATTTTTGTCATGAACAATTATTTTGGCATTGGCATAGACGCGGATCTTTGTTTAGATTTCCATAACGCACGAGAAGAGAATCCCAACAAATTTAATAGTCGGTAAAAAAAATTTCAGCGACATTAAGATTTTCATAGCATAGTAAATAGCTTAAGATTTGCCATTCCTTTTCACGTAATATAAGGTTGAACACAATACTTACTAAAAGGGTGTAAAACTGCTTACTCATAACAGATTTAATGAATATGTTTATCATAATTTGACTGCAGATATTTAATTGTTTTTTCTCTAATACCTTTATTATAATAAATTTATGTTTTCCACAGTCTGCATAACAAGGGCGTTTATGTTAAAATGGGCATACGCAAAATGATGGGACGCAAAATGTGCAAAGACATGCACAAAGAAATCCGGTTAGAAGTAGACGGTAAAATCGTGGAACTACCACCTGTTGAAGGAATCATCATTCTTAATATTTTAAGGTATGTTTTATTCAAGCTCCAAAAGTGTAGGGTATTAAATTAAGTTTGTAATTAATAACTTGTAATTTACTGGCTCTCGTGCAATTCTGAATTTGGTTGTAATATCCAGTTGGGGGTCAGGTGCTAATCCTTGGGGATTTGAGCGTGATGATCAGTTCTCCATGCCAAACCATTGGGATGGTATGTTGGAAGTAGTTGGAGTCACTGGTGTTCTTCATCTAGGTCAAATTCAGTCTGGACTTCGATCAGCTATTCGAATTGCACAGGTCTGTGTCGAGATTACATTTCAATTTTTACATCGAGCACAGCAGATCAACGTAATGAGAACTGTATAATTTCCCCAAAACAGGGTGGGCACATTCGGATACGTATGAACAGTGAACTACCAATCCAAGTAGACGGTGAACCATGGATTCAATGTGCCGGTGAAATAGTTGTGCTCAAATCAGCGCTGAAAGTAAGTCTTATCATATTTTCCCTATAGTATTATTTTACCCCCATGTTTCCATTGAATATTCCATAACCAAAAAGGCTTTCGTAACCGCACACTTTTCTCAAATTTCTATTCTACAGGCCACCATGTTAAAGAAGAAAAAGGGAAACAACCCAAGTAGCAGTGGTAGTAGTGGCGGTAACCATACAAGTGGCGGTAGTGGTAGCGGAAACATTAAAGTCCGTACCGTCATCCCGGCAGCAGCCGAGTTGGACAGTGGTGGTTTCGACGAACCACCAACTACTACGGGATGCGGCAACAAAGCGCAGATCTATTCAACAACCGTTTAAGGATTCTAATCCAACCATCAGCTCACGAAACACATCAGAATATGTTTCTGTTTTTCTTCTTTTCCATTATGGCAGTGCAGGGTACCGTTAGGCGCGCACAATGCTCTTTTTCAAGTTTCTATTGCGGCAACCTCATTTCTTTACCTACAACTTTTTAAATTTTATTTATTTATTTCACTGGTCATCCTTTAAACCAATTCGTTATTCAATTGGATCTTGGTCACTGTTTTACTTCTGTGTTTCTTTTCTTGCCGGTTTGCCTTTCTCGTTTCCTCTTGTTGGTTGTAATACCTCTTTATCTCCTCTCAAGAGCTGTTACGTTCTCAGTTGCTTCCTCTTCATTCATACGTATCTGCCGAAACTCTTCATTCCACTCCCTAGCCTCATTGATAAGCTTGTCATGATGAAATAACTCGGTTCTAAGTTGAAGAATAGCAAAAAGAATTACTGCACTAGAATTCCATCTCGGAGATGGAGAGTGAATCTCGGCCCTTTCGAGGACTACTCCTACGTTAAACTGTTTGCCATTTTTTAAAACTGTAAACTTGTTATCATATGTATATATACAATACGTATATATATGTATCTGCTATGCAGGAAAAGTCGTCTAGAACAAAGGACGAAATGCGAGGGTGCGACAAGGAAAGTTAGCTCCAGGAATGTACCAGACGTTAGTTGTAAAAAATTGTCGTTCGGTTCGAACTCCGAAGAAATACTCCTCTATTGGATTAGTCTTTTATTAAACATAGTCTAGTCAAGTAAATCTGTTCAAGTTATTCGCTGTGATGTATTCTTCAGTTCGTTAGATAGACGCAGCAACTTGTCAATTGCTAGAATACGTGGATGTTTTTTTTTTCAGTGTTCAGTTTTTTCAGCCTATTCAACCCCTCTTTATAGGTTCATAAAATATTTCTTCGTCGTGTTCGTTTCATATTCCTCTCCTTGTTTTATCGATAATATTTTCCGGTCGTTTTTCGTTTTCTAATTCTTGATTTACCATGGGCATTTGCCATGGCGAAGATTACTATCACGCATTTAGCCTACGTAATTCTGAGATCTCGGACTTAGAGATTTCTGGTGCTGTGCAGTGTATTGTCAATAATAACATACGCCTATGTTGAACCGATATCAATCTGATCTAAAGATAACAGTAAATTCTTATATCCACTCGGATACGATAGCTTAAATGCGTAACTAATGGGGATATGGTGATGTTCAAATGAGGACATTCACTAATTTAAAAATTGCAATGAACGGCCAAGATATCTTCATGAAATACACTAGACACGATCAGCATCGCAGCCACTTAAACAAGCTTCATCATTTGAAAACATCAAAAGTCCAAGTAGGCGCATTTGTTCATGATATGATCTCGCGTAGATACTGCGAAATTGCGGTTAAAATAGTAACATTTCGAGACCAGGCCCAGCTTGATATAATATTACAGTTGAACGAGTTTAATGTGAAACATATAGGGTCTTTTTATGTAAGCGAATCTATCTACAATTCACGTTTCCCCATAAGTTAACCTTGTACTATGCTAATTCTTATTCCGTCTTAACTGAGTGCATCTTGCCTCTTTTCTTACTATATATTTCTCCATCACCTTGGTTCCTTGTAACAGCCTTTCTGGCGTGTGTCAATGTAACGATGCAAATTTTCCTCGTCGGCACATCGAACGGATTCATCATAAATGATATATCCTAAGAAATTTTTCTTTTTAGATTTTTGTCCTCTCCGCCTAATTAGAATCTTAATTCAATGCCGTTGGTTTGATTCGAACCAGATTTCTTTACTTTCCCTGATTTCCTCTTCTGAACGATCTGTAGGTTTACGCGCCATAAATACCCATGTCATGAGTGAGGAATTGAAAAATGTCCTAAGTAAATAAAATATGGGCTTGGCTGCCAATTCAATGCCAGTATCAAAGTCAATGCAACCTCTTTTCATTCTTTGTCATGGTTCCGTTGGTCGTGACATAAAATGAGAAAAATGTCTAAGTAAACGTAAAAATGTAGATAATATAAATGTAAGCAGTCTGATGATCTAAGGTTTCTAGCAGAACTCAATTCACTCCAGTTTTTTATAACTGTTTGTTTCTTCTTCATTCCTCTTTTTTTTTAAAGAACTTATCTTATAACATAGTATCCATCAAAATATTGAACCTTTTTTTTTACTTCCACACTTTGTGTGTAACAACGATAATTGGGTGTGTGAACAAAATCGAGTTTTTGTCCATTTACAATACAGGTTGAACTTTTAAACTTGCAAATACGAAATGATGTTCTGCATACGTGATTCTGCTTTGGTTACCAACCGCCAACAAGCTCCACCTGCTATTATCCCCATACGGTACCCGGGACTATAATAAACTAGAATGGTTGATGGTTGATCAACCTGAAAGAGAAAGGCTGTTTTATGAAAAATAATCATGTTTCTGAGTATGAATTAAAAAACTAAATGAGGTTGGCACCGTTGGCGTAAATGAAAGAGAACATCCGATAGCCGATACTCTGTACGTTGTACCCTACTAAAACAAAATTAAACATCAGTCGAAATTTGTTAATGCTCCAGATGAAAATCGCAAGAGTGCAATCCTAATTGAAATTCAATAAATTGCCAATTGTAAATTAAAAACCAACAGTATTTGCATAAAATATCCGAACACCGGACCGTCTTTACACGGGAGAAAGTGGAAAATCCCATGTTGGCGTTTCCGCTACCATTTGGTAGAAAAATTTTTTTTTATAAGCCGGCGAAACTCAGCTGGAGTGCTGCCCGGTGTATTCACGCAAGATAATATACGCGATACACGAGATAAGGACAGTTATGAATGAGACTGAACGAGGTAGGATGATGACGATGCGCACTGTCAATGTACTGCGCAGGAGCAAGAGCGGGCTCAAGTGATGACGTACCGACGACGAGGCTACAGACTGATGATGTGGGGGAGGGGAGGGGGTTGTAAAATAAGAACGAAGGGTTAAACAAGAGATGAACGACTAGGCCGTGAGCGCAGAAAGGGACTAGCGTGCAGTGTGGCAAGAAAAAAGAGACGCGTTCACAGCGGAAACCACGAGGGGTTGACCACTCAAGTTTAGGGTGTACGAAGCAAGAATCTTTAACTTATGAAAAATTAGGTTTTTTGCTTAAAATTTGCGTAAGCTTTGCGTATTTTGCGTAATTTGCGTACTTTTTTTCATTTTTTCCTTTGCGTTATTCGCGTAATTTGCTTAAAATTTGCGTAAAATTTGCGTAATTTGCTTAAATTTAACCTCTTTTGGGGAAGGTGTACGAAGATTTTTTGAGTGGTCAACCCCTCGGGAAACCAGCCGTAAACGAACCTCAGCCTCAACCCTTACCGGCCGGACACGAGGGACTGGCCGGCAGAACTGAGGGCACGGCCGGCGTACGGCTCGCGCTCAAACAGAACAGCGGCCGAGATGATGTCCGGGAAGAAAAGGCGGGTCTTACCACCGTCTGGGGTGGAAGCCATTCTCTTTGCCATAAGGCAGCCGTTCTCCCGCGGATGCTTCTTTTAGTTTCCTCTCGCGTCCACTGGTGATCCAGAGAGACGGCAGGTGTTGGTGATTTAGCCCAGAAGTTGGCCAGTAGAGAGCTCTGAGAGTAGTTAGCAGCAACAAATAGCGATGACGCGCTCTGGCAGCTGTCTGGTAGGCACAAGTTTTCGGAATCAAGGGTCGTCTGATCTCCAAGCGGCAAAATGAAGGAAAAAAAGAGAGAAGAGGGGAAAAACAAATCAAAGTGGCGAAACTGGGAGGTTAAAGAGGTGATCAAGGAAAGGGCAACGTTGACAGCATGGCTGGCAGCCCTACGAGGCGTAGTTTTGGCTGGAAGGGAGCCATGGATAATGTCTTTAACACCAATGGAATTAATAGAGACATCGCAGTAGCCGACAGAATGCTTAAGCTGGGCTATCGAGATGAACAGTCGCATGAAGTCTGATCTTGCTGGTGTGAGAGAAATATTCTCCACACTAGCCACGCAAAGCGTTTTAAAAGAGAGAGACATGGCGAAAAAGAAGGCAGCCCATACTGCAAAGCCGTAGGTAAAGATTGGTTGAAAAACAGCAGTGTAGAGAAAACAACACACGATTTTTTGTCAAAACCCCACGTTTAACGTGGACAGTTATTAACCATGAAGAGAGCACGCTTGGCACTTAGGCATTTGGAAAGGACATGACTGGACCATTTTAATCTGGAGTCTAGAGTGAGACCTATAAACACAGCTTCCGGGGAAGGAGAATTACATTGCCGTCGATGACAAGGGCCAAGTGACTAGAGTTTAGGTTTTTCGAAGACATGAAGATGGATTTGATAGCGTTCAAGCAAAGTTTCATCCCTTTTAGCCAGCGGCTGATGAAGTTGCATTCGAGTTTCAGACGACTGGTGGCTATAGCATGGTCCTTGTGAGAAGTGGAGACAGTGAGATCGCCCGTGTATGCAATAAGTTTAACAGGAAAGGGGAACGAGACCCGAAAAATTTCGTCGATCAAGATTATAAAAAAAAGGTGAAAGGACGCCACCCTGAGGGCAGCCAAGAAACGCCGCCCGTCGGAAAGTGGTGCCACGATTAAAGAACAGGGGGAACCTGTTTGACAGGAAATTGCTAATAATCTTTATAAGATAAGGGAGACAGGAGAGCTTTCCGAGATCGACGATTATTGCAGGGTGCCAGATCGAGTCAAAGGCACTTTTGATGTCCAGGAAGGCACTGGCCGTCGTTTGCTTGGCAGCAAAACCCAACTCAATAGAAGAGACGAGGCTGCATGTGAGCTGCCGATTCCGTTGTTCTGCCCTCTCTAAATCCGTGTTGACCAGGGCTGAGCCAGTCATAAGTGTGCGACATCCAAGAGAGCCGGCCAAGAATAATCTTTTCAAGAAGTTTAGAGAAATTGCTGACAAGGCTGATCGGGCGGAAACTGCAAGGAGTCGGAGAAACTTTTTCGATTTGCCGATAACGGCAACTTTTAGTACCTTCCACTTGTGGGGGAAGTAGCAAAGAGCAAAACAGGAGTTGAGAATAGAGGTGATGTGGGATTTAGCCATGGGGATAGCAGCAAGGAGCAGAGAAGAAGAAATGCCATCATGGCCCGCGGCCGAGTCGGGGTTAAGGGACCCCCACCGTCGCATCAAACTCCCAGTTAGAAATAGGAGGTGCTGCATCCGGCGCAGTTAGTTAATCCGCTTCTTTCTCGATTGACTTGTGACTAGAGCAAGACGGAGTAGGAGTTTGGAAGAAGTGATTGGCGCAGGCCTCGAGGATGTCAAGAGGATTTGTTTTAGTCTGGCCATCGACCAGTAAGGACTCTGGGAGAGATACACTTTTGTTTTTTCCTGAGAAAGATTTAAAAACTTTAAAAGTATCGGTGACATTGGTTTGAGACTCGAAAGATTTGAAAGAATTGTTTTTGGCTATGCAAAGCTTTCTCTGGTACGACGCCTTCAGTTGACGGTACCGATCTCTGCTTGCCTCGGTCCTGTCAGCCGACCACTTTTTGTGAAGGAGTTTCGAACTAACAGTCGAGCGGCAGCCAACGAGGTAGACCACCAAGGCATGTTCCGTGCGCCTGGCGTCCTCACAGGCTTTACCTTACAAGTGATTGCGCAGCGGATGATAGCAGCGGAGACACTCTCGATCTGGGAATCGATACTTTGAGTGGACAGCAAGGGGGACGGGGTGCCAGGCTCTTTTGAAGAAGTACACGAAAACGAGGCAAATCAATATTTGCCGCTATGGGAGCGAAAGTGCCACAAGATTTAGGGGTGGTTTGTCAAAAAGTGCTTGGCCCACCTCGAAGTATAAATAAGGATGATCAGACAGGGATGGGTCGGGCAAAAAAAAACAGCGGGGAATGTCGATCATGCCACCGAATATAGTGACACCGACAAACGCCGTGTCACTGGGAATAAAGTCTAGAGAAGATCTCGCACGGTTTGCGACGTTCAAGCTGTGAGTGACAAGCAGGGATTCTAACTCAGCACCACGGCGATCCGTGCAAGCACTATTCAATAGAGAGTGCTTGGCATTAGCGTCCATTCCGAAGACTGTGAACAGGCCAAGGTAGTAAAGATGGGATCGATACACGCCGAAAAATTAGTTAGAGAGGACTGAAATAAGGGAGGGGGAGGGGGTAAGAATAAATTTCTCTTCACAAACGCCTTTTTTACGTCCTCAGAATTTTTTAGAGAATTCGAACGGCGGTGAAGAACAAAAACTTATCGCCGGCCTCGGGCTTTCTTGAAATTGCGCACATGGTTGTTCCGATTTGATCAATAAATTGAAACAAACGAAACTGATAAGTAACGAAGAATGCGGGTGGGGTGGTGGGAAGGAAGACAGTTAATGTCTTCATTTTCCATTTCCAGACAATCACAATTGTCGGTAAATACGTTCGACATTACGTGTGATTTTAAAGCCTAAATATGAATAATAAAAAGACCCAAATTAGCCAGATGAATCCTCCATGCCGTTATCATGGGTCCCTGTCTCTAACAGGTGTACATGAGAGTCAACGATGCGATTATAAAATATTGCAAAAGTTGATTCTCTCTACCAATTGCCCTGCTTGAGGATGGAATGAATTGAAGCTCCCGAAGACGCGGCTTTCAAAGCTGCCGCTACCCGGGTTGAGTGGACTGAAAAAATGGTTGTGTCGATGCCGGCCTCTTTCAGCCGATCCTTGATCCACCTTCCGATTGTCGAGCTATTTACTGGCTGGAAGGGTTTTGTTGTACTAACGAATAGGCTGTCACGGACATTTCGTCTTTTCTAAAGAAAATGAGTACGGAAACTAGAGTCCATTCGTACTGCCTGCAACTAAACACACTTTGTATCGGACGGTGTCCCACACCAGAAAACTAGAACTTCTTACATCCTTGAAACGGAAAATCGGGTTCTAGGACGTTCGGGTTACGTTTAGGTTTAGATTGAAGGGGAGAGTAGGCCTAGTAGATCAGTAGATGACAATATTTTTTCCTCAGTCAATTTTCCCTAAATGTTCCTAAATTTCTACATTAACTTAAATTTTGTATAGAGGAGTTTCAATATGGATGGCGCATGTCAATTGTTTGGGTCGGTAGCCATTTATTGTAGGGAAGACTGGGGTCAATTCTTACACGAGACAATTGAACAAAAATCGTTTGGGTCATTAAAATTATCTCTAAAAATCTGAAATATTTATCATAAAGCCATTCTATTGAGAAGAAATTTTGATAATTTTTCAATTTAATCAAATAAAAGCTGTTTATTTATAGCTGTGGAAAAAGATATAATTAAAAAACGTTTTCGACACCCACAACTCTCTAGAAAATGGTGTTCAGCCATCAACGCTAAAAAACTGTGTTTAGCTTTTGTTTTTGGACGGTAAACTTTTAAGCGGGCAAATTAATTTCCAAAAACTGAGCCAGATGTACATAACTAGCATTTACACATTTTGGAACTATAAGAGAAGATATTTAAAGCAATTCCATCGTTATGTTAGCAAAAAATGAAAACTAAACAAAAATGTCTTGGCGTTGATGGCTGAACAAATTGCTCACCCTTCCCCATATTTGGTGAACCCAATTTTCTAGAGAGAAGTAAAATTTTGGGGTCGTAATTTTTTTCTATTTTCCCTACCATAAAGTTCGAATTGGACCAAGTCTTTTACACCAAACGCTTTCTTATTATGTCCCTTAAACTATTTTACTATGGATTTTTGTAAAATTCAGAGATGTAATAGAGTAATAATTAGTTTAAGGGGAAAGGTTCAGTGTGGGGCGATTGTAACAGTCCAAATAATTTAGAAAAAAAAGTCTATATCAGTTTTTGCACCAAGAAATGATGCAAAATGTCATGTTCTTCTTATTGAGTGTTAAAAGGTGACATAATTTGTTACGACTTGACTGTATTGGCATGAATAGAGTTAAGACAGGACTGACCCGCGGGGTGGGACAACACTCCCGCACATTATATAAGGGCACGCAGGTGTCGCTACATGACGCGTCATCACATGCCCCTTTTTTCTAGCAATAAACAGGCGGATAAACAAATGTTTGTTGCTAACGCACAGCGTTTTCTTAGCGTTATGGAGGGGAGAGTAGGCACACGACTGTGATAAACGAGACAAGCGAGGACACATGTAAATTAATGATTTGTCGTCTTCGTGATGTCTTCTATTTCGTCCACTCCCCTTCTGGGTAGCGTCTCGGCGGTCTGCGGTGACGCCGTGGCTGGGCTGCAGCTGGCTGCTAGACAGGATCAGGTGGCTGCTGGACAGGATCTGGCGGCTGCTGGTCTGGATCTAGCGGCTGCTGCGGCTGTTGCTCGACTGCTTGTGGTGGGGGTGCAGGGGCTGTTGCCGCTGGGCCGGGCATGACTGGAACTCGACGGCGAAGAAATCGGCGGTTCCGGCGGAAGATACGGCCTGACGGTGTTTTCAGCAAATAGTCTCGGTTGGGGCCGACTTCCACGACCACACCTGGTGTGGCCCAGAGTTTGGTGTCTGGATGCTGGATCAGCACATGCTGGCCAATGGAAAACGGCTGCAGCGGGTGTGCTTTTTTGTTGAAGTGCTCGATTTGAAGGTCTTTGGCGCGTCGGGCTCACTTCTCCAATACATCCGCGGACTGCTGCCATTCTGGAGCGAATGACTGACGATGGGCTGGCAAACAATCTCGGACGGGGCGATTGAAGACGATTTGGGCTGGAGACGCGGCGCCGGACCTCGGAGCGTTGCGGAAGAGAAGGATGGCTTTCGCTAGCTTGTTGTCGTCTAGGCTACCTGAGATCCAACAGCCGGCGATGATCTTCTTCATGCTCTTGATTTCCGCTTCCGCGCGTCCATTAGATTGCGCGTAGTGGGGTGACGATAAGCCGCTCGTCACTCCCCAATCAGTCAAGAAATCTTTGAACTCTCTTGAACCGAAATTTGAGCCATTGTCCGACCAAAACTTCACTGGGGCTCCGACGTTCGTGAAAAACTGCCGGACGGCGTCGATGGTGCGCCGGGCGGTTGTATTTTTGTTCGGAAACGGAACAACGTGGGGCCATCCGCTGAACTGGTCGACGATGGTCAGGAAGTGGCGCCCTTTGATCTCGCCCAGATCAGCGTGTAGCTGCTCGAACGGTCTCGTGGCCGGCTCGTGGGGCTTGAGCGGCTCGGGTGGGTGAGACGGCAGGCGTTGGTTGCACTCGTCGCAGCTCCTGGTTGCATTGGCGATATCCACGTCCATGTTGGGCCAGTAGACCGATAGACGGGCGCGCTGGCGCAGCTTGGTGGCACCTTGATGCATCTGCAGTAAATCTCGGAGGACGGCTGCTCGAATGGGTTTCGGGATGACGATGCGGGATCCGACGACGACCATGTCGTCCGTGTCGTCGATTGCCAGACGGTCTCGAACGCACCAATACGGCCGGAGGGCAGCTTGCAGGTTACCCTTTTCGTTGGGAAAACCGGCGATGATCTGCTCTCGTAGCAGCTGCATTTCGGCGTCGGCTGACGCAATGGCTTTGACTCGCTCTAGGACGGGGTCGACGACTTTCGCCCCGTCGATCGCTGGCGGTGAATGCGTCCTTCCCAACTGCTGCATCTTCAACGTTGGCTTTGGAGGGCGGAGGAGGCATCTTCAACCGGAGGATTATCCAGCTTGTCCAGCGAATAATCGTTCAAAATCGGGACCAACGGCTTTTGGTCTGTCACCAACTCGAACGATGGCAATCCCTCGATGAACTGGCGGCATTTGTCCATTGACCAGGACGCTGCTAGGCACTCCAGCTCAATCATGGGGATCCGGGTCTCGGGGACGGCCAAGAATCTCGAACCAGCTTGCACAACTCGCCATTCGCGGCCGGTGTTCTGCTTCAGCAGGAAACCCAGTCCGAACAAGCGGGATGCGTCGACGTGGAGGGCTGTGGGCCTTGCGGGATCGTAGAAGGCCAGCTCCGAAATTGTCGACAGGGTTGTGCGGGCTTTGTTGAAGGCCTCCTCATGCGTCGACGTCCACTCCCACTGAAATCCTTTCTTCAACAGCGGCGAGAGGGCGTCCAACGATGAGGCAATTTGGTCCGAAAAGTTCCCGACCTGCTGACAGAGGCCGAAAAAAGCATTGAGGTCGGTGATGCTTTGGGGCTTCGGGAAATCGCGGATGGCCTGAGTAAGCTCCGGATCCGGGCGAAATCCAGCTGCGTCGATCCCGTATCCGCCGAACACGACCGATGACTGGGCAAAAACGATCTTCTCTGTGTTGATGGCGACGTTGTTGGCCGCTGCTCTCTCGAAAAGGGTTTCAACCAGCTGGACGTGCTCCTCGTAGGTTTTGGAGAAAACTAGGATATCTTCCATCACTCGACGACTGTTGGGCAAGTCGTCGAAGATGTCTGAGACTCGACGGGCGTAATCGTCCCCAGCATGCGTGACGCCGAAAGGGAGGCAAAGGTACTGAAACCTTCCAAATGGCGTTGAAAAGGTTGTAAGCGCCGACGACTCCTCATCCAGCCGGACCTGGTGATAGCCTTTTAGGGCGTCTATCACTGTAAAAAATGTCATACCGGGCGGGATGGTGCGGACGGCCTGGAATGGCGTGGCCGTCTCGAACTTCGGTCGGACGATGCATTTGTTTAGCTCTCGAAAATCGACCCAGAGCCGGATCCCACCGTTTTTCTTGGGCACCAAGACGATAGGGTGGACCCAGGCTGTCGGGTCGATGACTTTCCTGATGATCCCCTCTCTCTCCAACTCTTCTAGCTCCGACTTGAGGCGTGGCATGAGGGGCACGGCGACTGGGCGGGATCCTCTCATAGCCACGGGCGTGGCTCTGTCGGTCAGCTCGAAATGGCAAGGTGGCCCGGCCATCGGGCGGCACTTTCCGTCGAATATATGGGGGAATCTGGCCATCAAGCGGCTCAGATCCTGCCCCTTCTGCTCTGATGAAGGGCTGCTGACTGCCGCTATGCTGGCTGGTACGGGCGGGACGCTTGCTAGTACTTGCTGGAAAATGGCAGCTCCACTGACGGGATCAGGTTGCTGGGCAGCGTCTGGCGCCTGGGGGTCGGGCAGAGTATGTCGGCCGAACCCCTCGCTGGCTGGATCGGTTACCAACTGGTCGACACGTCTGCCCAACGACAGCTGGGTTTGTTTTGATATCACGGGTTGCTTCAGGTCGTGTAACACGTGAATGGTGGTGTCAACCGGCCGGCTGACGCCGTCGCGGGCTCTCCAATCGATCGTCGCCCGGAAAGCGCCGATACTGACGATTGGGGTGCCGACGGCCGTCACCGGCTGAATATCTCGATGTAGAGGGACACCGGCGAAGAGTTTGGTGAAGGTGGCGGCCGGGATGGCATCGATCTCGGCGCCGGAATCAGGAAGACCGGAGAGTTGGACAGGGCTGGTAGGGCCACGGCGAGGCGAAATGATGACTGAAACCATTTCGTCGGCGGCTACTGCTGCCACCCTCGGGTTGGTCGACGGGATGTGGAGGCTCTTGATGTCTTTGCCTCCTTCCGTCTGCTTTGCTGCGCTCTTGCAGACTCTGGCGAAGTGGTTCTGCCGTCCGCAGTTCTTGCACTCCTGGCCGTGCGCTGGACACTCTGTGGGTGAGTGGCGGGTTGATGCGCCACAATTCCAGCAGCCTGCTGGCCGTTGAGCGTTGCCGGACGTTTTCTTCTTCGCTGCAGCTGACTTCTGCTGTCCGCTGCCGCCTTTCTGCTGCTGTGTCTGCCCCTTGGTCTTCTTGTACGTCGACTGGGTCCTCTGGATCGCGACGGATTCGCCTTGCTTGATGTTGACTGCTTGTTTGCTAGTGGCCTCGGCGGTGCGGAGGATTGTAAGCGCATCGTCGAGTGTGAGGGCGTCACCTTTTTCTAGCAACTTGACCCTCACGCTGTCGTCGTGGACGCCAAAAACGATCTGTCCGAGGATTCTCGTTTTGTCGCAATCGGCACAACAATCCAATCGGCGAATTCACATTTTCTTGACAGGTCGCGAAGCTCGCAGAGCCAGTCGTCGGCGGCCTGGCCGTCGCCTTGCTTTTTTGAGGCAAACTGTTGCCGCCACACGTGTCGGTTCCGCCCGGCGTTGCATCGCTGCCGAAGTTTCTCGATGATCACCTCGTGGTCGTCCAACTGCGCTTCGGTCAGGCCCATCGTGAGGACGGCTTGGAGCGTTGAGTCAAAGAGACACGACAGCAAGGTGTGCGCCTTGTAGGTTGGGCGCGCATCTTCTTCTAGGGCAGAGTCGATGGTGGAAAGTGTCAAAAAGATTTGCCACTTCTTGCTCCACAGCTCGAACGAATCCTTGTACTCGTCGAGGTCGAATGGTGGTGGGGTGCCGTGCGGCTTAAACGGTCTTGCGGCCATTGTTACGGTGTAATCTGGGTCCCACAGCCACCCGATATTTAGATCGACACGTTCCAGGTCGACAAAAAAGGGGAAGTGTTCACCGGCGGTATGGGCGAATACACTTAACACGCGATTTCACTGGCAGAGATCGGGTAATATCAAACAATGGATTGATGAAAAATGGAACTTGGGTTACTTCACCAATATTACGATGGAACTCGATACGAAAAACGTTATATCATCTGCGCCATGTTACGACTTGACTGTATTGGCATGAATAGAGTTAAGACAGGACTGACCCGCGGGGTGTGACAACACTCCCGCACATTACATAAGGGCACGCAGGTGTCGCTACATGACGCGTCATCACATAATTCCAGAAAGAACGAAAAATAATCCAGATTTAACGGTTTAAATGGGCGAGTCGTCAAGCGGAAGCTCTTATGGGAAATCCCACGTTACATTCGACCCCCACCCCTGTTACAATCGTCCCGAAATGTAGGTAAAATTGTAACAAAAAAGTGTCATCATTCTAGATTTTTTTACTAAATAACTATGATACTCTTTCGTTCGCTAAGTTCAGAAATGTAAGCCAAGATAATAAGCTATGCGCCACATTTTGTAAAAATTTGTATAGTTGTTGGTAGCAGACGATGAAAATTGTTTTTTGTTTTTTTGTTACAATTGACCCCAGTCTCCCCTAGTAAATTAACACGGAGGAGATATGGATTTTCACAATATTTTCGATTTAAAGTAGGAACAAGTTAATCAATTCCATTTTTACCCCAACTCGGAACAGTCAACCAAAAAAGCTTTATTTTGAACTATTATTGGTCCACTAGCTCTGTCCTAATTAATTGTAATACCAATTTTTTCAAATGTAAACAGCTTTCGTTGACAACACGACAATAATTTTTGATAAAATGGTCATTATAGCTTCAAACCAGCAAGGACATCTCTCTTCATAGAGAAAACTCTCTCTCTCTCTCTCATTTCTCCTTCAAACACATCACCAGGCTATTTATCCGGTACTTTAAAAAGGAATCGGAGATATCGATACCGATACAGGCCATTTTTCCTCCAGGCGGTACCGATTTAGATACCGAAATCGTAAGCATCGAAGGTCCGCTACCGATACCCGGAACCGATACTTGCTTTACATTTTTTCTAAATCTAAGCATCAATCACCGCCTTATTTTACTTTAAAAAAAAAAAGCCTTTTTCGAAATTTGTATCACCTAACAAACTACGGGTGGGGGTCAGAACATTGAAAGTATATAATCAATCAAATCCCAAACGCTCACAAGCAGAATTTGCCGGAAGAAATATATATCTTCCTTAAAATGTGGTGAGATTTCAAAGTTCTGGCAGGCCGGGGTACCCCTTTTCCCATGTAAAAAATGGCGGCCGACTCCAAAAATCATGTTTTTTCTTTGAAATTTCACTACATTTTAAGGAAGATATATATTTAGCTTAATCGAAAGCCCTTGGACCCCTTGCTCCCCTCCTGTGGACTATTTTCTATGTCAATTGCAAGATTCTACGTCAAAATTTGCGTTTCAAAATTGAATTTGAAATTTCGGTTTTTACATGGGAGCAGTAGGCGAAAAAAAGAGTGTTCGGATAATAGGTAACTATTGGCTAGGCCTTAGCCTTTTAATGAAAAATTCTGAAAAAATTCAAATGAATAAATCATTTTGTTGTTTCCGCCGCCGAGCTACTGTTCCTGTTGAGTAAGACTAACTTGCCTGATTCTTATAACCTATTCTTGGACTCTACCTATGTTGTTGTCTCGTGTTTGTACCACTCTTTTAGACTTAGATTAGTACGGTAATACATTGCATTGTGGGTAAACCGCCAGTTTTCTTAATTTATTTAACGTAACTCTCCGTATTGGAACAAGATGACACCATCTTGCCTTCCTTTACAGTACAAAGATAGATTTGATGAAATATAACTTGAGAGTACCTGAACCAATCTATTATTTCCAAGATTTGCTATTTGATCAACACTATAATCAAATGGAATTTTGGGAAACAAACGAAGAGCCCGGTGTTCCTTTTTGACCAGAATTAGGTTCAAATTTAGTTTTTCGTAATGTTTTCCTCTTATTTTCACTTCTTGAAAACTTTTGGCAACAGCAGTTATCCCTCTAGGACCACCAATCCTGATTCCAAATTTTCATTAATCCAGATTTTAATAAAAGGATGTTTAAAAAATATATATTTTAAATTTATCGATCTATTCCTCTCGCTTGTTAGGGTATTGGGGACGGTTCGTCAAATGTGGGTTGGTGCTTAAAATGTATTTGATTCGAAGATCGTGAGTGTTGATATGCAAGAAAGGTAATTTCCAAAACAGTAAAGGTAACCCTCCACAGACATTACATGCGCCCGTGGCCACCCCCCATACATCAAACCTTTTCTAGCTCTTACCCAGACTAGTCGTTTCTTTTTGAATGGCTCGTGTGCCAAGTGAACGGTCAGTGGATTCGCGTGTCTTAGATTATATTCTAGATAGTCGTCAGACAGTGCTGGATGCTGAAACTGAAGAAAGAGAAGCTCTTTCACCTGAACCCTTAGAGCAAGGTGATCGAACCAGGTATAACAGGGTACGAATATCTGAGAGGGCCAAGACGAATGGAATGGACGAATGTACCACGTGGTGTGGAGCATGCTCCACCAGCTTCTGTCGAAGCGGATATCTAACCTCCTTCTTACGGCGAAGGCCATTTGAATCACAACGCTCGTGTTTCCCCCTTATAGATGGCGTGTCAGTCCCCTCCCTTGTCGCTCTATGCCTCCCGTCTGCACCCCTCGCGTTGAGTCTTGCTCTTATGTGTGCTTCTCTCGCTCTTTTACGTTCGATTGTTCTATCGAACGCCATTCTCTCTTAAGTCCGGTAAATCATATTAATCCCGTGTTTAATGTATTTACTAAATTATTGTTCGTTCGTTTAACAGTGTTTGAATGCACGCTGTCCAGTCTCTTTGCTTATTGTATCGCAGCTGCGAGTTGCCCATTCACTCGTGGTGCTGACGTCTTTTCTGTTTTTTCTCTCCCTTATTCTCACTCAGGCTTTGCTTTAGAGCCAAGGGCTCAGTTGTTGTTTGCTCATATCTAAAGTTTGGCACGATCTGTCTTGTGAGCCCATTATAGTTTCCCACCCCCCATTAAGGTAACGATCGTGTGCTCTTGTGATCCCAAACTCTATTTATAAACCCCCTTTCTTTATTGGGCAGCGTGTTTACATACACAAGCGAAAGCAAGCCCAGTCTTGAGTTCATTCTTTAATTCAGTGGGGTCAGACATACCCGTCTCACGTAACTCGCCGTTACACTCCTGCTCCAAATCCGATGGGTCCTCAGGGGAGAGACGATACCGATGGCGCACGTCGATCGCAACGGCTACGCGTGCGTTCGAGATCACGTCCTCGTTCTAGATTACCTGTTAAGTAGACGTTGATCCCCAGCAAAGGAGAGGTTTGGTAGCTCCCCCACGCCGACGAGAAAGGGCCGGTTGTCTTGCCCCTTCTCAAAGAATCGAAACGTGTCATTGCAAAAGAAATTACAATGGAGCTCGGTGGTCTTATGACGAAGGGCATTCCATCATATGATTCCAAAACAATGCAAGAGAAATTTGGGGTCGAGTTTGACCAAAATTCTTTCTCTATTAATCCGCCTCGCTTGAAGAGGAAACCACGCGCAAGTCGGTTGAGGCGTCGGAGAAAGTCTGGCTCTCCGCCCAATTTAAGATAATGGATATCGCTCCACCATTAGAGATTGGCAGAGATGGAAGAACAAAGGAAGCTGGACCGTACGTTCCAACAATTTGAAGAAACCGCTACTCCAGGATCGTCCTCAAGTTCAGCTCAACGTGTCAGAGGCTGTGGAAACAGTTCACGCGGGAGAGGACGCGGCCGCGGTGGTAATAGAGATCGCGGATGCACTCAAAACTACGATTCAAACTATACTCCAAAACTGCAGAGGTGTAAGAGATTATTCACTCTCCTTTATCCATTTGTGATTCACACATTGGTGCTAGGATTAAGTTTTTTGCCTCGAATATGAAAACTATCACTTCTTGACACTTGGGTCCTAGCGAGACACTTGTGGTGTGCCTCGCTCGGGGTTGAGCTAAGTACGGGAGATGATGGCGAAAAGCGACTGAGGGTAGAAGAATGCTGATGTTGACTGAATGTAGAAGAAAAGTGTAGGCCTATATAAGGCGAAGTTGAACAATAGGTCATGGATGTTGGTCTGGCTACAGTAGATATTGATTTTGTTTAGGGGGGGGGGGCAATAAGTAAGGTCAATAATACTAATAAAGGGGGAGAATCAGTTCGATGAACTGATAAGAACCGATGGCAAGATAAGATATGCAGTGATCGGAAAGTCAGTGTGTGACGGACAGTCAAAATTGACGTTAGGTCTGACTTTACGTCAAAATTGACGTTTACGTATTGTAACGAGTGTGAATTCCCTTCCCTCATTTCTAACCCTTTCTCCCTCAGTTTCACCCCGTTTGTTCGTCCCCTACCCCTTTTTCGCCTCTGGTCAACTGATGTCTGCGGCTAGTCAGTCGGGCTTTGGCTTCGGTAGCGTAACATCTCCCGCTCCGATTGTTTAACATCTCCCTGCCCGGCTGAAATACAGTTTAGTTGGCCCTAATGGCTCTCGTTTTTTTGTTCTTAATTTATTTCTAATCGTAACATTTGGTGGCAGCGGCGAGATCAGGCCTCAGAAAAGTTAAATTTCGTATTTAACTGCCTGCTCGAACTCATCCATCCCGTTCGAAAGTTCTTGGATCTCGTCCCTAATTGCCTTTTCTTGAGTTTCGTCACCGTTTTGAGTGCTGATTTGACTTGTCTATCGATTCCGAATTTCTGAAAGTGTTTGTGGTGTAGTTTTGCTAGCCCCGACAAGGTGCTCACTCACGTGGCTTCATTTCGTCCCTCGGCCATCCTCATTTTCATCCCTCGACATCAATTGCATCCATTTATTTTCGAAGATGATTTTCATCCCACTTTATTTGCCAGTCTTTCAGCTCTTGGCTGATGTAATTTCGAGGGCATTGAATCATTTTTAATGGTCGGACAGCCTCCTTTTGTCTCGTCTTTTGCTGCGCTACGAATCGAGCCGAAGAAATTCCCTTCCCCTTTTCTTCTCCCGCCATTTTTGCCGTTCGAGATTTCGACCATGAAGACGTTCCTGGAGTCGGCTCAGCTCGGCGTTTTTAATGTTTCCACTGATCTTTAAATTCGAGAGCCCTGTCATTTATTGAACTCGTCGATTTTACGTTAGTCTCTCGTTTCGAGAGGTCTGCGTATTTTAACTACTGCAGTTTGGAGTCACCTGATCGATGGCGTAATGGCTTCATTTGTGCAGTCAGGTTGAAGAAGTAAGGTGGCGCCCGGACGTTAACGCTGGCATCTCGATTCGTTCGGCCGCGTGTGGTGTCATTTGCGATGCCTTGCTTGCTTTCTGTTGTAAGTCCCTGTGTGATTTTGTTTTGATTCCTGTGATGTTCGAGTTTGTACGGTTTTGAGTTAGTGCATTTGTGTTGTCAGTTCGGTATTCGTCGCCAAGAGAGCGCCGAATTTCGAAACACGCTAGTCGTTCGACGACAAAAAAAAGCGTAATTTGTTTGGTCATTCTGTTCAACTTTGACGAGTGTAATTTTCTTATGTGTGAATGTTTGAATGTTCGATAACCGACGTCCCTGACTGAAAATGTGTTGCCTGCTTAGTTTTTGTTCATTTTCATGTTCGTTGCCCTTTTCCGTGTCGCACTTTCCTGAAATTTTCACAGTCCGTCGGCTTGAGGAAGCCGCCGGAATAGGTCAGGAAAGGCCGAATGTAACGAGTGTGAATTCCCTTCCCTCATTTCTAACCCTTTCTCCCTCAGTTTCACCCCGTTTGTTCGTCCCCTACCCCTTTTTCGCCTCTGGTCAACTGATGTCTGCGGCTAGTCAGTCGGGCTTTGGCTTCGGTAGCGTAACATCTCCCGCTCCGATTGTTTAACATCTCCCTGCCCGGCTGAAATACAGTTTAGTTGGCCCTAATGGCTCTCGTTTTTTTGTTCTTAATTTATTTCTAATCGTAACAGTATGATGTTGACTGTTCGCCCAAAAAAGACGTGACTTTTACGTTGACTTTTGACGGGTTGTTTTCAATTTTTAACTTAACACTGGGAAAGTCAACTGGCGGTTTGTTAAACACTTAGCCTCTATGATTCTCTTTTGTCTATTTTGCCAAACTACGGAACCCTAAAACGCAAGTACAAAAATTTTGACGTAATTTTGACTTTTTACTGACTTAAAGTCAGAAGTTCTGCGTTTTTTGTGACTTATGACGTTGACCATGACGTACCAATTGTCGCTTGACTGATGACTTTTGACTGTTTCCCATACGTCACAACTTTCGCATGACTTTCCGATCACTGAAGACATGCAAGGACGATGACCTTGATAAGAAAGTGAAAAGAGTTCGGAAAACATGTTGTCGATGAATAGTGTAAAGAATAGATCGCTATGGTGAAAGTAGGTCGGAGATTTCCGACAATAAACATTCATCGCTCAATGTTATCCACCTCCGCGCCATACTCAAAATACTCAAATATTCACGACAACGTACAATTCGATTGATTGCTCCACCACGCGTTCCCATGTCATTTAGTGGGAATTAAGATAAATGAACTTCATGGACACATGTTGAAAATGGTGCCGTCCAAACAGAGGTATATTCCAACCGACTTGCCGTTATTGACGAGCTCGATGACGAGTCGGTTCACTCTTTACATTTTAGAGATAAAGCCATGTGCCATTGTAGCACTGCGTATTAACAATTTAGCAGTAGACCATAAGGACTATTGCTTTAACACATCTACAATATTGGAAGGCGGAAACAAAAAGTTAAATTAATAATTCTTTTGAAATATGGGTAATGAGAATGTCTTCATTTGACGGGAAGGGTGATGACATGACTCTCAATGTAGTGTGGGTGAGTAATTCGTTGTTATTTGTGTTTAACTTATGGCTCATGTCATCCTAGATTCCCGTAAGTTTTAAATTATATTTAAACTGTACATGGGGAGCCAGTGGGGCGGCCGGTGGGGGCGGAACCCCCCCCCCCCCCCCCCCCCCCCCGAAGGGAAACAACCAACTTCACGATTGTATCCAGTGCCGGTTGTGCTTCGGAGCTCCGCATTTGCACTCAACACAAATGTGTCGAATAAATGAAATCGCGCTTGCGCGCGTAAGTAAAGAAACACAGTTAAACACGAAAAGGTGCGTGAAATTAAACAATTTTTTTTATGTATAATTGTTTGGATTTAAAAGATAATAGAACTTTTTTGAATTTCGTAAAACGTGAACGACAACACGACATTTAGGTTGGAAACATGTCAAAAAGCGCAAGTTCTATCTTATCCGTGTACCTGCGCCATCTAGCGCATGTTCTAGGAACAACAGAGGCTCGTCCAACTCTGTATAGAATCCCTTCGGGAAACTGCAGTCACCCGCCCGCTTGCCCCGCTTTGCTGGGGCGGGTGAGAGATTCCCGAAGGGATTCTGGCTTCGTTAATTCCCCGTAGCAAATCGCAGTCGTTTAGCATTGACCACGAAAAAAGAAATAAAAGTATTAATGGGAGGAATGGAGACAAGAGAGGTATTGCAGGTATAAGCGATCAATTTGTTAGTACTATGTGCGAGGCAAATATTATTTAACGATTTGCGGCGAATATTGTAAAGTCATTGAGACATATGGTTCGTCAGTCTCGGCGTCATCCCACGTCTGGATACGTAGGTTACATTGTACTGTACATTAGCATATTTTCGTTCACTAATATTGAGAGTCTTTACGATTGTTGAGACCAGCGGAACTATATTCTAAATAGGAACGAATCTACGTGTGAAGGGGTGTTGTTGTTTGATGACTTATTGCCCAGTGGTAAAAAAGTAGCGATACATCTTTCAGAGATTTAGGTCTAAATGTGGTTCCAATTGGGGAAAATCGAGCGCTCCGTGCCGGGACTTGTCGTTCCAATCGGAAGTGGAGCTGCTTCAGATCTGCTACAGAGCTGCTCCACTCCGAAGTTGTTGCTCCGAAACGGATCAAGTTGTGACAATGGTTGCGTATAGGGGAAATTCCTTCTGCTCTTGACGTTGACAGACCAAGCCATATTTCCGAGCTAATAAAAGTGGTTGAAATTGTTCGACTAAAATGGTCGAAACTGCTCAGAGATAGAGCAGTTTCCATAATCCGGCTTGGAGCTAGCTCGCTCTCTTCCAGATCCTGCATGAGCGAAATTGACTGCATTTTACCATTGGAAAACGCCAATAGGTATACTTCAAATCTGTTTTAAAGCAGTAGTCTATAAATTTCGTAAGCCATTTATAAGGTTTTACGTAGTAGGCGGTCATTAGCCAGAGGGGCCATTTGTAAGTTGTATGAATACTACTCGGTTTACCATTTTCTAATCATCTGCCACCAAAAACCTAAAAATTAGTACATTTATATTGTCATAAATACGCGATATCGTGCCATCTAATAAATAACTCGTCCCACCATTCCATTTTTCTGCTGGCCGCCTGACCACCTCGTTCTTAGTTTTGTCCGATAGCAAAACGCTTCGCATTAAGATACAACACGCCCCCCCCCAGCCGTCTCTTTTTTGCATGTTTAACAAAATTTTTTCTATGCAAAGAATCTATAGCTTGCCCATCGCTCATAATATAGAAATTCGCTAGCTCCCCATTTGATTCCCACTGAATTGGTATAATTTTAATTAGATTTTTAGAAACTCATTGCCGCGTCGATGGATTCGGTTTTTGCGCAGAAATTGGTAGGTTTGAGAAAAGGGACAGTTATGTAGCGGTAAATTGTGTATAGGTCTGTTCCGTCAAGTCGACGGTGGCGTTAGTACATGTAAAGTAATTGTGACGAATGGCCTTCAAATCGTAGGGAGCCTACGTATAATTTTTTTATAAATCAAAAAGAAGTATTTCCCGATTGACACTGTGCTTGTTCGCTACAACTAATAATGGTCTCTCAAACCCAACATATCTCATGGTAATGGGGCGCAGCGTTTAGATTTGAAAGCGAGCTAAAAGAATGCCGTTTTTGCTTAATAACAACGAGAGATGGCGCTCAGACCGGTGGCAGTATTTGCCGACGATCAATCCCCAAACATTCATGTAACGCCGGGAAAAATGCACAGATGAAGCAGGTGTAAATGGTGAACAATCTGTGTATGATGCAATCCGAAAGTGATGCAGATGGAACGAGGAAATAACCATTGAAGGTACCAGTCCCGCAGAGAGTAGCCAGCGCCATCTACCGGGCACAGGCAAGTACCTCGTCCCACCCGTCGGTCCCCGCTTTCGCCTAGAATCCCTTCGGGAAACTTGGGGGAAAGTAACTTCCTTCTTGTCGGTCCGATAAATCGGTAGAAGCCCTCGGTTCCCCCCTTAAGGTGGGAGACACTCGGGGATAATTTACGTATTGCCCCCTGTAAAAATATGCTAATATTGACGGACCACTTGACAGAAAATAAGTGAATAAAATATGAGAATAAATATATCAACGAGAGTTGGTACAAAAGAAATCGCTAGTCGGGGGCGAACGTCTTCTTGCAAATAAATTGTTGTAACGTGTGAGAATCTTCCTGTTATTTTTTTTAACTATTACTCGAATGTGTCTTGTGTATTAGGTTAGGTATTAGATTAACGTGTAGGGCTCAATCTCATTTAGAGTTTTGCCAGACGGTCTGCATTAGCACTCCATAACTACACGGCTTTTTCAGCGAGTGGGTACGTAGGCATGGGAACAATGCAAACGCAGGATCACGGGCATAGTCAGAGGCGAACCCAGGACCTCGACTGTGGTAGCCGACGCCCTAGCTCACATGGCTACACCTCCCCGTGTCTTGTGTATTATAAATTCTAACTTATTGGAAGCATCGGCATCTCCCAAGGTGAAAATCCTGGTAAATGGTCCCAAATTACTGTCAACATGAAAAATCATGTAGTTAATTACAAACCTTGGTAATTAATCACATATTTTTTACCTTTTAACTAGTTACGTGATTTACAAGATTCCCTTCGGTAATACCTTTGGGTTAAAATAAATTTCGGATAAACTATGCAATATATGTAGGTCTATTCTTAGGTTATGCCTATGCTTATGCCTATACTTATGCGGAAATGAAACCTAAGGAAAGTTTTATACCTTGTAAACCTTGAAAATGTATACCTGAAATATGCCCCCGTGTACCGAGATCGAGTACCACACACCATATTTTATTGTATTCAAGCTTTGACATTATTTTCCAATCTGTTAACTGCTGTGGTCAAGTGGTTAGAACGTTGCGCTGGAGTTCATAAATGGCAGGTCAGACGTTCGATACTGCCAGATGACATTTAGAAAAAATGCCTTTAATGCAAATCAAAATCGAAACCAGGTGGTTATAAATGCCACAAAACATCCATCATAAATCGGATAATGATATGGATTAGAGACAAACGGTAGCAAACTAATAACTCGCCAAGACGGTAGCATCTCCTACAGTTTATGTTTCATAAGAGTAATCAGAATATGTAGTAGGCTACATTTAACAAATTACCGACGAAGGTCTTGACTTCACAATATCGTCTACCAATTGTGTGATGTATGCATCGGTTGAAGCATGAATCGTATGTTTTATTAATAGCTATTTTTTAAATCCTTGACGCATGAAACATACGGTTTCTCACATTAAACGTATATTACTATAACGTACTCGAAAAAATGTTTAAAGGTTATCACCGAAATCGGTTAACGTACAGTCTTGCACGCCATCTAACATTCCGGCGGAAAACAAAATTCCTCGCATAAACGTTAGGAAAGCAAAACCACATCGGTTAGGTCGGTTAAAATCGGTTATTAACGTACAAATCTTATTCCGCCATCTAATAGCCTGCCGGAAAACTAAATTTTCTCATATAAACGTTTGGAACCTACCCTAGACCCATCCCTTTCCTTTCTCAAGCCCCCCCCCCCAAAAAAAAAACAAGATCCCTGCCGTGAAACCTTCGGGCCTATATGTGGGGTTTTTAATAGAGTACCAATAAAGCTTAAATCCATTTTTGTAGCGTTAATTTTATGGGTTTATATTTAAGCGTTAAGATTTAGGTTATTAAATTACTCTGTAAATGAGCGGGGGATAAACAATATTCAATCTTTAGGTAGCAAAGGGAGGATCTCATTTTAAGGTGAAAAATGAAAGTTTGTTTTTTGGAACTACTTATAATCAATCCCCCTTTAAAATAACCTTTGCTTGGTTTACTGGCTCAACATCTGTTTTACTTAAAATGAGGTAGCCATATCGATAACGCTTCGAGCGCCCATCACTTGATAACAAGGAGATACGAGTTCGATCCTGGGCAGCGACATATCAATAAAGTCTATCAAATTTTACTTGCTACCTGTAAGTGAAACAAAAGACGGGCAAAAAACTAAGACTAAAACAAAAGACAGATGGAAAATGTGCAAGCGATAGTCCACGCCATCTAATGAGGGAGAAAACGCGGCTAAAACAAAAGACGAGTGAAAAATTAGTCAACGATAGTCCACGCCATCTAATGAGGGAGAAAACGCGGCTAAAACAAAAGACGAGTGAAAAATGTGCAAGTGATGGAAAAAAAAACCCTAAAAGCCATCTGTTGAGCCAGGCCGTAACGAATTTTAGAATTAAACCATTTAGAGTCCCCTAATCGCCGGAAGCTACGGGAACTTAATACCTTCGGTATATTCATAAGAATGAATATTACCCTCAGGGAAAATGTAAAATGTAGTAGTTGAACCATTATTAAACCATAGAATGATAAACCATTCTTTTATTTTATGAACGAAATTGTCCTCCGTTAGTGAGTATTGTTACGTTTCTTTGTACTGGCCCTCAAATGGTAGTCGAATGTCGCCTTTAAGTTAAAGCCAATCGAGCCGCGGACTTATTATTTTAAAAGCCCGTCAACCCGATGGGCTGTCACTGTTGGCTACTAACACTACTACACCCAACCAACAGTGCCCACAACCCAAGAACAGGATACGAATTAACACTTTGAGAAATAGACGAAATAGACTTAGTCTTAAAGCCTCGTCCAGACGGACACTTTTTACGGGAAAATTACGGGAATACGGGGATACAGGAAGAATACAGGAATACAGGAAGCTTATTTTGTTACATCCACACGGGCCATTTTTCAGATCCGTAACGTCTGTATTCCTGTATTCCTGTAATTCTGTAAGAAAAAAAGTTTGAAATGTTTCAAACTTTTTCCGTAAGCGAGAGCTTCCGCAAGCTGAAAATAGGAGCTGACCAATCAGAATGCAGCATTTCGTTTGAAATTATCTCAAGTAGTGCAACAGCATTCGTGGCTGACATTGGCTTTTCTTGTGTCAATGCTTGAAATCCGTATTTTATTCGTTAATGAAATTTCTGACCGTGTGAATCACAATCGATAAAATTTAAAATAGCATAACCGTATGCCCGTATGCCCGTATTCCTGTTTTTCTGTAATTTTCCCGTAAAAAGTGTCTGGACGAGGCTTAACTTAACTTAAAATTAGAGCGAGGAAAACACAATGTAGCCAATCAAAATCAGAATACGAATAGGGGGATCGAATCAATGGGAAACTGGCCAGAGGTAACCTTAATAGAGAGGAAAACAACGAGGAGAGAATACGGAGGCCTGCTTCCTAGCTTGGTTGAAAACGGACTACTTAAACGTTGGCTGGATTCTTTCTGGTTTAGCGTAGACGTTGAATATATGACGGTAGGGGTTGGGGACATTTCTTTATCAACACTTAATAATACGTGACAGTATTGTGCTGAAAAATTTAGGCCTAAACGTTAGCCGGAAGGTTTTCAGATCTCCAATACGTATTGAGATGAAAATGAAAACCCTAGTTTTATCATTGTCGGTTGTGTTTCGGAGACGTTAGAAGGTAAATGTGGCTAACAGCGGTCTTCTGGATGATCCCTTAAATTATATATAATTACGGAGTTCTTTGAACGGTAACACTGTTTTGGTTGGAAGCTACTGTTTCGAAAACAGTATTGCTTAATGTGACCGTATTAACTAAACCGTATTAACGGGAAAGCAAAACCTCGGGTCTATATTGGTTCGGTGTGATCGTCTGTGAAACAGAAGTTAATTTTATTTCGCTACGTCGAATTTGTCGTTGCCAATCCGAATGTATCGAAAACAAAACACCGTTTCGAATAACAGCGAAACTTGTAAGTTTTTTTTTAGTTTTTTTTTGTCTACCTGAATTAATGATATTGACTAAATAACTCGAATGTCAAAGCGTGCAACGTATTGAATGAGTCAGCGGACAGTCACAGATTGTTCAAAGCAAAACCTGTTGTTGGTTGACCACCCTCCAGATCCCCAGATGGTTATCACTGGTTGGATTCATTTGCATATAGAACAGCCAGATACAAGACATTCGATGAAGTAGTTGATTACGTTTGGCTTGACCGCTTTAGATGAGGGGACCTCGAACTGACCGATAAGGTAGACCAATGAGACATGTTTCGGTTGACGTGATGAATTGAGCATTGTCCCCTGTCGTACGTGAGCTTGTTCGACAGCTATTCGTTTCTTCGTATTTATTTCCCGCTGTCCCCTGCTGCCAGACTTGTTTTTAGTCATCTCCGTTTCTCTTTGTCTATCGTATGGAATGGTTCTTCCCACTGCTACTCATTCTCCTCTTATTTCTTTTGTCCCCCTCTCACTCTTCCAATCTTGTTTGGTATTTTGTTTTGTTTTGTACAATTTTCCCATTCACCTGCCACATTTCGTGTGGAATCGTAGTGTCCCTCCAACTTTTTAATGCTGCAACTATATCGATACCAATCTATATAATCAGTCAGTGCATCACCGTCCCAATTCAATTAAAACTTATACCATACAGGTTGCGTTTTGAAAACTCTGTAGCTTAACTAATTTGTGTGAGAATACCCGACCAATCTCAGCGGTTCAATTTAAAAGTCAACTTGTGCGCAAAATACTCAAGCTTGTTGAAATGGAAACAAGAAATCGCAGAAATGTAATTTGTGCACGATTCACTTTGTTGCTAGTTTCGATTTCGAAAGATATTGGTAGTTGCTGTAAGCATTGAATTCATTAATTCTCCTTTTGTTTTTCTCTGACGAAATGGCCATGAAGAAAGAGAATAAATTAATATAGATTGATGTTGGATTGTTTCTTCTGCAGCGGCATCGGGTGGTAACCTTGGTCAGCTTAAAAAAGAAGAATCACTGTTTGAATACTAACTAACCGTCGTTGAACCAACTCCCTGTTGTTTCTTTCTCTCATTTCTTTTCCCTTTATTTCATCGGTATTCCTTTTAAACTATTTTGTGCTATCCTTTCGTCTCATTCTTTCTTCTTCTTCCAACCTTTTTTGGTGGACGGTTGGCCCGCAACATAACGTGATCTTTCTTCGTTAGAGAAACGAACCAGTTTCACGGCACACAGCACTGTGTGTAAGTCCCTATTCCTAATCAGAAAAACGTGATCTCAAATTGAACAGTAGATCTGAATGCTCTCTGTAGGTACTACGTGGACGTACGTGGAAGAAAATTAATTCGAAATGCGTTCGACTAAACCTCCGATCGAGACCCGAATGCCATTGGTCTCTCTGCCTTCAAGGCTTCTCTTTCTACTCCTTCAGTCGTCGTACCCGGTCGTAGCGCATAAAATAAAACAAGTGTGATGAAACGCTGTTTGGTTGCTTCTTCACGAGCTACGTTCAGGAAATTACCAAGTGTTCCCTAGTTAACCAACGTATTGACAATATTTATGTTAATGTCTCCTTTAAAAGTTTAATTTGAAAGAAACGGACAGCTGGTTAAGGCTCGGCCTCGGGAGGCGGCGGCTGTGAACACGAAAACTTTGGGAAAATGTCTTTTGTTTTAAACCTCGCTGAACCTTAAATCCCATGTCCAACTCGGTTTTCAGTGTCCTATCGCGCCCTCTACTTCCCCTGGACGAAGCTAAAACTAATGACCCGTGGTCGGCTGACTCCTCTCTCTCTCTCTTTCTCTCTGCTTCCCATATCAGATACAATGATGATGCATGACAACAGGGTATGCGATGAAACTTGGTAGAGATTTATCTGATGGGACGAATACCAACTCGCCCTTTTCTCGTCCTCGTCGTTCTGCTTCCTCATTCGTCCACGTCCACTTCTCTCTCTCTCTGATCTTCCGAAACTGTTTGGAGACTGAAATAAAGGGAAATGTCTAAGGAAAAAAGAAAGAAAAACATGGCTGATGATGCCTTGGCAATCGGCCAGATCCGTCTTGGAGTTCGATATTTTAGGAGCGGAGAATCGAATTTGACACGTGCGCTTCTTGAGTTTTCTAGTATCTGTATACCAAAATGGGGAAAATGAAAACTAAATCCTGGTAGAGTGGCAGCTGGTAGGCCGTTTAGTCGAAAGTTAACACGTGTCATTGCGTATGCTTACACATATTTAATGTAAGGACCCCCACAAATAATGCATTAAATAATCCGAAATTCGATTTTTCGGCATTAGCCAGTTTTCTTCATTTATATTCTTCTTAATTTTAGTTGCCTTCGTGCTACGGGATATCTCTATACTTACCAATATTGGAAACGGAGCCATATCCCGCGATTCTGTGGCTCACTCTGAGGGAAAGTTGTACTGTATGTGACAAAGTGACAATTGCATTGGTAAACAAGTTCACATGCAGCGACTTGCAGCGTGCCCACTGCCAAGGCGACCTGCTGTTGAGCTGTTCAGACTTGGCTCTCGTCATTCAACGTTAGCCGTTAGCTTTATGTAATGTCCCGGACTTCAGGGATTCAACTGACGCCTTCGTCCTTTTGATCTTGTGTGTACTACTGTACTGTCATGAAGAATATATATATATATAAGGGACACAATTTCTTCGACTTGAACAGGCGCCGAAATTCTCGAGGGAACGAGGCCATGTTGGTGTTCCGATCCCATTGAAACGGGGCTTGTGTACGTACAAATGCACCGACTCCGACTAGACCCCTATATCTTGCGGCTTTCACGCATCAGACAAGTCTCTGACTTGCAAGATCCACTCGCCCGCTATGTTGACATAAGCTGGCGTGACTGGAGCCTAAAATTTACTCCCTGGGGGAGGCAGAGGCAGATGAAAGGCAATTTGAAGCCGATGCAGGATACGCCAAACAACAACTAAACGAGAATGAGGTTTTTTTTTTGTTTTTTTTCATTAAAAAACAATAAATGAAACAGCATGTGGAAATGTGTGACCATGTCTTCCGTTTTCACAATGAAGCGTTTGACGATCGGCCATAATTGTCTTTGACAACTGTACACTTGAAACCCGCATGTTTCGTCCAGTTTCATTTGTTGATATGAAGCTAAAACTGTGTCGTTGGAAGAGTGTCCCATCTTGTGTTGCATTTTTTTTAATGCATCGCCATGCACTTTAAAAACACTATTCGCCTACTAGCCTCAATTAGCAAGTGCATGCTAGTGATTGAGTGATGGGCAGAGGTCGTTGAAAGACTTGAGATGTGTAAATAAACAAAAGAGAAAGTGAATAAAATGAGAGAGAGAGAGACAGAGAGAGTAATATGAGCTTGCGCTGAGATGAAGGAAGCATCGAGAGACTAGGTTTCTACTGCTGCTGGTGTGGCGTTTATGTGTTTGCACGGCTGCTGCTAGTCTGCTACTGATGTAGCACTAGCAGCGGCTACAGCACATCCGGGTGTGAAATCCTTCCTCTTGTTTAGGGGAAGGGACTGAAGTGTCACTCCCAGCTCATGTGATTCGACTCTGTCGGAACAGCGTCCAGCAGATGAATCCATCAAGCCCCATTCCCAGCGTTTAATTTGCAGGGTGGCCATAATACCATACAGCCTTCATCAGTATAACCCGAACGAGAATGGAGGCAAATGTATATAGGCTATCCGAGCTCATAAGGGTTCCAGCAGACAGTAGACGTGATCTACAGATCGGTTCAAAAATGAAAATCGGCAAAAATTGATAATAATATATATCATCTTCGACCACATCCCGATCGGCACATCCTTGGTTTCACGGGTTTACTCGTTAAATTATTTAGACTTCCGCTTCAAAAACTGTTGGGTTTTTTCTTCTTATTATTTTTTCAAACTAGCTTCGATACTTTAATATCGTCGTCGCATGCAACTGCACGTCTTTCACAAGATTAGCAATGCGTTATCGCTTTGAGTCTTCCATCTCCCTCTTCACTGCGTTAGAATCGACGTACGTATGATGCAAGCATTGCAAGCTGTACGTAACTTTTTAAGTTGGGAAAACGTATTGGATGAACTAATTATGCTCGCACAAGTCGACAATGGCGACGAAAGCGTTTGTACTGTATTTATGAGCAGTATAGCAGTAGTAGTAGTAGTAATAGAGTGACCGATGAAGTTAGCCGTCAAATAGGACGAATATGAACATTCCACAAAGTGACATTTGTGCGAAGCGTAGTGATTGCTCTATTAATCGATACCCAGCTGGATTGTCGACTAGCTGGAAATTCACATCTCGGCAGTTGACTCGAAACTAAATGATGTATTCAGTGTGTGGATGAGCAGTAGAGCTGGCAGAGAGAGAGAGAGAGAGAGAGAGAGAGATGGAAAGTGGAGACGGATGGAATCAGGAATCCCTTTGAAGCGCACTTCTACTGAGACTCGCTATCAACTGTCTCTCCCTCCCGTCGACGAGTCTTATGTGTAATATACAGTACGTATATATATATTATAAATACGACACGGGTTAATCTTGCTTCTATAGTTGATCAGCTGCTGCTGCTGCTGCTGCTGCTGGATCCGGCTCTGGATCCTAGCACTAGCTAGCTACGGCACATCCTGCGTTCAGCCGACATTCAGTCTTCAGTCAGTCAGCACTCTGTCAAGTTCTCCTGGTGGTAATCAACTCTACACTCGGCTAATTCGTTTTCATTATCATTCGCCACCCCGCCATCAACTACCCACCCAAAACCCCTCTTATGACTGCATTAGCCATGCTGGCTTAGGTTTCCAATCATCTCCCTCCACTCTGAGTCACGGATTATCAAGAGAGAAAGGACACGCATCAGAAAACGAAAATCGGAAGGGAATCCGGGCGGGGCAGCAACATCAGCAACAGCAGAAGCAGCATCAATTCACCCGAGGGGTAACCTAACAGAACCATATACATATAATAATAGAGAGGTAGCCGAATTAAAGTGAGGGGGGAGGGTGGATAGTATAAAAGAGAGGGACGAAAAGAAGAAGGGACACACACACATACACAAAAACCCAGCGACCCGTGTGGCTCACCCGCAATCTCCCCCCTCACTCACCATCCTCTCCTCTTCATCTTTGTCGTCGGGTTGCTCGAACTTCTCCTATTTCGCCGCCCCCTTTACGTGCCCCCCTCTCTCTCTCTCTTTCCCTCTCTTAGAACAGCTATTGAAACGCACCATCTCTGCCCCGACTGTCCCTTCCCCCCCCCCCTACCCTCCTCTTCTCTCTCTTTCCTTTTATTTATTTTTTTGTATTTTTTTGTGTATTTCCTTCCTATGAAATGTAACGATCGAAACCGGGTAGCCGCGGAGGCTAGCTCCACAAAACCCCAAGCCCCAAACCGTCGGTTCGGCCCGCTTTCTCACTCCCTCCGGATTCCTTTTGACTACAGAACCGTATCAGCCGCTCCATCTCCTCCTCCTCATCCTCCTCGTCCTCCTCTTCCTCCTATACAGACGTACACACTACACAGCATTTAAAGGAACATACAGTGACAGAGCATCGTATCCCACACTTGCTTCTCGCTTCTCGCTAGGCTGCTTTCCGCTTCGGTTTCCTCATCTCAGCTCTCTTACAGTCATCTAAACAACAGATTTCTCTAATGCCATCGAAGCAGCTCTGGGTTTATCAGTCCCAACTGATCCTTAGACGTGCCGTCTGTAGACCGTATGTACATGTGTTGGAAAATGGACAAATGGTGAAAGGCCAAAAGTGACCCATCCGGACCCATCTTATTACCTAATGACGTGCCCTTGCTCCGCCTTGGTCTCTATCGCCTTGGTCGAACCGGGCCAAATCACACGCAACCATACGGTCAGACTTTCAAACATCGACTTGACAAAACCATTGGCCTACACAAAAACAAAGGCAATCATCCTACAAAGGAAAGTAGTACTTCTTCAATTGACACTGGAGCTAATAACGTAGTCCTACGTTATCATCGAATGAATATTTGTATAATGATGTAACATTGCCGACGCCAGTTGCTGACGTTTAGAAAAATGATGCAAATGGTACGGTACCAAAAAGTTTGTGTCACCCTAACCGAGTTCCTTTCAGGCTTTCACCAACATCTGCTCAAATCTAGCTGTCATCGAGCCCATTATGAATATCGACTTGACTTTGCCCATCAATGTTTCGCTGTAGGGCCCATCAGTAGGCAAAAGTTGATTGGTGCTTTGGTGGTGGACTGGCGGGAGACGAAAACGAAATCGAGAGATGTATAACCAGTGTATATAACAGATTATAAGAGTAGCCTACGGTAAGGTTGACTGCTGCTGCTGACTCGTCATTAGATGGATTGGCAGTCAATGAAGAATAAGAGACATTGAAGATAATCATCTAAACCCGGCCATATACTTTTGCCTTCCTGCCTTTGCCCTTTTATCGGCACAGCCAGGGATTGAACCTGATTTCGTACTACTCGTACGTATCGGTGGGTCCACGGTAGTCCGAGGCTCGAGGCTGACGAGCGGGCAAGAAAGTTGACCAGTCAAGTCACGTCGTCCGATTGGCTGCGACCGACGCAGAGTCGCGCGCGCGCGCGCGCGCACGCACGCACGCCTGCATGCATGCACACGCACAAATTTAGAAGAGAAAAGAAAGAGACAGCCCGAGCTAAAAGGATAAGGCAAAGGAAGGAAAGAGTCACAGATTTGTTGCTCCGAACCCGCGAACGGATCGTCTCCATTTTTCATCGGGTCGTGGCTGCTGCTGACTCTCGACTCGTCGCTCGACTCTGTTCGCTTCGGACCGACCCTAACCCGGCCAGCAGCATCCACTGCTTCAGCCTCTCTCTCTCTCTCTCTCTCTCTCTCTCTCTCTCTTCTTCTCTCTCGGAATAAATGTCAAAAGCGTTGCTGGCCTTTGAACTGTCACTGACTGACTGGTGCCTGTACGACTGTACCTGTGCATGCCAATGACAACGACTAATGATACATCTAGCCTTTTGTTGAGAAATCTGTCAGCACAGATAAAGGTAGATACAGAAGATGGTCTCCTACTGCATTAAAGGCCGGCCGTTCTTCGCCTTCCGTAGTCCATACGATGATCACCCTCCGATAAGTTGATTTCGTCTTGCCGTCAGTCAGAGACGTCAGCCCAGGCCAGGCCCGATGGTCAGGCCGCTGCGTATCCATATAGGCCTACTCTATAACTCTAATCCATATACTATACGGTAGGCCGACTGTACGGTGTTACACTTGGAGAGAGGAAGCTGTGCTGAGCGGTGCTGAGGAGTCAAGCTATGGCCAATCGGTCACATTACCCGAGCGGATTGCCTTTCCCCAGTTTGGTCGATCGGTCAAAAGAAGCTGACGCAGGGAAAAAGAATTTCTCCCGATCGACACTAAACGATTGCTGGACCAACTTTTTGTTGTTGTTGGGAACCCCTGGTCCCTGGCCCCTGCTCCTTTCTATTTCTTCTTTCCCTCCCGTGTGTGAGACTGCCAGTGCCGAGGGCCGTTCACGTCCAGTACTGTACTACACGTAGACGTAGACGTACACTGTATACGGTACTGCAAGGGTAGGGTACACTGTACGGTATTGGTTCTGTGAATCGGTGCTGTAGCTGCGGACCCCACTAGTGGCCACCAGGGAGTCGTTCGACTCCACAATCGAGACGCCGCGCTTTCAACCCAAATACAAGTTTCGTGTTTGATCGCCGCCTCCGGTCGCCTCTTATACTGAATACTGGCACTGCAGAAGTGGTGCGAGCCGATGAGCCAGCAGCGACGTTATAACACATCTAGAGTCTTTGCCTCTTTGCCTCTTTGCCTCTTTGCCTCTTTGCCTCTTTGCCTCTTTGCCTCTTTGCTGTTCCTGTTGTGCTGTTCTCTATTGTCAGCACATCGTCTCCCCCTGTTTAGAAACAATACATGTCCGTAGTGTTTCTTCTCCTCTAGACGGAGGCTAATACGCAAGGCGGGCAAGCCGGCAAGGGAGGGCAAACGAGGGCAAAGGCCAAAAAGGCCAAAAGCCGAAAGGAAAAAGAAAAGGAAAAGGAAATAAAAAAGAAAACAATAGAGATCACAGATCACACACTGCAGATTTGTGCATTGCTTGGCGTTGGCCTCAATCAAAGCAACTGAGGAAATAAATTTGATTTGACTGACTGAAGGGCTGAAAACAAGACAATCGCCATTACGAACATATGAAGAGTAGCGACGCCTGAGCGAGACCAATGCGTTCTATTCGGTTAATTCTTTTCTCTAGGCCCAATCGCCAGTTACCGTGACACCATGCATTGCGAATTTGCGAATTTGCGATCGGCCAATTCATTCCCTCTCGCCCTTTCGCTTGACTTCATCACTCCTTACTGCGTTGTTGCCCTTTTCCGGAAACAGCGCCCCCCCCCCCAAAAAAAAAAGAAAAAGAAAAGAAATGATTACGCATAAAAAATAGAAGGCCACCGACATTGGGCGAATATTGCTCTTCTAATCGTACATCAGCGGCTAAAAACTCAAGTAGCTAATATAATATTAGCAATGAAAAGCAAAAAAGAGATAAAAAGAGAAAGATTGAAGAACGAAGAAGAAGAACGAAGCTTAGAGTTCTCAATTGAAAAAGGAGATTGTGCAGGATATGGACCACAAGGCCGACCGGAGATTATTTATGAGAGATGACTTGTATGTATGCAAGTCCTTTGCTACTAAAACAAACTGCTATAGGCCATAGGAAGATTGCCACTTTTCCTACTCTTAGAGTCTTAGTGGGAGTCATCAGCAGGATTTCGTTGACAAGTTCACATGTTCAGAATATTCACGTGTAATAAGATGTCTTGCATTTGCTCGAATGGAGAAAAAGACGGTACCCGAACGAACCAAGCAGGAAAGTTACTCCCTCGCCCAGTCACCCACTCAACTCACACATTGGATTCTTTCTTCTCGTCCACTGCTGTCATCGTGTCAAGCTCCCTTGGACAATGCAAATTGAGGAAGGAGTTTCCCAATCCTTACTTTTGTTAATGTTAGGTCAAAGATCATCTTAGCTGATGACGGCTAAATTCATGAATAATTACGTAATTTTCTGATCATTTGACAAGCATCATTTGTTTTGACAGTAGGCGATGCTCGCAGTGTCTTGTTTTGGTTACAGTTTCAAAATTGAAAGTCAGAAGAGGCAGGGATGGGTTTTTACAGAGTTGGTGAACCAGACAATTTCCCGATATTTGTATTAAAGCTTCGGTCTAAAATCGTTAGTTGTCGACTTGTACGACGAATTAATTGGTGTGAACGAACTCCGCCTTGGTCTATAAGTGAAACTAGGTTTATACAGTACGGTACCGTACGTACTAATCAAATGGGCAATTGCTGCTCAACTGAAATGGAGTGAGTACAGGCAATAAGCAATCAAATATCGATCTCAAGTGGTCTTTGGCACGTATGTATTTATTTCGTATTGTGTTGTGATCAAATATGACAGGGGCTCGGTACGAAAAACATTAGTCATCTAATGCTAACCCGGGCAGTGAACATGACGTCGAATAGCAGTCAAATACCGTACTAATATATTTTGTGTTCTGCCGATCGACGCTAGGCTACACTTTATTTTTCTTTATACAAGGGACGAGGGAGGGGTGAGAGGAAGGGAAGGAATTTTGCTGGTCGATACTTGCAATGGGATACTGTAAGCTTACGTCTTCTGATACGCATGATGAATAATAAAGAAAGTCAGTATGTAAATTATAATTAGCCAATATCATATAATTAGCCACTCGGAGGCTCCACTTTGTTGAGATTCGCTTTGTGAATCAAATGTACACGACAGACGACATACACGACATTATAGGAAAGAAATAGCTGCTTGCCAATTGCCATAGCCTGCGAGCGCGCGATCAACGCAAAGTCAATGTTTCCCCCATTGACAATTCTCTGTCTCTCTCTTCTTCATTCTTGGCTTCGTGTTTCTATGTTTCGTCTTTAATAAGGTCTCCACACGGTTTTGGCCTGGTTGACAATCGCCGAGGCTGGCGCTGTGGTCGTACCACTGTTGGTGTGGCTGCTGTTGGTGGGCGAGATGCTTGTCGTCGACGGAGAACTAGAACCACTTTTGCTGTTCTCTTCCAACGTCAATGAAGGTGTCACCTGGTGGAATGCTGATTTGGCTGATTTGGCCACACAAACGGGCTCGCTCTCGCTCTCCATCCTTCCCAGTTTCTCCTTCAGGCCGGTCGGCTTGCGTTCGCTATCCGTCTTGTTTTTGTTGGTTTCGTTCTGCTGCTGCTGCTGTTGTTGTTGTTGCTGCTGCTGCTGCTGTTGCTGCTGCTGCTGCGCAGTAGTCGGGGCCACACCGAGTGCCGTCGGCGGAGTTTTGTTCAAGCCGTGAAGTGAGTTGATGAGCGACGTCAACGGGTGGGCCATGTGAGCTGGACCCAGTAGTCGGGGATTGATGTTCAAACTCAAATTGAAATTGGGGTTGAGACCGTTGAGACCGTTGACACCACCGGAGACTGGCAGGGCGGGTAACAGACTGGGCGGAGGAGTCGGTAGCGGCACCGTCGGTGAATAAGCCAATCCGGAAGGCGGATAGCCGGCTAAGGAGGGTACCATGCCGTGTGGCGGATGTGACGCCGAGTTGGGCAACGAGACGGGCTGGCTGGTGTTGGAAGGCCAACTTAGTTCAGCTCTGTCTCCCACCGACGACGAATTGTTGACTCCTTGAAATATCAAGTGACAAATAGACAGGCAAGTAATACCACCGTTAGTCCTCTTATTAGTCGCACTGCCATTGCCCACTGCCACTGGCACCAAGACAATAATAAAACCCCAAGAGCCAAGACCAGCAGACGATTGAAACCGACAAAAAGGAATTACCGGCCCGACGATTATCGATTAGAGACTCTTTGAGCATTCGTGGTGGCCACCACTTGAACTATTTGCATGCTTGTTTGCAAGTTGCATGGTTTGTACCAATTGTGGTCGATATCGGTCAGCAGGATTTCCATTAGACTCGGTAGACTCGGTAGACTCGGAATATTCCGTAGTCCGTAGTCCGTAGTCCGTACTAAGAGAACTTCTGTCGGTTTCTTTCGTTTCCGGCGTTTCCGGCTGGTCAACAATTTTGGAACGTGATTATAGGAAGGACGAAAGGAGGATATCAAGGTAGATAGGAAGGATCGGGCTGGATGCAATTGAATTGCTGGTGTACAGTACCTTTGATGAGAGCAAGGGGGTCGGTCACTCTTCTCATGTGGTGGTGGTCCCAAGGTGGTGGACATGGTAGACTCGCAAGGTTCCCCAAATTGGCGCCAAACTGACCGAAGTGGGTCAAATTGGACAGGTTGAAGTAGGCTGGGTCGAGCCAAGGAGCTTGAAGTAAAGAAAACGGACCGAATGGTGACGGATGGCCAGCTGTAAATAGACGAGAGAGAAAAAAGGGACAAGCAGCAAAGTTAGGCCTCGTGATGATTTCTCAGCCCAGCTGGAGTCTGAATGCAGTCTGAATGGAGGAAATGATGAGACTGAGACGAGCAACGGTTGTATATACAACGAGACGAGACAGGAAGCTGTTTGCGTTGACGAGAGCCAACTAAGTTTCTGTTCATAAAGAAAAATAAGCGGCTGATGCCGCCAGTCCCGGCTGAAAACAAACGAGGGACTTTGTGTACATTCTCATATGTTCTCTGGCTAAAAGCTATATAGTCAAACGAGTAACGACCCCATCCATGTATGCCTGCCTCGTTCCATCTTCCTCTGCTCTGCTTTCCTCTGCTCTCCTCTCCGCTGCCATTTATTTTTCGAACGTGATTTTTTTGTTGCGTGTGCGTGTGCGGGTGCGGGTGTGTGTGTGTCTACGTATGTGTATGTTGTTGGGGGCAGCGGAGCCGCGGAGCCGTCCGCGAAGAAGAGCAAAGAAGAGCAAAGAAGAGAAGAGAAGAGAAGAGATGGTGAAGGAGGACGGACGGGCGGGAGGGAGGGAGGGAGGGAGGGGGAGATGAAGCTGCATCACTGCATCTTTGTTGTCGGCTTCTTTGAGGCTTAACCTTCTCTCGGATAAATAAACTCCTCGATCCGGCTTGACGGCAATCATGTCGGCCGAACCGTCTCGTCCGGGACGAGACGGGAAACTGGCAGGGGAGGAAAGAGGGAGGAAAGAAGGGGGAAAAAAGGGGGAAAAGCAAGACAACAAGAGAAAAGTTGCGAGCCGACCAACTCTACTGGTCGTGTACGTGTTCGTTCGTGTATACTCTGTGCGTGCGTCCTGTGGATTCGTGGGGCAACGAAACACACCCATCGCAAAGAGACAGAGAGAGAGAGAGAAGTAGAGAGAGAAAGAGAGATAAAAGAAAAGCGATGCCGGACGGAATGAGCAAGACGGAACGGAGCTAAGGGAGCAAGTCAGCAGGAGGAAGAGTCAAGACGGAGCAGGAGGAAGAGTACAAGTCAAGGCGGAAAGAGAGAAAAAGAGAGGAAAAAAAGGGAAAAAAAGGAAGGAAACGAGTCGAGAGAAAAAGAGTCGATACGGCCGCAGAGGCGACGGCAAGGGCGGCGGCGAGCGCGGCGGCAACGTTTTACATAGAAGGCGCGTTCGGCAGCTGCACCATACTTCCGGTGGTCCACCAAACAACATCAATCGATGTCGGCTGGCTCGCTAGCTTGGACGCAGCAGCCAGAGCAGCCAGAACAGCAGCCAGAACAGAAGCAGCAGTGAGAGCAGCCCCCCACCCGCTCTCTGTAATTTCTCTGTGATTTCTTTTGCCATCCCTCCATGACTTGCCTCGGTCCTACGTCGCCTCGGCTTATGTTTGTCTTTGTCTTTCTCTTATTAGCGGCCGTTTCCTATGGACCCATAGACTGGCTCTTTGTTGATCTTGGCTCTTCTTTATTGCGTCCACTAGACGTCTAGCAGACCAGCTCGATTCCTTTCCAGTTTCTCTTCCTCTGCCCGACTCTGCCCGGCTCTGCCACCTTTGACTGGACCGGCCGCTGCCCTCATCTTGGTCGTTAGATTTGCCGCACAGACCAACTCGAACCAACTTCACCGCACCACCCAGCGTCCACCCCCGCGTCGATTCCAATTGCTCGAATTCGATCTTGCCATGCGTCGGTTGTTCTCTTCTGGCGCAATCCAATCCGCCCTCTGCGTTTGCTTTGGGAGAGAATGTTGCGAGACGGGACGGGTCGGAACGGGACAGGACGGGGAGAGAGATGGAGAGAAAGAGAGAGCTGCTGTTGTTGGCTTGCTACTTTCTCAATGTAAGCGAATTGGTTGACGGACATGTAAAAATGCGGTAAGTCGGCAACTTACGTGACTTGGTGCGCGGTTCCCGGGGTCCGTCCACTGTCACTTTGATGGCTTTGTTGTAAGTGGTTACTTGCACCGGCGACGAACTGACGATGATCGACAGCGTGAAGCTTTTGCCTAGAAAATAAAGAGAAGAGAACAAGGACCCATGAATCAAAGGAAACGGAGCCGTGTCTCACTTGAGGTTAGGCCTCTGTGTCTCTTTAGAACTATACTGCTATGTCTAACTAATAGCCTACTACGGTAGTATCGTATATTACTAGTATACAACTCGGGCTCGTACAAGCGACGGTATGGGAACCCAAAAGCTACGGGATAGACGGGATAGAGATGGAGATGGAGATCAATTGCGAAAATGGTTTGAATAGTTGTAGTCTGGCAGTCTTGAGCTCCGACGACCGACGAGAGAATTCCGCTCTGGACATTGGCCATTGGCCACATTCAACATGCGCAATCGGTGATGATGGAATCGAGAAACTTGCTTGGCTGTATAGAGAATGTTCCATGAGAATGCACTTCTGATGCCCAGACGCTGATTGCTGATTGCAAGTGGCATTCGGCCCAAGGAGTTGACCGACGGGTAAATGGGAGCGTACTTAGGTGCCTCAAGTATACTCAAGTACTTGGCTAAAGTGACCAGATAGGGACAGGGAGGTGGATCCACATACTCTACGTATTCATAGTACGGTACTAATACTGTAATATAGGCCTACCTCTTCCCGATCTGCCGACAAAACGGAGATCGCTGAATTTGGCCACTTGGTTCTTCATGACGGCCGTGTGATTGCGGAGTTCGCAACAGTAGTTTTCGTCGTTGCCGGCCCGAATGGCGACGACAGTGCCGTCGGCGATTTCTCCAAGGGCCACGACCCGAAAGGCGACGGGCAGTGATTTGTTGGATCGCCAATGTGTCGGAAGGGCCGTGCACAGAAAGTACGGGCTGCCCGTCTGGATGAGCTCGCCTTGGTGGTCGACCATAGTGTCGAAGGCCGACGATGAGGAGGATGACGACGGGTGTTGAGAGCGTTCCGGCATTAGAACTTTGGTTGACATCCGGAGCCGATCGATCGGAATGGCCCAACCAACCGACGAGCCAACCAAAGAAGAAGAAGGAGAAAGAGATGGAGATGGAGATGGAGATGGGAAAAGAAGGAGAAAAAAGAAAATAGCCAAGTCACCAAATATGTAGCTTAGAGCCGAGTCGAAAAGAGGAGCGGGTGGGGGGAAAGGGGGGCGAAGGGGTCCGCAAGCGACGCGAATCAAAAGGGAGCGGGCGGACGCCGGGCAGCAGAGCAAACACACGCTAGCTATCGCCAGCTAGGATGTGGATGAGTTGAGGAGTCTGACCGATCCAGTGTAGCCACAGCGCAACTCTGTCACGCCACGCGATGACACTCGCTAGATTCCTTTTTCCCCTTCCGTCTTCTTTTCAGCGGCAGCGGTTCTCACTACTCGTGTGACTTGTTTTTTTTTTTTCTCTTCCCGATCTCTTTCTTTATCTCTATCTCTCTGTCGTGTGCGGAGCTTTTAAGTCAAAGTCGACGACGAGGACGAAGACGACGACGACGACGGGAGAGAGAGAGCTAGTAGCCGACGTCTCGGTTCTTCTTCTTTGGCTTTGGCTTCCCTTCTTCTTCTTCTTTTCTGCTTGGCCCCACTAGCCGAATGTTGGCTCTGGCCCAAATGTAGTGGTGGTCGCCCACTCGACTTGTTCGACGGCAGATCCTTCCTTCCTTTCTATCGTACCCAAACGGAACGGAGGAAGTATATTCCCCCAAAAAATGTCTAGTCGTAAAAACTCGGCGCGGCACACAGATCGATGCGGAAATCACAACTCGAGTCGAGTCTCGCTCCTTGGACTTGGATTTTTCTATTTCTTCTATTTCTTCTTCTTCGTTTCCCTCTTTTCCCTCTCTTCTTCTTTTATAACCGAAAATCACTAAGGTCCGTCAAGAGTGCCAGTCTCGTTGAGGGCTGCGGCAGGCAGGCACGGTAAATGATTCCGCCTGTTAATACGGCAAATAGGCCGCGCACTGTCGATGTAAAAAACGGTCGAGTTGGACACTGGCGAAAATTCCCGTCGGCCGTTGATTTGTTGGCGAAACGAGAAAAGAAATATAATGGGAAACGGATTCACTGTCTGTCGATGATTGAGCGCTCTATGCCTGTATCTGTATGGCGACGAAACGGAGGGCTGCGCTGTTGCGACGCGTCCTCCCAGCCAGGCTGCTGACAGCACACAACAGACAACAGAAGCCTGAAGCCCTGAAAACTCACTCGACGTGTGAGTGTGAGTGTGGAAAGGACTACGAGTAGACTCCGACGACTACGTAGTAGTGGTCGTGGCGGTGGTGGTGATGGTGGTGGTGGATGGTTGGCGTCGAAGAACCAAAGAGGAAGGGCCCCGAAGAGGAGGAGGAGGAGGAGGAAGAAGAGAAGGAGGAGGAAGAGGAGGAGGAGGAGGAGGAGGGCGTTGGCGGCGTTTACCAGTGGCAGTTTCGCGGGTGGGGGAGGAGGGATGAAAGAGGGGCGCTAACAGCAGCAGCAGCAGCAGCAGTGGTAGCGAGCGAGCGAGAAAGTCACCACGAAGCCGGGGAAAACCACGACGACCGACCCCAGAAATCGCGGTCGTCGAGCGCGGGAAAGGGTGGGCTCTGTGGATGGGTGAGGAGAGGAGAGGAGAGGAGAGGAGCGGAGAGAAGAGGAGAGATCGGGCGGACGGGTGGGTGGGTGGTTGAGCGACTGCTCCCTCTCTCTCTTCTCTTTCTCTTCTCTCTCCCTTCCCTTCTCTTGTAATGCCAACTGCCGCAGCTGCTGCGTGCACTCACTCACATACAGTAGGACATGGACGCACTGTAGTCTCCACCGCTAGCCGCCGCTTCTTCTGCTGGCTGCTGGCTGCTGGCTGCTGGCTGCTACAAGCCGGGCCGAGGCCCAGCCAAACAGGCAGCCAGTTTTCGACTCGACTCGTCTCGACTCGATTCTTTTGGCCGCGCTCTCCTCTCATGGCTCTCAACAGTCAACACCATCCTAGCTGGCTTATTCCTTCCTTAGACTGAAGCCATTGGCCCATTGGTCGGCGCCGGCCACTGAAAGGGAGGAGCTACCGCAGTCGTGACATCATCATCTCTCATCGACTCTTTCATCGTGACCATGGGGCCAACCGCCTTTTGCTTCGCTTCGGCTTGCTGCTTGCTCCCACTTCCCCTCTCTCTCTCTCTCTCTCTCTCTTATTTTTCTCTTCTTTCCTTCTCTTTGCCTCCGTCCTCACTGAGACTCTTTTGACTCTTTCTCTCTTTTCTGTTTGACCCTCTTGTTGTTGTTTTTTCCCGTTTTCTTTTTTGCTTTTGTCGCCTTTTTTTCCGTCTTGGATTCTCCATTTCTCCTCTGTAGAATAAAAGATGGCTACCGGTACGTTAGATTTGTATTGCGGGAACTAATAACGAACCAAGAAATAACCAAGAATTCCCAATCGAGTTCCGTGTTTGCCTAACCTAACCTAATCAAAGATGAAAACATCAGTTTGTAACTTTTGTATGTATGCCTAGGTACGGTACGATGATCGAGTAGGATGAGTCGCTGGCTCGCGGCACCCAACCGTTTTGTCTTGCTAATCCGACGACGATGAAATGATATACTAGTACAGTAATATATAGTAGTCTTTACTACCGTATCAGAGTATGTACGCCTAGGCCTAGTCGTCTATTTGCGAACAAGTAATAATCTCTCGTTTTGACGATCGTCTAGGGGTCAGCTGCTGCCCTGATGACTGGCTCACCGCCTTTGGTGCGCGCGTAAATCAGAGCACCGCCACGCCAGTGGATTAAGGGAGAAGAGGAGAGTAGAAAAGGAACGGAACGGAACGGAACGGCATCAGCGAGGCCAATTTAGATGTCGATAAATCATGGGAAGGCTGGTAGGCGAGGATAGGGGGCAGGGGGCTAGATAGATACTACTACACACTACACACGACGTACTACAATAGAGTAGGTCTATATACAGTAGGAGGCTACAACATGGAGCCCAGCAGCCCTCGTAGCCTCGTAGCCTCGTAGCCTCGTAGCAGCCTAGCAGTATTTGGAAGGGAGTTGGGGAGTGATTCCAAGTGCTGGGCAAAGCGAGAAACGATATATAGAGAAGAGAACGTTGAGAGGGTTTGTATACCAGGGCTGTGACGGCAAGGTCTTGACAGCAGCTGGAGTGCAAGCCGGATGGGGTGGGCTGCTGTGGGGTGGTGTGGATAGAAAGAGGAAAGAGAAGAGAAGAGAAGAGAAGAGAAGAGGATGAAAGAAGCACGGGGGCATAGGAGCATTAGGGTGGGGTGAAGGGGGTCTCTATTCTCTCCTCGTTGATGTGTTGCTGTTCAGCCCTTATTCGCGCACTCCCACTCCACCAGCCCTCCATCGTCCTTATTTGTTATATATCTATAATTCTATATAAACGCAGCTCTAGTCCCATATAGTAGAAAAGCAGAAAAGCGAAGACTGAGGAGAGGAGACGGAGGAAAACAGATAGGAAGAAGAGAGAGAGAGAGAGAGAGGGGGGGGGGGGATGCGGCGTCACATCGCGACCATTGTCCTCCCCAGAATTGCATCCAGCAATCCGAACCTCTATGGCTCCCATCACGGACAACACACACACACACATACAAACTGCTTAGCGTAGCCGGTTGCCCTCTATAATTCTATATACACTGTCGCCCTCACTCTCAGATGCATCGAGCCATCGACTGCATATATAGATATAAGACGTAGGCCTATATCATCTCTACAGTATGTAGGCTACAGCTACTCTGGATATTATACGTACTGTGTATATATACGCACTGTGTAGACGTAGGACGTAGTACGTAGGAGGAGAGGCGAGCGCGAGCCGAGGCCAGAGACGCCCAATACAATTTCCACGTCCTGAAGGCTGAAACGCTTCCACCTCCTCTCTCCTCTCTCTTTTTTCATCGATGAACTTGCCGCATGGTTGAGCTGCTGCGAGCAAGCTCAGCAGCCGAAAAAGAGGCACAACAACAAAAACTCTACTCTCAAAAGCCTCGACCAACAAAAAAAAAGAAGAAGGGGGGGAAAAAATGTCCCTCTGTTCAGTGTTCACCAATTTTAAGGGCTATTTTTGTGTGCAGAGAGGACGGCACGGCACGGCACGGCACGGCTGCCCGGCCTCCTGGCTCCTTCACATCAGCTTCTTTTGAGATTCTTTCTTTATTTTTGATCCGTTTGGGCCCATTGTCACATGTGGCTTGTACTCGTTCCCTCAGAAAAGAAAAGAAAAGAAAAGAAAAAACTTCCATGGGCGCTGACTTTCAATAGGTAGCACGCACCGGGTCTTTTTTTCAATAGAGTCGGGCCGGACCGTACCGGACCGGACCAGGTCTCTCGGACGGCCTCTACATCAGCACAGGCACACTCACACACAGACACACAGACAGACAGAGAGAGGAAAATATCTCTCATTCTCTGTCTTTCTCGAGTCCTTTGATCCAATCCGCGCGGACAGTGGTTACTCCTTATTTCCGTCAAACCCATCACGATAGCAGATAGCACAGCGGATTCCACTTCAAAGCCCTCTCTTTTGTGCTGACTGACCTCTACTTTCTTCCATTGCAGCTTTTTCCCAGCCCGAGATTTCTCGTCTCTCTCTCTCTCTCTCTCTCTTTCTATCAGGTTTCACGGTTGGTTTCCCTCGACTACAAAGCGCCGAGACCAAGTCCAGAGAGAGAGAGAGAGAGAAAGAGAGAGAGAGAGAGAGAGAAAGAGAGAGAGAGAGAGAGAGAGAGAGAGAGAGAGAGAGAGACTGTATATAGAAAAGAGGCAAGGGGCGACCAAATGCGACCGAATTCCATCGCAAATGCATTTTCATGAACGTGCATTCCGAACAAGGATGATTCAGCTCGGATGGGAAAAGAACGGAAAAGAAGAAAAAAGGAATAAACGCCAAACGCGCTCTGGTCGCTAGCTCGTCGCTCGTCGCTCGCCAGTCGCTCGCCAGCAGATCAGTCCTTGGCCAACGCAAAACTCACCTTCACCACTCGTTTGATGACAAGAGCCACACAGAATGCTAACCTGCAAGCTAGCTCCACCATAGGTAGGTACCTGGTAGCGTACGATTATTTGGTAAGGCCGTAAGGGTTGCCAAATTCATTCCCCTGGCAGACCATTTGTCACCATCGTGTCGTCCTCAACGGCTCAACCCATCTCGTTATTTATCCATGCGACAGTTGGAAGCGCAGCGCTGCCATTCCAATGCCGAACAAACATCGTGCGCCAGCCAGCGTATCCCGGCATATCCACCAATGGCCAAAAGTCCCACCGAGGCAAAAGTCCCGCATCAATGCATTCTCAATGCATTCACTGATTCACACTAGCAAATAGCTACACTAACTGTAATACGACTACAGTCGCCACTCGACAAGCTGTTTACCTACTCTCTCCTGCCGTATATTATTGAGCTCATTGATGAGGCATTGATGAGCTAGACCAAATTCGTTTGAAAAGTACGATACAGTAGCGTGGCTTAGCGCCTAGTTGAATCGCAAAAGAAGACTGTTGGCTTAGCGCCATTACACCATCCCGAAACCTTTTGACTCTATTCTCTGGCTATTGTAATACAGTACGACCAATGTCTGTGTCTGTGCCTGTATACATGTACAGTCGGCTTGGGATCTTCCGATTCCACAGCATTTCCGTTCCTCACACGCCGGTCACGTCGGAACACATCAGTTTCGAACAAACCGACCAATGGAAGAAAAGGGTGAACGCTCAGATCAGGCTGCGCAACCTATAAGAACTTATGGGCTATGGAATACATCGAATCCTAAACAAAAGGAAAAGAAAAGGACAAAAAAAATAGAGACAAAAAAAAAGGCCTAGGCTAGTATTATGGGTTGAAGACGCAGCAGTCGGGGGGATATCAAACGAGGAAGAGAGAGAGGGAAGGGGGGGGGCGGTAATAGGGCAGAGAGTGGAAGAAAAGCTGACCGGATGCAAAGCAATCGAGTTACGTTGTCCGGCTGCAAGCCCACATCTCTAGACTCTAGTTGCCCTTGTCTCCTTTTTATGGCACGTGCTAGAGGTAGATTGAGGCAGCCAGCGCAGCCAGCGCAGCCAGCGTAGCCAGCGACAGGCAGGCCTTTCAGATTGGAGCTTCTCTCTGTTGGAGACTTTAGCCGAGGTTCATGCACGCGCACTCTCGACATGGGTAGCTAGCAGCAGCCCAGCAGGTATGCTACCTGGTTCCTCAAACTGTTTAGGGTGTAAACCCCATCTTCAACTCAAATCGCGCCTGCCGCGCGTAACTGCTTTATTTCACTTAGGGGGGGGGGGGGACAAGAAATAACAGAGACACACACCCACACACAAAAAAAACCCAAAAAAAAACAAAAACTTAAAGTTAAACTTTGCGTTGATTTGGAGTTGAACAGATGCAGCTTCAACTAAAGTGAGTTAAAAGTTTTGGTTTTTGTATTATGTAGTATAGGCCTATGTATATTTTCTGGGACTATTTGCCTTGGATATAACTATTGAACTATCTATTCGATTAGATTTTGACCGCAAATCGCACTAGAAGATAATGAATTGGTTGTTAAACTTTTTTGGGTGCTTTTTGCCACCTTTCCTTCCCCACGGACAGCAAAGTTTTCTATTTTATTTGGATTTTTATAACACGTCTTCTATGTGCTGTGGTATCTGCTATCTCTACAAATGCTGTAAATGCCTTACCTTTCGTTTTCCCCATTTTTCGATGGTCATAAATTCTCTTTTTTCGGTTTTCCATTTTTTTATTTGATAAATACAAGTTGTTGGAGTTGTTTTGGCCCGTGTCTTGATCGCAGGGCCCCATCTCTCTCTTTCTCTCTTTCTCTCTCTCTCCCCCCTCTTTCCTCCGTCAACAACGAGCTTCACGTCATAAACGACATTTTTCTGGTCTGGGCGGCCATTTATTACCGTGCCTGTCTTTCTGCCATTTTAGGAGGGCTTCCTCAAATAAAAACAGGACGCCGTTACAAACCCCACAACCCAAAGAATTTTTCTGCTTGCATTTAATTTTATTCCGAGTTGTCGAGCGTATGCAACAAATCATCGACGGCCACGGCCATGAGCTGTTTAGACACGACTACCACTCTGACGGTCCGGAGTCTTCGACACAAAAAGATCTGAAGAAACGAGACTCTAACCTCTAGCGCCACCTCTACAACTCGGAACGTGTTCTTAATGAATGTAGCTACTTCTGGCTATCGCTATTTCTCTTTCGGCATTATTGTTGAAATCCAGTTTGACAAGAAATGCCGTTTCACTCGTTGGCCGCGCTCAACACGAGCCAAAATCGTCAGGTACGGCCCGGCCTCTCTTCCGTAGGCCTATATATTTCTGCATCGTGTTATCACGTGGTCCCGTGGCAGCAGACATATCAGACGTCGCTTCTCGCCGCTTCTCGCTTCGGTTGCTGGAGTCAAAGAGCCGCACAACACACGGGATTCCAACATTTCATCAAATATATCCTTCGCCTTCGCCTGTGGAGTGGGCATCTATCTCGAGTCTCAACCCCTGCGCCGTGCCAGTGCCAGCAATCTATTATCACTTGGAGAATTGAAAGGAGCTTGCGTAAGGGACCATCACGACAGAGGCGGGTATAAAATGGTAAAATGGTGGGTTCAGCTGGTTATCTTTACAAGAGAGAAGAGACATTTGATCGAGTCACACGGAGAGTTGAGCTGCAGCAGCTACCTTACAGATCTTTTTGTGTATGAAAACCCCCCATAGACCCTCTAGTATCTAGTCGTGATGCTTTCAACCAATTTTGGTAGACCCAACTTGATTTGTTCCCCGTCTCGTCTCCATCCCCCTTCCCTCATACCCTTCTCCTTTCTCCCTTCTCTCGTTACCCGAGATAAGGCAATCAAAAAGGATAGTCTCTGTCTCGTTGTACAGCATCCACACCCGAGTGTGCTGCGCTCCACCAACGAACGCACCAAGCCGGGACACACACACACACACACACACACACACAGAATAAAAACCTGGCTGGGGGAAATGTGCAGACGGATAAGAGATATGAGAGAGACGAAAGAGCGACAGTCGACGAGTTATGGGGAGCGACTTTCGCTTCATCCTCTTCTCATTCTCGACAATATCGTCCAATCAGTTCCTCGGCCGGAGCGGCTTTCAACGCAACTCTCAACTAAACTGTCAGCACGTGAAATACAATTATATTATTCCTAGAGTTCATCGTTTGTAGACGAAAGAGGAGACTTTTAGACGAACCGCGTCGCAACAAGACTTGCATCTCACCTCTTTCCATTAGCCCTTTCATTAACTCAAGCTAGGCCTCAATTAGGCCTGCATCATCGCCTTCATCTGGCCTTCATCCTACGGTACTCGATTGTTATCAACGGACAACAAACTCGCCGTGTTTGCTCTTGATCGCGAAGGCCCCGTGTAGATTGTACGGAAAAGAAGACTGCTAGAAGCCGATAGCTTCTAAGAACATGTAGGCTAGTCCTGATTGGCGTCTATATTTACAGGCGTCTATACAGGCCCTTCGGAAACATATAAAGCGGCCACCTTGACAATTAAAAAAAAAAGGAATAGCAAAACAAAGTTAAAGAGTGAAAGTATTTAAGTATTTCCGTTCCCGTGTTCAATACCTCGGAACGATTCACTATACGTACTTGGTCACATCTTGACGCTAGTTACTAGTGATAGTCCGTTTCCACCTGGTTCCCGCGCGCGAGTCAGACCAAGAAGAAATGGTCCGTAACCACACCTGTGTCTCTCAATCCTCTGTGTATGCCATCCCCGCCATCCTCGACTCTCCTATGCAAATCACCATAAATTGGCTGAACGGATGATTAGTGCTGGGAGGCGGCTTACTTGAGCGACACATCGACAGTATTAGCTTGGTAGTTTGCTTGAAGCAGCTGTAGATAATAAGTGTTGGCGATAGAAATACGGTCGTCTCGATATACCGCCCGGCAGCTCAGCAAGACGAATTCTGGCCTTTGAAAGTTTGAACACCGACAATTAATGTCGGTGAGCCAAAAGAGCTAAACACTCACTAGTAGTTGAAATGAGAGGAAAGGGCGATTTTCGGTGGCGATACCTCTCAGTTGTACTCGTCGTGGATTTGGGCGCTTTTCAACCCACCCCGCCTCTTGTCTCCTCCCCTCTCAATACTAATACTGTGCCTTGCTTGCTTGTAGTTGTGGCACTTACCGTGAACATCGGTTTCAAGCCAGTTTTCTTTTAAATATATAGATATAGATATAGATATACGGATCCGTACAGGACATCTTCTTCTTCTATGGCTATTCTATTCTTTCCCCTTTCAGTTGAAACCTTTCTCTCTCTCTCTCCCCAGTCATATCCACAATTGTACTATACAGTATAGCTGGTATAATGCTATATACGTCGAAGACACCACAACTGCTTTGGCAAACTGCAGACCCAATAAAACAAAGCAGCCGAGAAAAACAACCGAAGGAAGGAATGAAAGGAAAGGAAAGGAAAGGAGGGAAAGAACCATTATCGGCATTCGGCACTTCCTCGCTGTAAAAAGACCGCTCACAACGCTTTGTCTCCTTTGCCTTTTTTTTTCTTCCTTGGAGCCTTTATAGCTTGGTCCATCCGCGATAAAAGGATGCAGATGTTTTACAGTTGGCCCACATAAAACAAAAGATGGAGCAGTCATTTTCAAACGATCAAAGAAACGGTAGGTATTATCTGTCCACTAAGTTTCAAATTGGCAATAATCCCATCATCAGGGGTATCGGATATGGTCTTAGTGGGTTAGTGAGGGAACTTTCTTTTTTCCGCATGGGAAATTAAAGGTGTTCCGTGCCCGCTTGTGTGGGCCCGATTCGCCCAGATCAAGACAAATGTCAGCAAACCCCCTCAAGTGATTGATACTTAATAGTTCACAGTTATTGACTCGATAAGGCGCGATGCTGCCGACGGCCAAGGAATGCTATTCTTATTCTATGGGAAGTACATAAAGAGGATTATTTGGAAAAAAAAGAATCGCTCATTCGTTAAGAATTCCAATTCTGACCACTAAAAGTTTGGATTTTTTAAATGAGACAAATTCGTTGTTTCCTTCCAAATACCGTATACACGCTTCAGGAAAAAAAAACATAGGGGCGGCATCGTTCTTATACCTTTCAAGTTTGAAATATATGGCTCAAAATCCAGTAGTCCTCGAATTCGTTTTCATGGTTTACGAAAACTAGTGATAGGCATGTAATTTTTTTCAGTAAAAGGTATATACGTCTCATGTTTCCAAATCTTTTTTTGGAATGATATGATACGTCCTAAGAATGATACAAAATTAAGAAAGTATATTACCAGTGTTCGTCAAGCCTATAATTTAGCGCCTAATTTCCAGTGAGCGCTATTTGCATACAGTAGGCTGTTACATTCAAATGATAACGTTTTACAATTAGCTGATGCTCACTATGTTTTTTTTTGTGTTGAGTTTTAATTCACCTTGAAACGATTGAACCACGCATTAATGAGTTGCAAAATTATTTTTGAAGAAGAGAGGCTAAAATCGTTGTATGACTCTTCACTTGTCGTTTATCACAGGAAAAATCAAGGATTTATGTCACTAAGCAAAATAGCAAGATTGGTTTTATGACGAGTTGACGACCAAGTTTTTCAACCACAAATAACAAACACAATTATTTTTTAAAAATTTCCGTCGTATTGTCAACTTTCTCTATATTAAGCGTACTTGCATGTTAGCTGGGTCTTGGTTCCCAGCGGAAATGACATTTAGGCAAGTCTAGATGTTAATGGGTTCGTGTACGTCTGTTCTTACGGTCATGAAATAATAGTGAAAAGTCCGTTGCAGCACAAAGTTAAAAACTATGGAAATACGTATTAACGGTAGGCTAGCTTATTTAGAACACACATGTGAACTTGTTAAGTTTTGAATTTTCTATTATTGAAGATAATAGGCTTTTTTTGTGGGATATTGGATATTTATTGAAAAAATGAATACTTGACTTCAGGCAGTAAACTTACAAGTCTTTACATCTTGAAAATCTTGTAAACTTTATAGAAAACTAAAAAAACCTCGGAATAGATGTAGTTTATGTAGAGTAAAAAGAGTTCGTCTTTTTCGTCATAATAATTTAAATCATTTAGTTTAGAAGTAAATAAATAAAGATCATATGCACCTGCTAAAAGAGAATTAGTAAATTCTTAACAGATAGGGGAAATGAATGTTACCTGTTCACCTTAGTTAGTCAATGCAACTACACTGCTTGCGACAACCCATTTTTCGTTACCCCTCATCGCATACAGGTTCCTTGGTCCACATTGGCCGGAGACTGATGCACCAATTCGTCTTATTGTTGGCAAATTAGTCTTCAGCACTTTTTAACTTTCAGAGATTCGGAAGTTTCTCTCCTTTTCTTCTTTTCTTCTTCTTTTTTTTTCAGCCACAAAATGTCGCTAGTTTTGCAGTAGTCAATGATAACAGTCAGCAGTTATTGAGGGAACGTAGCCCTATACTATGTCTCATGCCCACGTTAAAAGTTCTTTTTTTGTCGTTTACGACTTTGCCGAGACAGTAGTTATATATATCAGTAGTGTCCTTGAGGACTATACAAGACTCTTCTGACCTTTTAGGACCCTGCATGATGGAGACATTTGAACCTATATACCTACCGTACCTAAAATCTAGGTATTCTGCGATAGGTACCGTAAGATGCGAAGCAATTGGAAAATCTTCCAAATTTTCCGCTACCGTGTTCATCCTTCAAAGTCGTAAATACGTTGGCTGAACTACAATTAAACTATAGACCAACGATGAATTTCTGTTTCGCCTGTCAGAAGCAGGCGTTGAATGCGTGCACAAGAAATAGCTACTGGCTGATGTAGAGTTGAACCAATAAGTGGTATTTAGGAGGGGGAAATCAGGAACATTTGAAAATCATCTTGTTCCTTCATGCGTTAGTCACACACGTTAACATTTTCCACTTTATGATCTTGCTTTGCTAGTACTTGCTCTTTTTTCTTCCTTGGAACTTTATGCTATACAGAGTAGGGTAATAACATTATCAGTGAAGCACTGTTCGATCAACATATCGTGAATCTTACGATTAAGGGCAAAATTCTTCACCGAGTGAAGAAAGGAGAAATCTACCTAGAAATTCTTTTATAAATTGCGCACAAATGAGTGGGTATGGTGTTTAATAAAAAAGGCAAAGGGGAAAAAACTAGGGGGAAAGGGGATGATTGTACGGTGTGTCCCTCCCTTTGGCAAGAAAACGCGCATTTGGCAGTTGTGTAGTTCAGAGTACGGGTACGGGTACGGTATATCTAAGTAGTAGCCAACACGACTTCTGTTGGAACATGTTGACACTTAAAATGTGTGATGCCCGCCCTTTATTTTGTCCAGCCAGAGAAAAGTTATTCAGATGACTGAGAGATGTTAGTGTTTTTTGTCGGAGAAAAGCGATCTCATTAGAGATATTCCAACGAGACGCAAGAAAGGCAGTTGCATGTTAACTTTTCTAATGCGCGGCTCGTAATCGTCATGAGAAAGAAAGAAAGGCCGTGCCGTGCCAGCATGCATTAAGATGTTCGCTCGTCACGAACCACAATAAAACACCGGGCTTGCTTGTGCAACGTGGTGAATCGGCGGGGCGACGGCGGCAGGGGCGACCAAACAGATACGCCCCTGAATAGGGTAAAAACAGAACGAACAAAAGGAGGAGAAGACGATAAAAGAGGAAAATGTGGTGGGCGTCGCTTCTGCTGCCGCCGACGAAACGAAAACCAGTAGTCGAGGCGGCGGCGACGGAGGTGGCGGCAGCGGCGGCGGCAGCGGCTGACTTGATGACCTGGTCGCGCCACTTGCATATCACCAGCTGCTAATTGAATCTTTTTGCGGTATAGACACGGCGCCTCTCTGACGTACGAGCTGCACTACAGGCCTTCCGGTGCCCGTTCATGAGTTCTCACGTCGTCGTTTCTGCTATTGTAACTCTTGTTTCTTTCTGACTTTCTGTCTGTCTGTCTGTCTTCACCCATTGCAAGGCAAGTTGAATGGGAGCAACACGAAGGACTTGACAACAACGACGACTCACTGCAATCTCAGTGAATGCTTGCCACAAACCGAGTTCTGCTATTGACCCCCATAATGTGTATATACCCTAATATACCCTAGATATCGGCTACGCGCACTCGAGCAATGTCATGGCTTCTCAAATAATTGACTTGCTGCTGCCGCCCCATAAGGAAAGACGGCATTTTCTTCAACATACGCACGGTCCAAAATGTTTCATGAATCGTTCCACTTATATAGCTTCCAAATTTTCTAGAACCATTCCAACTTCATTTCGGAAATGCTCTGTAACAGTTCTGGCAGCGAATCAAAGGTCGGTAAGCGCCAAGTCGTGTACGGACGCGTATCGCTTACAAGTTTTTCTTCTTGTGATATCAAAAGTGATGCAAAATACAACATATTATTAGATGTTTTGACAGAATCCCATTTTAAAATATGGTATTTTGTGTACCGTATTTTTTTGTTAGAGAAAAAGTAAAAAAAACCTTTTCGCGTCTAAAATTACTGTGACCAACAGGTAGAAGAGCAAAACCAAAGACTTTCTAAAAACCGCCTTGCGTTGGCAAGCCTTACCATAAATCATCAAGCAGTGTCGATTAAAAGCCATACATGGGGACATTTAGTCGATGTTCTGTGTGTGTATCTTCAGAACAGCTGAAAAAAGTCCCTGTCCCTGTCCCTGTCCTTGTATCGTAAAACAAACATTTCAACTTCCTCACGTTAACGTCGAGTTTTTTTTTTTTTGGTGGGAATCTCTCCTCTTTTCTTTCTTTCTCTCTTTCTTTTTCCTCCATATTATATTTCAATTTTTGGGTTTAGCTGTCTGAGCGCTCATCGTTGTGTCTGTTTTTGGTGCTATTGTTACTGAAGCATTAAGGTCTTGCGTGTTGAATCCTAATGTAAGGGTTGGGAGCCGAAGCCGCTACCTAATGACAGCCTACTCGTCACTGCAAAACACACACGCGGAATGACGCGTTAGAGAAATCCCACTGAATCCGACTGCGGTCTATACTTAGCCGCCACTGTACACTTCTTACGGCCACCTTGCATGCCAAACTCGCCCGGCCACAGTAACTGTTCGGTTGATGACCAGTTTCGAAGACCAACGTCGGGCTGGGTTGAACCACAAATTGACGCTCGTTTCTTTTTTTTCCTTTTTTTTTCGTTGTCTCTTTTAGTCAGTCTGGTCTGGCTGTCTCTGCCAACTACTTACTGTTCACCATTTCAACCAAAAGTAGAGAAATGCGATTATACCGAGGAAGGAAGAGCGTACTCTGTGCAACTGCAGTTACACGGGCTACCGTAATACCTCTCGCTCCATAGTCAAACTTGCCTTTAATCTATTTTTACGATTCTAATGACGGGCACAGTAACCATAGCTGTGGCTGCTTCTTTCATAACCGCACGCCTGACTTATCCCACTTTTCTATTTGCATTTCTTTAATTCTTTTCACTGACGACTGGTTAGTTTTCTTGTGGCGATTCATGCACTGGGCACTGCTGACTGAGCTATAGTAACTATGTAAAAGTGTTTCCTTTCCAACCTGTCCTGTCGCAGGCATATGTTGGCATTAGCTAATACAAAAGATATGCATACGTTCCTCGTTTATCATCGACCGGTTTGCAGCGTGCATAGTGCTGCAAAAAAAGTTTCAAGATGTTGACAAAACTCGAGATACCGTAAATATTTCCTTTCAGAATATTCGGCAGTATCTCTCGAGTCCACCTCATTATTTAGTATATCAAGCGTCTACAACCACATAACCAATTCTTACCTTAAAACCTAAAAAGGAAAGAGAACAGAAAAACAAGAAACGCTGCGCTCAAAGAACTTGGCCGAGCTTTTACTTTGTCAATGGTTGTAGGCTAGATACACACGGCTTGGCTAAAAAAAAGGTTGGCGCAAAAGGCCAGACAAACGTGTAATGAAAATTTTCCGCCAAACATTTAGAACTTGAAATTTCGGTTTGATGTTTTATTTGATACATACCCGTCTTTTGTTGAAACATGCCAGATAGTGCCCCCTTGCGCTCCGCTCTGTATATTTGTCCGCCTGACCCCCTCTTTAAGTTTGTTACTCCGTAACCCAAACCTGAGACCTGAGGTTATTTTTTATGATACTCCATATTGTTTGGATTTCTCCTAGCTGTTTAAGACAAGTTTTACCATTACACTTTATATATGAATATGAATCTATGCTGTTTAGAGAGTCGGTCAGAGTTCAGAATATGTTATATTCTTATATTTATTGGTTGCCTCCTGAGGTTTAGAGTGTCCCTTCGAGCCTTATTGTCTTCCAAAATTCGAAAAACGAGACCATAAGGATTCGGAGGGGTAATACTGCAGTTTTATTCCCTTTTCTTTTCTATCTTTTTGTGAGCTAGCCGATTTTTACAAGCAAAAAGCGAGCCATTAAAGTGAAACATCGGGTCTGAAAAGAGGGCGATTGGGCGAGAGACCTTGCGCTCTGTCATAAAACGGATGGTTGGGACGCGTAAACGGCCGATAGTGCTGACTGATTACCGACCAAACGGTCCTTTTTCGTTGATGAGTCGGCGACGGGCGACACCAGAGCAGTCAATATTCTCCATAACACGAGATATGACTTTAGGATGGGCAAGGGCGAGAGGGGGTTTTCGAGTTAGACAGCTCTCGGGCCCCCTTTCTTTCTTTGGGTTCAGAAACGTTAGCCACTGTCTGGGCAAAGTGATTGGTCAGCCAGTCTTTACCATAGGCCCAAGGGTCAAATGGAATGGGAAGGTTTCGCTAGTGGTACGCACTAGCCTGGCCTTTAAAAGGCAAGTATTTCGATGGACACTTGTCTCAGTCATCTTCAAGACTTCTCTTGCTCTACTAGCTGCTCTCTTGGCAGTTGATCAATTCGTTTGTTTTTTTCCCTCCAACCATTTCTCCCATTATTTCTCCTCTCATTTCGGAAGTTAGTTTGTTGTCAAGAGAATGGAGCTGCAGCGTCGACCTTCACTACACAACATCCACAGCCAACTTCCAAGCGCCAAGTGTTCTCTCTCGCCTGGCAAGTCCCCGAAACGTGCTCTGTGTCCCTCATCTCAACATTCGTCGTCAATCGGCTTGTCACCTGACTCATCTATGGACTCATCATACGATCTATCTGGAATAGGGCTGTCCAGCATGGATCCTGGTGAACTGGTAGCTACTGGAAGCCCATGCGTTCTGTGTTCGCCTCTACCGAAACACTGGCGTTCCAATAAAACTTTGCCTGCTGCGTTCCGTGTTGTCATTCTGGGAGATGTTGAGGATGGCACGTTAGTGACCATTCGAGCCGGAAATGATGAAAATTGGAGTTCAGAACTGCGCAACTCCGTAGCTCAAGTGAAAAATCACGTCGCCAAGTTTAACGATCTTCGATTCGTCGGCAGATCTGGAAGAGGTCAGTAATCTCAGTATAGAACCCTCACGTTTCGACTGCGCTCTCATGAAACAATCATTCACATTCAAAAAAATTCCTAACGTTTTTTTTTTGTTGAATACATGATTGATAGGTAAAAGCTTCACACTGACTATTACTATCTGTACCACACCACCTCTCGTAGCCACATACTCTAAAGCCATCAAAGTGACAGTGGACGGACCTCGTGAGCCTCGAAGTAAAGCACGTAAGTCCATGTGCTTTCAAGTCTTTTAAGTCTACAAGAATTATATAGTTCTTTGAAGATTGATGTATCAAAGTCGCGGTCACTTTTACTTAACCTAACCTGTTGTTTGCTCTACACAGGCCAGCCATTTGGAGGTCTTATGTTGGGACCACATCACCGCCCTTTTCTTGGATCACCCTTTTCCGTCCCTCACGAAGCTCACCTTGTTCTGCGAAGCCATCACGATCCATTGTCTTTAAGGCTTCCATCTTCGTATCAAGGTAGTGAACTTGTGCTTATTTACTGTATAGTAGCTCAATTACGATGCAGCTTTAAAAGTTGTACCGCACACTATAATGTGCCTTGTAAAACTAAAATTAGACTTTAGCAAGCCAAAAGTAGGTGAATAATAGAACTATTTTTTTAAGGTAAAGTGAGAAAGTAGTGAGGAATGGGAACTAGTGTTACGTCTATTTCATTATGAAAACGCCATAGTCTGTCTTGCAAGATTAAGATGATGATAAGCCAGTACAGTAGTGTGGCCAACAAAATCAACCCAATTAGTTCAGCACTTGATCGCTTTCTTAGCATTTTTGTAAATCTTTAAGACAGCAGCATGAGGATTGAGGTGGAGAAACGTTTTTTTTTTAGCCAAGATTGTATAGTTCGTTTAACTCTCTCCTCTTGTGCCATGGTCACAAAGACCTATAGTAATACAACATTTACAGAGAGGGACACGGGGGAGAAATGTACTGTAGTCACCCCTCTTCCCCGCCCATTTCCACAGCAGCTACCTCCTACGGAAAAATTAGCCTTTTCACTCTGTCTCTAACACATCCACCGGTCATAGAAACGTGTTGGGTTCCGAGACGGCGACGAGTAGCAGATTTTCCAGATACTGAAGAGGCTTGCCTTTGGCAGATTTACGATGGGTTCTAAAAGTTTCCTTGCTGATCTCTAGCCCCAAGACCCCTGACAGTTCTGGAGCCCTAAAATGCCATAAGCATCTCTCAAACGTGCATGGAGGCTGTGGATCAGTAATAATAGAGAGGCCTCCCCGCTGACCGGAACTGTTTGCCCTGTCTCCTCGCATCTTCTTACAGCCAACAATTTTAGAAACATCTTTGTCTTCTTCTGTCGTCCACTCTCATAAACAACGAACTCTCCATTGCAGTGACAGGGTTTCTTTCAATGGAAGTTGACGTCTTCTCCATCATTAACTGGTTGTCTTCTCATCGCGCATTTTATACGAAGGGTTACCGTACTATACATTATATATAGCGCAATTAGGAAGAAAGGAATAGACTATGCTAATTCATCAACAATTAAAGAACAAGTGCGGATGTTTAAAGCAAAACAACGTTGTCAGTTGTCACCGAAGAGGGCAAATGGGAAATTGCAAATGCCTACAATAACGTGATTCATTTATGGAAATCTAATAATGTAATTTGATCTTATTAAGGTTATGGAGGTATGGGTTTACGTAACAGCGAGTCAACATGGCCGTCTAATTACACTGCTTCTCATCACCCGCAATCAGCCTACGTTACCGACGTTGCTTTAGCTCATCATTCAGTCGGCCAAGAAACAATTAATTACGCCAGTCGCATTTCTCAGAGTGCCTGTAAGTGCATAGCTTTTTAAATCAGATCTTACTATGTCAAGTTTGCAGTATCTATATACATTTTGTATTGCATAATTCCATTAGTTCTCTCGAGTTCCGGAAAAAATGACAGCCGAGTGCATTCAATCAGCCCCTTAATGAACAGAAGTAACTCAGGGTCCGTGATGAACACCCACCTACGCCCACTTGTCCTTTCCGATCGTCCAGCACTGGTCACCCCTCCACAGCTTTTGACCAACTCGGAGAATGCCATCACCAACAACTCCAATAATCTTTTCCTCAGTATCAACGCCACTCCTTTCCCTGACTCGCTTCTTTACAGCACTCGCATTTGTAATAAAACCAGCAACCTTTACTCCGTAGACAAATTAACTTTCCCTGTAGATGACTCTTCATCATCAACGGGTCCTATCGTAAGTACCCGTAATAATCAATCTGCTTCGGTCTGGCGGCCATACTAAAAATATTTCCCCCGCTTCGTAGAGACATACAAGTGTCCACAAACTTTTGTTACTGTAAATACTAGTCGAATATGAATGAACGTTGAAGTGTTATCTGATGAAAAATACACATTTTACTTGCGAGATCTTGACATCTTTTGAAGCTTTAGGCCTCAACATGGCAGTAGGGCTTTGTGACGTTATTTGATTTGCAAATGACGGACTGTGTTGTTACTTTTGTTACTTAATTCTAGTGTTTTTGGGACGAGAAGCTGACGCTGACCGAGTCTGCAGCCTCAGGTAGCCTCGGTGTTGAATGCAAATTATTTGATTTGTTTTTAAAAATCAGTCCTTATTATTGCTTCATTGAAAACAGGAATCAAATGGCCTTACATGCGATGACTAAAATGTTGTTTAAAATAACCAATTGAACTAAAATAGTTGGTACAGTGTAGTAATGTGTTTTCAACGGCGTCCAAAATATTCTGCCATAAAATAACATTTAACAAAAGCAAACAAAAGAAATAATATAAATTGCACGGAAAAGTAAGAACCGAGAGAAGAACCGGAGTCTTCAACATCTGTTAAGAGTACAAAAGAAAGCAGTGCAGGTAAAGGGGTGAAGTATAATCGGCAACGGAAGAACTCGAGTCACCTTTTCAACACGACTCCTCTTCCTTCTCAAAACCGCTCAAAACGCTGATAATTTCAGTTTTTGAACAGTAGAGACGCGCGTTTAACACGCACTCCTCTATTCAAGAAGAAACAGAGACCTTTAAGTGGCTCGATTTCCTTTTTCACACCGCCTCAGGCAGTAGATTACAGTTTTGGAGAGACCACCGAAATCGACACACGCAACAATCAACGACTTATTTAGTCACCCTCTCAAATGATCTACTTTTGTCTTCGACACATATTGTTGACCTCTTCAGCTCTCAGGTTAAAAAAAAAAACTGTTTTGACCTTAACCCCTAAAAGCGATACGAATATAATACAAGCACGCTTACACACACGTCGATTTAGAAAGAACGTAAACATAAGAGTTCAGAAATATTGTGCAGGTTCCAGCTAGGTTCTCTTCGATCATTAATAAAAAGCTTATGGCCCGGAGAATAAAATACCTACTGTAAATTAGATTAGCTATGCCACCCATCTGTAATTGGCACTTAATTTGGCACAGGGTAGTTAATTATGTTAACATATGCCAGCCGAACCACATTTACTGTAGATGAAGGGGAAGAATCGAGTCAATCCGGTAGAGAGCAGCTAAATTTCTTGCCGTTCAGCATTTCAAATTCTATGAACAAAATGTTTTTTGAAATAATAATGCGCTAAAACCAGGCTAAAACGAGTCCAAAGAGTCTTCACGATGTCGAAACAGATTTACACAGTTATTACTAGCGAAATTACGTTTTTGTTATATATTTGTGTGCACGGTGTTACTCTGTAAAAAATATATTAACAGTTTTTATTTTCAATCTTTACAGTTAGACCACAATTTGCATTGCGAATCGTCTTTCTGAGAGGAGGCGTGGTCTAAAAAGCAAGAGTTCTGATTGGCTTTTCATTCACTTTACCTACCTTTCTGCAGACGAAATTGAAATCTATTCTACCGCATTCAAAACTATGGCCAAAGCGCGCCGCTTTGGTAGGTACCCTCAGGGTTTCTGTAATTAGTTTGGTTCAGGTGTGTAAAAATTAAAGAATATAAGAATATAAGAAAGATATTTTTTATACCAAAGTATGGGTAAATTATAGGAAATATGGGGTAAATTGTAAGATGAGATATGAATTAAATATTCGAAAATGTGACTTTGCGTTCACGGGATCTCGTGGGTCGTCCGGTGGGGGGGGGCTTCGCCCCCCACCGGTCACCCCACTCGCTTCCCCACTCCACTTAGTTAGCCTTGTATTAAAACATACGTAATTAGAGACTATTCCATCGGTACCGTATCTGTCTAGCGTCTAGCCTACCAACAAACAAGCGTTAACCTGCCTTGTAAAGAGGATATAAGTCCCTGCGATTCCCCGTGATTCAAATCAATGTATACATCCTGAAATTCTATTTGTCGTGAAAATCAGGTCAATCATTTAAAAGTATTTGAAAAATAAATTTTAAAAGCTGACTAGCAGACGACTTTAGCACTTCCACTGTTTACGAAAATTAGTACATTTTCGCATTTTCATGATACTTTAAAACTAAGAAAAAATTCTCTTTATCGTAAATTTCAGCATATACAAAAGCTAGAATCAATTCAGTTATGATTAAAAAATCACATTTAACATTTAACTGTAGCTTGGTTTTCTCAAACTCGTGTACCTAAAAAAGGGCAATAGCAGAATTCCTATTGGTCCATTTCAAGGCGGGATTTATGAACGTAAAAACCATCGCCCCCGAATTTTGTAAAACCCTTCGGGTAATTTCTAATTGAACAGCCCCTTTTGACCTCGAAGCACCCGTTCATTTTCCTTGATTCCTTCCACTGTTTAGTTACGGAAACGAGCGGTAGATGGCCGTACGTGTGTACTGTACAGAAAAAACTAGTCTATTTATAAATCGGACAAATAGACCTGGCTTGCTACGAAACATTTAATTTTCAGCCGTTGTTAGCAAAAAGGTAAAAAAATGACTGGTGAATTGACATACATAATTATAGCCTTTTATTCTAGGTTTTTAATTTTTGTTGTATCTGGCTTATGGAATTCTCAAAATATGCAAAATACCAAATCCTCTAGCCAACTACTGCGGTGAAACCGGGTAAAGCATTTTTGTTAAAGCTAAATTTTAGGCCTCTGTCAACCCGAGGCAGTTACATCAGAAGAAAGGTATTAAAGGAAGAAAGACAAGGAGCCAAACTCATTACAAGAGGAAGTAGGGAAATGTATGATAATGCCGGGATGCCGCTCGGCGGCCCAATGGGCCTAGAGGCTGTCAAAGTAGGTCCCCACAGCCTCCACGTCTCGATTGCTGTTTGAATACTTTGAAAAGCCATTAGCATCACGGCCCTCTGTTCACTTCGAATTCTTAAATTATGGAGAGGGGCTAATGAGAAAAGTGCATCTTCGGTTGCGCACCCCTTTCCGCATTTATACTGAAACCAGTCAACGCGTTTTCTTTCCCTGTTGAAACGACCGTGGCGTCGACCGGCTACAGCTCTTCTGCTCTTCACCTCCTACCCACGACGATTCTTCTTCTCCCGTTCCTCACGACAGCAGGTCTCTTATTTCATTTAGCATGAACTGGTTCCTTCAAGCTCCTTTAGCTCTCTTCTCTCCGTTCCCCCGTCTCTCGCTTTTCTTCCTGGCATCTAATTAACTTGGCTCCACCAGGCAGGATCGCACGACACAGGAGAGGGAATTAAAAAATTCAATAGCCTCTCTCTTGCCTCTCCTCATCAAAGAATGGCTGTAGACATATCCGTATATACATAACCAAATAAAAGAGATATTGAACGTCGAAAGAAAGTACCGAAATACAACAAGCTCCCTTCTTCCTACCCCGGTACCCCCTTCCCTGCTGCTTCATCTGCCTTCTCTCTTTCGATGCCTCCTTTTCCGGTGTCTGATAATGTGAACAGATCTAGCAAAAGCATCTCTTGGCTAGTTAATCATAAATGTAAGGGGGCCGACAATGGACCAAATGGGACGAATGAGACGAATGAGACGAATGGACTCGGTAGTCGTGTACACACAAACACACACACACATCCTCCACTGTTTAGCCTATGATGCTCTTCTGTATCTATAGTAGTAGCCTAGTCCAGTATACACTACCACGAAGTCCACGATGCTTCAGCACAGCAGCGTAGACCACCGTAAGACGGACGAGTCATTATTGTCTCGTAAGACTGTTTGCCTTTGCCTGTTGCGAACAATGACAATGACGAAACAAATATGAACTCGGTCGGTCTGCAGCATTGGAAAGCGGGGTATCCCAAGGGTCGCCTAATTAGAGTTTGCAAAGCCCGACGAGTTTACCAGTCGACCGAAACTACAAGGCGATCTCACCCGGGCAACTGGTTAAACTCGCACCGCTCCCCACTGTACACTCCACATTATCCTTCTCTTCTCGTCCCCTCTTCCTCAAACTCAGTCGTCGTCTCATCTCATCGATTGTTTGACCCTCTCCAGTTCTCCCTTTTCCCATCATATTGCGTCAATACATGTACAAGTGTATGAAACTTTCTTCCTCCCCTTCCATCTCTTTCTCTCTCTCGTTCACTCCATCAACCCTCCACTTATTGATTCCGGCTTTGTTGATTTATTACTCAAGGATGTTGATGTTGGTTTAACCGGCTTTTTTTATCTCATCTCTTTTAGCCCACTGAATGGTTATATGCTGACGCTGAATGCTGAATGTCTTTACTTTCTTTATGACAACCTAAAGGATTGCATTCTTCTATACTCGTTTGTTGCCCAAAGGTAAAATGCCAGCCAATAACTAATAAACAACGCTTTATAGATGTTGTTACAAAACAATTTCATTAGTTTTTAACAATGCTCAAGGTCTTAAAAAAAACTTTCGACAACAAAAAGAAATCTGAATTCCTTTTGTCGACGAAACTTTTCCTAGCAAAACTGCGTAAAAATGTATCGTACTCTATGCTAGCCTACCCTAATGATCACAGAGGGAGTTTGAAGAATAGATTCTCGACATATTTGAACACCAGATAGCCTATGCTATTATGGAATAGCGACTCAACACTTGTTCACTTCATTCTACATCATATCAGGAATATGTCGTTGGCAGCGATTATGCAATTTAAGATTTATTGACCTGCAAGCAATTTTTTTACAATTGTTTTCCAAATAAATAATTTGAATTATAATATGATTTCGTAACGGGTTTTGTTAGTAGCAATACGATAAAAGTGTGTCTTATTTTAATCAATTTTATCAATTTTAAATCGGACGCATTCAATAAGATGAAATAGAGTTGAATTTACTAAACCATGAAATTAAGATTTGCATTGATGCGCACTTGGTCAACAAACGGGACGCTTTTTCTTTTTAAAACTTCTGGTCGATATGAATTGTATGCGATTTTTGAAGAGTCAAATGGAGTTGCATGGAAATTAGGTAAGGGCTGGCATTCCTTCATTAAAAACAAGGAAGACGCAGAACAACCAAATAATGAGAGACGGGAGTTGTACGCCAAAGTTTCTTTATTATATACATTTTTCCTTCGAAGGGGGTTCATTAGCGAGGACTAAGAGTGAATGCCTGGAAAGAGTCGGGGGAAAAAACACTCTCGCCTTCATCTAGTTGACTAGTTATACGTTCAGTGATCCTCTTTTGGCGATTAGAAGCGAGTGGGCAAAGGAAAGAGGAGGCGGCGGCGGCGAAGGCGCGAGGGTGGAGTTCAGAAACCTAGTAGCTAATTGCCCATCCTCTTTGTTGTTATCTGTTCATGTGGGTTATCCGTACAATAGGTTATGTGCAGTCAACCCCCATCGATCGAGTCCATCCCCAGTGTTCCACAGCAGCAGCAGCAGCAGTAGCAACAACAACAGCAAGACCCGTTTCAGATGCGTTCAGATGGACAACGTGCGGACTTGAATCGCATCGATCGTCGTTGACCCCCACCCACCCGTGCACAGTGGTGTATGGTGTGGCCTAGGCGCCACGCCACGTCATGGACCTATATAGACCTACCGGCCGATTCTGGTTCTTCACCCCTGTCTAGAGGCGCCAAGGCATCTTCCCACTCAAACTTAATATGAGGTGTACAAGCTCCTCTCTTGAGGGAGAGAGAGGAAAAGAGAGAGAGAAGAAGAGCGCTAGTCACACAAACACCGGTATCCTATCCGTTGGTGTTTGAATCGCTAGTGGAATGCCGATATATAGGGCGCGGGAAAATTGAATTTGAATTTTCTTCTTCTTTTCTAACGTGACTGAGTGATTCTCTGGCGAACACGGACACCCACCATTCCTTTTAGGATTCTTCTTCTTTTTTTTCTGACAGGAAAAGAGAATCTTGATGAAGTGCTGCTGGGCTCTTCTCCCTCTTTCCGTCCTCTGCTTCCGTTTTTCACCGGATCACGAAAAGAGAAGAAGGCTGTTCTAAAAGCTCCAGCACCTTTCTTTTCTCTCTCTCTCTCTTTTTCCTTTTTGCTTTTCTTAACGTGATTTTCCTTTCTATTTTCTTATACTTGGCTCGGACAAAGGAAAATTGAATGAAAGAGGGCCGTCAAATTTGAACCGTTCTGCCTTCCCCCCTCCTTTTGAACCTTTCAATCCTTGATTGCACCTTTGGTCAGCCGCTGCCACGCTGTCCAAAGGCAAAAGACGGGCGCATGGGCCTAGTTTCATCCGCACTTCCGGAACGAGCCAGCCGACAGAATCGTTGACTGTGTTGAACTACTCAAGAGTAAACTTCGAGTCCCTGCTCCATGTTCTTGTCAGTTCAGTTCCTTGGTTCTTCTGGCTGGCCCATCACTGGCCCTTGGTGTTCATGAACTGAGGTTCCACTACTACTACTACTACTACTATACTACTACTACTACCACTATACCGACTAGGCTACTCCCCTACTATCAAGATTGATTCGAAAGGAGTCTAAAGTCAACAAGGCTTGGATAGCTTGTTGGCACCTGCACAGAAGCCCTTGGTTCTGGCACGTGGGAACGACCTCACTTGTTGGTCAATTGGAGAAATTCGATGTCAAGATTTTCCCTTTTCAAACATGTTTATTGTCCAACATTACTCGAACCATGGAATGAGGTACCGCCGTACCTTACCGTACTACTTTACTGACCATGTACGTGTGCACCATGTCAGAACGACGACGATGAACGTTTCTATGGGAGCGCTCATTGTTTTTTCCCCAGTTTTTCTCCTTTTTTTTTTTTTTGTTGTTTCGTTCTACTCCTTGTACTTTTCCTCTCCCCTTTTGATTGTTTCTTTTTTTCTTTTCTAAGCTATAGAGAGGGTGGTCGGGTAGTCTACGAACTGTTCGTCTTATGTACTGTAGTTGGTAAGTTGGTTCATGTGTGTGTGCGCACAAAGAGAGAGAGAAAGGTTAGTGGTGGTGGTGGTGGTGCGGGTGAGGTGGGGGGTTGGGAGAGAGGTGGGTTAGAAGGTATAGGAGAGAAACAGTGAAGTGAACAGTGCAGGTTGGTGAACAATTGCTAGTTGGTCTCGTGACCTGCCCAGCCATCAGTCACGCAAAAGGAGGCCTGAGGTTAGCCTGGCGCGGTCAGCACTTTTGCATGTCAAGAGGAAATTAGGCTCCACACGAACTTGACTGCAACGCAACACACACCACACACACATACCGGCTAACACACACACGATCACACGCACACAGCACACATAAATGGCGTATACACGCGTCATTCACGGGAAAAACAAACCCTCGCTAACGATCACCAACGTTGCCCCCCAAACTCGAAACAAAAAACAAACTCGACGGTGGACTGGACGTTCATCTTTTTTGGCCGGCAAGGAATCGTCGTTGGCGCCATTACAATCGCTAACGAATCACTGGGAACCGATACCGGCTCCACTTCCGGTCGATCCACAAACTGATTTCTCCATCGTCTTATTGATTTCAATTTCAGATCGTCAGATCGACTACGGTAGGCTACTGTCATTGAGGGGGGGGGGGAGGTGACCGGGTGTTGTGCCTTATTGTGCACTGTTGGGTTGGTCAAATACTCAAATATATTAGTTGTTTGTAGGGAAAAGGCTGCGTCATCGGGTGACATATCTGGCGGCGTTCAACTTTCAATGGAAGAGTGACAGGGGAAACGAATCATCCGAATCGCAATCGGCGCGGCGATGAAGAGGAAGGCATCGAGTCTCTGCTCTCTGCTCTCACTTTCTCTATATGTATACGTATATCTATCTATCTATATATATATATATTGCTGTCAAGTTTCTTTCCAGGGCGGGTTTCTACTCGTCCGCCTCCCTATTTTTTCTCGTTCCCTTTTCTCTCTCTCTCTCTCTCTCTCTCTCTCCGACGGCGCAGTTTAATATTGATGTCATCTTCCGGTCTCTTCCCCTTCGTGGATTCGAGATAGAGCCCAACTGGCCGAGTCCAAAGCCTGGAGGGTGAGAATAAGAAGAGGCCACAGTGTGTTTGACCGATGGTCATTCGAGCGTAAATTCAATTTGATATAACGTAGATCCACCAATAGAACGCAGAAAAAAAGAAGAAAAAAAAGGGAGAAAAGGAAAGAAGAAAAAAGAACAGAAATTGGGGAAATAGAAAATGAAAAAGTAGGATCGAAAGAAAAAAAATGATGCCGAGACTCGTGGTTCGTCGACACCACTGTCTTGGAAATCAATGGACTTTGTGTTTTCTCTTGAATGCATCGGTTCTTGAAGCCTTTGTCCGTGATCGTGTAGATATTCACAGTAGGGAGGGATCCAGAGCAACATCGTGCGTGCCCCATTTGAAAATGGAAAGAGTGGAACATGGCCATCATTTCTGAATCTAAAGCGCTTGCTTGCCCGACTGGAGGAGAGGCAAGTTGAACCTCTAAACACATACACTCCAACCCACCCTGCCCGCCTCAGAAAACAACAAGAAGAAAGAAATAATAATAATATCTAGAATAAAAAAGGGGGGAAACCGGAGAGAGAGAGAGAGTGTGTGTGTGTGTGTGTGTGTGTGTGTGTGTACAGAGAGAAGCAGAAGCAGAGAAGTGTGTAGGTGGATTGTGATTGGCCGGCGAGCGCTGGATATTGACATCCCGTTTGGCTTATGCTGTAAACACGCACACTGTGTTGACTGTCATGCCAATTACGCATCAGCATTGTTTGCTGCCCCCGGTTGTGTTTACTTGATCGTATACATACATGTGTGTTTCCAAAGACTGTTGGGCATATGATCCATGTTTTACTGTTGGAATATTGAGTTCAATACTTTTGCTTCTTCTTCTTCTTCTTCTCCTCCTCCTCCTTTTCCACCGTCAACGACTCCTTTTCTTTCCCTCTATGAGCTCTATAACGACGACTCTGGACGGCTCTATCGTACCGCCCGTCACATCGCATCTCATGACTAGAATCATTACACACCAAAGAAACGAACACAGAAATAGCACAAATCCAACAACAAAATCTTGAATCCTCATTCTCATTGGGATGAATTTCAATGGAGAATTCCGTTTCGCAAAGTGGTGGATACGTCGCGTCCTTCTATCTCTCTTAAGATGAGTGATTCTGAATAACCTTTGCAAGAAATCTAAATACTGTTCCGAAGTGGAAATGTAGTGTTCTTGGCTCGTCGTCGTCAGCCAAAACAAAACAAAAAGACAATTGAATCCGTTTGGTGCAGAACATCGTCATCAACCCATTAAAAACAATGAGATTCGATTGATTGGGGGCGGAGGGGGGGGGGGGGGAATGAGAATGAGCCGAGGAAGTAGAAAGACACGATGGGATCATTACGTTCCACGCCATCGATTGCCTCTTGCTCCAGTCCAGTAACAGCAGCAGCAGCAGAGTGGCAAGAAAAAAGAGTTGATTGTCGCTTGCTGGACAGACGATGAGTCCAAGTCCGTTGTATTACTATATTGGTTCAGGACGTGACATACGCGGGAGGGCGTCGACGGGAAGTTCTACACTAAACTCTCTCGATAAGCTTGACTTATACGATAATACCAAACACGTCAGCCAGAGTCAGGAGAGGGAATAAGGGCGCACTAAACGGATAGGAAGAGAGAAGACGAGGTGAAATGAAGGCGTGGGGGGGTAGCTACTAGATCTATACAGTGTACATGTGACTAGGCTAGGCAAGAGGAGGCGGGAGGGGGGGGGAGAAGGAGGAGGAGAAAGGGCAAACTTAATTATCGCCTTGCTTTTTCGCCCCTCTTCTAGTCGTCGTCGTCGTCGTCGTCGTCGTCGTCTTCTTCTTCTTCTTCTTCTTCTTCTCCACCATCAGCCTTAGACTGCTGGGTTGGCGCAATTCGATTAAAGTTGGGCGCGAGCCCTTGGCTTATTGTCGGCCATGTATCTCGATTAAGGGGAGTCTAGACAGGAGGAGAAAAGAAAGCTCTTCATGAGGACCAAGTCCATCGGTAGGAGACAAACGCTCTCTACTAGAGAGAGAGTGAATTAGTTAGCTCGCCGGCCAGCCAGTATTCAGCCAGTAGTCAGCCGAATGGACCAAACAGCTATACACACTGCTGTTGCTGCTGGCCAATTTGTTACCGATCCACTCTGATTTACGAGCGCTCACTGCAGTTACTTTCTCTCTGGACCGCTGCTCGAGACGTCGTCGTACTCGAGATGCCGGAGCCAGCGCTAAACAAAAGCGATCGAAGCGCTTAGCTTAGCTTAACTTTGACTCATTGACATGTCCGTTTAAGAATCTCCCACTAAATTACCCCACACATATACAGGAGAAACAGAAAATTGTGTTGATTACGCCCGCCCGTTCAGGTCAGCTGTTGTCGTCGACCGCTGAAACCTAAAAGGCTATATATACGTAGGATATAAAGGGTTGACTAAAAAGGGGGATATGTTGCCTATAAGGTGCATGGAAATCCTTCCTTCCTTTCGAGTGAGGATGGACGAGAAAAAAAACAAAGAAAAAAAAATTGAATAGAAAATAGAAATAAAGAGAAAATGGTGAAAGAGAAAGTCAGATGTGGCGCCAATGCGCTGAACTTGTGCTTCCCCCAGTTGGCCGGCTGAAATGTTGACAAATCGAAATAAATTCCCGTATTCTTTAACAGCGTCTCTCCAGAGATGAAGATCATGCAAATGTAGTCACGAGTGAGAAAACGGACAGCTGCTCGCACGCCCTCAAAAGCTGCTTGATCGTCTCGTACATCGTCGTCGTCGTCGTTGTCACTAGCCCCAGCAGGAGCAGCAGGAGCAGCCTAGACAGTCGCAGGCTCTTTGGCCGCTCCATTCCGCACCCAGCCGACGTTTCAAACACAAAGTCACACTTCCCAGCAGCTCATCCGCCCCATCCTGACTGACTGTTTTCTACTCGACCTCCTTTGCAGTCACTTGACTTGTTTACTGAATAAAATATAACGGTTTAACGCTACGGTACCACTTGGCCGCCACCTCGGTCTAAAAAGACGGCACCCTATATTTATACATACGTACATAGAATAGCAGGCTAGTAGTCTCTGTCGTATAGGATACGAATACGACAGAGTATAGACCCCGGAGTCTATTACCGTACGGCTACATAATACTCGCTCGTACGCACGTTCATCCGGCCCGCCGTCCATGGTCCCGTCGATTGTCCAAGTTTCCTTTCGTGGCAAAAGGAGCAAGTACTTTGTATATCTCTCTGTGTATACAGTGTACTACGTATATAATGTTTTAATGCATTGTGCATTACGCTTTCAAGAATGATCTAGCAATGGCGGCGAAACAGTTTTCGTCGTCGTCGTCGTCTGTCTCCAACTCAATTGTTGCGGACAGCGTCGCACCATCAGCAACTGCTAACGCAAGACCATACCATACGTCTATTTTCAACAAGTTTCATTTATTTCTTCGTTGGCGCCGGAGATGCAGCATGGCGAGTCGCAGGTACGCCGCACTTGTGTGAGTTTAACTTGGCTTTCAAAAAGTTGCCTGCCAGACACTGGATAGTTGATGAAGTAGTCGTCTTAGCTACTACCTACGATTCCCTCTCTTGAAACCTCTTTTCCAAACGTCTTTTCTCCAACCTATACTTTCCCATAGAATTTAGAATTCCAACCTCAGCGTCAACCTTTTGCCGGGTTGTTCAATACTAGATGAAGGCAACTCTTCACAATAAGCGGCAAGCCGCACCTTTATTCATCGGAACTGAATCCAAATCAAAAGATATAGGTACCGTATACTACGTACATACAGTATTCGTCGTATAGTATACTATATTCGTTTTATATAGACAAGTCGATTCCCTCTTTTTTTTAAATTTACCAAACATCTTCAATACCAAATAATACAAACAAAAAAACAGGCTAGGCCAATCCAATCAGTGGTTCATTATGTACCGTAGTTGCGCTGGCGTGAAGAAAGCCTAGATCAAGCCGCACTTGATCGTCAAATGCATCTTGGGCGCTTGGAGACTCAAATACAATAGAGAATACTGTTGAGAAATTGAAAAGGAAGGAAGGAAGGATAAAGGGAGACGTGTGAAAATTTGTACAAACCGGGAGTGTGATGCCGCGGCCTTTAAATGTCGTTTCGTCGGAGGCAACATTTTTTCTTTGCAAGTCTGTCGCCGGGGCTAATCAGATTATTCGCCGGCCAAAGTGTGTCAGCATCAGCATGAGCATCAGAGGTTAAAAGAGGCGCATAGTCGACGAGGCAATGTTGTAGTTGAGAGATATCTGTTGTTAGTTGATGACATTTCAAAGGAGAAGGGCAACATGCAGCAACCCTCCTACGATGCCTAGTATATACATGCAGACTCGCTACATGTTGGCGGGCACGCGCAGCATTGGTAGGGCACGATGAGTCTATCTCCCTCAATAACGCCAATAATAGGTTGCTGCTGCTGCTGCCTGCCCGTAAAGGGCCGACACACAATTCCTCGTTAGGATGGATAGCCGGGCGCCAGAAAACGTCGTCTTTAGTGGATGGGCTGGGCGACGACGGCAACCTAGAGAGAGAGAGAGAGAGAGGGAGAGCGAGAGAGAGCGGGATCTCATTTGTAGTCAATGAACCATTCAGCACGACCATGGAAGAGGCGACCTTGTCGCACAGTTTGTCCACACGTCTATGCGTGCAGCCACGAGGAAGTCGGGGGTGACTTTGGTCCTCCGGAGCGACTGAATGACTACTACTAGCTGCGACTATCGGCGACTAGCTGCTTCTCGTCAGTGAGAGCTATTCCAAATTCCAATAAGTGACGGCATTCAACACGTTGGGTGGAATAAGGGACAAAGTCAAGTCAACCAAGTCAAACGGGCAGAGACGGGCAGAAAAAAAGTCAGAGAAAACGGGAAGACAAAAAAAGAGAAGAGAGAGAAATAGAAGATTCGGATCGTTTAATCGGAATGCGACGTCAAGATGATGTGTCGAGTAGACTATGGATAAGGCCGATGGCATTCGAATGATAATTGAATGACACTTTGAGAAGGTACATATGAGGAGCATTTCAGTGGCGTCAATTACGATGTTCATCTTTCGTCCCTCTTGGCCACTGACTATTACGTCCATGTGACTCGCTTCTTCCTTTACTTTCGTTTCCTTTCCGCTTCGTTCCGTTCTCTTCCGTCCTCCTCTGTCCCTCCCGTCTCTCCTCCCCCTGACCCCCTCACTCTGTCCACCCGGTCCGTCGTCGTTTTCCTTGACTTGTTCTTTCTTCCTAGGTTATATACGTAGGTACGGACAGAGACACACACGGATTTTTGATCCAGCACGGCGTGTTACGCTTCTTTATTTTTTGTATTGGCCGCTTTTCCTCTGCCCAGCCCAGCCCGACCCTTCACTTCACTCACCCTCCGTTCAAGCGGCTGGTTGAAGCCACTCTTTCGTCGCCACTCTTTCGTTCAAGCCACCCCCCGGTGTCGGCTAACTCGGACTCTCTTCATCCTTCATAGGATTCATAGATCGGATGCAGTCCACGCGCCCGTCAAAGAGACGGGGAAATTTCTTTTTTTTTTCTTTTTTTTTTCTTCTCTCTCTACGTCCTTTTATTTCCCCACACGCGGCTGTTAATATTGAATTTCCTCTTCCTACTGTCCCTTCTGTCCCCTCTCTTCCTTTCCCCCACTCTTTCTCTCTTTTTTTTATTTTTTGTCTTTTTATTCTTCCTCTCACTTTTCTTTGTCCTCCTCTTCTTTTGACCGGCTCCATTTTTTTTTCTCTTTTTCCCTTTTATTCGTCATCTTCTTCTTTTTTTTTTTACTTCTCTCACCCGGCCCATCGGGCGTCGGCCAACCTCTCCGGCTCACTGACGAGCTGGCATATTTATCAGACTGTCCTTAGAGCCGGAGACCGACGCGTATAATCGCGTTGCGTCGCAATAGCCTACTCTTCTGGGCAATAATATAGCGCGAGAGAAAGAGACGTACATCCGGTATACAGTATGAAAAACATCAAAAACCAAAAGAACCAACTGAATATTTGACAACTGCTTTTACAGGGCGGCTCCGTTCCCTAAGTGGAATCAAGTTGGCGCCCGTTTCACGACATGGAGAGGCCACGGACCAGGACCTTGATCCTGGGCTACCGGTGAACAACAAGGCGGCGTCGATCGTTGCAAAAGCCAAGGGGAAGTTATCGGCCAAGAAAGATCAGTGACCGCGTGACGTGTTCACCGACGCTGCTTCGTCCAACGACGAAAAGTGGTTCCCATCAGGCAACCACACGAGATATACCGTACCTTAACGTCAGCAAGTCAGTAACAAACAAGACTAACCCCAGAATCGATCCATTTCCATTTATCTATATTTTCGACTGAGGTGAACCAGGAAACCCGTGCGACAACAAGAGGGTAAATGTTACCATGTTCTACGCATCCTGTACTTGTAATAGAATGAAGTTGGTCAGCCTTGACACTTTTTTCATGCCGGCTGATGTTCGATTGACGAACGGGATGAACGGAAGAATCGATGCCAGTATTAGGAGACGGTACGGTAGTCGGTCAAAGTCGAGTGTATTGGTAGATAGATGGTATAGAGTCCGTTGCGTATGATCTCGTAGATAATAATAGTGCGGAGGACGTGAGAGGAGGAGAGACTGGAGAGACTGGAGAGACTGGAGAGCCACGGCTATAGTTGCACCCTGGCAACGGGATCATGATTCGTTCTTGTTGATAATTGGGATCCGCAATGCGCATATATACTTGGTCTATCTAACCTCGTTAGCTCGCCCCGCTCTTTTAACAAGTTGCGAACGTGGAAAACCCAACCGGAAGCTAATAAGATGCGGAGACGGTAAGGAGACGCAAGGAGAAGAGAGAGAGAGAGAGAGGTAGGAGGTAGGAGGGTGGTGACTGCTTGGTGCCTGCCTTGGCTGGGTGAGGGACACAATCGAGTTGTACTGTGAGCAAGTTCAGCAACAGCGTCTGGCCGCTCGCGTGGATGCGGTCGCCTAGGACCAAGTTCAAAAGAGGGTGGAGGGAGGGGGGAAGGGGCTCGGCGCTCTCTTTTTCCTTCTCTACCTTTCCTTCCACCTTCTCTCTCTCTCTCTCTCCTCCACTGACTCTCTTCTGGCTGCATCCACGCTCTTCCTCAGCCAAACAGCGACAGCAGCGTCGAGTTAACCGGTCCGTTCAGCCAGCCACCAACATATAACAGCCGCCTGGCAGCTACGACTGCAGCTACGCTAGCGGTTATCACTTCATCAGTCTAAACGCGTGCCCCACAGTCGCAACGGTAATATAGTATAGTTTGACCCACTCCTACGTACCTGACTACCTGCGCTACCAGTTGGGCTGTTGGCTCTTCGTCTTCTGTAGTGGATCTTTTCGCATCTTCACCCGCCAGATTCCATTCAACTCGCCAGTAATAAATTCGCCAGTGTGTGTCTCAACTCTGATTGCTTTCCCCGTTCAGTACACTCTCCTCCACTCTTGTGCTGTTGAATTCTTAAAAAAGAAAAAAAAAGAGATTGCGACTCTTCCACAATTCCCGCTGCTGCTATCCTTCTCAAGATGGCCGGGACAATTAACTTCGTTAGCCCTAGGGAACTCTTGAGTGTGTCATAACGATCGTGCTCACTCGTTGTTCTGTTTTAGCGAGCGCTTTTGTCATGGTCTCGGATGCCGGATGCGTATACGCTAGTTACCTTGGTCATCGTCACGACACGAGCACACATTTGTCGCCCTCACCGACCATCCCCGGCCCGCGCGGCCATCCACCCGTCTATCCTTCCTCGACGGGACGCGACAGAGTCTGGTTAATGAGGAAAATATAATGATTTCCCCGATGATACTGTATCGCCTCACCCCACCTCCCTTCCCCTTGGTCTCACTATCTTGAAATATCACACGCACACACACTAAAAGGATGTATACGGAGTCAAGAGATAAATATAAGAACGGGATGGATCGAGTCGAGAGGGAGTCTCGCTCAAGTTCCATGATACACCGTTCGTTCGACTTTACTTCTTGTGTTTGAACGTTATCTCACGAATGCCCATATAGCATCCGCTATAACTGCCTTACAGCGGCGCTGTATACAGCAGCCGGGACTGTATTCATAAAGGGTTGACGGTCGGATCGGGTCGGGTCGGGTTGGGCCGAGCCGGCCTCCTCAACAAGTAATTTGAACCTTATTTAGGCCGGCGGCCATGCAAGCATTTTCAGTAATTAGGCCGTGAAATGCGACACGCCCTATCTGTTACATAGGTACAACTCACTGACAAAGATGTAACTGACATCATCATTAGGCTCTTGCCTCAAGTTTAGAAATTTGGTACGAACGCCGTTTTAGGGTAATCTAAACGCTGCACGGCCAACCATAACCATATGCTGCCAAAAACGGCAACATCCAACACTTGATATGCCTACGTTGCAACTCAATCAATGCATCCAATGACGCTTCCATAACTTTGAACACATTCTGTATAGTGCTCTTTCCCTCCGGTTGACATTCAGTTTCTCGTTTTCCTTTCCTCAATTGCCTCTTGAGATCCATCCATACGTAGTTAAATAATGCAGCAGGTACAAGTACCGTACGTACCAAATGTTCGTAATGGGCGTACACCTCAACCTCCTTATTATCTCAAGTAAACATGACAGGACAATCTCTTGGTCTGATTAGTCCACAATATTCCAGCGAAGGAATTTAACAATTCCAACTGCGACCTTCATGCTGCACTATGGACGATGGATTTTGGGGCGGCTAGTACGTACCGGTACGCAGATATTTTCAATAACTGCCAACAAGGCTTCGAAATCTGGGCCGTCAACCAGCAGGAATAGAGAAAACCAATGCAGTTCATTGGCAGAAGCTGTAGCAGTTCAAAAGGGAAACTGGATTTGTTGCGTGCCGCCATCACCCAAACTCGACCGTAAATGCATTAATTGGATTTGTTGCAACTTTCAAAAGAGTCCGAACTGTGCTGCGTTAGCTTCCCGACCGACACACGAGTGCAGCCATGTCCTTTTGCCTCTGTTGTGCAGAATAGCCTACGACGACAAATAGGTAGGCTACTGTACCTGGTCAGGTAGCAGTAATGTAATAGGTAATACTTAAAAATAAATAAAAAAAAACAAAAAAACTCAACAGTCAATACTAGATGAATAATTGAAATAGAAAAGGATCGCGGGCTCCGTCTTGGGTTTCCGTTGGCCCATGGCGCGTGAAAAGGAGGAAAAACTTGTCCACCAATTGAATTGAATTCTCAACTTTCCTGTTTCCTCCGAGTTTTCCCAACGTACGTAAGCGCTCAACTCAACGAGATCTAGATGGAAAAAAAACCGAAATAACGAACGAGTCGAATGTAGCCTACTCGTTGGCGTCGGATGTACGCTTTAACGCAGCAACCACACAAGTAGGCTCCAGCAGGTAGATATCCAACGCTACCAGAGCGATGTGGGCCATCAAACCCATTCCCATATCTGCTGGCTGGTATTCAAGTGGACGACGGACGAGACTGAGATGGAGGGCTTTCGCCACAAACACGTCGTCGCTTTGCCGCATGTGGTGCAGATGCGAAATCACGCTTTAAAACGATAATTTCTATAGAGAGTGTCTGGTGGTAACAGAAGCGGTGGACGCCGATCATTCTTCGACTCGAGTTTCTTTCCCCCTTTTTTGGGGAGATGCGTTCTACTACTCCAAGTTATGACCAAAATGTACAACCATGTCGTCCAAAAATGCTCTGAACTTTATTTCCAACATCACTTGGGCGCTGACACGGTGGGAAATCCTTTCCCAAGGTTTCGATTCGCCACGGTAGCCCAGACAAAAGAGAAGAGGAAAGACAATAAAAAGTGACACAGGTCTTCATCTCTGTTCCTTTTTTTTTTGGTTTTGGTTTTTTTTTGTTTTGTTATGTAGGGTTCTCTCAACGGGGCGAGTAATATAATGACAAGGGGACGAGCGTGGGAGGGTAGGAGAAGGAATAATCCGCAACATTGTAAGGGGTCAGGTAATTGCTTTTCTCTAGGAAGCAGAGGTGGCTATGAAACAACTACATTTAATGATGAAGAAACACAATATCATTATGACTATAACATTAACCCGCAGCAACATGCATGTGCCGCGCCAATTCTTCTATTAAATCCAGCAGTATTCATAACATAATACTCGTTCGTTCCGTTTGTTTCCTTCACGCAAAAGTATCTCTTTTTCTCTCTCTTTCTTTCTCCCGGTGAGTGACCATTTTGTTTTTGCTGTTTGGGTGGGATGGGGGGTGGGGGGTGGGGGATGGGAATCAATATGGACGCCAGACTTCAGAGCGTTTGTTATCGACCTCTTTTTCCCGAGTGTCTTTCGTCGAAGAAGAGGCGGGCGATGAAACGTTGCTTTTCGGAGTGGCGGGGGGCGAGCGATGGGGAAACTTACTGGAAGTTAAAGCATTATCTCCGTGATCTGTTTGATCCGAGTCGGGATCGACGCTCAACACCGATTGTGACTGAGGATGGACACGTTGACTGTAGAGCTGCGAGTAGAGGAGAGAGGTGTGCAGCCACGGGTTGGCCAATAGGAATTGAGCGTTGTGATGCGGTAAGGTAGAGACGATTGAAGACGGAGCCGCCGAAGGAACAGACGAAACCCCGGCACCGGCACCGGCCCCGGCCGCAATTCCAGCTCCTGTCGCCGTTGTCGTCGTCGACGCTGTATTCGTGCACCCGTTCCGCGGAATTCCGTCCTCACCGTTCACCGTTTTCGAATCGTGAGGATCCGAGCGTCGATTTATTTCCTCTCCTCTTAGCCCGTTGGCGGCGCTCAAACTCGACTCGCCGTGACCTGTAATTAACGCAGCAGACGTCAGATAGTCAGCAGATACACAAGCCGTCAATGCTTAACAGCGGTATGTAGTCAATCCGGCCCCGGCCTTTCCGGCCCCAGCCATTCCGGCCCCAAAAATATGTGGCCGGAACGGCTCGCAAAAAAGTCCATCCGGCCCCAACTTTCCGGCCCAAGCTTGCCCAAGCTATTACATTCCTCCCCTACACCCTACAGCAAATATGAAATCTAAACAAGTCAGTTAATCGGCAAAATTAACCTCATTAAGCGACAACTTACATTTTTTGAAATGCCAATTATATTTTTTATGGCTTTCCCTAACCTAGATCAAAACACAGTAGTTCTTTGCAATGCGTGGCAATAATTTACCATGGCTATTACCTTTTACGCCAGTTTGAACTCGGATTTCATACAATATTTTAGACTAGTTGGATTGATGCATGTATGATTTACATTATTAGATCTTCGATTTAAGAAAAAATCCTGTTCCCACCTCTACTTCCCAGCCCCTACAGACTACTTGATTTCCTCCTGATTTCTTCTTCATTTATTGTCATAGACAATTTAGAATAATGTTGGGGTTATCATGCTATGTAATTTTGTCACCCGTTGCAAGCTTTTACATTACGAGTTATCTTAGATTATAAGTTTTAAACCCTATAGCGCCGCCCGGTGGCCTTTGTGCTTAGAAAAGTTACTCTTATCGAAATTGCTTGGGCCGGAAAGGTTGGGGCCGGAATGGCTTTATTGACGAACCGTTCCGGCCTCATGTTTTTGGGGCCGGAATCGCTGGGGCCGGAAAGGCCGGGGCCGGATTGACTAGCAACCCTTAACAGCAGCCAACTCCTTTGTTTCTTACTTCAAACCAAACCCAAGCAAAGAAATTACGCATTCTACGTTTTACTTTGACATCATAGGGCCAGTCGATTGCTCTAATTGGATAAAGTGGACAAGTCTGAGTACAGTATTGTTGGAAAAGGTTGAGGGAATCTCATGTTATGGCAAACACGGTTTATTCCAACTTATGTCATGATTCCATATTTTCATTTCAAAGTATCATATCAGTTCATCACCTCACTAATAATGATACGCAGCTCTCTTTTATAAAAGATCATGTTAGAAGATCATTTTAACGCGGGCTTTTGGCAACACAAAAGCAGGATTAGACAAGAAAAACAAGTTGGCGAGCTGCTCGACAAATGCAATCGATTGTTCTTACCTGGAGCTATAGAGCGATGCTGATTGAGCGAATCCCAGACTGATGGGTGAAGTAGTGGGTTGACATTGACGCCTGTCAAAGAACCCCAGTTCATCGGGAGGTTGGTTTGACCCAAAGCACGATAGGCTCCCCAGGCTGAGCTACTCAAATTAAAGTCAATCGGCGGTCCGAAACCTGAAGCAGAAAATCCAAATTGTTCATTTTAGTAATCCTCCCATTTTGTCACTCCAATGATTAATAACGCCCACGCATGCAAACGCCAAAGAATATCGTACGTATCGACACATTGCTTGGCGTAACGTATAAATATAAAGCAAACTTACCTCGACATCCCCCCGGTTGGCTTATTTTTAAATTGAGAGTATCGAAGGTGTTGCCGATAAAACGCGAGGCCAGACTCAGCGGAATAAACGGAGAGTGACCTGCTAGGTATACAAAACGTCAACATTCTAAATTTCAATATGCCGTGTAAAAAAGTATCCGTTTCATCAAAGATATAGTCATATAAAGAGAGAACGAGCATGTCATATTCTAAACAGGTGTAGAACAATATGGCCTAGCGATAATTATGGCCTTGAAGGCTGCTGTCTGAGGAGTTTGAGCCTGATCAGTTAGTTATTAGGCGCTAGTTTGACAAGTTTGTCGTAGGCTCGTAAGAGGAAGTGAGTTGTCGTCGTGGCGCCCATATTAGAACTGTCGAAGGCCAGTATAGTTACACGGATCGAATGGCAAGAGGCTAGTCCTATATCAAGCTAAGAAGGCTTAGGCAAAGGCAACCTTGCGATGAAGACGACGGCAAACATTCGTCACAACGGAGAGAAACACACATATATATATATACGTCTATATACTACTGTATACGCATACGCCGACGTCGTAGGTATATCATGGAGAAAGAAAGAAAGAAAACTGAAGGGAAGAAATCCCGGGCGTGCAACCTAATATAGGTACGGGCGTCAAGAAAAGCTTCACGGGCTTCGGCACACAACACAATAGTATTAGTGTGGTAAATAAGGTGAGGGATTGGTAACCAATACTCACGTTTATGAATCCTTACAAAGAAGAAAGAACAGAACAGAAGCATTGCTCGCTGCTCTGCTCTGCAGCATGAAGGGGGGAAAAAAGGGAAATATTTGACCGGTCGACGGACGACGGCACGTTTCCCTTTTAAGGAGGGTTGGGGGGAATGCGAGCATCAGAGCTGCCGTACAGTGTCCAGAGCAAAAGGGCTGGGCAGGAGAGAGAGCCTTATTGCTGGAGTCGAGTCGAGTCGTGCTGCCGGAGGTTGTCGAGCACACGGCCAAATCTATTCAACTGTGTAAGACTTCCCTTTGCTTGTTCCAGCAGCTCAACCATGAGACGATGGTAAAACACAAACTTCCTACCCAACTGATAGAAACGGATTGGTAAGCGCATTACCACTCCCTATCACCTCACCTTCCACCCTCCCACGCGCCCTCCCAACCCCCATCCCCACTTGCAGGCCTCTATTTCGCATAGGACGCATCATGCCCTATATGTCTCCATTGTTTTTACGCTTCCACTCCTTTTGCGCTTAATCCTCCTCGTTCGTCTTATTGGTTATTTCTTTCATCTGATGCAGACTTGTGTTACGTATCGAATGACGACTAACAGTAACAGCTAAGAGGGTCCCACTGTAATAACGCTACCATAGGACCACGCAGGCCAAGCTACCAGTACTAGTAGGCTATAATAGAATATCCCTCTACGTACACGGAAAGTGTCGTATGTGTCGCCTAAATAAACTGTAACTATAAGGCCAACTAAATAAAGCTCTTGTTGATTCTTTTCCAACACTCGAAGGGAAAGAGACAAGGAAGATTTCTCCGACAACAGGGCGAAAAAAAAACAAACACAAATAAACAAAACAAAACAGAAAACCAAAAAGAAAACAACGTCGTTCGTCTTACGTGTTTTACTCCTCGGTTCCCGCGGTCCATCGACGGTCACTTTGATGGCTTTGGTGTAGGTAGCAACCTGAGGTGGAGACGAGTTGACTGTGATGGTAAGCGTAAAACTTTTCCCTGCCAAATACGCCAAAAAAACAAACAAACAAACAAAAGAATAAATGAATGAGCTGATGAAATGGTGATGGTTTCGTAAACCGACTATTAGTGGCAATGGACAAGGTAAATGTTAACGCTGATAGAGTCGTATAACCCAATGCGCGAATCAAAGCCTACCTCTTCCCGATCTCCCGATGAAACGGAGATCGTTAAATTTGGCTACATGGTTTTTCATGACGGCCGTGCCGTTGCGTAGTTCGGCACTCCAGTTTTCGTCGTTGCCCGCCCGTACTGTGACCAGCGTTCCGTCATCTATACTGCCTAGGCAGACGACGCGAAAAGCCGCCGGAAGAGTCTTATTGGAGCGCCAGTGGGTAGGTAGCGATGAGCACAAGACGCACGGGCTTCCGGTGCGCACCAACTCACCACCGATTCCGGGCAAACTCATACTCTGCGAGGATGGAATGGCCGACGACGGTCCGCAACCGGCCGAGCTGGAAGATGCCGGCCTATTAGCACCGCTGACGCCAGCTAAAGACGTCATCACACAGTTGACAGCAGTCGATACAATTACGAATACTCAATCAGCAAGGCAATAAAAAAAGAGAATTTGGGGAAAGATCCGGTTGCCAGTTCTTTCCTTGCGTCTCTTTTTTTCGGATTTTTCTCCCGATTCGATCCACACTACCTAACAGTAGTACGTAGTAATGTCTGTAATCAAGTCACCCTCTCTGTGCAGATCCTCGGAAATAGGATTTCTAATAATTGAAATTCGTCGTTCCTGGTAAAATGATTACGAGTTCGCCTCGAGGCATCACTCGGTGGTCAATCACGAATGTCACGCAGTTTCTACCTCGATCAACTTTCCCGAGCCGACTCGGCGACTACGTTCCGATCGACACTAAACAAGAGTCTTGTTCTTCCCGCTCGTCATGTCGCCGCTGTTGCGGGACTCAAGACTCAAGTTAACAATTCCGGACGCCAAAGAGCTCGCGATGCACTCACTACGGTACGATCTCACTCGATGAACTTCTCTAATTGGTTTGTCCGATATTGGATTGGATCAGTTGGTTAGAATCGGGCACCGCTGGCGGACGTTGGTCTTCCGGATGATATATACCTGGTACAGTGCCGTACGTATAGTCTGGTATAGTCCAATGCACGTAGGGGGCTGGGGGCCGTTGCAGACGGTCCGAAAAATAGGTTTATAGAATGGAAATATGGAATGGGAAATTCCGTCTTTGGGCCAGTGCTCGGTGCTGGGTGCTCGGTCTGTGGCTCGTCGCAGGTGAGGTGCGAAACAGTGGCAACTGGCAACTGCAACTGGCAGCGCGTGACAGAGGACTGGCGTGTAGTGTAAGCTGTAAGAAGGAGCCCTTTACGTGTCTGCTGACTGCTGCCCCGTTCACTTCTTGAGGCCTGAGGTCGGTTCGGTTGGCAAGAGGGCTGGTGCTGGTGGGGAAGAGAGACGCGGGCGGATGGGTGGGTGGTAAGGGGGATACGGGCGAATGAGAGGCGAGGGAGCTTAAAAAGGGAGGAAGGGTTTGTGGACACCGGTCGGCTAGGGTTGGACCGCCCTATGGATGCCCGCGACGCCGCCTTCTTCCCTTCCCTTCCCTTCCCTCCCTCCCCCCCCCCCTCCTTGAAAAATCCTCCGCCAAACGGAGAGATACGCCGAACTCAAGCAGGTGGGTGGCTTCTGAACATCACAGCTCATGCTCATGCTCAGCTACCGAAATGTTTCTTATTACCAAGCCCCAGCTACAGATGAGACGAAAGAGCCTTTCGTTCGCCCTTTTTTTCTTCTTTCTCTTTCTTCGTTCTTTCTCCGTCTTTTTAGGTATTTGTAGCAGCTCCATCCAACTAATCCAACTTTTTATTTCTTTTCTTCTTCTTTTCTTTTCTTTTTTTTTTCTGAGATACATTTCCCCCCTATCACACGACTGTTCCCGCCCCTTGGTTCTCTCTCTTCGTCTGTAGACGAAAGGTGTGTTTTTACATACATGATCAAACTCTTGCCATCTCTTCCACCCCCTTCTCTCCCACCTTCTTTCTAATGTCGGAGGCCCGGAGCAGCTAGCGGCTCACTTTTTCAGATGCAGAGTGAGGTAGACTCTTGTTAGGGCTCGGCTCCTGCGTTTTTGATGGTATATAACGGTCTATAACAAAAGTGTTGGCTGCACATCATTATAAGTACTTGAACGAAATCCATCTAGGCAAACGGTGAAATGCGGTGCTGATGGCAAATGAGGTCGGCTGGTTGGGCAAATCATGCAGAAGGGCATGATAGTACTAAAGCTAGTGTGTGTTGCATCCAACACACACGGAGAGAGAAAGGTTAGGGGGAGAAAGTTTTCATCATGTCAGAATCGGCTGGGCTGTTAGGGCTGTTAGGGTCTTGTTTTGCAATTCTAATCGGACAGAAATGATCTGTCGAGCGGGTTTCTCATTTCATTAAAGCCGTGGTGCAGTGAGCAGTACACGTACCTAAAGACGCTTACGTACGGCAGTACGTTTACCTCGTCGACTTACACCACCGCCGCGCCATCCAGCAGCCTCATCACTTCCACACAAATGTTACCGTAGTAGCCGTACTCATCTTTTTACCCCTTTCCACTTCACAGCTATTTTCCGTTTTCTTTTCCTTTTCTTTTCCTCATTTCCTTTTTCTTCGATCTTCTCTGGAAAGAAAAGAAATTATATATTACCGAGCGTTTTCAATTTAGTTTAGGATGAAACTGGAACAAATAAAAGAGTTTTCTTTCTAACGTCCATGTCTATCAAATATTTCGATTTGTCCCTTACAGTAACCTACGATAAAGTGAGTGTGGCAATCGAAATGTTGACGTACAGTACCATTTCTGCCGACTATTGTTGAACTTAAAGACCATCTCGAATAATTAGTGATGGATATTGGTTACAATAATTTCGGGTTTGAGGAATGGAGACTTCGAGTCAAATGAATTTTTCAAGTCGAATTCGTTTTTGTTGGCTAGAAGAGGAGGAGAGGAAGAAGTGATGGAGGAGCGAGAGAAGATTAGCCAAGCAAAGTTATTTGAAAACGTCATCATCATCGTTTTGCTTTTGCCCTTCATTTTCTTTTTCTATTTTTTCCCCTTTTTTGTTGGAGGAAACGAGGAGCGGGAAAGAGTAATTAATTCCGTGATTAAAAGAGGGGAACGGGGCGGGTTGGGGCAGCGGGGGCCAGGGGCCTATATAGCGAGGCTGTAAGGAGGAAATGATGAAAAGATTGAAAAGAGGAGAGAAAGAGTTTGTGTACAAGGTACTGGCGTGGTTCAAGTCCAACGTGACGCTAATGCCTGTCTGCCCCGATAACGTTCCTTAATGAAGCTGCAAGATGAGAAGGTGAAATTTCATTGCCACCAAGAGGGGTCTGTCCTCAGCGCTCTGTTTTTTTCTCAGCCCTTTTCCTCTTTCCTCCATGTTTTTCCTCCAGTCTCGACTTATAAACCTTCTCTCTCCCTCTTTCCTCTTGTTGGTTCCATTCGCTCTCGTTTCTCCCCTCTTATTCTGTTTGAAACACACACACACACACATAGACAGACACGCACGTATGTACACAGGCGCGCGCGCGCGCGTCTTTAATGTGAGCGCCGCTCTCTGTATGCGTTCGGCTCTTCAAGTTTTTAATTACAACGCCCACCTCAGCGAAGCGGTATAGCAAGAACCAAGAAGTTCTCCCCTACTCTGCCCTCCACTCACTCTTCTCATGTTCAATTGTGTCGTCTCTCTCTGTATTCTTTCCGCATAATATCTCGTCCAAGGAGACGCAACGTATTTCACATGTAGGATCTTCTCCTCTACCGACTTACTATTTCATCCACAGACGATGAAGCAATTGCTCACCGTTCACCGAAGACGATTTGCGACCAAAATGAATCTGAGTCGCGACTACGAAGAGCCCACTCTCGCTGGTTTCCGCAGCCGACACTCGCTAGACGCGCTAGATGACATAGATGTATCGGTACGTGGTGTCGGTTAGTGATACGTGGCTCACCTCTATATACCGTAGCCTTGAAACTCGACACAGCTCTTTTTGTTATGATTAATTATGACCATTTTTATTATTACTTTCGTCACTTCGGTTTTTTCTGTTTTTCTCGATTAATGGAAATTTACTTTCTACCCTAATATAGTACATCCAACCACCGGTTTAGAAGGCCGCACTCCATTTACATCTCCACTCCCTTCCACTCTACTCCACTACACACTATATACATTTATCTCGCTATCGCGGTTTGTCAGTTATCGCGCGCTTGGAACGGTCTTGTCTATCGTATTGCCAGGTCCATTGATTTCATACAAAGTCTATCGCAAGCACTAAATTAAAATTGTTACGGTGCCGTCGGTACGGTACTGCGCTGCCCATTTAACTGGCATCTGACAACTAAGAAATGAAGTGACAACTTTGTTTTTGTCTGACTACGAGTGGCCTATTGCTGGTCGATTCGTCGTGCGCGTTGCGCTGCGTTGATGACGTCATGGGTTGGGTGACACAGAGTCAGAGTCACCAGGCATGTCTATAGAAAAGCCTCTACTGGACAAACAAAAGAGGAGGGCAAACAGTGTAGAAACATCAGGCATCAACAACGTACACTGGGCGCTGTAGCAGCGCACGACCGAGGCCGAGGCGAAATCGATATAGTCGTAACCTCGGCGCCATCAGTTTAAGAGTATGACACCCAATGAGAAAGAGAGGAATGACGATACTGTACCACTTGGCCATCAATCCGACACGCAAATTTCAATTCTCTTGAACTCGATATGAGTTAGGCCTTGGGACCGACTATAGAAAGGGAAATAGAATATAGTTGGAGAAAAGAGGAAAGAGCGTTGTTTCTTTCCTCAAAGAGCCGTCACAAAGTTGGAACCAGAGCCAAGGAATGTGACGATTTCTCTCCGTAGTGTGGTGCAAGTGAGAACATTCGGCACAGAAGCATTCCCTCCTTGACGCGCGAAGCCCCAAACAGAAATGATATATCCAGCAACTTTGGAATCGCTTTGAAGTCTCTCAGTACCCACAGTCCACAAAGGACGAAAGCCACACTTTACATTCAATACCCTTTCCTCCAACAAACTTTAGTGTTAGGGGATTTTGAGTGTCCAAAGAGAAAGGGGACTTGCCCGTGTACTGAAGCGCAGAACAAGGGAACAAGAAATAGCTTCGAGAGTGAAAGCGGCGACGACGACGACGAAATAAGAAAAACAAAACACCCTTAATGTAAACCTCTGAAAGAAGATGAGGTTACTAAAGTCTTTTACCCTCTTTTTCTTTTTTCTGTTTTGTTTGTTTTTTTTGTTTTTTTTTTTACAATCCAAATTTCATTTTTCCTCCTTACGTGGAGACTTTAAAAGTGTTGGACGTGTAGTTGGAAAACGGTGCCGTACGGCATCACGGTATAGAGTGTAGGCATGAGTAGTAGTAGTACCACGGCCGCTTCTACGGCGCGTGCACTACAAGAAACAAGAACAAAAGATGGGTAACCAGTTACCAGCTCATCGCCATTCTTTTGTTTGTTTCCCTCCCCCCTTTCATCGTTTTTCTCCTGTAAGAACCAATCTACGGTATTGGCTTCAAAGTAGTCTTGCAACAATAGAACTTACTGTTGAAGACAAATAGCTGGCTCTTATTATTACCCCCATCTATCATCATTCTTGCCTTTCTTCTTCTTCCATTCTTTCTTCTTCTATTTGCCATCTGTTTCAGGGATCAACTAACTATTAGCCTTTGATCATCCTTGTGGCTTTGATATTCCACCTTTCATATATATCTATAAATATTTTTTTTACATTAAAATACAACTTGCAAGTATGATTACTTCTTCTTCTGTCTGTTCTTTTAAGATTTTCAGTGGTATTCAAACATTCTTCGTCCAGTTATTGTCCGAGTTGCAACCTTGTAGGCCTTCATTGAGAGCTCTCCAGCACCAAACGCACGAACACACACACACACACACACACACATACACACACAATCGGCTGGTGAATCGTCGATTGTTGGCAGCCTAGCTGGCATGCATTGCATGGGATAAATGACACCGGGCAAGGCGTTGTGAATAAATAACTCGATGGTGGATTGTTGGGTGGCCTAGCCGAAAGTGGTGGTCAGAGAAAAAGTAGCCTACAAAACATGGGGACGGTGAACTCATGTCGGGTGTATTTTAGGTATGCCGTGATGTGGGGCTACTCATTGAGTGCTCACGGCACGATCTACCATCTACGTCGTCTGCCCTGTCTGTTCTGTTAGCTTTTCGCTTCGTTGCTAGTGATAGGGCTCGAGCTTTTCATTAGGTACTCGTGCGACTTTCCATGGACTTTCTATCAATAATGAAGTAGCTTCGCGAGCCCCTTGATGATGCCCGTTATATACACTAAGCTCAAACAAACTGAGCAAACCCCAGGGGTTGCATTCAGAGGACGCGGACGGCGCAGGGACCCCCGCCTCTAGGGTGTTACCCGATTACAAACCTCGCCCCGCTTCGTTATTCGCTTTTTCTTTCGTGACTAGCCTCGATATGTGCCCAAAAGATAACACATCCGTGACGGCTAAATATATCCAACTAGAAGGATCCCTTGATGTTATCAAGAGCAGATTTTCAATTCAGTCGTCGGCATCAGTTATTCGAGTATTTGACTATTTGAAGCTCGACACTACCTTCGTCATTCGTTCACCATGTCGTCTGAATAATTTTTCCACACTCTGTCCGGAGTCAGAGTCTTTTCACTTGTCCCCTGAAAAAAGGCGCACTCAAAGACACCTTTCTTTGGCAGTATACTTCTCGCTTCACTCTCCTTACTACCCCCTTCATCCACAGATACAATCAGGAATACACAACCAACGACTTTGATCTAAGCGGCGGCTGTGCGGAGAGTGCAAGTGTGCTTTCCCGATTATGAACCATCTCGCGTGTACAACATTTCTTTTACTTCCCGAAGCTAAAGCCTACATTTTGATGCCCCAAGTCTCCTATGTAGCTAGTACTTCAAAGAAACAACTTCAATTCACTACTGTCGGCCTCGCCACGCCTCACCGCCTCGCGCACTAGCAGAGAAAAATACAGAAAATTCGATCAGTATTTTTCCAAGAATCGGCCGATGGGAAACTTGTATAATCAGGTTTTTAATAGAGCGATCTTGGAAAGAAGGTAGCTTGGCTCAATCGTCTTGTGATTAGGCGATCTAGGCGTGGATTGATCTCTTTTGCCCGCCTCCTCTTCCTACCTACCTCTTTACCATGGGAGAATATCAATTAATGTTGAAGTTTGTCAGCAAAGGGGATTAAAGCTCTAGGAAAATCTATAGCCAGCTGATGGTATAATTGAATTGCCAGTTGATACTTTGCAAAAGTATACACCCATCCCGTTCCCTCTTGTCCATGATGGGGTTTCCTCATTATTATTAACAAGGGGTTCTTTCCTCAACGCGCTTGCCGGCAGAGTGATGAACACGACGTCAGCTCTGATGCTCTTTTCCTTCCGACCTGTTCGCCTATTGTAATTAGTAGTCACCAAGTTTAAAAAAAAACGACATGGCAATTTCAAACGCGGCAGAGAAAGTCCGTAACATATGAAAGCGACAGTGCAACCTGCTATTAAAGTTTATCGAACCAGTAGGATATAATTACATTGACGTTTCCTGACTTGAGTGTAAACCAACCAGTGTGATAAGTTGTCTTTAATTAGTATTTTCATCCATCATTTTACACAAAATTTTCTCAATAGTCGACAGCTTCAATTTGTAGACCGTAGGGCGTTAGCACGTTACCCTGTTTCTTCGTAAAAATAATCCTGGAAAAAGTACGGAAATTCTTCGTTCCGCGTCTAGTTTCATCAAAGTGAAATGATGCTCAAATTGTATACGTACTTCTAAATATATGATTCTCATATATATTTAGCAGCAACAATCATTAATGAAATAATTTTTCTTTGTACCAGTTTTGTAAACGATCGGAAAAACGGATTACCGGGAAAAAGTTAAGATTTTAAAAGAAAATTATCTCGTAAAGACGATTTTACGGTTACCGTTTTCAATACTCTTCCCTAATTCAATAAAGAAAGTGGAGAAGAGAAAATCAATTAAGACATTTAATTTCGATGTGGATGAACTAAAGCTTATTCGATACTATGTTGAAGGTGAGTCGATGGGAGCAACGTATCGACGGGTTGCGTTCGGTTCATTTGCATACACTCTTTATGTGATATGGCTACCGATGTTCAAAAGCTATTCAAGTTGAGTGCTTTGTCAACTGACTACAACTCTCTGAAACGACGTTCAGTTTTCCATTCCATCTCTCTCCCCATATCTGCAAAAAAAAAAGCAGAGAAGCGGAGGATGCCGAGGGGAAACCACTCTTGATGCTTTTGCATTTCAAATCAGCTCTCTGTCAAATTTCCATCCAAAGATCACTTGGGAAGATATACCACTAACTCTTTCAATCGACAGATAGTGTGAATACTCTACTTAAACGTATAAGTTTCGAAATTTTAAACAAAAGTTAATTCTTAATCAAATAATTATAACTTAATATTAGTCTGCCGTGAGTTTACCTTATTCTTCCTTAGTTAAATGAATATATAGAAAAACTCGATAATAAAAAATCGGAACTATTAAAATCAGTTATCGAAAAACTAAATTTCAAGTTCACACAAATTTATCAGCTGAAAAATCAGTTGTTTCCTTCCCACAATTACAAACACAAACAGTCCAGTATTAACATTCCTTAAATCAAGTAGATTACAGTTGATATTTCACATTTCAAAAATAATAATAAAAAAATATATCAAAATATGATTCTGTTGTTATTTCATGTTTGGGGATCGATCACCACTTCCAATGACCACTGCCTTCCTTCATCTTGACCCTCGGTGGTTACGATTTGATCTGCAGTTTCGTCAGTTGATTGAATGACATGTAAGAGTGATGGTGTGAATATAAGAGCGCCTTCGCTGATTTCATCAACTTCTTGAGTGATTATCAGTTCCCCATCTTCATTCATATGTGCCGTGACTGTGTTTCCCATTTCATCTGGTTCAGGAATATCATCAATATTTTCATGTTCACTGATATGGGTTGCCAATCGCTCAGCATTGTAGAACCGCTTTTTGCAGACAGGGCAGCGCTTTGTTTGCTTGTTATGAGAATAGCGATGAGCCACAAACTGCCTACGAGCCTGAAAGGATCTGTTGCAGATTTCGCAAACAAACGGCCTGTCCTCAGGTTTGAGTTCATGAGTTAGCATATGCTCTTTCAATGAAGACTTCTGTCTAAAGGCAACCCCACATAGATTACAGTCAAACGGCTTCTGGCCTGTAAAAAAAAAACCCCAAAAAACATAAGGTTTTTCGAATTAGGTAAAAACACTCATGTAAACAGAGGACTTTTGTACCCGTATGAATCCTCTCGTGGGCGTCGAGATTCGCAACGTATCGGAAGCTTTTTGAACAAAATGAACATTGATACGGGCCCTTATTTTCCGTTTTGTGAGACGACTCGTGGACCTGTAACGTTTTCTTCAAAGCAAATTTCTTATTGCAAACAGGACACTCGAAACGTTTCTCTTCAGAAGAAACGTGCGTCATTTGATGAGCTTTTAGTAAATACCTATTTTTTAAACATTGTGTGCTTAGACTTTTACAGATGTATTTGATTTTATTTCAAACAAGTTTTACTTGTTGCTGAATCCTCTTGCGCAGACGTCACAGAGAAACGGTTTCTCTTGGGGTGGTTTACTTTTATTTCCAGTTTCGTGATGGATACGATGAAGTGCTAATGCTTTGCGGTTGATGAAATGCCTCCCACACACTTCACATTGAAAAACTTCTTCCTGCACACTTCTGGTTTAGTTTAAAAGAAATTAAGGATTTAAAAGGATCTCTTTTTTTCTGAATTCTTACTCGCAACGATGTGCACGTAAACTCTTTCTTTGTTTAAAACGACGCTGACATTTGTCGCATGCGTATGGACGATCGTCAGAGTGAAGATTCATGTGCTCATTCAATGTAGATTTATGAGAAAAGGCACGATTGCACGTGCTACAGCTGAACGGCTTTTCGCCTATATTCGACATTTGAAGGGGTAAAATTAAAAACATGAGACAATATAGTGGAAGAAATAAGAAAATATACAAGCAAACCTGTGTGTACTCGTGAATGGGTTCTTAGAACGTTAAGATGACGAAATGATTTTTGACAAACAGGACAAACGTACGGTCGTTCTGATGAATGACTTTTAAAATGAGCTTTCAGTTCGTTTTTACTCGGCAAATCTTCATGACAAATGCTACATCTAAATTTGCTACCATCTTTACTTTCACAGGACATTGCCATTTCTTCTTCTGAGATGGCGTTTTCAGAATCTGATGCATCTGATGTGAAATTCTGTGTGCATTCAGCCATTGTTGTACTTCCACATGCAACTTCACCCTCACATTCAATTTGAGGAGTTAGTTGTGTTGTTGATTCTTGAAGAAATGAGCTTTTTTGTTTCAAAGAATTTGGTAACTCAACCTCATGTAAACCACAATTCTTGTCTGAATACACATATGCATGGGTTCCCAAGATACCAAGTTCCTTTAGGGAGAGCTCAAATTCTTCCATTAAATATTTTGACGCATGAATTTCTCCGGTATAGATATAATCAAGCAAGAGTGTCAGCTGAGTGTGTCTAAGGAAAAAAGTAGTATGTAATTGTTTTCAATAACAAGTATTAAATAATAGTTCTTACTCAAAGTCAGAGAAGGATATGTGAACATCATCGTCATTTGAGGTTTCTTGAAGTAGCTCAGCTAAATAAGGACTAGCAGCAGCTAGAACTTCTTTGTGGGCTGAAAGGAAAACTTTAGACGAATTCGAGTTGTCAAAAACTTGTAAAAACACATCGGCTTTAAATGAATTTTTTCTGGCGTCCTTAAGAAAATCAACTATATCGTCTTGTTGTGTCTTGCATATTTTCAAGTACAACTCTGTTTCAGCTTCGTCAAAGTCACTTTGTTTGGAAGAAATTAAGCTACACATCAGGAAAACTGAACAAAACTAAAAATTTACGGATTACACCAAATAGTTCTCCAAACTAATAGGCTACCCTTTGTAAACAGTTGTGATGTCTGTCTGCTAACAATTTAACAACCTTATAGTACTAATAGTAGACAAGGCCGACCAACTTTGAATTGCCATGGCCTGCTTATATGTTACATGGTCGAAGCTCTCCTCTACCTTCTTGTTCTGTCACAAAATGGTCCAAGAGCCCGTGTCATCTAGCGGACAAAGTGCTACAGAATCAAAAACTGTAGTCGCTCGTTGTTTATACCACCTTTCGCCATTCGCTGGGAAGATCACTAAGGGATCAAACGAAAACGGTAATATACATTTTTTTTTGCTTTCATTAAATTGAGTAATTGAGTGAGAGAATAAATAAGAGATACGAGATATAAAAAAAAAATTCTGTTTATAGGAGTTCCTCTCATAATTTTATATAGCAACAAGACCTTCGGGTCGGGAGCTTTTTTATTATAATTAATTTGCATGAAGACGTGTTAATAGGAGATTTTTAAATAAGACACTTAAAGCTTTCTTTTTTTTACGACTAACTCTGCTAAAATATGATTTATGTTTATCTTGATTACATTAGGTGACAGTGCCTGCCCCCCCCCCCCCCCCCCCCCCCACAAGACGACCCGCGCACTCCGGCAAATGTAGATGAAAAAACCACATTTCAATTTGTTCCAACAGATTTCAATTTTTCCCCCGTCCTTAGTTTGATCCCCATCATAGTTTTCTAATTTTGCCCTATGAGTTAGCTATGCCTGTTGCTATGGCTTCTTGGCTTGAGCTTACGATCTTTCACATTTTTTAAATCGAAGTGAACAATGCCTTAAGCCTCGCTTACACTAGAGGTTTTTCTTAAGCTTTTAGTTCCTTAGTTCCTTAATATGACAAAATAAAGTTTTTAAGTTGTTAATATTGCAACTTACACTAGAGACTTTTCAACTATTAACGACTTAACTAGCTAAAAGTTTAGCGTGTCAAAATCAAAACGGTTTTGATTTTTAAGACATTAGAGTTAATATTTTCGTAAAATTAAGCTCCAGCCAATAGAAATATTCCATGGGCGTGTACATTTCAATTCATACATCCAATATTTCGTTTTGGTGCCACTTCCTTTTTGTTTTCATTTCACATATTTTTCTTTCTCCCTTTCCATCACGTGTTTCACATTGTGTATCTTTTTCGAAATGCCGTTGAATACAAAAAAGACGATTTCACCAAAAAAGAAGTAAAGTGTACCCATACAGCCGCTGAGGAAAACCTCGCAAAAATAGGGCTAATAACAATGCAAACGATATGGATAAACATGCAGGTGCTGAGGTTTTATTTCTGAAAAAAAACGAAAATACGTCAATATCGATTCATACAATTCTGATGCCTGGTCTCAGACTCAGAGACTCCGACGTTGATGATACGTCTCTATATTAACTTTTTTCTTCATTTCTTACGAATAAAAATGATAGCCCCATAGTCCCATTTTAAGACAGAGGGAGCGAGGTGGGTGGCCGGTGGTGGACGACCCACGAGCTCCGTGCATTTGAAAATCCAACCAATATTGAATGACAATTTAATTAGTCACCCGGCCTATTACGCATACTTAATATGTTGCATATTCCGCTATCGACAAGTGGAAGGCCCTTCGGGAAACTCGCGTTGTACTCGGCGCTGGCCAGAGTTTCTACTATCCCCGCCTTCTTTTGAGTTAATAAAGTAGCAAATTCCCTGCGAGTGTAAGTTGAAATATTAAAAGTTTAACTTAACATCCTAACATATTAAGGAACTAAAGTAATAACAACTTAAGAAAAACCTCTAGTGTAAGCGAGGCTTTAGGTACATTTTTGCGCCCTCGGTTGAGGTGAACCCAACTGCAGTTCAGCTCAGCCATTGGTCGGCTAAAACTTTTGACCAATGGCGGTGCAGAACTGCAGTTGGGTTCACCTCAACCGAGGGCGCAAAAATGTACCTCTTATTTTATTTATGTGAACAATTTTCACCCTTGTAGGCAAAATTTTCAAGCGTTCCGTAAACGTGAACGAGCTTTCTCTTCCCTAATCAGTCGGAAAACCGTTAAAAGAGCTGTACATTACTTAATCGTACCGGCTACAGTAAAAATCAGTCGGAAAACCGTTAATACCAAAAACTGCCAAGCACAAAAAGGATCGTTCCACTCATTTAGGTGGGTATACTGTATGTATTAGTTCTGATCTCTTTCGAGATTGAAAGTTTAAATGAAGCATGTTGTGTAATTTGAAACTAAGTCAATATATTTTTTTATGACCCCTTAATTTTTCAAAGTTATTTTGTAAAAACGATTGCCCTTAACAGCCAGTTTGACTAGTCGTGACAAACTTCGAAGTCGAATTTCATTTTCAACTACGACAGCGATTACTTTTGGTCGTCTATGATTTTATGACTGCTTCTTAACTGATGGTGCGAAAAAGGAAAAAATTTAAAAATCGGTCCAAACGGAACACCGGTTCAGCACGCTCACAATCACGATATGCGCGCTGTACATTACTTAATCGTACCGGCTACAGTAAAAATGGCCTCTGTGTACATAAAGGGCCATCTAGTGCCATCTATCCAAATCACATCATTAATTCAGCTCGAGAGCCCCAGGTGCCAGGACAAGACGAAGTCGAAGATTTTCTGATTTTATTAGTTGTCTGCTCACCGGTGATTGGTACACGTCGTAGAGTTTGGTCTCCTGAATAATAACCGGTTTTGGTAATCGAAACAAAAATTGAAGTTTTCGGAAGTGAAACTAACTACTTTTACGGATTTTACAGTTTTCTTTCAGAAATCGTTAATCCCCACATTAACGAAAATGATTGACCCAGAAGCTTTTTTGGACCTTGCAAATCAGGTAAGAATTCGAATGCCAGCTTTCATTTAATTTAGCGAAGATAATGTACACATGGTTAATTTATGCACACGCTTAATTTCATAAGTGTTTCTTTTGTATTAACAAAAATATTAGGTCACCAAGTTAAAGATGTGGCCTTATTTTGATGTTGCCCATTGTGTAATGTGCTGTTTGGCTGTTAGAGAGGACTTGGGAGCTGGTAAATAATGTTTTTTATATTTAATTTAAAGTAGCAGAAACATTTAAATAGTATTAAAAAAGAAAGATTTTACTGTGGCTTGGAAAATGTTATACTGTGCTTACTCCTGCTTGCTTTATTCTGAGCCACTTCATACAGGATGGAAAAGCTATTTTTAACCTCAGCCTATGTACTACTACTACACTCTTGCCCTTGTGTTCTTCTAGATATTTTTGTATTCTATTCAGTGATCATGTACTAGTGGAATCATTTTTATTTCAGTATCTCAAAGATATATTTGAATTATGTTACTGGTATGAGTAAGAGGTTTTAGTAGATAATTCTGAAAGCAAAGCATACCTCAAAGTTTTGAAATTTGCATTCAAACTGAACAAGTGTACATTATTCTTGTTTAGGCTCCATCCCTTTTTCGCGGAAACATCCGATAGCTTGCTGGCTGTCAACTATGATGGTTGTTTTTGCTGGAGGTTTTTTGGCTTCCCTATTCCTTGGTGAACCACTTTTGACTCCATTCAGAAATACTCAAGCTGTCTTGCTAGCTACTGCAGTGTGGTATGCAATGTTCTACTCACCATTTGATGTTGTCTACAAGCTGTCAAAGTTCCTCCCTGTCAAAATAGTGATTGCAGCCATGAAAGAAGTCTACAGGTAATTTAATAATTGCCCCTACATGCAAAATGCATACTTGTCTCACTTTGGTGTTTTTATATCTACAGGTGTAAAAAGGTTTATGATGGAGTAAACCATGCTGCTAAACTTTTCCCCAATGCTTGGATGATTTTGTTCATCACTGGTCTGGTTAAGGGTAATTTCAACTACAATATTTTTTATCAAGTCAGCCTGTTGTACTAAATATTTTCTTTTCCCATGTTAAAAAAAAACCATACATAGGAAATGGTGGAGGTTTTATTAAAATTATGGAGCGTCTTGTCCGAGGAGTGTGGACTCCCACTGCATTCGAATTCCTCCAGCCTAGTTTGTAAGTATTGTTTTCGAATTCGAATGTGTCATCTAAGCAATGCCCATAACTAACATCCAATACCCCCCCCCCCCCCCCCCAAAAAAAAAAAAAAAAAAAAAAAAAAAAAACGTTTTGCTTTATAAAAGCTAAATCTACACTGGGTTTATTCACGTCGCTATCGCTACGGAATGTTTTTGACTAATCAGATTGTCAGAAATGACTCCGTATTGCGATAGCAACGTAAATTAACTTGTTCCATTAAACTAAGTTACACACATATGAGGCCCTGTTGTATAAACTTGAAATTCAACAATTATCCCTAACATATGCTTTTTCATTTATTATATAGCCCTACTAAGGCATGCATAGTAGCCTCAATGATCTTCGTTTTGGACAAGAAGACCGAACTTATCTCGGCTCCCCATGCATTGGTCTATTTCGGGATCGTCATTTTCTTCGTGTATTTCAAGGTAATTATTTTCTATTAAAATATAGATTTTTCTTTTTAAAATATTAATCGATTTCTAATTTTTTTTAAATCTAGTTATCTTCCCTCTTGCTTGGGATACACGATCCATTCATTCCCTTCGAGAATCTGTGTTGCGCAGTGTTTTTCGGAGGCATATGGGATTCAATGCAGCGCGCTGTCGGAGGTGGAAGCAAAAGTGCCGATTCAACTGCCAAGAATGAAACCAGAGCTAGTAAGACCGAAGACGGCCAAACGCATGCCCATAAGAAGAACGATTAATGACGTAGCTGTACTAGGCGTATCTCAAATCGTGTTTCAAATCTGGTATTGTTAGACATGTTGATTAATATTCTAAGACAACCAAACCTAGTGCCTCACTTTAGTGATAAGCGGCATGAAGAAATATCCCAGTGTAATATCGGCATGGTACAATGTTTTATTCTTTTCGCAGTTTGCGATTTAACGTTTCGCAACTATTAAATATGGCAGTCCTGTTGTCTCTGCTTTCACATTGTAGGTTTACTTGCATGTGGTGAATGATGTTTTAAATAAGCAATTATTTCTTAGGACTTTGCAGTAGACTCTGCAAATGTTAGATTTCGTGTAACAGTATAATTCTTCAATCGTGTTTAAATCTGTACGCATTATTCTGCAAGTGCTGCGTTGGGTTAGATACGTGCATTCTCTCAATTAACTGGTAACAAACAAAATAATTTTAAGTTTTTCTCTGATTATTGTTTCTGTTTGATTTTCCAGCCGTCTCACACTGACAAGGATCATTTCGAGAACCGTCTTCACTGCCTTTAGATTTTCCCCCCTACACTTCATATAAATTTGGCCAGATTATCGGATTAATCCGTTCTTCTGTTCTGTCCAAAAAAAAACTTTGGCACTAATCTGTTCATGCACTTTGATGTTTTTCTTACGTTTTTCAGATTTTCTTCTCTTTTTCTTTTTTTCTGCATGACTATAGGAAAAATGTTTTCTTATAAATTTAAAGTCTAGTCACCTTCTAATGACGCATTTTCTATCATCCAAATTGCAATGAGATGATTGATTAATGTACCATAGCTGCATATGCCTAAAAGTGTGAATTAAAGAGTCTTTGCCCAAAGTACCCACATAAATAAACTTTTGTTACGACAAACTTTTACACTTAGTCGTTATGGAATTGTTATGGCGTAATGCTGACTCACCGCTCTCTCCATATTTATACAAATAGAAATTTGTAAAAAGATGAGAAATTCAGTCATTGTTTTGACCAGCTTGCTTCATGCTCGTTCAAGGTCTAGATTAATATCAATGCGGTTACTATCAACCAGTGACTGACGGCTATTGGAATTAATTGTGTGAATGATGGTAACTGAAAATGATACATCCAATGTTTAAGGACTGAACTCAACTAGTTGGTTTCAATGATGGAACTTTGTTTCAAACAGGTTTTGGGAAGTACAGTAGTATATTTGATGAACTGAGGCAAATTTTGCAGCAACAATAAAGGAAGATACGATATGGCGCAGCACTATAGAACACGCGAAAAAACTAGGATACATGGACTGGAGAAGCAGGAGACGCAACGGGACTCGAACACGGCGGAGAATTTTCCGAAACCAAAGCAGTGGTGGAAAGTATCTGATTAAACTGACTACAGTCATTTAAGAGATTCATCTGTCCACTGACTGAAGGAAAATCTTCATTGCGGGCCAGACAATTGCGCAGGGCCTCATTCATGGATGCCCCAACTAGCTCGCGATCCACCTATATTTTTGACACTTGTCAGTTAAATTTATTAAAAGAAAACGGCAATTTTTAATGTACCTCATTGATAAAGCCGTAATGAACTAATTCCTCGGCGAGAGCCAAAGCTTGATCACTTTTTAGAATTGTACTCGATAACTGACGATTCATTTTGTCGTCCATTCGCAGTAGTAAAGTCATCTATTAAAAAATAAAAAAGTAAGTTCCAAGTCAATCTAGTTAACGTCCAACCAAATCCAAAAACTACTTGGTAACCAGCCCCATCTTCTTTTGGTTTGACGTCACAAATCATATTGGATACTCGACGAGCTTCTACATCAACAGGCTCTGGTGTCTCAGCAGCAATCGAGACTGACGTATCAGGCGAAACCGGTCTCTGACCACCGGCATCTGCTGGAACGGGCGCAAACACTGTCAAAGGATAAATGCCATACCTAATTGGCCCAATACAACAAGGAGATGAAAATCGGCTCAGGAAACGAGACAAAAAAATGAGTTCAGCTACATACTTAACATCCTCGACAAATTTTTCAAGTTTCTCTGTAACAGGGATGTCGGCCATGGTGAACTGCACAAGCGAGGAACTGGCGTAACTGATTTCAGCTACGATTATACCGGGTCCATAGTGGCGTTGAACGACTTTGTCGCATATCGTCTCGGAGATGTTGGCTTTACAGAAAGTATTGACTAGAATGGCCCAAAAATTGGCAAAAAAATCAAGTAGCAGTGGGGTTGGTGGGAGAGGGGTGTACAACGGAGTCAAACCCAAACGTAGTACAGGAGGCGCTTCGGAGAGGAGAGTTGGTAGGAAGAGGATCGGGAACTAGTTCTCTTGTGATACCTGAACAACGAACGACGGTATGAGCAGCTAAGAGTTTCAAAGGGGAGACTTCAAAAAGCGCCCGGTGGAAGAGTAGACCGCGAGCTGTAGGCCGCAGCTCCGGTTCTGTTTTAAGGCAAGCCCGGATAAAGTCACTCTGGATGGGTACCTCCAATCCCTCGATGGTACGCTGCACCTGTTCCTCGGTAACCAGACTGCCAGTCTCTCCATTAGCACCCTGAATTTCTAGCGTGGCCATTTCAAGCGCACACATCCCAAACGAATAAATGTCCACAGCTGGTGTCATTCCTGCAACTGATTATTTAAAAAAGGGATCTGTACATGCTACATAACAGGAGAAAAAAAAAAAATAAAAAAAATAACAGCGTTAAACGTGTTTACTTCCAAACTCTGGAGCGATAAAGTGTGTATTTTTCATGCCCTCGCGACACGTTTTGACGTGCTGGTGGATAGCGTCTGGGGCCACTGTGAAAGGTATAAACTCCATTGATGATACCAGTAGCTTTACTTATTCTAAAATTTTGGAATCTTAAGTAATTATTGACCTGATCCAATTTTAATCAGTCCGTTGTGCTGGATGAAAATAGTATCGCATGTTAAGTTTCCATGAACAATTGGAGGCGAACAGGAATGCAAGAAACTGACAAAACCAAATCGATCAATTAGCAATCGTGGTATGGAACATAGTTGACCAATAATTTTTGAAAATACACCTTAAAGCCGACAAAATTTGTGTGCACCATCTTTTCCAGGCTTGAAGGGGAGGCTTTTTTACGTTGCGTTTCGTCCGCTTTAAGAATTGTTTCAACGATCCGGATGACATGTACTCGGTGATGAATATCACCTGATATATGCGTATATGTTTAGTCGGTTATTGCAAAAGGCAACATCAAGCATTTCCCCATGTATACTCGAGGTTTATCGTCGCGACTGTCGATCCAATATTTGTGGAATTTCACAATATTTGGGTGCTCTAGTTTGATAAGGTTGTCAAACACCTGGCTGATTTTTTCTTCTTGGGCCTTGAAATTTTTCCGCTCGGAGAAACGAACTTCATTCCACACTACTTCCACACCTTCCTCCGTATCCATGGCCAAATACGCAGCATCAATTCCAGGGACATCGCGCTGCTGAACCTACATTGAAGATGAATAATGAAACTATATATACTCATTCAAGATATACAGCAAGTTGATAAAAATAAAAAATGGCTTAAATCAATTAATTAATATCAAGTAAATCTACTGAAGGATTTAGCGGACGACAAAATGACAGAACTGCGCCATCATTCGGGTGAGTGACCTTGGGTGCACAGGATACACAATTTTATTGCTAATATGTATAAAAGGCTTGTGAATTTAATATTAAATAGAAAGTTGAAACTCCCATGATAATTAAATCTCAATTTTGTCCAGATGTGTGCTCACCACTTCTCTGCGTTTAAGCCACCGACCACAGGGACTTTCTTCCAAGATTTCACTCTCATCCTCAGAGTCTTCCGTGCCACTTTTAAGTTTTTTCTGCTCTTCCTCTGAACTGCCAGCCATTTCTTCTGGACTAAATGCCAATCAAAAGTTAAAAGATATATTTTTTTGCCCTACTTTATCAAGCTAAGGCGAAACGATTATTGGTGTGTCCACCATTTTTGGACATTATGCGGTCAAGCCGACTGCCAAGTCATCTTACTGACGGACATGCACAAGGACTTGAAAGAATTCTTCTTCCATTTTTTACCTGTATTCTCAAGAAAAATGTTCAAACGTCGAAACTTTCATCAAGAATTCCACTTAAAACAATTAAATAGGATTTCCTCGAATGTCAAACTTTGAATTACACCATACACTAAATACACTAAATAACTAACAAGTTCAGCAGACGACGCAAAACTAGCCGGAAGATGGCGAAAGAAAACAAATTACTGGCGACTGGGAGGGGGCAAATATATTTTTTCAGGACTCGACAATTTAAAAAATTGGTCTAATAGATACTGATATAGGTGTGCTTTTTTACTTGTTTTAATTTTGTTTCATTTAATTGAGAATGGCAGAAAAATTCTTTGGGATACGTCTTAAAAGGTTCTGGTTATAGTAACGAACGCTAGATGGGGCTGTGGTGCTGTCATCCTACGATGTCGGTCGAAATCTAGGCCAATCCTTCCCGAAGTTCGAGGTGAGACTCCGGTCTGACTCGGTTTTTCGTTCTGACGAGTCCGAACGAACGAGTGTGTGTGCGTGTGAGTGAGTGTGTGAGTGTATTCTTCTTCTGGGATGTTCATAACTCTTGTCTGATGGCGAGATTTCTCCAACTTGCGCTGAATTAAAGGCTTTTTATCTGGTTGTGAATTGAACTGTAGCTTTAAGTCTGGAGGCGAGAGCGCGTCTCGTCTCTCTCATTACATGTGTGCATGTGTACACTTTGAGTTACCAATTCCTCAGCGTAATTTTTGACAGCTTGGATGGTTTGCCATTGGAGCCGTTTTGATTACATGCGCGGCCTTGCCCAACGAGGTAAGTTTGGTCGTGTCGTTTGCCATTTCTTTAGATGACTTGCTATTCCTACTGTCTTGAGCAGCAATCCCGTCCTACTAACGTCAAGAATCGTGCTCAAGCCGTTTTCTTTCCTTTTCGAAAAAAGGCTGCCATGTTTCTTTCTTGTGGCGGGAGTTGGTTACTGTTAAACTAAAATTCCAGTGTAGTCAAAGTGTGTTGAAAGAAGTTAGTTTTCTGATGGACTATAAGTAGAAAACGGGCAGATGGTAATCTTTTGCACGAAAAGGTCTTTCAGTAATCGTGCAGCTGTTGTTTCGAGGGAGCCATCGATCCCGACATTAGCCTAATGATTGACCATACTGTTGCTTTGTTTCCCATGCATTGTTCCACCGTAGAGGTTTGGATCGATATTCTTGGTTGGTATTCTTCTTAACTAAAGAATCACCCCCCCCCCTCTCTCTCTTAGTTCCACGAAGACTCGTTGTAGCTGTCGAACTGAACTGTTTTCAACGGAGAATAAAGTTTATTTTTTTTTTTAAATTGTTGATTGCGGATAGATGCTGGTGTCCAATCTGGTGGAAATCCTTGCTTTGCGGATTGAACGGGCCATCTATTTGGTGAGGTGATACTACGCTATAGACGAAGAAAATGCTGCCCTTCACGACGTGCTTCCTCGGTGGAAGCAGAGAAAGGAATTTCGTATTGCTCACCAATATGCCCGTTTCGGTCTCCACGGATAACCAGGTAGTTTCACAGTGTCCGACTGTTGCCAGATGACTCTTTTCTTGGTAGCGAGATTGCCAGACGATTGTCGTTATTATTAGTATTTTTTTATTCCCCGCTTTTTAAAAATATGTATGTATATATATATATATATATATATATATATATTATGTGAGTGGGTGTGTGCGAGAGAGAGAGACTGAGAGAGACATTTCTCTCTCTTTTCTGTCAATTATTTGTCGTCGTCGTCGTCGTCGTCGAGTAAAGAGGAGAAGAAGAAAAAAAGAGATAGGCGCGCGCGTCTTGCCGTCGATTCTACGTGCCAGGAATAAAAGAAATATTACTGGAGAGTTGATTAAGATTCGGCGCTGACTGGCGTCTTTGGCACTCGGACACACGTCAATTTCCATCAATTGTCGTATGGCCGTTGTCTCTCGTCCATCTTGACGTTTTACTGCGGCGGCGCACTGGGTTAGAATGGATATCAATTGCGTTCGTTAGTGAAAAGGATCTGCAATCCGTCTGACTAAGAGCTGTTGTACGTTAGGTTCGGGAACCTTATTCTTTGTCCCTTGTTTTGTACTTTCTTTTCTGGCTCGGGTAATTAACGAGCGAGCAAAGAAGGGGAAACTAGTTGGCGTCGTCAGAGTTTCTCACTATTGATCTTTCTCGAGATCTTTCATCTCTCTCTCTTTCTCTCTCCCCTCCCTCCTCCTCCTCCTCCTCCTCTTGCTGCTGCTGCTGCTGCTGCTGCTGTTGGAACGACTTGCTGGGGGATACAGAGAGCGTCTGAAGGACCGTTGAACACCAGACTCTTTGAACCGTTGCAGTAGGACCGGGATCGATTTGGTTCGCCGACAAGTCGAACGGATCGAGGGTGACAGATCGTGAATGCTTCAAGGGAAGTCGGTAGATTTTCAAGGTGGAAGTTGTCGTCTTGGCCGTCGCCGCCGTCGCGTGGATCCCCTAGAGGCACCCAAAACGAATGTCTCTGGCGTTCATGGTTATAGCTCCATTCCGTCGAGCTCCCGTCAAGTCTCACGATCACTTAAAAGGCCAACGTATGGATGGCATGAATACTACAAGTATGGATAGACCATTTCCAAGGAGAATGCATCGTTTCCCTTCATTTTTAGACGTTAAGAATACGGTTTTGCCTTCATATGTACAATATATGTATCGTATAGGGGACGCGCGCCGTGTAGACGAAAAAAGGGGTCGGTCGTTGACGCCATTGATCTGTTGTGATGGTGACGTCGGCAGGCACGCAACCTCCCTTCGAATCTTTCCCGAGAGATGTTTTGTTGCAGGACGAGGAGGAGGAGTGTTGGTCGTCGCGGATGCGCACTCGGTTCGCTTGCTTCCTTGCTTGCTTGCTTGCTCTCTGCCGCCGCTTCTCCTGGATCGTCCGCTCCATCTCGCTGCAGCCGTACGAATCGTTTATTTCCCAGTCCGGAACGGAGGCTGGATCGACTCTCACAGTTTCTCGCCTTCTAGCACTTAATTGAAGACGGCGATTTTCTCTTGTTGATGCCTGTCGTTCTTGTCTCTTCTTTTCTTGTTGGTAAAAGCCTGGCACTGATTTTTTGTCACGCCATTTGCACAAAGAGGTGATCCTACGAGTATGTACGAGGATGAATCGGTGACGATTCCAGACGACTCACGAAGATGTGCATTGTGTAGAGTGTAGACCATCAGTAGCGAGTGAGCGAGTGCTCCTGGGATGAGTGAACATCAGATTGATTTCAGCTCCATTTCGACGTCTGGATTACTGGCGAAACGTAGCAGGAGGAGCAGCAATGCCCAGCTTATGGCGAATGGTTGGTGGATGCTTTGGTGGATGCGTCCGTTCATCAGAGTCGAAAGCGGCGGATTCACACCCATCGCCCGTTGACGTAATTCTCTCTTTTCATCTCGAATGATTGAACCATGTTTGCTAGCTTCTAATCCTGCTAGGCCACCACGACCGTCTTCTTCCATTTGATCACGTGACTGCCTCTCTATTTCAACCGGAAACGTGGTTGAGCGGTCGAATCGATAGACGGCGACGCTGTCTTGATTATCGATTGGGTCGCCCATCGAATACGGATCCCCCTTTCTTCAACGTTTCTCCCTTTCTTCCCTCCGTCGTCCATATACACAACACACACGCACACACACATACACATACCGAAATAGGTCTCTTGTCAACGCAATTGAGACGCCCGCCCGAGTACGGCATCTCACGCCGCCGCCAATGAATCAATCAAGGGCCCGCGAACGTGCGAGGACATTGAAATGTGGAATTCTCGTGAGACGACTTTGTGTGTGTGTGTGTGTGTGTGTGTGTGTAGTGAACGGGGATCCCAAAGTTTCATTGAATTGAATCCAATCGGAGCAGCCAAAAAAGAAGCCGTACTACGTGTCGCATGACGGCGACGTGGCGCGAAAGAGTAATGAAAGAATTCTTGTCGTTCTCTGTGAGCAACGCGTTTGAAAAAGCATGGCAGATATCCGACAAGAGCAGATGTTAGGACCATTAGTTTGTATCGATCAAGACTACTTGGTTGCCAACACTAGACAATGTTGGTTCAACATCAAAGGAATTGGAGCCAGTGTCTCGGACCTATCGATCCGTGTCCGTGTTCTGATGTAACCGGTTCTGATAGAGTGTGACAAATAGTCAAAACGCTGTGGTCTGTGGAACCACTGCTTCGCCGCTCTGATTGTTGAATTGTTCCTGATGATTGTCATCGTTTGATATGAGGCAGCATCAGAGTCCCTCTCTTCTCTTGCCTTCTCTCTTCTTTTCCTTTTTTTCTTTTTGATGGAGAGAAGAATCAGAAGATCGGGGCTCAATCGAGAGCAGCCAAGTAGATGCACCCGGCAACTGATCGATGAACCATCATGATGATGGATTCTCAACAATGACGAGTTGGTGGTGGTTGTTTCCGAACTCGTCGTGTTGCACACAGATTAGTAACGCAGAAAATGTTGAATCTGGTTTGTTGATTCAGTTTCGTCTCTCTCTCTCTCTCTTTACTACTAATTTAGTGCGCTTCCCCTTTTCTTATTTCTGTTTCTATTTCTATTTCTCCGATTCTTTCCATTTATTTCCCCGTTCGCAAAGTGCCAAGTGTCTCCTCTCCATCCTCGTGGATTGGCTATGGTAATGGGCGGTAGAGCCTCACGATGATGAATGCAAACGGACTTGTAAGCAGCTCAGCGTGCTTCGGAACCAAGCGGCGTGCGGCGTATATGAAACCACACGGTCGGGGCCGCCGTCGATTGTCCTAATGACGTCCAAGGAAAAGAGACTTTCTGTAAGAGAGAGCGAGAGAACGAAAAAAGAAAGCCATACAGTCATGCCAGTGGGTGTTTGGCGCCTACCGATAATGGGGTACCGCTGGGTTTAAAAAAAAACACAACTTTTTTTCCCTTTTATATATATATATATATATGTATTTTTTTTCTTCCAACTTAAAAATTTTATTTTGCTCGGCCCGCCGCCGCCATTTGGGTCTAGGGCCTCTTACGACCAGTTCTTTGGCTAGCTCCTTGTACATATTCAAATGTATTCAATCACCGTAACCCCCCTGACCAGCCGGCTGTCGGATTCCTTTTGATCAGACATTCCACTTGATCAAGCCATAAAAGATGGATTAGCAAAAGGGGAGGGGGAAATCAATCAGTCGCAACAATTGTCCGCTTCCAAGTTGTACACGCGGCTCTTTTTTCCCCTTACTACTAGTACAACTGCTACTACTACTATTTTTTCTTCTTCTTCTTCTTCTTCTTCTTTTTATTCATTCTTCCTCTTCTCCTCTTTTCCGTCTCCTCCTCTCCCTTGAAGTCGCCACGGAGGATGACTTGAGAGTTTGCAGCCTCCGAGAGTTGCTGTAACCGCTCACTTTAGCCTAGGAACTGCTTGTTGATGTAACCCCCACCTATTTTTATTGAAGGACCAAGTATGCATATCGATTGGGGCCATAATGAATGTTTGATGGTTCTTTGGCGGTCAGCCGAGTTTGGCGTCCAGGAATGGTGGCGACACCCGAGTTCTTTTCCCTCTTATTGCTTTTATTTTTGGTTCTTTTCGTATTGGTTTGTGCCAGCCAAAACAAAGGAAAATGGTTAGATAGATGGAGTGTGTCGGCCATTTCCTGTTGGAGCTTGTTTTTCACTTGCGCACTAGTCGACTAATGGCGGGTGCTGCCTCTCTCCTCCAACCTATCCTTTATTACGATACTCTAGTGGTGGCGTTTCAGAGATGCTGCACGCAGACCTCTGCACGGAGACTCACCCTTATCGATTTCCGATCACGAGGCAAAGCAAGCCGTCATTGAACGCCATGGTGAACACCGAATGTGTTTCTTGCCGCTTTGCTTAGACATCATCTTCCTTCTTGTCGTCGTCGTCGTTGGCGTCGTATGTTTGGACTCTTTAAAAACTGCGCCAAGAACGGACAATCCATCTGGGAAAAAAATCTAAAAATATCTCAATGCGTTTGAAGTGTGCGCCCAAAAAGTTGGCCAATACCGATCGTCCATCAAACGATACTACTGACGATGGCGTTATGCAGTTGAGTTTGAGGCCAAAGCAAAAACCGAAAAAAGAAGAAAATGTTAGGCATGGAAGGAGTTTGACCGCCTCAAGATAGAATTCGGTTGAACGAGCTTTTTTTTTGGGGGGGGGGCGATGGTATTTATCGCTTTTGCAAGTCGTTGGCTAATCAATCCAATCAGATGAAACTGGCTCGGTGGAGGCCAATTCACGACGTCGCCACCGGGCCAAGCCAATGTTGTATAGCATAATAATGATCGGGAGATATAGACGAAAAAAGGCACAAGAGAAAATTTCTTTCGACTTCCCCTAGAGAGACGTGGGAAGGGAAGGGAAAAAATGGTTACATTGAGAAGGAGGGTCGTACCGATTTGCCGACTCAACGGCGCCACACGAAGTCTACTGGCTGGCACACACACACACTTCGGCGCGACCGACCGAAATGATAGCCATCGACAAGCCAAACTTCGAGCAGCCGTCGGGAGCTACGGGAAAGAGTGAGAGAGAGAGAGAGAGAGAGAGAGAGAAAAAGGGACGAACGAGAAAGTTTTCTCTCTCCCGTCCCGTCTTCCACCCATTTTCTTTCATTCTTTCTTTTCCTTCTGTCTTTTTCTTTCCTCTGTTTACCTTCTTCATACATTCCCCAACTTGCTTTATACTTTTCGTCAGAGCCAGGCAAAAAGCAGGCAGCAGGCTCGGCCCTTCTTTTTCTTGTCTCCTTTCTTTACGGGAGTCAAGTGCGGGATTGGTCACCTGTTGGTTGGCCGCTTGCGTTTGGCATGGCCGAAAAGAAGAAGATGTACTGCGTGCAGTCGGGAAAAAATCGGACAGCGACATTCGTTCGTGGTGGCTCCTAACTCTTGCATTCCTGTCTATCTCGAAGATCAATCTCAACTGCTATTTCAGGACGTCTCGGAAAACTCTTCTGAAAATAAATAACCTCTTGACTCGGACTTTTTTTTCTTCTCTCTCTCTCTCTCTCTCTCTCTCTCTCTTCCTTGTCTCTCTCCTCTCCTCTTCTTATTTTGTAACGTGATGTGTAGATGTAGTTGGGGGTGGAATTCTACTGACTGACCTTTTAATTCCGGATGTGCATACCGTCGTTGTCGGGACGGGCAATATCATAGGGACGAAGGTAGAGAGAAAAAAAGATGAAACGTGTTTTATAAACGAGGTTTTAGGACTGGAATATCTATACAAAGCTTGGGTTGAAAAGAAGAAGAAGAAAAAAAAAACATCGCCCCGAGTAAGTTGCTTGCATTCCTTTCTAACATGGGGTTCGGCAACCTGGCCGATGGTTGAGGCCGATCAGCTGATTTAGCTGTCGAGTCGCCATCGCCAAAACAAACGACACCTTTGTCGTTCATTCACGCAATCAAGTGAAATCAATGAGCAAGAACTAGTCGGAGAGAGAGAGAGAGAGAGAGTGAACCTCCTGTGCGTGCGAGTAGGCTTGGGAACTAGATTGTTTGGAGGATTTTTGAGTCAAAAGTTTCTTTTTCACTTGGCTCATGGATTTGAAAAAGATTTCTGGTGAGTATTTATTCTCTTGTTTTCTTCTTTCTACCTTTTATCCTCTCTTCCACCTTCTTCTCCATCCTTCGTCATTCCTCTACACCTTTTCTTTTATCGTCTCCTTTCCTCCTATTCGATCTGCGTCCCCGATGTTGGTCAGCGGTCGGTTGGATCGCTGCTGCAGTCGACTGCCAACTACCACGCAACCCGACACACACCACCAGCCTCGGCTAAAACACGCTCGATTCGGTGTTTCCATATTCAATTAGCCCTCCAGTTTACTCGTATCGGTTTAGTGACCGTGTGTGCGCGTTGGCAACTGCTGGATGCTGCCAAGTTGGATCACTTGAACGTCGTCGGGATATTTGGATTCGATGGGCGGGAAAAAGTGGTCGACAGACTTTAACCTGTTGTGTCCAAACAATCTTTTGTCGTCTCTTGTGTTGGGCACAGTCTTTTAACAGAAAGTGGATGGACAGCAGCTTCGAGAAGAGCCTCCCGACGCTGCAAGCTGGCGATTGTTCCTGAATCGTAGACTGCTGTTATTCGGGGAAACGTCAGTACCGTAACTCATTTCTGACTATACACCGCAGGCGCTACGGATACGAGGAACACAAGACACACACAAAATAGAAAGAAAGAGAGAGAGAGAGAGAGAATTATTTCTTGAATGGTTTCCCTTTCTTGATATACCTTTTTTAATGTGATAGCTCCTGAGCAGATGCACAGTGAGTACATAGAGAGTAGAGAGAGAAAGAAAAAGGGAAAAAAAGGCTTGTTTTACGTAGTAACGTGTGTGTGATGGATCGGATTTTGACTGTGGCAGCGGCTCTATTTCTCATTACTGATGGGCCGAGTCTCCCTACCAAAAGATGTTACCGTTCATGAATTTGATGACGCACGGAACCGAGGAGAGCTCTTTGAAGCCCGTACAATGCTGAATGTTAAGTGCCGAGTTTGTCCAGGAGAAATAACCAAACAACTATTTGTTGGTGGCTAGAAGCAATCGGGGTCACGCTGTCATCAGCAAGAGAGGATGTGTTTCCCCCTTACGGCGTACGCGCACAGTAATGCCATGGCACGTACTTGTGTCCGTTTCTGCCTACAGAAAGGAAAAAAAAAATGAAAGACTTGTTATCAGCTTTTGATGGAAGATCGCATCGATTGTTGATTGTTATCTCTCCCCTGGCCGCCGCTTTATTTGCCTTCTGTATGCCAGTGCTTGTTTTTACCTCACGTTGCCCAACTGACGATCGCTACGCATTATCAAGCCACAACATATTTTATCAACTACGCCGCCTCATTGTCTTCCATTGCTCCGCAGTAGCGATGATTGGGATTTGTGTCAGGGTCTTCTTCCCTTGTCACAGGCTCGTAGTACTTTTGGTCAGTTCCTTTCCAGCGAGGAAACGGGCCAGTGCTAACGAACCGTGCTATTCTCTGACGTTCTACTGTGGGTCCCTTATGTGTCATCAGCGAGACGTTTTCAGAGATTGATTTATCGGTAAATGCTCAAGTAACCGCTTTCTAAACGGGTTTTTTTAAAAGTGTATCTCACTCCCCCTCCCCCTTCTTTTTGAACGAATGAATCATCGCCAGGAAGGACACAAGTAACTAAACGTCTCTGTGCGGGAGTCTGCGTGTAGCGTTAACTTTACAAGCCATGTGGTAGCTATTGAGGTGCTGTCGGTTCGGTAGATTCCAAGCCGCACCCACAAGTCTGTCAATCAGACACAGTGTACAGGCACGTATGTGAGCCACGTTGAAGAACTTGTTTGACGGCGTAAGCGCTTTGAAGTTAGAAAGAGGGAAAGAAAGAGAGAGAGAGAGAGAGAGAACAAGACAGGAAATATTGATTAGTGCGAAAATTCCGTTCACGTTTAAACGCTTTTGAACGAGAATTCGTATTTTCCCCTTGAAGTTTCCTGATTGGCTGCACCAGCCGAACGCACGGATGTCTAAGAAATGGGGATCAGAAACTATGTGATTTGCCGTAGACTTGATGACAGGACTTCACTTGTACGGTTACTTTCTCCGGTTCCGGCCGCTTTGCGACGTTTACCCGAGTGATGTCGATTGAATCATGTTACCATGGCAACATCCGCTTCCTTCTCTACTTGCCTTTTTGACTCGCTCTTTAGACTCTATCATCTCCATCGCTTAATCTTGCCTTTTCGTTTGTTACATGGGTGCCGCCGACAGAGCAAAGCTTCGTTCACCTTCAGCGAGGGGCCCGCATGGAGCAGCGCACAGTTGAAAGGTAACTACCATCTTTTGTGCGTCTTCATTTTGAATCCTCCACGGATACAGTGTCGCAAAGGGGATAATAAATCACTTAACCAATCATTTCTCATTTTAGGAGCGCAAGTCACTAGCCCTTCCACGAACAAATCCCTCCAAATGCCAGATTTGGCCGAAGAATCTAAATCGCAGCCGGTATGCTCCTGCTGCTGTTATTTCATATGCCCTTTAGTACCAAGTCTTTATTGTCTGCATGTGCTCACTTCAATTTTTTCTTGATTGCTTATCGATTGGATTCGGTCACCTGTTCTCCGACATCTGGATCCTGAGTGCAGCTAGAGAGACAGGTGCGCCCATGCTGGTCTCACAGCGGTCGGTTTCTCACGCTGCACAAACGACGGAAAAAAAGGCCACCCACTCGGGCTATGACGTCGGACCAGGCCCTCCTTGATGACCTCTATCACGGCCCCACGCACGTATGTTACTTATCCGATTTCATACTTATTTTTAAGCCTCTCTATATACATTGATGGTCGATCGCTATTGAATATTGATACATCGCACCCATCCCTCGCCTGCCTTTTTTTGGGGTTTTGGGTTTTTCAGACACTCTTGGCGAGAATCAGCGAATGGCCTTTCAACGCTTTCGCCCTGGACAGAGCTACTGGGGGTAATAGGCATTTTGTATTATTATCGTAACCTAATTCGTCAAGATTTCTTAAACGTTTACGTTTTCCATCAGGACGACCTCTACCAACCCTCTGCTTCCATCTGTTTCACCATTACGGACTAATGGCGCACTTTCATCTCGATCCTGTCAAAGTCTGGAAATTTTTTAGTAAGTCCTTTTTTTTACCAGTTGTTGAAAAAACCTGTTCTAACACGTCTTGATCAATTTTTCACCACTAGGTCTAGTAGAAGAAGGCTATCACAGCAACAACCCTTATCACAACGCCATCCACGCTGCTGATGTCACACAAGCCATGCACTGTTTCCTTCAAGAAGAAAAGGTAACGAAAATTTCTAAAATCATTCTCTTGACCCTTTTGTTTAACCTCAGATCGTTCTTCTTCTAGATGCGCCGACATTTAACTCCACTCGAAATTGCCGCTTCGCTCATTGCCGCCATGGCCCACGATTTAGACCATCCTGGCGTCAACCAACCTTTTCTGGTGGCCACGTCAAATCATCTAGCTTCCCTTTACAAAGTAATTAAAGCAGAAAATGTTTAGATCCGTCTAACGATCAGATAAAAAAAAAAGTAAAAAATCTATTTTAAAAATTGTATTTTCAGAACGCTTCCGTGCTAGAAAATCATCACTGGCGGTCGGCTATGGCTTGCTTAATGGAAAGTGGGATGATGGACGGTCTGGAACGCACTTCGGCTCACGAGTTACAGCGTCAAATCCAGTCGCTAATTTTGGCCACTGATATCGCTCGGCAACAAGAATTTCTCAGCGCATTTCAAGTACTTGGCTCCCCATCCAAACTCTCATCCCTTGGCCAGTATTACACAAGTTGGTAATTTTCAATGATTTACAGGGATTTTTGAACAATGACTCGCTGGATATGCGAACGGGAGATCACCGTCACTTTATGCTGCAAATTGCACTCAAGTGCGCCGACATCTGTAACCCCTGTCGTCCCTGGGAAGTAAGTCGTGCTTGGAGTCTGCAAGTCAGTGAAGAATTCTATCGCCAAGGAGACCTGGAACGACGTTTGGGCTTGTCTGTCACACCATTGTGCGATCGCTACACTTCGTCCGTTTCAAAGATCCAGACTGGGTTTTTCCGATTCATCGCCGCTCCTCTTTTCGAAGAGTGGCACCGCTTCCAAGCCACTCCACTCTCTTGGAGCATGTTGAACTACCTCCGCTCCAACAAGGTAAATATACTCCTCTTCATTTTCCGAATGTATTCTACTTATGTGGTCTGTATTGTTAATTAACGATGGATTGGTCCTTCCAGTTGAAATGGGATTCTATTCTGAACGGCGAAGAGTCGGGTAACGCAAGCTTGGCCGAGTATCAACTCCGCGATCCAGCGTGGTCAGAACTTGGCGTTTTGGAAGTGGGCATCGAAAGGATTCATTTGCGGAGGGCTTCACTTCCTGCTGGTCGTTCTGGCTTGTGGACATCGAATTTTGCCAGTTCCACTCGAGTGTCGGAAGAGGAACGTCCGGCAGACGAAGACAACACCAGCGTCGTGACGGACCCTTCGGATCTAGAGTTTCTGACTGGCGAATCTCGCCCGCCTCGATCTCTCTTACCAGACGATTGCCATGAAGACACCAGTCTACCCGATCCTGCCATTGGCGACAAACTGCTGGATTCGTCTCGACTTCCTGTTGGTCTTCCAGCACGCCTACCTCATCGGCGGGAGAGTCTTCCCTTCAACTTTCCTGATCGGTCTCGACCCGAATGCTTTCTGAGGCAAGGACGGCGGGAGAGCTTACCAACCGATTGTTCGAGAACTTTGAATGCCTCCGACGTTCTTCCTGAATTGAACATCACCTCAATGGCGCCTCTACCTTGGAAGAAGGAGAAGAGGGCTAGTCAGCCCAATTGCGTTCAACCAGCTACCTCTGTTCCGTCCACTTCTCCCGAAAAGAGTTTTGGCTGTTCGGATGAAAAAGAGAATATCGCTTCCACTGCCTATCTCAAAACAGTAACAACAACCCAAACGGTCATTAGTTGAGCTCTTATCTGATAAGTCAACCGATTTCTTACTATTAGGAAACGTCGCGGTTAACACTGAGACGAGGATCCGCTCCGACGGCTTTGCATCCGTTGAACTGGCAAGATATTCCGCGTGGCAAACGCAATGCATCGGTAACACAGACACACTTTGGGCGCCACGGTTCGCTCCGCTTGGCCAAATGTTTTGACCAAAGTGAACCGGGTCTTCGGAGACGCGGATCCTTGCCATACGAACTTGGTCGTAAGCTCTCTGGTCACGAATCCGTCGGGCGGCTCATTCCGGTTTCTCCAGAATGCGCGAAATTCGACGTAGGACTAAGGCGTGGTTCAGCCCCTTCAGATTTATTACGCAACACGGGTGCTTCTATCGCCAGTTGCTGGATCCAGTTTCGCGATCGAATCAAGATGAAGGTAATGTGCCTTGTTCCCTTCATATCTTGTTGATTTTCATATATTGGAATTACCATGTTAATGTTACGTTGGTTGTAGGGTAAAGAAATTGCTCTGAGTGCTGGGACAGGTTTGATGGGAGACACCGGATGTGGACTTGCCGTCCGCGAATGCCGAAGACGCTCACTCCGTCGGCGTCGCTCGGGAGGGCCGGAACTCTTCGCCTCGGTCGTCCGCCGTAGTAACAATTTTCCTTCGGCTCAGCTGCCTCCGCTACCTCAAAGTGCTACCTGCACTCATGCCAAATTAAAGGTTTCATATTGGTTCCGCACTTAATTGCGTGCATATGTTGACCTACAATTTAATCGCTAATGTTATGATTACCAAGCAGAGAACGTTTTTGTCGTCGTCATCTTTATCGCCTCCCGAAAGCGGTAAACCGTCGATGGTAGGATTTGGAGATTGCCATCGCGATTGGCTTCTGCTAGGAAGACGTGGATCGGGTGCCCTGGAACTCTTAGCCGGGCTCTGGCGCCAGAACCGCGATCGATCCGAACGCTCCAGTTTCGAATCAGATGATGCTCTTTTAAGTAAACACGCCACATGTTAAATTATTTTTAGCGAAAAGCAATATTCACTTTTTGTCTTTGATAAAAAAAGGACCTCACCGTCAGCGACTATCGATGGATTCTTCTTCTTCATCAGATGGAATTCCATGTTCGGCATTGGAAGAATACTGCCATTTAATGGGACATGGGAGGACTCAAAGACGAGGATCTTGCCCAGCGGACCATTCTGTTTTAACAGGTGAATCTCGATGATGATTGCGTCCATTACCTGGTTATAATAGGTAGTTGGACTGAACAGGAAGCTCCAGTGCGAATTTGACGCAATTGAACAGCAGATAACACACGGCGTACATGGATCAAGTTTCCATCGGCAGCTTCTCACTCTGTTTGATGGATATTTTTATACATGATTTATTTTCTTTTTTTATGAAGCTCAGTGTTGATATCTTTAAACAGAAACTCTCATCCTTTTACTTTCTTTCAACGGCTGAATGTTTTTGCTCAACAAAAATGACAAACGAAATTCCACCAAAAATTGGAGAAGAGGAACAAGATGAGGGAGCGTTGTTGTCAAGCGTTTTATGTGTTTATACGAATTGCTGCCTCCCATCGATTTGTTTTGCCTGTGTTTTGCAAAATTTCTGGATTGATTTGGTTCCAGTCAAATGATCGGCTGAGTGAAGCGTGCAATCTACCTTGCCACATTTGGCTAAAAAGAAAAGAAATGGCAAGTGAACAGATTTCTAGAAGATGGTTCCTACCACCCTAAGCTCCTTTTGTCTGGTTCATTAACATTCCGTCATGTTGTTGTAGCCAAATTTGGGAGTTTTTATTTTTCATTTCACTGCCTTCTTTCCCTTACCCCTCTCCATTTTTTTCTTTTCACTTCTTATTTTCGTTCGATGTTTTGTTAAACAAATGCCATCAAAATTTTATCGTGTCCTCAAAAAAAAAAAGGAAATTCTCAAAGATAGCTGACTCCTGGCCCCCTGATGTAAGCATTTTATTTTATATACACCCACACCCAGCTCCCGTCAGTCGAGTACACTTTATGTCACATGAGTTCAAATGAATCGCTGAGTATGTGTTGGGCGTCTTCTTTCCATTTTCCAAGCTTCGTCCACTGTTAACTGTAAGGTATTGTCTCCGAAAAAAAAAAATTATTTAAATACACGTTTTTCCTATCAACATCTTTGTTGATACATGCATATGTTATAACCTTGCGGAGGTTGTTTCACATATCGGCACTTTTGATTTTTTCCGTTTCGGCCCGGTGAAATTCTGTTTCGGCCCGGTGAAATTCTGTTTCGGCACTCAGAAATATGATATCTTTTTTTCGGTAAATTCTTACTGACCGTTTCGGCACACTCCACTCATTTTTTCCGTGGTATAAATGGTATGAATTCAAAATGTTTTCCTTAAATTTCGAAACAGTAATAGTGAACGCATGACAGTACTTATCTAGAGTCTTTGGGAAATTCCAACCCGTTGAAGACTTATTGAACAGCAGCTTTAATTATTTTCTTCAATTCCCATAATAAGGAATGTATTGGTGTGCAAAGTAGCCCCACGGCGGGGTATCTTTGCACAGCTAATTTTAGATCCTTATAAAAATAGAGTTATATCGTTAAAAAAACTGCCAAAATTTGACTTTTTTGGTGCAAAGTAGCACCTTTAATTCGACGGTATACACTTTAACTTGTATATATCTAAACGGGTACAGTCAGTGCCGAAACGGCTGTAATGAGTGCTGAAACCGTTGTAGTGAGTGCCGAAACGTCATATATAAGAAATATGTTTTTTATAAGTGCCGAAACGGAATTCTGCTGGTCCGAAACGAAAAAAATCGAAAGTGCCGATACGGCGTACCGACATGGGCACATACCCCTTATTAGGCCTACGGACATGTCTACTTGACGTCACACCAAAGTAGCCCCTGTTCAAAGTGGCTCTAGTTGATGTTATCTTCTTTGAGGATATATAGGTAAGTGTTTGTGTTGTGAATGGTTTCAGAATTTACAATATTTCTTGTTAAATAGAAATTTTAATCACTTAAAATTCATAAGCAAAGCTTCACTCTGGGTTGGAAAGTCTGGGGCCGAAACGGTCAGAAAGTCAGTACCATTCCAGCCCTCAAAAGCGAAAAAACTTGTGGCCGAAGTCAGTACGGAAATCTGATGGTTTCTCTTTTTTTTACAAAATAAGACCCTTTGTATTAAAAAAAATATACAACAGATTTTACGACATTTCGAAATAAAGATGTAATTAATAATGAATCGTTATAATTAATACATCGGATTCCTTTAGAAGCCATATCGTATTTCTTTCTCAAATTGTTCTGGTTTTAGGGAGCCATCAATAGCCTCACAACCAGGATTAAATACAGAATATGCACTTGGTTCCCATGGTTTTCTTTGCCCAGTTCTGAAATTAGTAAAAATTAGGTAGAAAGCAGACACAAGGACAAATATGGCGCCTAATTCCAATTCCAGACTAAGTAAAAATAGTACAACCCAAAGGGAAATTTTCAACAAAAGAAGAATCCAATTAATTTTTTCAGGAGGAAAGTTATTTTGTGCTGACATTTGTACCATCTTCTCCTTATTTGTGGGATTTTGTGCTACATCACTCTGCATTATAAAGCATATGGTACCAGAGAGACTAATATTTATGGCAATTATTTGTTTACCTTTGCTAGCAATACTTCTTTTTTTCCTCGATAATTTTTCCTCATATGTACTTTGTGTGTTATTGACATTTGAGGATCAATATTATTTACATCATCTAAATTTATTCTTGATACACCTCCTTTATCAGAGTCATCCTCAATTATATTATTTGAATAAATGACATCACTTTCACTGTTGCAAGTAGTAGACTTGAAAATATTTGTCACTATTTCAGGAAAAATCTTTTCCCAAAACGGTTTCCTAGAGAATAACTTGGCTTTTTCCTCATTTTCTTTTCTAAGACGATATTCTTTTAACTTTTCTTCTATATTACATTTCATTCTAAATAAATTCACGTATAAACGAACAAATTATGGGTGCCAAAATTTTGTTGAAATCTTGTCTGCTTGTTTATGTTATCGTATGACAATGACTAATGACACAATGTGAATGGTGAACACAGTCTAAAATTTTTGTTGCCAGATTCCACCGGTTAAATTCTATATTTTAGCATGATGTCAGAGTCATAGAGATATATATCTCTATGACTCTGATGATGTAATGAACAACAGAAATTTTTATGAAAAGTTAAAGTAAATAAGTTAAGAGCATTTGAATTATTGGTCTTAGTTTACGTAGGTAGTGGGTTGTAGCAGAGGTTGTAGGTAGGTCTTGTCTACAATAAGAATATAATATTTAACGACTTGTCGATTTAGTCAGTTTCGCAATTATTCCGGTTTGTTCTTGAAATTAAATTTTATCACTTTCAAATAATTTTTTTATTGATTCCAAAAAGTTTACTGTGGAACTCTGGACAATCAGGCTAGACGATGGATTTTGTTAAAACAAGAATATTTACGGCAACGATGCTTTCGGTCACAAATGTGGCGGGAAAATGACGGGCAGACAGCTTTTTGCGAGAGTTCATTTGGAGAAAACTGAGGTTGTAAATTTTGTGAAATTTGTTAATACCTTTTTATTATTACAAGAAATATCAGTGGCACCGTAAAAAAATTATCCACATACACATTATTACAGAAGATGGATAATCGGTTTAAGAACGACATAGTTACAACGTTCAAACTTAATGGACTAACCGTGAGATCGTAAGACTTCTATATTACGATGCATTTTATTTACTTTGCGCTTCTGGTTATTCAAAGAGCTTGGCACATCGGAACTTTAAAATTTCTTTTTCCAGGGAAGCTACAAAGTATATTATTGGATTGCTGACACCATTACGAAAAGATGAACAAGGACAATGGCTTGAAAAATTAGTTGATGTCATACAAAAACAAGGTTTAGATACTACAACTGTGGAGAAGTCTCATGTCGAAAAAGCAGCCAAGGTATGTGTACAACCAATTATTCTCTTTACAATTTCATGAAAGTTTTAACTACCTGAGAACAGGAGTGCTGCCAAAGTGAATTTGAAGAATCCGCCAGTTTGTTGAATGTTATTCATGCTTTTGAAGTTCCAAAATTCATCTACAGCACTGAAAGGAAAAAATATCTTCCCTATGATGTCTCTGTATCAGGTCATATCAACTTGTTTGGTGAAGCAAAAGATAAAGCAGAAATGTTTCGCCATCGATATGCCCTTCTTCACCAAAGGTTTATTTTCAATTGCAGCTTTTATGGCTGAAATGTTTTATAGTTGTTTTTTGGTTTATAGGACCTCTCGCCACAGCCTTTTTACACCTTCTGTGCTAGGCTCAGGCTCAACTTCATCTCAAAATAAATATCAGCTCCAGCCAATTGAATATTTGCTTGGAATGTCAACAAAACTTACAAACCTTGTAGTTCTTGGAATGCTAACTTACTTAACTGAAGGAAAATTGCATCTAGAAGATATGACTGGATCTGTTCCTGTGTCACTGAAAGAAACTGTAGGTTTGCATATGTTTTCTGCTTGAAAAATTAATGTTCTTGATTTGATATTTTCTAACAAATTTGAAGAAACACTACCTGATATGTTACTAATTCATTTTTTTGTTGATGCTGTGTTGTTGTTATTCAGAACTTTCATGGAGGATTATTTACTGAAAACTGTTTTGTTCTGGGACAAGGTTATTACCAAGATGGAATATTTCATATTGAACATCTAGGTATGCCTCCCCCTGAACCAGCCAAGGTTACTAGGTAAGGTTTACAATTATTTATTATTATTTTAAAGCAGTTTGATTTCATTTGTTATTTTTATTTTTTGCCTAAACTTTCTAGAACATATTTTGGAAATGCTAATTTTTTTGGTGGTTCAAGCATGTCAAGTTTAAAGCTTTCTGCCAAGCTAAAATTGCAAGAAGAACAAAATCCAGATTCAATGATGGTTTTCCTGTCTGATGTTTGGTTGGATCAAACAAGAGTATGAGAATTTTGTTTGCTTTATTTCAAGCTTTTTGCTTTGGCTTTTTGCTTCGATTTTTCAAATAAATGTTAAACTGCCTGATTTTCTTTTGTAGGTTATGGAAAAGCTACGAATCCTTTTTGCCGGTTACTATTTAATCCTTTTTTTTTGGGGGGGGGGGCGTTCATAAATTACGTAACGCGATTTTGGGGCATTTTTTATCTCTCTCTCTCTCTCTCTCTCTCTCTCTCTCTCTCTCTCTCTCTCTCTCTCTCTCTCTCTCTCTCTCTCTCTCTCTCTCTCTCTCTCTCTCTCTCTCTCTCTCTCTCTCTCTCTCTCTCTCTCTCTCTCTCTCTCTCTCTCTCACGGACGTTCTTTATGGACAGCCCCCCCCCCCCCCCCCCCCCAAACGCGTCACGTAATTTTGAACGCTCCCTTGCCTGAATCTCCTATAGTGGTAAAAAAAACTATTTTTTACATGTTTTTTTTTATTTCCAACTAAGGTTACTGTGAAGATCCACCCATATGTTTTGTGTTGATGGGAAATTTCCTGTCGGGAACGTCATGTACCACTTCATCCGGACAGTTGCGTCAATTGTTCAGATCACTTGCTGAAATGATTAAGGAATTTTCTAACCTTGTTGAACACACGCGCTTTATATTTGTACCGGGACCTTCGGATTCCGGGTTTTGTAATATCTTACCTAGGTAAATTTTTATTATTACCGTCAATAACTAAAACTTACTATTAATCAATTTTACAGTCAAGTCAATTTTACCGTCCTTAGGTTGAAAACCTCAGAACAAAACCTAAGATGAACATAAATATTCTTGCATTTATTTTTAGTTTTTTCCTTCTTAAGTTTATTAGTTAAAAAAAAATAGCTGTTTAGCAAACGCTATGACTATGATGATACGAAGTTCTTTTCCATTTCAGACCCCCACTAGCAGAAATCATCCGGGAAGAATTTATACAACGTATCCCCAATGGTATATTCACAACCAATCCATGTCGTATTCAGTATGGAACCAAGGAAATTGTCGTTTTACGCGAAGATATCTTGACCAAAATGTGTCGCAATGCAATTCACTTTCCCACGAGTGATGATATCCCCCAACAGGTATTCCTAATAGTAAAGAAATTTCAGTCGTACTGATTTACCCTTTTTTTTTTTTTTTTTTTTTTTCAAAAAATGCAGTTCGCAAAAACGTTAACCTCACAAGGTCACTTGTGCCCTCTTCCCGGTGAGATATGCCCAGTTTACTGGCCATACGATCATGCCCTGTACTTGTATCCGTTACCTGATGTGGTGGTTGTTGGTGACCGCTTTGGTGGCTTTACTGCAGAAAATATGGAATGCGTTATTTTTAACCCGGTAAACTTTTGAGGTTCATTTGACATTCTAATTCTAGGTGTGGCTTATTCACTTTTGTTTCAATCTCAACAGGGCCCATTTGCTCGGAACAACTTTAATTTTAAGGTTTTCATCCCTTCGAGCCGCCAAGTTGAAGATAGTGAAATTGGCGATTCCTAAGTTGTATCACAATAATGATGAAACGTTTAATTGGAAAATGTAATGATCATGTATTAACACAAACATTCGTTTATCGCCCCAACACACCTTTTCTGTATTCACTCTGAATAATCTTATATACATCAGAAACGATATTTTAATTAACGCAAAACGGTAGACGAAACGGGCACATCTTGAAAGTAAGTTGGATTACTGTAGGTCTGTACACGGATCTACATTATAGAATAACTTCAATGTATATGAGGAATCTTACGAATTAAGTAAATTTTTCTTGCCTTATCAAAGTAAATGTCGACTAAACAGTACAAATCCAGCCAACAGAAAATTTGAATGACAAACCAAATGCAACAGTTGAATAGGTAGGATGTATGGCTGTACAAACGTCTACATCACAAAACCACAAGGAAATCCAATGAACAGCTCTTTGACCTGATTTTATATTAAAAGTGTGTGGAGTTGATATATCCTCTGCATATCCACTAGATTCAATACACCAGATTATTCTTTAGGTTTCAGGTTGTTTTTTATAGCACCTTAAAAGAATATGCAAAATAAAGTGAATAACAGAGAAACATTGGATTATGAACGTTACTTACATTCTCGACTGTATCGTATTCTCGCTTCTTCTCTTTCTTTCGCGTCAAAATACCAGACGGTAATAGCATAGCGGGTGCGGAAGGATGGTTGAACCTCGTGTGGGTTACGGCGATCTGACCAGAAAAACACCATCCGATCAAGGACTGGTTCGATGTCGACGACTTGGTTGGCCCACCCTTGCGGGAAAATTCGCAGTAGACCACCAACAGTCTGTGAATAAAACATCATGCTGAAATATTGACAAATTAGGAAAATTGTTAGGGTAGGAAAACTTTACCTTAGCGTCCCAGTCCTTGTTCGCATAGTAGGTTGCTGTTATACATCGTCCATCGCGATTGGGGTTGTCAACATGTTTCACGTAGTGTGAACCACTCCCTGGATAACAAGCGATCATTGCCTGCAACATTATAATAAACTATTTTAGTTTTGATCTTTTATCATGAGTGAGCTTGAAAATAATTTGTTTCTTTTTGAAATCGTATAGTTAACTCAACTTTAAATAGAGAAGAATACTATATAACATTCGTAACTACTGCAATTTGCTAAAAACATCAAGCATTTCTTAAACATTCCTTATGTAACGAGTAATTGATACGCAAACTTTCTTAATGTTTGATGATAACGAATTAAAGAAAATGTGGTCGGTACTCCGGTCATTTAAGTTTTGGAAGCAAAAAAGTTGTGAGCTTGGAATAAAAGTTTACTGAACGTCTGCGTTATAATACTTGATATTGCGACCACCTATAACATATATTGTCTTTTCATTTTCATCAGCGTCTGCGATAATCAAGTAAAAGGAGTAATTTTACATACCTTAGTTCTACCACCAATCGTACGCTGCCCCAGTTGACCATTTCCTTTCATACGAATTGAATTCATGATTATTGTGTCAACTGTAGAGATCAAATATGCGATATCAACACAATTCTTCTCTGTTCCATCAACCCAGGCAATTTTATCACTGCGGACATTTTTCGTCGTCTCCAGACTAGGGCTCACAGTCTCGCCTTCCACAAATATTCCCGAGCGGTACAATGATGATACAGAATGATTTATCGATTCCGCACGTTCTTTACCCATAAAGTTATCTACAACGCAGATACCATATTTTTCTAGATCACGAACCACATATTGACAAATCTGTGTCATCCACTCCATGGAACTGCGTTGCAATTGTTCTTTACTAGATATATCTCTGTTGAATGACCGGTGTAGAAATGGAGGAATTGTGGGTTGTTTTGTAGAAATGTTTTCCAATGATGACTGCCACCTTGTCTCAGGTTTTAGACTACACTCAGAAGCCAAGGTGACAGATCCCATTTCGACAACAGTCTCTTCCAAGTTTATATTGTGACTGCTTTTCAGAGGAGTGCTTTTGGAATCCACAAGTAAATCTTCAGCAACACCTTCTGGATTTTCTTGTTTGTCACTTGTGTTTCTGTTTTTTGACACAGAATTACCATCAGGCTGGCTTAGACCTGAGGTTGGACTGCTTCGAGAAGTTGCATCAGAAGCTGTTGAAATACTGCAAGCTGCTACGATATCACCTTGTATGTCACAAAGAAGTAGTTGGGTTGGATCTTTTCCATTATTTAATATAGCGACGTCTTGAAAAAGTTTAACTTGGTCCTCGATCGTAGATTGACCAAGGGCTACAAAATTAACTTCGCCCTGCTCTGTCTTATTTTCTGTAACACACAATAGTCTGTGAGCCTTCCAGTGTTCTCTTTGGTGCTCTTTCGAACAGTAAACTGCTCTTCGGCACCTGGCGCAGCGATATAGGTGCTGCTCGCCCCGACCACAGAGATTGCAAACCGAAGACGAGAAGTTCATTTGGTTCGATCACGTACACCATTCCAAATTATTTTGTGAAGCGGGCGTGGTTTACGGCAGCATACCATTCTCAGCCTGTCATTGCGTCTCTATCCCTTAACACACAGAATTCTTCCTGGAACCTTGCTCATCTCTGGCATTTTAGCAGCACGTAGGAGATATGATTTTTTAAGATTGTGAATTCTTAATTTTATTTTCAGTTTGTATTTCATTAAGTTAAGAGATTAGTTTCGTAATTGATCTGACGAACTGTTAAAATAGAGTCTACCAAGTTAAAAAAACAACTTTTTAAAAATAAAATGAATGCATCAGATTTTAATTCAGAAGTAGTACTAGAAAAATAGAAATACTATCTAGATCTATTCGCCGCAGTTGACATCTTAATTGACCTGTACGTGTGTACGTGAATCTGGAAGGAAACGACTACGTGACTGTTATCATGTGGACAAGGCCCTGCAATTTCGTCGCAGTCAGCTTAGATCATTGGTGGGCTGAAGACGTAGGCACTATTGATACAGTGAGTGATGTTCTTTTTAGTTCAGCGATATCAACCGATAATCATAAGAAAATCGAAGAAAGTCTACTTCAACGAACTGAAACTGAATAATTACTGCATGAATGTCGAAACTTCTTTTCAGAACTATTAATAAGCTATGACAAAGTTAATAAATAAATCGACTGAATCGCATTCGGGAATAAATTCATTCGTATTGTTGCGAAAATTGCGCAAGGATTTCCTAATATGTTCATCAGAATCAGATGAGTTTCGTACGTAGGCTACGATAAATAAGTGTTTCCGAAGTACTTCCGAGTTCCGAGAGTTAGGCAACTGAACTACGTAAATTGCTATAAATGTGTGCCTTCGTCATTTATATATAATGAATTGGGACATTTAGAACGGTAATAAGACACGGAATTTGTAGATAGGCCTATTTTTTTCACTCTACTTACTCTATCTTACTCTACTCACTCTACTATCACCATCTACTTACTTTTATACTTTCTACTTTTTACGACCATTTTTCAACAAGGGAAATACATTGTAACTCTCAAGTTCATTCGAGTGAAGATCATTCGTTCTATTCGTTCTGTCTTACATATTCGCATTGTAACTGTTATTTGATATCCGAATCCTATTATTGGAAGTAAAAGCAGGTGTTTCTCATTTCTGTTTCGTTTAGGAAAAACTAATAGAATTGAATGTATTTTACTATGATCCTCCATTTCTGGTTTGCACCATAAACGCACCCATTTAAGAAATCGATTCATAAATCGCAAACTACACGGATTGTGAAAAGCGGTCGACGCCATTCGCCGAAGGCTTGGAGAATGCATACGTGACTGAGGAATATACGTTTTTATTTCTAGAAAGGGCGCAGCTGATGGTGCACCGGGCAGTCATGCAAGTTCAAATGATAAAGGAAAATGCGTTACTAGATAAAATGGTAGAGCGAAATATGATTTTTTTTTCTTCCCGAGTAAATTTTTTTCGGTGTTTTTGGGGAACGATTCCGAAATCACCGGGTGATGCACTCGGGTTTGCAAAAATGTTTGGTCGTTCATACAGTGTAGTTTCTCTTGTATTTTCGAATTTCGCTTTGTTTTTCATTTATGATTTGCATAAATCTGTATATATTGATGAGTATGAAGAAAAGTAAATATAGAAAAAAAAATTTACTGTAGGAGAAACGAGGAGAAACAAACAAGTTTGAAAACAACCAATGCATGATAATTTATGCAATATATAATAATATATTGCAAATATTATACAATCCCCCTTGGGGATTGGCACGGTAGAACAATTGGCGCAAGCCAGTTTGCTAGCCCTGTTTATTCTCATTTATTCTCCTTTTTTTCTTCGTTTTTCCTTCTTTTTTATTTTTTTTCAACTTGTCCTTTTTTGGGTACTTTTTACGCCCTGGGGTGTATATGGTAACAACGGCTCATGTGTTTTATTTTTTTTCAACTTGTCCTTTTTTTCTTTTCAGCTCATGTTTTTTGTTTCCTTTTTTTATTTTTCTTCCGTCTCTTTCATTCATTTTCCCATTCCTGTTGTCTTGGAAGCCGAAAATCGAAATCGAACGCTCGCAGGGATTGCCTGACGACCTGGCCCCAACTTTACCGGCTCCAAAAAATTTTGGCCGGAATGGTTCTCTTGCCATCCATTCCGGCCTTAACTTTTCCGGCCTCAAATTACATAACATATACCAACCATTGGGGTGGCGCGGCGAAGCACGCATGGTGCTACAAGATGCTTAGAGCAGCCCAGCGCCCTCTCGCTATTGGAATCTCAAAGTCCTTAAAATCAAACTCATCTCTTTCGTCTCTGACCTGGCGAACCAACTTCCCATTGACTATATTGATCATATTGACTATGAGATCAAAAAACGCATCAGCCTCTCTCTTACAAACAACACAACAACATACGTTAACCACATTTAGACAATTAATAAGAGGTGATAAATGGTATATAAAAGGCTGTTATTCAGTTATTGAGAATTTGGGATGTAGTCAGAAGGACAGTAGTCCCTAGAAGATTTTTTGAGGTACGAATCTCGAATTTTTCTCGTATAGCAATGGCGATTCCAGAATCGTTCCCCAACAAATCGTCTCGGGGTGTAAGCACTTGAGGACGAAATATGGCTGCCAGACGATTCGGCTAACCGATTCGGCCAACCGATTCGGCCAGGCCGAATCGGCAACAAAAAAATTCTGTAAATTCACTGCTGATTCGGCCAATTAATTAAATTGCGCCTACAAGCGGTGCTATATATATATGCCATTAAAGTCAACTACGATTTTGTGGCGCTGCCTTACAATATACGCTCACTGCGTGAGCAAGGGGGTGCGGGTGGTTGCACTGTTCGGAATGATAAGTTTTTTCGTTTTCTCTTCTCGATCGTTAAATCAAAGGGTAATGCAAGAAAGAAAAGAATTGCAATCAAAGGAAATCGTCCTTTTTTCATGAATGATTACGAAAAGGTAAAGTCTTTTCATCGATAATCACAAAAAGCAGCTAAAAAAGTTCACAGAACAGAAGCAGAGAAGTGCTAAAAAACAATACTCGATTGGCTACATTAGAAATTCAAGTTACTTTTCAATTGAAATTTAACCTGTGTGGGAAATTGACTGAATTTGTATATGGAATTCAGGAGTTGTAGTGAACTCTTATAAATTTTTGACAAATTCTGGGAATAGGAAAGCCTTCTTTAATCACATTACTATTCTGTTACATTTTATTTTTTTTTAATGTTGGGGCCGAATCGACAAAATATATGTGGCCGAATCGTCGGATTTTTTCGGCCACCGATTCGGCCTGGCCGAATCGTCTGGTAATCCGAAATATACTGTACACTATTGGGGACCTGCGCGATTTCTCATGCATGCATCCCTCGGAAATTACGTAACCTAACCATGAGGAGCAAAGGGAGCCAACCTACAACCCAACTTCCTAGAGTTCATAGATGTTTTAAAACATAACGAAGCCTAGACCTTACCTAGCACATCGTATTAGTTACTTATTCGTCTTCTTGCGTGCACCTGCGTACACCACTGCACCTTATACTTTGTGGGGCCACGCGTGAGGAGATCTCGGTGTTGAAACCGTTCTTTTGTCAATGATTAAATTAAATTAAATATTTTTATTATGATTTAATACGATCATTCATTTTCATTCGGGGCCGGAAATGCCGGAATGACTACATACCGTACCGTTTTCAATTAATATGCTAAACAGGTCTAGCCGAAGCCGCTGAATCGTCGGAATTCTGGCAAATAGTTTGTCGAATGTACTCACTAACCCACAACACGGAAATCTAACAATTACCAATTCGAAAAATATTTTAAATGTAATTAAATTCAAAATCAAAATCAGCGCCGAGCGGCACCGAGTCGTTTGGCCGTGTCGGCCATTGAAACTTGTTTGCACAGGAGGCAGAGGCAGTTCATGTGCTGTTAGATGGAAAATAATACTATGGACGAGACTATGGAATACCCTACAACGCTAAATAAATGGCGCGATAAAGAGCTTCAATACTTTCATCACTTTATCCTGCGTTCCATTTTTGCCGCAGTGTTACATCCATCAGCACCACCAAATAAATATACGATGCAATATTATGGAGGACCGTTGTTTTATTGTTTCACTTGGGTTTTTCAAAAACTCAAAAATAAGATTTTGATTAGTTAAAACGTCTGGCATTCTCTTTCAATATAAAACAACGTTAGGACTTTTATAGCCACAATGCGGATACGTATGCTTTTAGTAATTTTGGATATGCTTGCATATAGTTTTTGTTTAAGCGCGGGAGTAGAATAGATTAAGTTATATTGCCATTACTAAGAGAGCTGAAACTGTTAGTCGCTAGTCTACATCCAATGTCAATAATATAAATCGATTTGATATAACTGGATACCGTTCGATACTATGTTTATTTTCTCTTGAGTAGTAACAAATGTGGCTTGAAATTCTCAGTTCTGATCGAAGTTTACTGGATGCGCACTGGAGGAGTAGCAATAAACATATATGAGATTCTTCATTATTCCATTTCTCTTTCTTGATATATCTCCGTAAGAAGTGCTTTCAGCTGTCTTAAAATGAAAAAAATTAATGAGAACTTGCAAAAACATGTTGAGCAACTGATACAATACAATATAATTGTATCAGCGTTGGAAGCCGGTTAGGAGTTTCGTCACGCGATTTGTTCAATATTCGTGTTTATGCTTTAAACCGTTCTTAATCACAGGGGAAAGACAGCCCTTATCCCTTCCATACGTTTTTATGAAAGGGTAAAGCTACGATTCGCCTCTTGTTTTTTCGCGGTTTTCGTTTTGCCCCATGTCTTAAAACGCACAGGAAAAAAACAAAAGGACGAAACTTCACCCGACGCCGAACAGGATGCTTAGCGCTTTAAACAAAAACTTTCAATATTATACAAATCCCTGAAATGCAGTGTTAGGAACGTCAGGATGCGACGTACGTCACGACTTAAGTCACGACTTAAGTATTTGTTAACTTTGACTAGGCGCAAATTTTCTTACTGATTTTTATGTTGACTTTTGATGGACTAAACTTTAGACGACTTTAAAAGCACAAAAAAACGTCTCGTAACTCCCGTTGCTGAATGTTTTTTTCAACTTGGCGGCACTCATTTTAACAACAAGACGAAAAAAATTAGGAGATCCAGGAGATTCTATGTTAGATATGTTAATATTTTTGTTTCTGAAAATTGATTTGAATTTTTAATATTTAAGAAAAGTTTGACTTATTGGGTGACTTAAGTCATGACGTTGACATAACAATTTTTAGCATTGACTTTTGACTGATGAGTGATGACTGTTGACTTTTACGTATGTTTTTTAATTTACGCATATGACGTTGACGTTTGTGTTAACGTCACAAAAATGTCCATGTCGTTCCTGAACACTGATGAAACAGGATGAAATGTGGATTCAAGTAAAGGAGATTGTAGCTACTATCTCCTTGACATAATAGACATATAGACTATAAATAGCCTAGGCCATTTATAGCTGTAAATATATAGTTGGCAGGCAGCAAACTATATAGTTCTTGTGAATCTATGTAGACAATGTTATAAAATTGTCAACATTCGCCGTAATAGTTAAACATTCGCAAATCTACAATTATTATGTACATTGTCTACATAGCAACTATCTTTTTTGCTGCAGCCTGGGAGATGAAGTATGATTGGTGATTTGATACTCAACTGGTTTCGTAGACATAATCTTCTTATTGATCGTCGCTGATAAATCATTTCACAATAAAATGCACGGATATGGGCCATATTGAAGGTTTGTGCATTCAATTTATGTAATGAGGGCCAGTTTACCCTAAAGCGGCGATTTTTTCCAAGATTCTGAAAAAAGGAATTATTTAAATAACTTATTTATGGATTAATCAAAATCCGCTTAGTACCCTTTTAGAAAATTTATGCTTTTGCAGCCTGCTTTACTGTATGCTTCTCTTTATATACACAATAATATACACATACTGTATACTTAAATTGATGTTTTTATGATACACACTGTACTAAAGTTGTATGTACATACTTTATGGGATTGATTCCATTGTCGTAAATCCTTTTCATGAGCCTCGTGGCTATGTCTTCGGCTAACTGCTGACTTCAAAATTGTGATTAAATATAGTGTGAATGTAAAAAGAAATTAAGATTATATTAGGCAACTTACTTGACGTAGTCGATGGATCTTTTTATGGCAATTTGTCCTCTGTTCTTTCCGTGGATTCTTCTTAGAGTCATATTCAAAATTTTCTGAGTAATCAAGTACATCTTTCAAGCAAAAGAGAGCTTTTTTTCGCTCTCTTTCTAAAAAAAGAACGTGTTTATCCTTTAAACTTATTTGCCCTGTAAGATTTCTTTTATAAATAAAAACAATTTATATATATATGAATGAGCATCTATATAAGACTTTAGTTTTTGTCATTATTGTGTACCTGCATTTAGTTTTCCATGCATCTCGCTCTTCTCTAATTTTTTTAACCTTTGTCTTTAATAATTCGACATGTGATGTTAATTCGGTCAGACTTTTTTCGTAGTTAAATTTAAGTTCGTCGAATAATCTGTTTCAATAAACTGATTAGACATCATCATCAAGTAACCTTTTCCCTATTCGAATAAAATTAAGTACGTATCGGTCAACCATAGTAAATACTTATAAAACTATTCGACACGGTACATTACAATGCGATAACGCCTACCACTACCCCTTGGTACCGTACCCTTTTCTACCATAATTTGACCAACCAATCACAGAAAGGCTTATTGATTTGACACTGATGATTTTTTTAGTAGATGACGCTTTTTAGCTGAAGGAAAACAAACTTCTTCTTGGCCACACCGTTTATTTTTTTTGCAGAGTTTGGTTCGCAAGAGGGATAGGTGGATAGTCTCCAAAACAAGGGGGGGGGCAGCATAGAGGAGCAAGGTATGTAGTCGTTCCGGCCCCGAATGCAAGTGAATGATCATAATAAATCATGATTGTAAGAAATAAATTTGATTCCATCACTGAAAAAAGGACGATTCCAACACCATGATCTCGCCACGCGTGTGTCGTCTCATTGCCTCGCAAAGTAAGGTGCGCGTGCCATAAGAAGACGAACAACTAATGCGATGAGTTAGGAAAGAATAGGCTTAGTTATATTTTAAATTAGTACTACGGTATTACTATTAAATCTAGGAGGTAGGTTGGTTCTCTCTGTTCCTCATAGTTACGTTACGTAATTTCCGAGGGATGCATGCATGAGAAATCGCGCGAGTCCTCAATTATGTCAAGTAGGAAGTAGGCCTATATTTCGTCCTAGAATGCTGACACTACACTGCAGTCCTTCTGACTATATCCCAAATTCTCAATTACGATCATGTACCTTTTATTATCCCTTGCCTTAATGTGGTTTACGTATATGCTATGTATCTGAAATTAATTTGAGGCAGAAAAAGATGAGGCCGAAACGTAAAGCAATCAGGAGCAACCAGGCTTCTATGACTCTGATCCGGTGTCAAGCAACTATTTTGAGGTGGGCCTGGCCGCCCGGCCAAACCAGGAGCCTAGTCGATGACTAATAGGAAATATTTAAAATAAGAGATTTTACGTCCGGGGAATTTTGTGTTGGGTACCCGAGTAGAGAAAAAATGTTTACATTTAGTCTTCTTTTAGTTAATTTTACAAAATCTTGTCCTTTCGTGGTGCGATATGCAATCGAAACACACGTTGGTGCACCGAAAAAAGTCGGTGCAATAAAATTTTCGTCAACCCAATTCCGAAAGCCTTAAAGCTAACTTTCACAACTACAAAATGGCACTGGTTGAGTGCATAAACCAGTTTAGCCTGAATAGAAATAAACTAGCCTATTGCTGAATAAACCTCAATTTATCCAATCAAATTTTCGTTTTTTCGAGTTTTTCGAGTAATAGTTAGATTCGAGTAAGAATGGTATTTACTTAGTGGCTCATTTTTCCTATTTAGAGCGCTAGTAACGTTAGTAATAGTTTCCTATTTAGCTACGCAGTATTAATTTTTTAAATAGTTTAACTTTGAGTTAAAAGTGCCATCAGGAATACTTGAAATTTAAATTGAGCTAACAACGTCCGTGGGGACGCTTTAAGGAACAAGAGGTTCTTTCGAAACTACACTTTCGCCCCGTTATTTATGGTACTACAATTAAGACAGCACATTTAACTTCAGCGCGTTTACAAGCTTAAAAAAATTGATGTAGTAGATATTTGTTAATAAGAGTCTCAAAGTAGATATTTGTAAATTTTTGACTGCGTGCAAATATGGATCTTACCTACGACATTCAGCGACAACCGCCCGATGCTCTTCAAAAGCTATATACTTCCTGAATTCACTTTGAGCCATAACTATTAGCAAAATTGTCACGATAAGCTAAGTAGAAAATCATATTTTCAAAGATCCACAAAACAAATGCTCACGGATTTGTTGTGGTTTCTGTTTCCATGACAACACCTACGGTATAAAATTCAAGGAACGAGTTCGTATCGATTCACAGTCCCAAGTAAATTTTTTTCGGTGTTTTGGGGGAACGATTCCGAAATCGCCGGGTGATTTCGGAATCGTTCCCCAAAAACACCGAAAAAAATTTGCTCGGGGTGTGTATCGTAGTTTGCAGAAATTTGTGAAATTTCCGATTCCAAATTCTCGTTGTAATTTAGGTTTGCACAATTCAATTGTGCTGGATTTGGAGTGGACAAAGAGAAGTCAAATTTTCAGGAAATTCCGGAATTGAATTGGAATTTACTTTTATTTTCCGAAATAAAACTATCCGATACACTGCGATTCACTCAATATTCAACCGGTCATCACACCGAAAAAAATTTGCTCGGGGTGTGTATCGTAGTTTGCAGAAATTTGTGAAATTTCCGATTCCAAATTCTCGTTGTAATTTAGGTTTGCACTCCAAACTTCAATTCCACTGGAATTGGAGATAGAAAAAATCAATTCAATTGTGCTGGATTTGGAGTGGACAAAGAGAAGTCAAATTTTCAGGAAATTCCGGAATTGAATTGGAATTTACTTTTATTTTCCGAAATAAAACTATCCGATACACTGCGATTCACTCAATATTCAACCGGTCAAGTAAATTGTCGTTCTTTAATTAATGGCTTCAAAATGCTACGTCGCTGTGTATATTATGTGTATCCCTAGCTGCTTCCCAAACGTTGCGCTGAGCTAGACAACGATAGCGGTAATGAGCGTATTTGTCACGGTTGAACCCTGGTTCATTCAACCGTTGAGGCCTCGTCCAGTGTTCTCCTCAGCCTCAACTCTTACCAGCATCACACGTAGGCTACGCTGGCAGATTAAATGTTTTAGCAAGATTTATTATAACCCTGTTTGCGGCTGGTTTACTCCTTCCCAATCCTCATCGGTTGCCCGGCTCTATTTATATATCGATCAAAACACCGGAATACTTTAGTTAAAAAATTGGATATTTAAGTATAAGACTCGTATCTCGCAATAATAATAATTTGTCGAGAAACCGAGCCAGTCTTATTATAAGTACAAAGCTATTTTAATTGTGCTTTATTGTGAGTACGACGGTGACATGTGGTACTTGTTTCAATTGTTTCATGAAAGTAGTCAGGTCTGGTACCGAGACGTCCTGTCCCTCCACTTCTGCCCCAGACGTTGTGTACCGCCTTTCTGTCCCGGGACAATGTGCCTAATCCTGGGACAGAAAGGTATCGAACAGGAAGGCGGTACACAACGTCTGTGACAGAAAGGCTTCAGATGGGACAGAACGTTTCATCCAGATTCGGGTGGGGCAGAACGGTTTTTCACGGGTCAGACAATAAAAATACAGTAGGTACCACAATTATATACTCCCCCCAACCCAAAATTTCCAAGTATGCACTCGTTGTGCATTACTACTTAAATTAGCGATCAACAATTATTTGAAATCGATCGCGGGCCCGTAAAAAGGGTGTTATGTGTCAAATTTTACCCTTGCTTTTCCTGTTCGAAATAGGAACTTAGTTTTTTAACAATGCATGTATTCGCCCCTATTCTATATTAGGGAATGCGACAGTGGTTCCCCTTGACACTAGTTCCTAGGGCTTCCCGACACTAGTTCCCCCGACTTAAGTTCTCCCGACACAAGTTCCCCCTACACAAGATCCCCCCGACATAAAAAAAGTTCCCCAAATAAAAAAATTAGTTTCACGATACAAGTTCCCCCCGACACTAGTTCCCCCTACTTAAGATCTCCGGACATAAGTTCCCCTAATTTAAATGTTTCCTATCTACCAAGGACATTAGTTCCCCGATCTTTAGTATAAATTGTCCGACACTAGTTCCCCCGATATAAGATTCCTCCATGGGCATCACTGCCGACTGCGGCCGGCGGCGGCGGCCGGGAACATGGACACCGCGTCTTCGCGGCCGGGCTCCGCCGCCTGTCGGGCTCATCGACTAGAGCCGAATCAGGACAGCGACTGTTGCCGACTTATGGTGTGATGGAAAGCAGCCGTGGCCCGCTAATGGACTGCGGCTAGAACCCGTTCATGAACAACAACAAAGGGCCGATCTTGGAATCACCAATTTGATGATCGCTTTGGTACAGCTACTCTTTAAAATATGTGGGATTACATAAGTAAGATATGCTTATAGCAAGTATATAATGTTACAGACTCTCCCTGCTGTTAAATTCCAATCAAGATTGGATTTTGGTGTACTAATTGCATTATACTTTAGCATTTCACCTGTTACATATTTCGGGAGCGTCGTCACACCGTTCCAAGCTGGCGACGAGTTTTCTTAACGCGAGTTGCAGTTCCAGTATTAACGGAGTTGAACGTAAAATTAAAAAAAACCCGACCCTAAACCAGGGGACAAAAAATACGAACCGAACCCTGTCCCTGTGTCAATATGCCAAAACCGTCAGTTTGCTCGTATACAAGACAGTAGCTACTCCCGGCGTCGACGAGCCTGGAGCGCGATCACGCTTCAAAAAGTTGAGCGCGAGCGTGAGCGTTTTTTTACTAAAATAAATTTTAAAAGAACTTGTATAAAGCCTTCTAGACAATTTTTTTTTAAATGAGGCTGATGAAAATTACACAAAACAGAGCGCGCTCACGCTCGCGGTTTTTAAAATTGATCGCGAGCGCGCTCGTAAGCGGGCTCAAAAAAGATCGCCCTCTTCCCAACCCTGCACTAAGGTTCCCTATGGTGCGGATCACCCGACGTTTGAACCGAGCTGCGACGAAAATGAAACGTGAAAATTCGGGTGTTCGTTGATGTTGAACCGGGGCTTTTTCGGCTTTTCGGCTTGAGCAAATCACGGTGCAGACCGATAATTGTAATTGGGAGATGGGCATTACAATTTTCTGTCTGTAAACGAGTTGGAATACGTCCACTAGTATTCGAACGGCATTTTGTCAGCCTCCTTTACCATTTTTTAAAATGTGATATGATTGACTGCGTTATCCTTGTCATGTCACCTTTAAATGACATGACTTCCACCAAACCGGTCAGTACCCATCCGTCATTTACACGAACCGAGACGTATTCGGTTCACAAACGGATCGGTTCGATCGAATCAACGGTGCGGCTAGGATAGATCCACACCGTTGGCAGCCTTAATACCATAGACACTATATCAATGAGCCGGCCCTTGCTATCGTTCATGAACCGGCTCGTGATGCCCATGGAGGAATCTTATATCGGGAAACTAGTGCCGGGGGAACTAGTGTCGGACAATTTATACTAAAGATCGGGGGAACTAGTGTCCTTGGTAGATAGGAAACATTTAAATTAGGCCGGGGAACTTATGTCCGAAGATCTTAAGTAGGGGGAACTAGGGTCGGGGGGAACTTGTGTCGTGAAACTAATATTTACCGGGGCTGAATAAAAAGCAATCGTTAAATGGAAATGAAAATTGTACGTTTCCATGAAAATCCCTTTTTATTCAAACAACCTTAAAGCATGAAAATTATTTTTTTATTTGTATGTTGGGACCAAGAGTTTCACGAGCAACTCAGTAACTGCGACCGAAGAGGCAGTAATACTTAGGTTTACTAGTGCACAACGGGTGAACACACTTAGTTTCCGGCTTGATTTCGGCTGGTTGCTTGAAAGGGATACAAAGACTTTTGGCTCCCATGGCAGGCGCTCCTGGTTCTCCGCCATCATCCCTAAATACACAATTAGTTTTAATACAGACACACGTGAAAAAATATAAATCCTAACCGAGTAGATTCTTTCTTGATCTTTTCTTCACAAGAACCTTCGCCACAGAACGGGGCCAGAATTATATTCTTTTTGTCCAGCTCCGGAATAAAATCAGAGAAATTCTCAACCAAAACCGTGTGCTCCTCTAATTCTTTGGTTGCCCTAAATAAAATAAAATAAAAAAGTTTTCACTACTGATTAAGGACAGTGCGTATGATATTTACTTATCGAGGAGAGATTTCTGAATGCTCTCTAGTAGTTGTTTTATTTCCTGATGAACCAAAGCCTTCGAACGCGTGAGTTTTTCACTAGTGTCGCGGCGAACAGCAACGTATTCGCCCTGTTTTACATCACGAGGTCCAATTTCCAGTCGAAGAGGAACACCTTTCAATTCCCAGTGATTAAATTTCCATCCTGGACTGTAGTTGTCACGATAATCCCCTAAAGATAACCCAAGAGTAGGGAATGGCCTCTGTATACAAATTTTCATGTGGTTTACCTTTAACACGAATTCCAGCTTCGCTTAAAGTCTTTTCGTAATCTTGACAAGCAGCCATCAAATTACTTTTTTCTTCTTCAGAAACATTGACATTGATACCGCATGGAACAATTACCACCTAAATTCACGCAACGATCAGTTCTACACATTACATGGAACTTAAAATACTGCATACTTGAACTGAAGCAACATTTGGTGGCAGAACTAGCCCTTTGTCGTCGCTGTGTACCATAACCATGACACCTAACAACGAATTATATGAATTTTTTTTCAATAAATGGAAGCCATAATGTTCAGTGTTTACCAATGGTGCGAGTAGTAAGTCCCCAAGAATTTTGGAAAACGTATTTCTTTTCTTTGGTTTCAGGATCTTCAATCACTATTTCAAACATTTTCGAGAAATTCTGGCCCAAATGATGAGATGTTGCTCCCTATTTCAAAAACATATTGTCTAGTCTAGTAATATTGAATGCTTTGTGTGTAACAAGTCCACGCCCTAATAATGGTAATAAAAAGAAACCTGAATTCCTCTACCGCTGGCTGCGATAAAGGCCTCGACGGTGGTAGTAAAGTCTCCACCAGCGAATTTCTCCTTCTCTGTTTTCCGGCCTTTAACCACTGGAATCGCCATTAGGTCAGTATAAACCTGACTGTAGAGTTCTAGGATCTGAAAAACCTCTTCTTCGGCCTCCTTAGCTGTTGCAAAAGCTGTATGCCCTTCTTGCCATAAAAATTCTCGCGTGCGTAGGAAAGGTTGTGGGTGTTTAAACTCCCAACGCTGTAACAAATAACCCATTATATACCGATACAAGAATAACTTCGAGCTATGTTAACTTACGACGACGTTGTTCCATTGGTTCAATTTTAATGGGAGGTCACGGTGAGATTGGATCCATTTCGCATAGGCTGGGTACATGACCGTTTCGCTTGTGGGTCTAATTGCAATTGGTTCAGCAAGATCACTATTTCCCGATTTAGTAACCCAGGCTACTTCAGGAGCAAAATCGGCAATGTGAGTCTTCTCCTTTTCTAAGGCTTGATTGGAGACGAACATGGGGAAATAGCAATTTTGAACTCCAAGTTTCTTAATTTCGGAATCGAAAAAATCTTTGATAGATTCCCAAATCGCATAAGCCCAAGGACGTAGGATATAGCAGCCACTAACATCATAGTATTCGATCATTTCTGCTTTAGTGATAACCTGTTCCAAATTAAGGATCATTGATATACGCCATGGTAAGCAAAACCACTCCAAGAGCAAATTCCAATACCTGTGAATACCACTCAGCAAGATTTTCATCCTTCTTGGTTTCTAATCCGAGCCGAGTCTGTTTCTTCAATCCACTGTTCCCCTCATCAACTTTTTTTTCTTCTACTTTTTTTGGTTCTTTCTTCTTGTTTTCTTTTTTCTTATCGTCTTTCTACAAATTTGTTATATTGATCAATCGTAATTTTAATTTTAAAACAAACCGTTTACTAAAAACATACTTTTTCAGATTTCTTAGAAGAATCTGGTTTAACGTCAGCAGTTGCAGGTTTATTTTCAGATGATACACTTGCATTTGGACTCCAATCTACTCCAGTTTCAGCTTTGTAAGCAGCTTTCAAGTTTAATAATTCCTTAACGGCCGCATCAATCACGGGCTTAAGTTAACAAGCACATTTAAAAAAATATAGAATATTAATTATACATTGCAATCTCGATTTAACTTCTACCTTCTCCGCTTTTTTCGACTTTAAATCCCTCACTTTGTCCCCACACTCTTTGATTTGGGCACTGAGCAAATCTCCATTTGATTTACTGGAAGATTCTGCTTTTGCATCAACAGTTGCAGTAGATTTATTTCCAGATGTTGCTGCAAGATTTGGGCTCCAATCATTTCCAGTCTCAGCTTTGTAAGCAGCTTTCAAATTTAACAATTCTTTTACAGCTGCATCAATCAGTGCCTAAATTAACATGGAAAGTGATGGGACACCAATAGCAATAACCTTATTTTGATTCAGTTTTTACCTTTTCAGCTTTTTTACTCTTTAGTTCTCTCACTTTGTCACCACACTCTTTGATTTGGGCACTGAGAACATCTCCATTTGATCCTGCCATAGTGGTACTTTTAGCTTCTTGAATCTTCAGTGGAGAAGGGATAGCAGCAGCAGGATTCCACTCCACACCAGTTAAAGTTTTGAAATTACTCTTTAAAGAAAGGAGAACCTTGACTGCACTATCAATTAGTACCTAAAACATTTCAAAATAAATGTCAATAATGAAGGCTCTAGTGCTGGATACTTTTGACAATACTTTATCAGCCTTGTTTGTTTTCAAATCCCTAACTTTTTCCCCCTGGGTTTTGATTTGTTGATTAAGAGAAACAATATCAATGTCTTTTTCAGGTGGAGAAGAGATTTTTTCACTTTTGATATTTGCTGGCTCTTTAGATTTCACCTACAATTCAAAGGAAAGTATTAATGGCAGATTTGATGTGAACATTCCTGAAGTATTTACAGTATTAGACCAATTACAATGACAATAACATATTTAGAAATGTTTTAAACGATCATGGCATATTACTAGGGGGAAAATTACGGACGTGAACAGCGGTACACAACCTCAACCTTTTCTGGACTACTACTAATTCAACTGTCATTAAGACAAAAAGAGCAGGAACTGAGGCACGTTGTTCAGAACCTGTTGTAACACCCGAGGCAATATTTACAGAAAGTTTCAAAGGCGGTCGGTGCGCCTAGCCAATCCCGAACTAAGCGTGATGACGTCTCAACATGTGTTTAGAGCCATCTCTTGGCCTATAGAGCAACTGATTTTACAACTAATTTAATCAAAACTTAGCTAATTTGCTAATCAAAAAAATCTCTAAACCAATATTCGCACACATCACGATAGAAAATTAAGTTCAGTTAGGTATAAAACTAATATCAGTATACCTGAGAGGACTCTTTTTTTGGAATGGCTACTGAGGTGCTTTTGGCTGTTTCGGCCGGTTTCGAGCCGTCGGGTATGAAAAACAGAATGATAGGGGCTTCGCGACAACTATGTGCACTGTAATGGAAGCAAACATAAATGAGCAAAAATAAAAAAAATATGACAATATTTTTTGTAAATGATGATGATTCTTTCCTATGAAATAGACATACCTGATGGGTTCGTAAGGAGAATCGCAAATAAAGAAACCTCGTCGTTGAAGTTGAATTATATCACCCTTGCGCACTTTGACAAGTTCTGGATCACCTAACATCATTACCTCAGTCTGAGATTTTTAAAAATTGCATTAGATTGCAAACAAAGTTTAAAATATTCCACACTTTTTTCATACTCGAGTGTTTGTGTTTATGTACTGCTTAAAGTCTTCATCCTTGGCGAGCACCGGCTTAGAAATGATGTGATCAAAGAAAACACAGACACATGGGGTTGGCCTGGCCTTCTCTGTAACAGGAAGCCAAGTCAGCTTGGGCGTTTTCTTGTAATCCTTGTCATCGAGATTGGGTTCAGCTTCAATTGAAATTCCGTTTTGGTCTCTGTAATATTGATGTTCTCTGTAAAATCCTTATAACTGGGTATTTAAAAAAGACACTTGCTTGTTTATGCTGATGATGCGAATGTTTCCCCAATTGATGAAAGTAGCATTTTCTCCAGATCGAAGGCTGTCCACGTCAGCCAGATCAATTAAAATTTTATCACTGACCCAGACGTCTTTAGTTCCAATATCTGAATTCTTTGGATGTAAAGCAGCAATGGTACACGCCTCCTTTACGCCACGGACAACTACTTTTGCTGTCGAATTTTGTTCTAGCGCCGTGTAGCGAGGAGCAACCGGATCAATGATTTTCTTGTTAATTGACCAAATTTTGTCCCATTCCATTTGAACGACTGAACGAGAAGATCCTTGCGCAATGATAAACTGTTTCAAGCCTTCGACTGTCATGCCGTGGCGAAGGACACCTCTTACAGTTGGGAACCGAGGATCATCCCAGCCGTCAACATGACCGTTCTGGACGAACCATGTCAGCTTGCGCTTCGAAAGGACTGTGTTTATCATGCTTAAGCGGGCATATTCCCATATGTAAGGTTTCCTTAACTTCAATGCATCGATAAACCAGTAGTATTGATCATCTCGGTCATGGTACTCGGTTGTCCGCAAAGCATGTGTTACACCTTCGACGCTGTCAACGATAGGACATGCAAAGTCGTATGTTGGGTAGACTCTACATGAACATTCGACAATTATTAGAGAATATTCTAATTTAACATCTACAATTTACTTACTTGTACTTGTATCCAGTTCGAACATGAGGTTCAGGTTTGCATCGATACATCGTAGGATCTCTCATACATCCATTAACTGACTGCATATCTATTTTGGCTCGTACGCAGCACTTTTGTCCAAGATCAGTTCCTTTTTTCATTTCTTCCCAAAGAGCGAAATTCTTATCCACACCTTTAACGAAAGTAATTCGTTCACTTTTATGGGGAATCCGAATTATCGATCTAATAGTTATTAAATGGTTGCTTACTGTTCTTTCGGTTTTTCGAATCGGTTTTTTGCTCTCTTTCTTGTTTCATAATCTCAGGGTCAGTGTCGTCGACGTATGCTTTTCCTTCCTTCAACATTTGCTCACAATAACGTTCGATCAAATCGAAGTGGTCCGACGTGTGAGTCAATTTATCGTATTTGACCTGCAGCATTTCCAAGTCTTCCAGAATTACTTTTTCGAATTCGGCATTTTCTTTTGCAGGGTTTGTATCATCAAATCGCATAATCAATGTTCCTTTAAATAGCTGTTGATAGTACTGATTGAGTAAAGCGGCTTTTGCGTGTCCAATATGCAGATATCTTATTTTTTTAGAAATAGAAATAAAATGTTATGTTGACGGCAATTCTATGTAAAAAAAAAGGCAATTCATTTATTACCCACTAGCTTCAGGCGGAAATCGGACGATCACTTTGCCTTCTTCCGCCCCAGGAAGATCAACAAATTTACCCTCTTCTTTCCTCGTAGAATTTGCTCCTGCTCCGCTAGGAGATGCACGTTGGACAACCTTGATTTCGTCAGGGAGGCTCTTTACCACTTTTTGGACTAACGGTTGAGTTTCCACCAGCTTGAACCATCTTTTAAGATTGACATATTTGTTTGAATCCTGCTTTTTTGAGTGCCATTGGCCAGACACTAAGAACAATAAAGGTTATTTCATTTAAAAAGAATACATGTTTTATAATAGAATGGTCCTACCAAACAAAGAACCCCAGACTACTAAATCTGCAGCAGTTATTCCATTCCCCACAAGATAGGTTGACAGAAGTAATGCCTTATCCAAATTAGAAAGTTCTTCCTCATTTCCTTGTAAGCAACTTGCAACACTTATCCAGTGATCAACCTGGTGTCAAAAGGTGCATAAATTATTTTTTTCATTTTTCACTGGAAGCAGTTCACAGTTAAACAAATTAATTCAAAATCATCTTACTTCAGTTCTTTCAAGTAGTGAAATACCATAGAGATTGAGTGTTTCAGAAGATCTCGCAAGATAGCGGATACAACTTGATGGTGACGTTAAGATCAACTCATTGGTAACTTTTAACGAAAACTCCTTTCCCCAAACCAAATTAATCGGCACATTGGGTTTCACGTATTCCGATAAGAGGACCGTACCTATAACTCCAGAGTATAATTATTCTCCAAAAATATTATTTAGCAGTGTTAAATTTGCTCACCTATCGATAGGTTGCTTTTCGAAACGGTTAGATTAAGAGCCATTTCTAGTTCTGTACTCCCATGCAAAGAAAGCTGATGAAACTGAGAATACAAGACACGTTAATCGTCTTTTTTGCCGACAGCAGCAGACAACACAAAGTCGGTCAGCGTTGTCAAGTTTTTACTAGCCAAGTTGCGTCAGCAAGCATTCGTGGCAAGTTGCTTTCCTTGGATGAGTATCGGACTGATTATTGACAAATCATCCCTATTTTTTTACAGAAATACTTCCAAATTTGAATTTTTGAAAGTATCTATTTAAATTTTAATTCCGACAAACGACAAACTGACACCAGCTTGTCAGTTGTCACCTTTTATTTTAATCAGCCTTACTCGAATAACAAGCATGCATGGAACGTTACAGTACTACGCCTGTTGCGACTTTGAACGTTAGATGGGGTAGTGTACTGTGTGAGGGTCGAAAAAAAAATACCGAATAAAGACCATCTCCATCTCGGGTAGCCTGAAGCGATAGTACGCTTGAGATAGTGTGCAAGTCCCTCCTTTCATGGGATATTACTACATCCTATCGGAATACCTACGTTGACTGACGGATATTCGATTACGTTTGCATATTTCTACCACAACTTATTGACAAGCTGCCGGATTAATTTCCCAGTCGTACACCACTTCAACTTTTGGAATTAGAACCTAGAAGCGTAGAAAGTGCGAATAAAATACGCTTATTTCCCTCCTGAAAACTTGGCGGCAACAAGTTTAGGCTGGTCTAACTTGTTCGAACTTGTTATCGAAACATTGGCTTTCCCGTAGCATTTTCTCATGCCGAAGCTCTTTGCTGGGGAAATGAAGTGCATCACTAGATACTGGAAAACGCAAATACGCCTTAATGGCAAAAGTAGGTAATTGGGATGTGTAGGCGATTTTGAAAAAAAAATCTAAATTATTACGAGAAGCTCCTTGTGATGACGTCGAAATGACGTTTGCTCTAAGCTGGTTCCACGTCGGAACGGAAAGTAAAATGAAAAAGCCGACAATCCACTTAAAAAACATGTCGGAAACAAATTCCTTTTCCTGTCTATTTTTTAAATAAGTGTAGGTTCACCGAGAGGTATGCTATAAGTTTAAAGGTGTTAGTGGTACACAGTGTACCATATGCGGAATAGATCTCAAAACCTTAGGTTAACATTGTTTTAATAGGGGAGAGCCTACTGTATGATGGAATTTTGAAATAGGGCTGATACTATTATGTTAACAACTTGCTTAATTTGAAACACGGCTATAAAGTCAATTTCCAATTTTGTCACGTGAATGGAGAAGAGTCTTTCAATTAGTTATTTACTTAAACTGCGTGAGATCAAGACACATCTGGGTTCAGTTCAACAGAATAAAGTGGTTGAGCTCAGTTCAATTCTCAACAGTTCAACGGAAAGCTCAACCGGCTCCACTCTCCTTTTCCCGCAAATGAATTAATAATCATTTTAAAAAAACTAATATTTTTAGTTGCAGGAGAATGACAGATGCAAGGCGATATGGAAGGCTCAGAGGCTTTAACAAGCTACTGTATGATGAGTGCCAAAACATTATTAAAACAATGTAGCTTCCCCACTGAGATGGTGATAAGGAGTTGGAATAGAGGGGGGACGGTATGTCGAGTTATCTTTCACCGCATGATTAAATACAATTCGGGATGTAAAAAAAAAGAACTGGGTGGTAAAATGGTAATAAGACGAGAGTGGTAGAACGGACTAGGAAAGGGATAGGAAGGAGAGGGGGAGGGAAATAGAGGGAGAGGGGGAGGTCGAGTCCTAGGTTTCATGACGACCGTTATAGCAATGGAGTTGCAGTGGGGACGCTGGGTTAGGCTTTCACAAATCAGGGTTTCAATGGTACACAGTGCGGTAACTGTTTTCTTCATCACATGGCACATGATTATCTAGGCCGTTTTGGGGCTGACGAAAAGTAGGCTGGTCGATCTAGTTCATTTATTTAGTGCATTACAACAAATATTCGACATCTCCCTGAACCCGATGGAAACGATACATTTGTCGAATAATAATCGGTTGGACTTTCTTCAAACAACAATCAATAAAGTGATGTACACAAAATCCAACAGTACAATCATATTGGACATCCACTTTGATCCTTGATAGATTCAGGACTAAAAATCAATAAAGTGTCGAGTGCACTCTAAAGCAGTAAGCAGCGATTGTATTCTTTAGCTTTATTTTCTCGTAATAACGAATCAAATCAAAAGGTTACCTATGTTTACTCATTTTTGGATTCGATGTTGCTTCAAAAAAACAATTTCGCTATGAATATATCTCATAGTTTTATGAGAAGAAAGCTTTTATTTTTGCTAGGAAGATGTTTTATAAAGAGGATCTTAAAAGGATGAAAATAACGTCACCTTGATAGACGAGGTCATTTAAAGTTGTTTTCTTAGAATTGCAAAAAACTATAGTCGCACACACCCGCTTTTAATGACAATATGCTTCGTGCTCTTCATAATTATAGTGTGGCATTTTGTAAAATTCTCTAATAGTTTATTTTCTCTCCTTATAATTTTTAAGACATAGGTTTAATCATGACCTTATTTCTCCATTGTGTGGATATGAGAAGTTGAAACTAAGCTAGGTTATACCGAATTTATCAAGACAAGACCTACAGGGTGTTTGAATCAGGAAAATATTACCACTTTCTTTGTCTGTTTTTTTTTGTGCGAGTTGAAGTCGACTTGAAAGTCGCCTTCAGAAGCCCTCCGGCCTCCCCCCTCCCATCCTCTATGGCTCCCCATGAAAAGTATAGTCAGTTGTAGCTCGGCTACAGTCCTAGACACACGTGGGAAACGCGATTACCTTGAGGCTGGTCTGAAATAGTCAATTTGTCGCTTTGAACTAGCTGGAGAATTAAAAGTGTGGTGTTGAAACTGTGCCAAATGTGGGGATGACCGGAACACGAGTGCTGTGTTGATTACCACGGTTCAATTGTTGTGTCACAATTTACTGGATTATTAAGTATATGTTTAGAAATTGTAAGCTCTCAGCTGAAACACAACTTTCTGGTACGTATTTTCAAAAAAAAAGTGTTAATTAATATGCAAACTGTTTGAAATAGATGAGCTATGGGTGGCCATTTAAAGCACAGGGTTGGGAATATTCACGAGCAGCTCGTTTTGATGAATAACCAGTATTTGCTTTTTGTAAATCATGAATGGTTGGAGGACTGTTGGTTGTCTCTATTTTCTTAGCCGAGTTTTCTGTCGTTGTTTCCAGTTTTTATTGTTTTACTTGGGAAAAGCTAGACTTTATTGAGGATTTGGCGACTAGGGCGATTTGTCTCATTGAGGGAGACGGCTTCTCAGCCGGTTTCTCATACTTTTTCTATCCTCCCTGCGGACATCTACAATTCCATATGGCATTTTTTCGAGTGAATTTCTTCCCAAAGTCTATCGCTCGTCAGTTCACAAAAGCATCTTGACAGATTCTCTCTTGGACTGGATGAAAAGAATCAAATTCAAATCCGCTGCTCCAACATGGCGGCTTTAGTGCGGTTAGGAAAGAGCCGACAACTCTACCTTTTTTTTTCTTATGTTTGTAATAATAAGCGTGACGACGGGCAGACAAGGAAAGTAGCTTCATGAAATTCTTAAACTTTCTGGAATTAACTCTTCGATGTTATCCTTAATATCGAATAAAGTCGTTTGCTTATCAAGCCGATTGTTTTTTAAAATAATAATTTATTTGAAGTATACTATTGCTCTAATGGCTTCTACTAAAGGACACAACTAAGATGTACTAGGGATGGTTCAATATTTGTCCAGTCTTGTCTTGTTTTTAAGATTTAAATTTTCTTATAATCGTGGGGTAGCGTCCGAGAACTCAAAGTAGAACTCTGAATTGAAGAAAAACTCTTTAACCTCGGTTTTTTCTTCTTCTTTTGGTGTCAAAGGTCACCGTTCTCTCATATCTTTTTTTTCCTTTTTTTTGCCCCGTTTTCCCCATAGAAGAGGTTGATGGCTTCAGTACATTTCTTTTCTTCACCGTCGTTTCCCCCTCTGGAACATGAGGGCTCCTGTCCAAATGGAGCCCCGAGGGGATTCTCTTGTACTCTCCACACCAGAGGCGCACTTGAGAAATTCCAATGGCAGATCTATCAAATGTTTTTCTACTCGGCGCGATCTTAATATTAGACACACCCATAGTCGATAACGGCCGTCTCATTAATGTGAACGTTTACACTCTTGGGCTTCTTCTAGATTGTGTAATTATGGTTTTCAGCACCTCAAGTTTGCTTCACTACATGTCTCGACTGGGAGGCAAGTCAATTCGTAACATATGGCGGATTGGTAAAAAAAAAAACTTGAAAAAAGAACACGTGTAAACAATACGGCTTCAGGTAAAACCGTTTTTCTGCTTGGTACTTGGGATCATGTCAATGCTTTATTCTTTATTGGCATATTTTATGGTTACTGTTTTGCCGCCGTCCTGTTTCAGCTTCATTCAAGTTCAACGAATTTCAATAGCTTATTTATTCTCTTCGTTCACGTGATCCGTTGATAATTATAACCCACCAACATTTTCACTTATTCCATTATCAAACAATTGCATTCTTCGAGAACTTAATGATAGATGTCGAAAGATGCGACTATGAACATGGCATCGACTCACGATTAGTTACGATGGATATAACTGGGAGTCTTTTGAAGGGATAAAGGAGGGGGCGGAACGTGTGCTATTCAATTGCTCTCTGTCCGGAGGGAAGTTTCCGGATGAAGGGAGGGGGTGGGTGGAACTCAACCCTCTGCCGCCAGAAGCATTCTCAGCTGCTTCGTTTGTACGTCACGTCAGTTTCTGACTTGTTCACTCATAGGCCAATGTCACATTAGGATCATCTTGTGTTGACAGTCGTAGAGGCCGAGATTCCCGAAAGTGGCATCAAGTATGATTATTCCTTAATCACACTCACGATAAAGAAGTTGACGTTGTAGACGGCTACATTTTCCGTTGTCAGGCCTAACAGACAGACCAAGTTTAACTAGAACATCAGCGACAAAATGGCCGACTGAGAAATTGATTTGACCGTGGATAAATACAAAGAAAAACAGAAACTGGAGCAATATATCTAGATAATATTTGTTTGATGGGTCATTTGAATCTTGTTGGCGTCTATGGTTAATGGAGTTTCCCAATCGGAAATGTCTAACGGGATGCGGGAAGTTGCTATCCTCTGAGGTTGTATTTCAAGTAGCTTAGGCGATGAGTGGCACTTTCCTTGCGGCTTATAAACGGGTTGCAAGTCCAACACGGTACCCATCAATTCATACACGCAACACGTACGAATGTTTCATTGGAAATTGCGCTCCTTTTCTCCTAAATTAACTTGGTAATGTTCATCTATCATAGTCAATTATCAGCCCGTTCCCTCTCGTCCCGAAAAGCCCGAGAAAACATATCTCTAATCATTTGAGCTCTGTTTGCTGGACTAATAAAACGTAATAGTGTACTAATAAAATGTAATGGTGTCACCAGACACAAAAAAAGCTAACTTACATGGTGATTGTGCTTAACTAAGGCATCCTACATTCCCTAGAATCAAATTCCTCACGTGTAGCAGCCTCGTCTTGTTCTTGTGGGGTAGCAATCGTTTCATACAGAGCCCATCCGGAGGGCTCGGGTTTTGTATAATATGTTTTATTAAACGACACCATATCCGCATCAAACGTTTATCGTTTGTATGCCAATTTGTATTATGTGTAAACTCTTTACATTCATTTTCAAAAGAAAAAAGATTTATTATCGAACAACGATAAATGGCAACCTCAGTTTCCTACTCAGTGATGCAAATTGTCACTGGTTTGCAAGACTATTGGAAGTTTTTAAAAATATGTATATAATGTCCTGGGGAGAAACGGTGCACGTCAATCCGCTCTCATGTCGATTTCGGAGATTTGCTTCCGATTCTCACTACTTGCAAGTTCATTATTTTTTCTTGCAGTATAACGATACAACAGTTTAGAAGCTTACCACAATGAATTTAATCATTACACATATACACTTTCTTTACACGATTGCTGGATCAATGATTTATCGATCGGTCGTTTTCTCTTGGCGTTTGGAAATGGTGGCAAGGCCTGTTTCTATCTCTTACATCTTTGGTCTTAAACTGCACTATCTTCCTACATCAGGCATGTTATAATGCACTATAACTCGCAGTACATAAACATGCCAGGTAGCACTTAACTCGGTGAGGTCGACCTATGAGAGTTGCACGATGTGTTACATCACTCTATAGTTGGATCCTATAGCAAACTTTACACGGCTTACAAACTGTGATTAAGTTTATATTTTTTTATGTGTATATCGTGTGTGTGTGTGTGTTTTTTTGTTTTTTTTCTGTTTGGGAGGCGTCGGTGGTAAGAGTTTCAGGAAAACGTGTGGAATAAAAGAAACCGCGTTTTCCTTCCTTTAGTGTATAAGGTCGCTGGATTGGTAAGAATACGGTGCCAAGGGCCAGCTGTTGTATGCCGTTCTCCACTTGACAATGGTCACTTTCTCACGTCCTTAGAAATCAATCGGTTTATTGGTAATGGTTACAATGCAGGATTGTTAGTTGTTGTGGATAGTCTTGAAAGCCTGTGTGTTATGGGTAGGATTATTGTATTGGAATACAAATTCCATTCGTCAATCAAACCAATAATGAAAATGTGTTTTGTTGGATTTGTATTGCAGAGGGACGCGTATGCAGCTGAAAAAGACGTAGGAAGGTGTTTGTTTGTCGAAATGAGTTCGACAACGACGAATGGTGGGGAAATAGCCTCAACGAAAACGTCGCGTGTGGCGGGTAAGAGCGGTTTAGATCGCTCAGCGGCCGGAAGCGGGCCAGGAGCCAGTCGTGCGATCCAGCCAGCTAATAATGACATGGTCAGTGTCAACAATAGCAAGAGCACTCCGGAGAAGAGGAACTCTCCCGCTTGTGGCAATGGGGAGTCTCCTCGTAAAGTTTTGCGGCGTCGTGGAGTCAAAACTGAAGAAGAGGAGGACGAGGATTCGGAAACGGTGATTCCGGCCGACGACATGAGTGACGGCCCCGTCGAGGAGGACAGTAACGGAGGAAATGTTGTCGTCGACACGGTCTGCGAGGACGTCTCTGTAGCGGTCACCGGCAAGAAGAACGCCATTCGCGGTAAAGTTTGGCGAGCCAGAAATGGCGATTACGTCAGATATCTTTGCGTCGACGACGGAGCCGATTATCGACCAGGAGGTACGGTCTACTTGACTCTTTTCTCACTATAATATTTTTCTTTGATAACGCTCGAGTACACATGACCGTTAAATGTTACATGTGTCATTGTGTATTACCCCAGTGGCGAGAAGTCGGTCAACGCCCCTTTGACATCCGCTTCTTCTTCTTCTCCTACTCCCCTTTTTCTCTTCTGTTCTGACTCGTTTTTACCATCTTTTCAGTCGGGTTAGGTTCCTTGTTTAGTTCCTACAAAACAAAAACCAACGGTTGCCAAATTTAACCGTGCTAGCTAACATCATAGCATCGCTGGAAAGAACGACTGACTCGATTTGAGAGGATTTAATGGTCAAAATCTGTTGAAACGAGAACTTGAACATTGATTCGTTACCGGTAGATTGTGGGAAACCCGTTTTGACAGTGGTTGGTTACGCTTTCCCCTGTAAATGCTCTGTAAATGCTGCACGCTGTGTAAAGAGTAACTCGCCACTTGAGCACGCTTGATCCGTTCAAGTTCTCTCTCTCTCTCTTCTCTCTTGAAACGAGATGGATAAGTTTACCCCGAAGAAGTCACTATCCAATGCTAGCAAAACTAGCTTTTTTCATTGTGGCGATGTAGAGTGTCTTCCAACTTTTGGGCTATTTGCAATGAATTTGAGCTTGTTTTACCAGCTCGCTTGTCAACGGAATCGTCTTTAGAAGAATCAATCTTGTGCCCGTGTTCGTCAAACCATTAGAACCGTCTCAACGTTTGAAACAATTGATCTCTAGTAAAGTTTACAAATGGGCTCGTCATTGGATTGAGCCGAGTCAATCGTAAGCATCAACTGTGTTTGGGTCGAAGAAACAAAGGAGGACATGGGGCCATTGCTGGAGAGAGAGAGAGAGGGGGGGATAGCCATGGTGGGCGTGCAGGAGAGCACAGGCAGACAGACAGACTCTCGGTCGGATCGATGACAGGAATCATCGTGTGGTGGATTAGAAGAGGAAGCAGGAGCAGCAGTCTATAGTAAGTAAGACGTTGCGTGCAGCATTGAGGAAACATGAATTAAATGGGGAATCGGATTTTTAGTTTTTCTTTTGCAAGTCTTCCCATTTATTGATTTGTCGAGGCTGTTTTGTGCCTGTAATTCACTTGTAGCGTCGTCACTGTTTGGCTAGATAGATATACCGTAGTCTGTTTGATGGTGTTTATCCTTGTGTGGCGACCGAGTGTATCATTTCCGATTTTCTACCTTGTTGAGGCAATCTTGTCTACATTTGAGAGTGCATACGGCGTATGTGGAGGGGAGAAGAGTAGGAAGAGAGGGAATGAGAATGAAAGGACGGAAGAAAAGGAGAAAAGAGAGAAGGGGACTCGGGAGAGCGCAGGCTTCCGGCTCTTTTAACACACGCACATTGCGACTAGACTATTAAGTGACGCTGACTGGTTTCGGTTGTGGTGACAAGCTCGTTTCCTGTTGACTTGTCAGTTATCCCTCTACGATGTCTTTTGAAAATGATTTCGGTTTTCTTCGTTGTTGACGACGGCCGCCGTGACACCAAGTTAGGACATGTTCAATCTGATGAGCCAGAACCGTCGTGCAAAACTTGAAAAACGAGCAGCTACAGCAACACACAACTGCACAAAGAAGCCTTCGCTCTCTTTTTTTCCCCCCTAAAGAGTTCCGCTGCGCCAGATCAACCCGGCCAACCGGCCAGTTAGTGCACTCTTGTCAACCAAGTACCTACCTGGAAAGGCGGTCGGAAAAGGGCAAAAAACGGGCGTGACGTTGGAGAGAAAACGTGAAATTCAGATGTCTTGTGGTCGATATTCCAGTTCATCGACCGATTTTCGGCAGTTACAGCGATCTGATTCAAAGTGACTAGGCCTTTCAGTATACCGTAATGGTCGCCCCTAGATATTTATATGTATAGATACCTACACAGAGAAAAGAGAGAGAGAGAAATAGATGGAGGAATAAGGAATTTGCCCGTTTGGCCATCTCTTTGTTTCTACTTTTCTGTACTCTCTACGATATCTAGTTGAAAAGAAGAGGAGGAGAAGCAGTAGTGATAGTTCTTTGAAACATGAAAGGATCTGGTTCCTCGATTCGACTGATTGTGTCATCATCTGCTAGGTTCTAGCTCATCACACCAGGCGCGCTGTTTGATCTTTGCCTTTTGTCCTTTTCGTGTATTAGACTCCGTCCTCGTCTTCGTCGTTGTCGTCCCCCACCCCCCTCCCCTTCAAGTCACGCGAGAGGAAGAAAGACATTTCGTCAGTTGTCACCTGATATGGACTCGTTTTGCTCACTCTACACTCTCTCTGGTGTCCGTCGCATAGGCAATTAGTTGTGCGTCAATGAGGCTCATCGGCCATCACTTGATTGAGAAACCCAGCAGTGCCAGAGAGTGGAGAGAGAGAGAGAGAAAGAGAGAGAGAGAGAAGGGACTATTCAGCCGGGACAATAGAGCGGATCCATAATGAGACCGTGGCGCGCGTTCTGGAAGGGAACTGTGTGGAATTGCCATCGATTATCTGAGAAGGAACAGTCTATGTCTATGTATTCCGCTGGGCAACCCTCTCCGTCTGCCCGCCCGCCCGCCCGTCCGACCGACACAAAGAGCATCACCAAACGGTGGCATCTAGCGGATGCCTTGAGCAAGAGTTATGATGATTGGACCCAGTTGCTTTCCAAGAGAATTCCTCCCTTTTCGGCCCTTAATGGCCGAGAGGCCGAGAAGAAACATATTTGTAAATAAGAAAAAGAAATGCCAGGTGGGGGTACATCATCAAAACAAACCCCAAATGAGAAAAAAGAAGCCACCTAGTGAGGGGCAGGATCATCTTGGGCGGCGCGTATTCCATGCCCATACCGTCGGTCCATCCGAGTGTACAGACGCGCGCACACACACACACACACACACACACTTGGAAGCAAAGTAAGAATAGGAAGGTCAATGACAACAGGGAGGCTCAAAGCCCCCTTTATTTATCGTAGGACTCGAGTCGACGAGTCGTAAATCAGGAAGTCAAAGATTAGCCCCAACAGCAGGAGCAGAGCAGGAGCAGCAGTTTGGGCAACGACAGTGCGTGACTCGAGTTTACTCACGCAAAGATACATTAGTCGTTAACGAGAGAGAGGAAACCTCTGTCTCTTTTCGGCCACTAGCTCTGTAATAAAATGAGACAAGTCCTTGCTTTGCTTTCTCATTCTCTATAAATCACCCAACTGCATGGTCAACTCGTCGCTTGATCCTCATCGGATTTGACGACGGATCCCGACCCGTCTACCGACACGGTCCAACACCTCCACAGTCCACACCGATGGCCACAGCCATCACTTCCAACCGACCCCATAAATAACTGTAGAGAGAGAGAGAGAAAAGGAGAAATTCAATGTTACGCCTGCATGGATGACAAGATTTTATTGTTGTCATCGTCGTGTCGGCTCCATCCTTCTACACTTGAGACGTCTCCCAACTCCTACTTCTTCTTCTTCTTTCCTCTCGGCTCTTTTAGATCGTCAGTTAACCAACGCATCAGAGTTTGTTGGCCATTTTGTTTTGGGGGGGTTGTACATACGTACGTACGTACGTTTCCCGAAAGCGGCTGCTGGCTGTTTTTTTTATTTGTCTTTAGGGGGTTGGTTGCTGGAGAGAGCTGGAGAGGGAAGAGGGGGGGGGGAGAGAGAGAGAGAGAGAAAGAGAGAGAGAAGGAGAGGAAGGGAGCTCCAGATGTCGCCTCTGTACACAACAGTGGGGGATCGAAACAGCTCTCCTTGGGCCCTCCCTTCTCTTTGAAATTATCGATTGACTGTGAGCGCTCGATCTCTTTCATCTTTGCGGGAGCCCTTTGGCCATATACTGTAATATACGTACGCACCGTGTATAGGAAGAAGGATAAGACTGGTAACTAGTAGAACGTACTAGTTGTCGTAGAGACCGGAGGAAATGGCTTACTACACGGCCACCAACTTACCTTTAATAGCTTGTCGTCGTTTTCTGTTGGAAAATTAACCGAGTTCAACGCCGTGTAACTCATTGCTTGCTCATGATGGGCCCCACAGGAATGTGGCTCGTGGAATTTGCATCTTCTGCGTCTCCTTCTTCATTTCACATGGGGCCTGAATATGAATAGCATCAGCTCAATAATGAAGCGCCATCTTTTCTTAATGGCTAATGCCATCAGAGTTGATCTGTTCACACGTTAGATTGCGTCATCGAAGAAAATCTATTATGGACGCATGTACCATTCTGAGGCTGACTGACTGGCTAAACGTCTCTTCCGGTGAAAGATGAATACGACGACGAGCGGACATAACTCTTAGCTTCCAATCATGGCCGGCTGCTGTGATTCGGGCAAGCAGCAGCAGCAGCCTCCTCTTTGGGAAAAGGATTCTTTTCTTTGCAAACAAACCGCAAGTTGATGGATGAAATCTGTTGACGACTGGTTGGAACATCACGTGACTCTTTTCTCGTCTGTTCTGTGAATAGGTTCCACTCGTCTTGAGCTAAACCACCACCGGTGAGGCGAAAATCCCCAAGACGCAGTGAAGTGGTTCCGCAGTATATACGGATCGATCCAATCTAATCCTTTTTTGTTTGGCACACTGTGCCACACAGGGGTTTTTTGTCTAGATCGATCAAGATTGGTTCAACTTTCATGTCATTTTACGTCATCACTCGACGTTTGATGCTCGGATCAACGTCAAAAGATCAGATTTCCATTCGCTCGTTGTTGGCGATTTGAATCTTTTCTTTCTTTTCTTTTTTCTTTCTTTTCTTTCTTTCTTTCTTTCTTTCTTTCTTTCTTTCTTCCTTTTCATTGAAATGAATAGTACGATCCGATCTGGCTCTAAGATATACAAGACCAATTACGTTGGCTATTTGACTTTGATTGAATCACCAACATGTTTTTAACGCACATTTCCTCTCTTTGTCTCTCTTTGCACAGATGCCGCTTACATAGAAAGCCAGGGAGCTGATCAGCCATTCTTCATCTGCACCATCCAAGAATTCCGGCGGGTAAGAATAACTTTGCTCTTTCTCATCGTAACAGACTAACAGCGCAGTAGCAGCAACCGCGGCATCTCCTATAAAATGGTTGAGAGCATCTGGGCGACATAACACTTGAGCCGAAACGTTTCCACTCTCGAGGGAGTAAATGATACTGACGGGATTTTTTTTTTTTTCTTTTTCGCAAACGGATGTGTGTGTGACAAATCCGGGAAATCCATCCCTCTCTTCCCTCCTTTTGTGTGTGTGTTTGGTGTGGTCCCCCAACTCCATCCGGATCTTGCCAAATGTTTTCGTTTCCCGGCCAATAGATGGAACTGCCGTCTTGGATCAATGAACGTTGCCGGAGGGATGCTCGTAGCCCGTTATTTAGAGTCGTAGTGGTGTTAGCACGCTGTGTTGACTATGCTAGGTAGGAAAAGAAGGCGGGGACACTGGCTGATGCTGCTGCCCCCTATCTCGCAGCACCCGCCTTGTTTTTCCTGGCACAGACGGGCAAGGCAGTCTTGCGTCAAACATGGCGGCTGCCGAATTGTGAACACCACACACCCCACCAGTGAAACGAAAACAAATCAACCAATTGTTACCGTGCGGTGTTACTTGAGAATTAACTCTGTGAATGTATTGCCAGTGATTCGGTACGTCTAATTGTGGAGTCGCTTCAAGTTTCATTTCGTTATTCTTCCATTTTTGGAATCCATCATAACATTGGGCTTCTGTGATGAATGAAACCAAGACATTTTACCGTTCCTCTTCTCAAATCATTTGAAAAATAGCCAACAGTCTTGTTTCGTGCCTACGGTTTCTGGCAGCCAGAGGCCGCCAGTTCCCTAATGTTTTGTTCCGAGCAGCTGTGCGTGTCCCCGTCCTAAGGTCCTAAGCGTAGCCGGAATTAGGTTTAGAAACATGTCAATATTTAGATTGCGTTAAAAACCGTTTCCCCTCCTTTTCCCCCACCCTTCCAGCGGGCGAGATTGAGAATTAACTTGACTTTATTTATTTATTTATTATTATTATTATTATTATTATTGTGAAATCGCGTTTTGTGATGAAGTGACTAGCCACTAGCCTCCTTAGCGGTTAGTGTATTCAATTTTTTACGCGCACAGTTTCTTCAAACATCTGGCTTAGGTCTTGTTAGGTTGTTACGTTGAATCTCTTTTGATCAAAGTCGATAAACAGGTTGTATTTGGGAGATACTGCAAAATAGAAGATAAAAGATTTGCGTCGCTTTAATAGGTAAATATGATCACTTTTCAGTTAGACGGGTAGTTAAAGTCAAAGCAAAACATGATTCGTCGAGTTTTGAAAGCTCATAAAAATCGATTTACTGTAGGAAATATAGCCTAGTAAAATTCGACGAAGACTCGGTGCCAAGTGTTACGTGTCTTTCTCGTGGTTGCGTTCACGCCCCGAGGGCTGTTTCACGTTTCTCTTCTTTCTCTGCCGTGTTGCTAGTTGGAACCTTTCGTCGTCACGGTGTGTGTAATACAAAAGCAGCAGAGTTCAGCTTATTTTCTTTGAAAGAAGCCAATTATGAAAAAGCAGCCGCGGCCCGTTACGACTTGATTATACGGATTGAAGTGCTTCGACTCTGGCATTTCTTCTTTTAACCCCCCCCCCTCCTCCTCCTCCTCCTACTTCTTCCTTCCTTAACCTATTCGCTTGTTTTCTTTTTCTTTATTCTTATCTTTATGTTTCTCTCTTTTTTAATTTTTTGAATCATGCCGATTCCTTTGCCGTCACGTTAGGCTGCGAACGGCATCACGGCAGATGTTTCACAGCCATTTCTTCAAATCAATTCCAATGTCTTGACTTTATATGGGGATGTTGTTTCGATATATTGAGCCAGGTGTCTTGTGTTGCCCTCCTCTAGCAATCCGGCCGGCCTATGTATACATAATAAATAGGCTGATGATGGATGATTGGAGAGAATCACATTCCGCCGACGCCCACTCCCACTAGCGCTGCAGTCAGTTGAGTGTTGAGCCAATCGTTTCGAAAAACAAGTCGTAATTGTTCCAAGTTAATAAAGCAGCTTTGTAGAGCTTCGCTCGCGACTTACAATGATCCTCGCCGGTACAGAAGGATTTTCTTGTTGTAGAAAAAGAAAAGTGGGTGGGGGAGGTAGGATGGTCTGATACGAAGCCCTTTAAAGGGAAAATGGCGCTGCGTGACGTGACCGTGTGATTGAATTCAACAATTTTCTACTTTTCTTTTTTCGCCTCTTTTTTTGTTGTTGTTGTTGTATTTTCTTGACTGGAACGCCATTGCATGCTCGTGGGAAATTGTTGGATGATAAGTGCCCTCCGGTGTGTCTTGATTACCATGATACTAATCCTAGCTTTATGTCTTTTATCTCCTCAACAGAGCAAGCGGGACACCTTGATGGTCAACATTAAATGGTATAAACTCATCATTTCAATTGTTGTCTGCGCGTCTCGTTGGCCAAGCAGTCTTATCGTTGTTTGATTTTTGCAGGTACTATCGACCCTGTGAAGTCCCCGAAACGGTGTATCAGCTGTTGGTGCAAGACCGCAACACAGAACAAGGTGGTGATCCAATGATAATCGATTGCAATGACAAGACTGATAGAATTGATGGATCCTTGACAGGCAACAAGATCTCGTTCCTTCATGATCCGGTGATTAAAGGTCGCGAGCTGTTTATATCCGACGCCACCGATACCTATCCCGTCTCCTTACTCAGGTATGTAATACGCGTGTGCGCATGCATCGTCATGGCTGCCGCCGTCGCCGCATGAATAATGCCGAGAAAGAGCAAGAGAGTTTTTCTCTGCTGGATCGGCAACAGCCCCTTGGGCACGTCAACAATCGTCAGAACATCCAAACTCGGTGCAGCCATGTGATCAGATTGTCTGTCCTGGAGGCCCTGTAATCGTCTTATCGAAATATTGTTTCTTTCCATCAAGAATAGAGTGGGTTTTCCTGTTGTTATTCTGTGTCCCCGTGTCTTTTTCGAAGGAAAAAGAAAGTGGGAAAACAGCAGCGGCGGCGGCAGCGGATTCTAGCGAAATCTCTTGATCCTAGCCTTTTTGTTCCGATATATTGGGCGTGGGAGAAAAGTTATAGATAGAATGTGGTCTTTAAGACGTGCTCTGTTATATGGGGGGGGGGGGGGGTGACGTGGTCCTTAAATGGAATCGAACCGACGACTTGTTTATACGGATCCGTCGACAGTTGTTTATTTGACAAATGTTTTCTTGTCGAATAGGGGCGTGTGCCGCGTCCAGCACTTCACCGACATCCAGGGCGCTGAAAAGTTTTCGCCGTCCAAGGACTCGTTTTTCTACATTTTAGGCTACAATCCAGAAACTCGCAGACTGGCGTCCACCCAGGGTGAAATCCGGGTCGGGCCATCCCATCAGGTCTTACTCATGACTTAACTTTGTGATTATTACTCAACTTCCGTCAAAACTAACTCTTTTCTCTTTCTTTCAAACACATTTTCTCTTTCGTTTTCTTTTCCTTTTCTATTCTTTTTCGACAAATTTTATTTTTGACGGCAATTTGCACGCGAACATACAGGCCCGGCTACCGGAATTGCGAGCCCAGTTGGGGTTGGACAAACGTCCAGAAAAATGCGAAGATTGGGAGGAGCCGCGCTGGGTACCACCGCCCAACGCTCCGGGTGTGCGCGATGGCGATTTGATCGTCTATATCCAGGCTGCCCGTTCGGTGGCCGCCTTTGTGGGTATGTGTGACGGCGGATCCCCCGACGATGGATGCCTCGCCGCATCCCGTGACGACACCACCATCAACGCCATGGACGTGGTAAATAACCGTCAGAAAACTTGGCATTGCCTTTTGTACAACAAACGCTAGGGAAGAAATAACAATGAAAAAGGAAACTTAAAAATTGAAAATGGGAAAAAAAATGTTGAAATAAAATAATGCATCGCTCAGCGAAACAGTTTGAATAACCATCCGATACGGAAGCTTCATTTTTAAATATTTGAATTTGAATTTCATTATATGTACATGCATCTTTCTAAAAAGGAAATAGTCCAACTTGATCATATCTTTAGTTGTTTCCTTTGTTTATCTATTCGTTTTCTATTTTGTTTTACAACGTGAAGTCTCTGAACCAATGGGTGGTAATTCGTTGTTGTTTGTGATTTTATAGCTACACAATTCCGGCTACGATCTGGGTAAAGCGCTGCAAACTCTGGCCAAGTGCCCCGTACCTAAAGGCATCGACAAGAAATGGTCCGAAGACGAAACGGTAAGTTATGGCTCGAAATTCTATACCGCATGGTCTTTTCTTGTGAGAAACGGATGGTTCCGGATGGCGTTCGTGTATATGTGCGCGCCTAGCTTTTTTTCAGCCACCACCACTGCCATCCCGTTTGTTTTGTTTTTTTCTTCTTCTCTCCCCTACTTCTTTCTCGTCTTTTGTGTTGAAGGACGAGTTCAATTCCCTCGAATCACTGATGCAAACGACTGGCTTGCGTGCGCTATTTCTTCTTTGGTTCCTCTTTGGCCTTTAACACACGAGACTCTTTAACGATCCCGAGCCCGCTTCGTCCACTGGACGGGCTTCTGAACCCGACTATGTCCTCGGGGCTTTTACACCAACAAATTTACAGTCGACATGCAACACCATTTTTAGAGAAGAAAGTCTCTTTCTCTCTCTCTCTCTCTCTCTCTCTCCTTTTTTTTATTTATTTTCATTTCCCATGTGTAAGTTTTTTTTAAAACTAAGAGCGGGGATGAAGTGAAGCCTTGCGTCGCCATCCGATGGCTGGCAGAATTGGAAAAGATGGGTGACGACGAGTGATCCATTACAGGGCACGTCGTCGATGTGATCTGTCGGACTAAATCACTGGAACGATCATCCATTCCGGCGCGGCTAAGTCAATCCTCTTTGCGCCTCAAGGGTAGCACAGGAAAAGGAAGCCATCGATCGAGTCACACACTGCCTTTGCCTTTGAGGCATTAGCTTTTCAAATGCTCTCGTCGTACTACGACTCCATTGAATAATGGATGACTAGCTCTCCTTCTTCTCTTCTTCATCTTTGTGTTGTACTCTCTGTGTGTGTGTGTGTGCTGCGCTTGTTGTGCTGGACCCTCTTTTTTGTATAATCTATCGGGTGCTAGGGTAGCACAGTCAATCCAGCTTTAGACGGGCTGATGCCTGGGAAATGTTGGTGGGTCTTTTGCTCGATTCAGCGACCTGAAGCGCAAGATCCGATTAGTTTTTCTTTTCTGTTGAGAGTGAGTTATGAAATCCGGCGCCATTAGGAAGTTCTAGCGGCGGAAAATTACTTCATTGTTTATCTCACTGCGGTTTTCTCTTGGTAGCTGTTGTCTTGTTGATGGCTCTGAGGCGCTGATGGAGTGAAATGAGCCGTTGAGGCCCCTTTTCCACGACTTGGACGACTGTTGTTGGACGCGACATCATACCAATAAATAATCATCATCATCATCGTCGTCGTCGTCGTCGTCCAGAGGTGGAAAATGTCGTTGGTTTGAGACGAGCGTTGAAATGCCTTTGGGGCGCAAGAAAAGAAAGAAAAAATAAAAGGAAAAAGGGGTGAAGGAATGAGATTGGGACACACGATGCTCACGACACGCATGCTAACGAAGTGATAGCGTGCTGTGTTGTAAAACGTTGCCAAGTGGCTCCCCGTGTTATGTGCGCGCACCGCCATGGTTACACACACACACACTCACACACTAGGTACTATAGAGAGACTATGCGGAGCTATCTCGACTCGCAAACAATCCGTGAAAGAGCAGAACATTGTAACTTTATATATTTGTGTGTTTATGTTGTTGTGTGTGTTTGTGTGTGTGTGTGCAGCGCCGTCCTTTTATAGAACGCACACTCATCCGGGTTTCGGCCCCGGTCGTTTCGTCAGTCACCACTCGAGTGTCTGTTGCCTGTAATAGATGGCAGTCGTTTCGTCTGATAGCCAACGACCGCCACATTCGTTTCACACACAAAAATTCGACGAGCAGGACGAACAGGACGACGACGACGACGTAGAAATGTAGAATTGACAATAATAGAAACGGTCGGATGCTCATTGTGTGAACGGCGGATTAGGATCGACGGGCCATTCTAGAAGCTCTGGATGCCATTGGACCAGCTGCCCCTTGATCAGGAGTCAAGTGACACTGTTGTGTGTGGGTTAGACTGGGAGAATTTTTCTACTTTTTTTTCTTATTTATTTTTATTTTACTTGTAAAACGTATTTAGTTTCAAGAAACACACCGGATACCACCACCACCACCACCACCGCTCGCCTGGGGTTTCTTCTTTTTTTATTTGATTTCATTATTTATGGATTCGCCATACTATAAGAGAAAGAGGGAGAGAGGGATGGAGAGTCTGTAGTAGTGTAGTGAATGGTAACGTTTCAATCGATGCCCTGCCTGTGCCCTGCCGGGCGGCCCCACCACCACCACACCACCACCAGAGCCACTGAGCATCCGATACACTTGAACCCGAAGCCGAATGTTATTTCGGAGTTTGACGTACTCTTTAAACGGATCAGCCGAGCATGCAACCACTTGGGTGATGAAGTGTATGACTGTATGTGCTTCTCGAGTTATGTTTTGAACATCTGAGCACAAAAGAGAGCGAGAAAAAGGGAAGGGAAACACACAGTTGTAGGCGCTCGTAAAAGTCGATCATGCGTTGGTGCATTGAAACAACTCGGCTGGTGCTGCTGGCTGGTGCTGGTGCTGGTGCTGCTGCCATTTCTAAAAGAAGAAAACGCCCCAGAAAACAAGGAAATGGCCACAACCGCACCAGAAGACAACAGCCGACCTGCTTTTCTTCTGTATAAATTATCGTTTAGCAGCTGCCTGTTTCTCTCTCTCTCTCTCTCTCTCTCTCTCCCTCCCTCCCTTATAACTGTAGGCGACATTTTCGGTTGCCGTCTATACAAGATGGCGTTGATGGTTACTGGCCGTGCCGTGCATGCGCTGTCGTCTGTGTACATGTTTCGGTGAATGGCCTCATTTGTCGGCGGTCAAGATATACTACGAGTCCCGGCTAATTAATAAGGCTTCCTCCTCTCAACTCCTTCAGGCGATTATTTTAATTTTTTCTTCTCTCTCCCCTCCCTCCCCCTATTTCTCTCTCTCTCTCTCTCTCTCGTTAGGGCCATCCCCTCCTTCCTTTATTGAATTTGAATAGGTGAAAGCCCGTCTGATTTCCGTTGATACGGCCATCTTGGTTTTCGCTGAAGCGCGCATCTGGTGGAAAGAGGAAAAAAAAAAAACAATTTCTCGGGTTTTCATTCTGACAATCGATTCAATGCGATCAAATGCTCCTCTTTGTGTCATGTGTATCGCTTGCTTATCGGTCAACTATTTACCAACCATTTTTGTGAACGAGAAAGCCGACCACCCACAACGTCGTGCCACGACAGCGGCTTCATATTCCACGGCCTTGGATTATTCACCGAAAGTTACTTGTGTGTGTGTGTGTTTTTTTTCTCTTTCCTTTTTTATTTAATGCTCTCGTCCTGAAGTTGCCGATTCTTGTACGCACACACACTCGCACATTTAATAGGTCATTACTCGGCGTGACGACTTGTTGTAAAACATTTTGCAAATGTTTTTTTTCTTTTCTTTTCGTTTCAAGATGCCAGAATGAATATCTGCCATGTAATGAGACGTTGTTGGACGTGGTCTTTTGTTCGACACCTCGAAGGCCGTAAAAGAATATCAGCGGTTTTTTTTTTTATGGAAAGGCATCGCGGCTAGGTTGATGAATCAAAATAGGCCGTTTGTAATTCAATCTCCTCATTTGTAAACGAGAAGTTTTGGGTTGAAGCTTGAAGAAATCTAATCGATTAGTATTACAAAAAAAGTGGGGGGAAGTATCCAAGAGGGAAAAGTATCAGTAGCGCAACCTTTTTTATACCTCTTCGGTCTGGTTCTTTTTTTACGACATGTCAGTCGATCTATAGCATTTTGGGTTCTTATGGTTTGACAGCCAATCCCCAATGTCTTTTGATACTGGTGCAGCGTTGATCCGTCGTAATGGCGTCAAAGAAGGCCCCGATCCAAGACGTCGCCATCTTTGTTGTCGTCTGCTTTTTAGATGATTATCTTGGCCACACACACGTTTAGTTCGTCCGTGTGTTATTTCTGTAAATAGAAGATAAGAGAGAACGAAAAAGAAGCAAAAATCCGCTTGGTTGATTTTTACCTAGGTATATTATCATTAGTTGTTTCTTTTGAAATGGAATCGGGTGATAAAACTCGGCAGCTGTCGTGGCGCGGTTTTGCGGCCGACCATTTTTTTTTGTGATACCTAGTGGCTCTTTGAATATTTATTCCGTTTCCACACAAGTTGCCGTTTCACACGGTTGAGGAACAAACAATAGGCAGCTGAGGTGTGTTATTATATAATAATAATAAAGAGAGCCAAGGAGATGGAAGATGGAAAAAAGAAAGAGAGAAAGAAAGAAAGGAGCGGGGAAGGAAGAATCACCGGTCAAACAAAACAGAAAAAAAACGCGAAGAGAAGAAGAATACGAAAAGGAGGGAATAGATTATCTCGATGAAACAACCTCATTTTGGCTAGACTAATTGAAGAGCTTGCGCTGCATCCCAAGAAAGATGATATTTGGAATACAATATTCCAAATCGAGTAAGTGACAAACTCACGTCCGGTAGCGTGACGATGAAAAGACGGGAAGCGGTTTGAACTTTAATGTCATAGTAGTTTGAGATCTGTCATAATGAGACAAGTCGACGGAGGCCATGAAAGAAAAAAAAAAGAAAGAAAAAGAAAACGACGAGGCCTTTTTAACGATCTAATTACGATGGTCGTGCTGGCTGGCTGCTTCGTTCGTGTCAAAGATGATGAACGTCCGTGTGACGAAAGTCGCGCCGCCAGTTCATTACCATCATTAGTAGTGAAGTCAAACGAATCAAAAAATAAGACGACTATTGAAAAACGGTTTGTCGTCAGGCCTTTGTAGTCTAATAAGTTGGCAAGAAGGGAACGGGAAAGGAGAGAGATTGGTTGGAAGCGTACCGTATAGGAGTCGGTGGGTCGTAGTAGGTTTCAGCTTCAGGTTGGCGGTTTTCGATACGTGCAGTAGCAGCTAAGCTATCATGTCCCACGGAATTGACTACATGCAAGAGGGTGTAACTAGATATACACGTGTAAATATGACATGGACATGAGGCACATGGTTACATGTGCGTGGACAGGTAAAAAGAGTCGGTCGTTCAAGGCAGGAGCGGCTTCAGCAGCGACGGCGGTGGCGGCGATGGTGGTAGTAGAGCCCTCTGGTGATGTTACGTCGCCGTGGCTGTGGTTTTCGTGTCGATCCGCTCTGTCGAACAGATGCCGGAAACAAAAAGCTGCTCTGGCGCAAGTCTTCAAGTACACATAATCACCAGGTGTTTTTTTGTGTGTTGCGTTGCGCTAGATTGTTATTCGTAAAACCGCCCTGAGGAGCTTTGACTGTTGTCTTGCCAGTGAGTAAGATGGCCCTCTAGCGTTTGCCTTGTTGATCTGAAACATCTTTCCAAACGGAAAAGCTGTTTATTATTCTGGCGTCGAGTCGACGTCAACAAACTTGAATCTTTGACTTTTGTCTTTTTTTTTTTTTTTCCTCTTCGTCTTTCTCCATCTGACCATCTTCTTCTTTTCTTTCTCTTTCTCCTTCTCCGCTCTCGCTCATCTACGGTCAGCTTATCGGCGTGCTTGTAAACGAAGAAACGCAACGACAGAGAAATCAACATGTCTGTTAGGGCTTGTGAGGGGAAAAAAAGAGGGCGCGTATCGTGGCTAATAACAGCCATCCAGCCGGTAAAAAGAGAGGGAACACACAGAAGAACACCTCAGACAACGACATTCGCCTAGAGGGGATTGTTGGCCGAACCGCGGTTTGTCGAACCGCTTATGCCCCCACGTAGCCTTTTTTTTTCCCTTCCCTTCCCCTCCCCTCCCGCCAGCCCGTCTCCTATTGCTGTGTTGGCCCTTGCTCGGTTGGCATCTAGAAGTATATAGAGGCGGGTTGGTGAAGCGCCTCTCGCGGCCACTGATGGCGTTTTCCCAAGCTCTCTCGACCAGTCAGCAGTCGTTGAGCGGGCCGCTCCCGAATGAGAGGCGACGCCGTGCGTGTGTGTGTGTGTTCCGCCATTTTTGTTCCCAATCCGGCATCGAACGTAGCGGAGAAAAAAACAAACAAACTCATTTCTCTTGGTGTGAGACGTTGTGTTGGGTCGTAGTTAACTTTGCTCGAACGTCATTCAAGTGGCATCTTATTGGATTCGGTTCGTCGTTGAGGGCCTAAGCAGCGTCATTCGGATCATTCGGTGTGCGGCCATTTTGGGTTGTTCTGCTCTGTGTGTGTGTGTGTCTGTGTGTGTGTCTGTCGGTCGGGTGTGTGTGTGTGTTGTATCTGCACAGTGCACTGCCGTGTGTATTACGACCGACGGCTTTTTTCTCTCCATCTCTCGCTCTCTCGTTTGGCTTTTTGGAGAAAATACGCAGCGGCTGTTTGGCTGCCAGTTGACTCTGAATCGGGGCATTGGCCAACTCAACTGTGGGATTTCGTCGGTTTGAAACCTGAATTTTTCTGACGAGACAAACTTTGATGTTGATTGACCTGAATCACATTAGTGACGACGACGACGAAGCCCGTGTAACCGGATCATAAGGGCCGACATTGGTGACAGAATCTAGTGGATTACGTGGCCACGTGGATTTTGAATTGTTCAAGTGTTGTTACGTGTTTCAGCAAAAGCCGTCAGGTAGGACTAGTAGATGGAACACGAAGAAAATGCCAGGCGGCCATATTTGATTCTTTCCACTCTCTCTCTCTTGGAGAGGGGAGAGAGTTTGGTTGAATAAAAAGCCTCTCTTTTCTCTCTTTCTCTCTCTCTCTCTGCTCTCCCCCGTGCGGCTTCTCTCTTTCTCCAACCATTCCTTCTCCTTTTCCTCCTCTTCTCTCCTTTCTGGCAGCCAACTATTTTTACGCTGATGGACGAGAAAACAACTGCCCATGGGGAGGAGGGACACCATTGGAAATGTTAGAAGAAGAAGAAGAAGACGAAGAAGAAGGAGAAGGAAGATGGCCGGATTTGAGAGAGTTCGGTCAAGAGGCCGATGTCAGATTGGTGCGCGCTTTTGTTCCTTGCTGCTGCTGCTGTGTTTTCACGCATGGCGGCTGGTTATACGAGAGACAAGGGCAGAAACGCCGTGGGTGAATCCGTGCGTGTCATGTCGTCGGAATGGCCACGGCCAACAGCTTTTTCGTTTCGTCCCAACAACATCAGCAAAGGCAAAGGCTAGAGCAGCAGCGGCAACGGCAGCAGCAGCAGCAGCATTCTTTTTCCACGTCGTCCTCCATTCTCTGTCGATTCATCCACTCTCTTTCACACGAGCGTTTATATGATCCTCATCCTGCACCGAACTCACGCTGGTGTGAATTTCCCCCTCAGGCCATTGGATCCGCGCCCAAGTTCCCGACATTATTTATATTTATATGTCTATAATCGTAGTCGCTATCTTTACGGCCTGTTTGCTTGTGTGGAGACGTATCGATCAATCAAACGCAGCTTTTTTATGAGCAGCCGATGGATGCAACCAAAGGCATCCATGTTTTCCGCTACGTTTCCCGCCTACCCCGCGCCGCCAACGTACGGACGGACCGACGGTCCAACGAAGGAACCAAAGAAGAAAACAAAAACGAAACGAATGGGACGGGCTGCAACCAGCAGCAAAGCCAAAAGAATTAAAAAATCAGAAGGGGGAAGAACGCACTTGCGGTCACTTAACCCGTCAAGGTTTTTGTTTCTCACGATCCGAGCCATGGCCGGTGCGGTTTTCAGATCGACACACCACACGGCCATTCAGCCATTTTATGACCCGTTTTCTTTTCTTTCTTTCTTTTTTCTCTTCATTCTTTCTTGCTTTCATTTCTCCCTTTTTTTCTTATGCCTCATCGTCGTTGTCGTAAACTTGTGTGTCTCTCTTTCTCTCTCTCTCTCTCTCTTGATTCCCCTCAGATGCTAATTGTCTTTCTCTTTTTCTCTTCCTGTATAGAAACGCTTCGTCAAGGGACTGCGACAGTACGGCAAAAACTTTTTCCGGATCCGTAAGGACCTCTTGCCACACAAGGATACGGTAAGTTTACAAACACCTGCCCCGTTTCCATGCCGACCAAACATCTTAGGCCGCCTCAATAGAAAAAAAAAGGGAAAACGAGAAAAAAAAAACTCCGTTGGTTAACTGAGGTGTAGTGCGGTGATTTACTTGACCGAGCCGTTTGCTCCTTTTTTTTTGTCCCTACCCTTCCCTCTGATTCCCGGGGAGGTCTTGCCCCCACAGATCGATGGATTGTTATGATGATGATTGTTTGTATGTACGTGTACGACAGCGGGAGGTGTATATATTTGTATATATGACCTCCCGCGACTCGTGTTGTAAAGCTTCGATCGGAACAACTAGCAAAGAGGACGACCTCCTGCAACGCGAGTCATTCTTGTAACTGAATTTGATTCCGCCGGAAGCGGCGGCGACAGCAGCAGCAAACAGCAACATCTTCCGGTTACGACAACGCGATCCTCTTGCCAAAACATGTCGAGTCTAATCGAGTTCTTTGGTTTTTTGTTTCCCCCCACCCCACCCCACGAAAACTAGAAACTGGAAAGGGGGGGGTGGATGGATGGATGGATGGATGGATGGATGTGGAGTACAGTACAGTACAGTACAGTACACTGGGAGTAGCTGTTTGTAGGGTGGAAGGCAGTAAGGGGTGGGGGAGAGAGTCGTGTCACTGGAAAAAGGGGGATGGTTTTGGGTAAGTGAGAAGAAGGGGGTATAAAAGTAGGTGCTTCACTGCTTCTTCCACCTCGTAAGCCTATTAATGTTAATCACAGTACTTTGTTGCGGGATCGATACGAGGACTGGACTGGGTCAGAAGACATTACGAGTCGTATGGGGAGCGGCGCTAGGGCTCTTGAGGGTGGACGAGAACCTGGGGTGACACACACACACACCAGGGCATGCTGCTCCTGGCCCTGCCTGCTTGCTCGCTCGCTCGCTCACCCGCCCGTCCGCCAGTGTAGAGTCGAGTAGGGAAAGGAGGGAAAAGATCAATACTGTGTCTGTTGGCTGGTTGATGGTCCTACCCAAACCGCCGCCTTCTTGTATGGCCCTTGACAATTGCTGCCGCTACACTCTGCCGCCCTCTCTTTCTCTCTTTCCTTTTTTTTTTTTTTTGGCTCGTTGCTTCGGATTCCACATCATTTTTCTAGGCCTTTTTTTTTCTTGTCCTCTCTTTCTCCTTCTCTTTTTCTTTCTCGTGTGCGTGCCCAGTCGCCTTCCCCACGAGAGATCAAACGATCCCTCAAAGTGTCAATTGCCGGCGGTTGTCCGCTGAGAGAAGGCGGCCATTGCCGGCCTCACTGCCGAGTTCTTGTCTCTTCATTTGAATAGTGAATATTCATCGATGCGTCGAATTGGGCAACAGCAGCGGCGGCGGCGGCGGCGGCGGCTGCGGCTGGAAAGAGAAGAGAAGAGGAGAGGAGAGGAGAGGGGAATCGAGTAGAACGGAGCAGCGACAAGGAGCGCTGGAGAACTGAAACTTTCTGGTGCAGTTTGCTGGGAGACGACGTGGCGTGGCGTGGCGTAGAGTTGGTCTTTTCCATGGAAATCGGGAAGAAGGAGGATGATGGCCGGTCGTCATGGCGACAGTGAAATGGAGCCACTTTTGGAGGGAAGACGGGTTGGGAGACGCAACGTGACGTGTTGTGTGTGGATCGTGTTTCGATGGCTTATTGACTCGGCTGATTTATTGATTCAAGGGCGATGGCTACTGCAGCATAAACCGCTCGACTAATGGCCGCCGCTGGTGTGGTAGTGTGTAATGATGGGGGCGTTTATATTTCGGCTTTTCTGGCAGCCAGAATGGGACGAGATGGATGGCGATTGCTACAGTTTCGTGGCCCACCATGATGGATTCACCATTTCGCCCATTTCTTTTTTTCTTTTCTTTTTTCTTTTTTCTTTTCTTTTTTTTCTTTTTCTCTTCTTTTCCCTCGCACCCCTCGCTCTTCTTCTTCTTCTTTTACACGCCTTATTGCTCTCGACATCATTCATGGATTAGGAAAACTGACGTCGAGCAGCGTCGGCCTGTGTTTCTTTTGGGAGGGAGAGGGTGGGGGAAAAGGAAGAAACTGGATTTCCAGTGGACGTCGCGTGCTCTGTTTGCTCAACCGTGGCGCGTCCGTCGCACGAGACGTGCCTTGAAGACCAATGACGATCATTTCGTTGCCTTATTAAGACTTGCGGTGCCCTTTTCAGTGGCCGCTTAATGGGTGTATCACGCGCCTTTTCCCTACCCTCCTTGAGATCCGATCATCTTCCCCGAGATTATTTAGGATGGAAGGCAGGACGGGAGAAGAGAAGAGAAGAGAAGAGAAGAGAAGAGAAGAGAAGAGAAGAGAAGAGAGGAATCGTCTTTGCAAAGACCAAAGAGTTTGGGTAAATCGTGATGCCTAGGTATTTGAATGATGGACTTGTTTGTTTTCGTCTGCTCGATATCGTTCGCCCGCCCGCTCGCTCGGTATGTCTTATGTATTCAGAAAGAAACAGCTGGAAATAATGGTCTTTTGTGAGGTTCTCCCGTTTTCCATTGGGTTATTATTCATTCAATTTTTGTGTGAGAGAGCGTCCTGCGCCCCTTTTCGGAGAAACGAGTTGTTGCCTTTTAAACCAGTCCGGAGAGCTATTTGATTATTCATTGCCTCTCCTTCTCTCATTGGAATTTATCTTATTTTATTTTTGATATTTTTTTTTTTCTCCTTCTTTTCTTTCTTCCATCTTTCTTTCTCTCTTTCTTTACATTATGTTTTGGATTTTCCCCTTTTTTTTCTCTGTGGTCACATCGCGCCTCTTCAAATTCGACGCAGTTTGGACGCTTGTCTTGGGACTCTACGGTCATCATTACATGATGGTCAATTTTCTTTAGTACTTAGCGGCTCGTTTCCCTGTTAGAGGGACATGAATTAAAGCAAGTCAGAGAAAGCTTTCTGTCACGCGGCCTCACGCCATTCATCTCGAGATATCTGCCGAGTCCCCCTTTTCCCCTTTGAATAAAAAGAACACAACACAGCACCGCACCGCCACCTTGATCTCTGGCGTCTGGCGTCTTTGAATGTGGGCGTGTATGCGCCCTGAAGCGTCTTCTAAACGGAAGAAACGGTTCCATCCACCGCCAGGTGGCTCTCTTGTTTTTCTTTTCTTTTTTCCCTCTTGTTCTTGCTCTTGTTCTTGCTCTTCTCTGCCACTTGAATTTTGATTACCCGCGTGCGGTAGACGGACGGGGGGCTTGTTGGCATGTCTGTCGCAGTGGTGTCGGCTATTCATCTTGCCCATCCATAAGGTCTCGCTTCCCCCTCTTTCCCCTCCCTTCCCCCCCCCCTCTTGTCTCCAACTCGAATTGGTTTGTAACCGGCAAACGAAAACAAGGGAGTAGGAAATCAACTCTCGTCTTGCGCTCTGCGGTTCTGGCCCTGGCCGTCCGCTTAGTCGTGTACTCCTGTCCCTCTTGCCGACCCGTTTGCCACCGTCTTTGTGTGTTTGTTTGCGGGCGGTTTTAATTATAGACGGGGCGTGTGTGTATATGTATGTGTATGTGGATGTGGATGTGGTTTCGACTGTTGGCTGGCAAGGGATATTTATAAACTGTGAACGCGTGCGCGGCTGTTGGGACGTGTGTGTCATCCGTCAGTCAATTCAAAGGGGATTGCCATGGAAACGGATCGTGTGGATCACGGCAGGGATTTTGCGCCACGTCGGAATGTCCGCTGCTCACTCTCTCTTTCTCTCTGTTGGTTGGTGATTTTGTAAAACGATCTGGTCGTGCTAGTGTTGGATGACTGTGCGTGTTGTCGATGAGAATGATTTTTAATACGACGCTACGCTAGTCGCGCTATCGGAGAGGATGTGCGATCCAATGTCTCTCTTTCTCTCTTGTTCTTTCTCTTTCTGGCGCTGCCATCGATTCTTGGCTTTCTTCTCTTTCACTCTTTCTCTCGTTGCTCCTCAAAGAGAAACAAAACACGATCGACTTGGAGTGCTCTTAACCCAATCCTTCTTTATCTCTCCTTTCAAGTCTTTTGCTTCCGCCATTTATTAGAAAAGAAGAGAAAAGAAAAGAAGAGTCAAAGTCAAATAAAAGGAAAATAAAAGGAAAATAAAAGAGATGGAATCAAGAAGGAAAGATAGTAGGAGTCGAGAGAGATAGGAAGAAAGAAAGAAATAAAGGGAAAAAAAAAGAAAAAAGAGAGATGGGGGGGGGGAGGGGGGTTTGCTTTGTTTTAGACTTTAGACGAGTATACTGGGAGCGACGACCGGTCTGTGGCTCAAGTGGATGAGCCTGCACTAGCTCACGGTTCTTGTCTCAGTCTTCCTTGTGTTTTCCTTCTTGTGATGGAATGTGTCATCTCGGTAGCTGTGCCATTATCATCGCCCTCTCCATGTTTTCAGTTAGGCTCGACGAATGTAGCTATTTTTAACGGGCCGTCGGGTAGCAGCGCCGTTGAGTGGCCAACTACAACACTCGTTGACTCGTATCACGTCGTAGGTGGTATACAGCCCGCCTATTTGATGACTGCCAACATGGATGGTCGGAAAGAGACTGAGAGAGGGACAAAAAAAAAAGAAAGAAAACGTTGGCCTAATGAGGAGTTTGAAGAGTTCACAAGGTTTCGTCTGTTCAACCATCTTGTTTGAGATGCTTTTCCCTTTGATCTCTCTTGCTCTTTGATGCCATCTCCTACCTCCCTTCCTTCTTGACTCTCTAGTCATTGATTATTGCGTATTCCAATATTTATTGAATCGAATCGAAACGTCTTTGAAACGGGACAGACGCCACCTTCACCGCCGTTACTACTAGTAATACAACTAGAACTACTAATGCTGCAAAGTAGTCACAGCAGAAGCAATAGCGGAGTCGGGCAGGAAGGCAGGAAGGCGCGCTACCCCCTGGAGCTGTTGAGTAAACAAGGCAGTTGTTGGTTGTTGATATGATGACGGCTAGGTCGTTGTGTGATGCACTGCTAATTTAGCTAAAGAGGCTTGTCCGGCTCGGGAACCCAATCAAGACGGGCAGTTGATCAAAAGGGGCGGACAAGCCGAGAGAAGCTGTTGGAACACACACGCGGTACACCCAATTTAGGGGCCAGAGGCAAAAGGAGTGCTAGTGCTAGTAGTGCCAGTGCCAAAACTAATCCAGTCATGATGGGTCGATCGGCTCTCTCTTCTTTGAAGAGATCCCAAAGAGCTGGACTGGCTGCTAGCTGCTAGCTGGCGCATGTCCGATTCCGTTTGGTTTTGTGTTTGGCTCCTGCTGAAGCCTAGCTCTCTCTCTCTCTCTCTCACTCTCTTTCTCTCTCTTATGTGTGTGTGTGCAAGGGAGAAGAGGAAGAGGAGGAGGAGAGAGAGAGAGAGCGCTCCGGGCTCATTTATCAAGACTGTCTCATTTAGTATATAGCCCGGCCATATAAGCGCGACTGTTATCCCGAGAGAACCTAAAGGAGATAGCGGGAGGTCGTCTAAATGGGAGCGAGTTGATCAATGGGCTACACATCGTTTATCTCGTGTGTCTGTGTGTGTCTGTGTTCCTTTCTCTCTTTCTCTCTCTGCTCCTTTTATTTACTAATTGATTTGTCTTTTTTTTGTTTGTTTGTTTGTTTGTTTTTTTGTTTGTTGTTTGTCGGTCCTTTTCGTCGTCGACAGTCGGACTTGGTGGAGTTTTACTACTTGTGGAAAAAGACGCCAGCCGCAGCCAATCAGCGTCCACACCGGAGGCGTCATCGACAGAGCGTCCTGCGTCGGATTCGCACCACACGCACCACCCGCGCCGCCAAGGAGGAACCCGGTACGCTAATTTCTTTGTTGGCCCTCGTTCTATTTTCTTTCTTTTTTTTCTTTCATTCCGTCTCTTTCATTCCGTCTCTTTCCTCCCTTTTTCCCGATACGCGCACCTTTCCCCCCATCCGTTTCCCGTGTTCATTGATCGGTCGGTGCTCGGTGGGTCGTTCGTTTGGTTGGTAGCGAATCGATCCGAGCGTGGCCAAGGATTGAAACATCATTCGTTCGTTGGTTGACCAAGTGACAGGGCATGGTTTTGACGCGGCCAAGCCGATCTAATTACAACGGCGCTGCCCGTGATACGGAGCCGTGTCAGGAGCGTGTGCGGCCCCGCCCCGATGGTGAAGAGCGATATGGCGTCCGGCCCAAAGTTCTCTTTCTTTTTTTTCTTTGTATTCCCTCTTTTTCTTTCTGCTTTGTTATGTGGCTTGAGCCGCCATTGCCTCCTCTTTCTGCTTGGCACGAAGAGGATCCGAGAAAGTGGCCATCGTGTAGCGCCTCATTCGTATTCAAGCCAAGTGGGCGACCTATCACACGCTGCCGTGATTTGAATTTCCCCTCAACATTCCTAGCTGACGAGTATTTGTTGTTTTCGGGCCCGTCGCTGCCCGTCTCCACCTGCGCGATGTGTGGACGAGGATATTTATCGTCGGGTGTTGCTTGTCCGACTCTTGTACACCAGTTTGAGCGATATCCCACCGTCTCCGCTCGTCTAGGCCCCTCCGGTATGAATGGTTGATGAGTTCGTTTCGTGGCCAGCCGACGCGGCAAAGAGGACAACCAGGGTTGTCCTTGTCTCAGGCCAGTCCACCAAACAGGAAAAGAACGAAACAGAGCGGTATTAGTAGTAGTAGTAGTTTTTGTTTTTGTTGTTGGAGTAGTAGTACGAGTAGTACGAGTAGTAGGAGTAGGAGCAGTAGAAGCAGTAGAGGTGATTCCCGGGCGCTTTGGGTGTCGGATCGATGTTTGCGCCATCTGCGTGTGTCGGCGCCATCTGCGCCCAACCGAATCGATTCGCCGCGGATGAGGAACAAGTCTTCTCCTCTCTCTCTTTTCTTTCTTTTCTTTCTTTCTTTTTTTTTTGCTATCTGGTGGGGCCTAGCTGAATGAGTGGGGCGAGTCAGATGCAGTGGAAACGGGAGCTTAAGCTACGGACGCGCTTCTAAACCAAGAGGAGAGCCAACGGAGAAGGAGGAGGATGAAGAAGAAGAAGAAGAAGAAAAAAAAGCCACAGTGAAAGAGAGTATCTGAGTATCCCTGCGGTCATGCGGAACATGAATTGTGACTACACGCAGCTCGAGTCTTGTTTCTTCTTCTTCTTCTTCTTCGTCGGCGGTGGTGGCGGCAGCGGCTGCGGCAGCGGCGCTGAGGCCACGAGGGCCACAAACCGTGTTCACCTTTCATTAGCTTCGGTTCGACTGCATGGCCGCGCTCTCTTGTCCATTAGCTCCGGCATTTTTGGGCTCCGGTAAAGCATGACGCTACACGCAGACGAGACCAGCCCGCCTCCTCTTCCTCCATTCTCCTTTAGCTCTTCAACGAAAAACGCCTCCTCTCTCTCTCTTTCTCTCTTTCTCTCTTTCCCTCTCGCTTGTTGTGTGTGTCTGTTTCTGTGTGTGTTCGGCTAGTGTTTGGCCATCGCTGCAACACATCTACACGCACGGCTAGTTGAGTCTCGAGTGGTGTAAAAGACCGCCACAGAGGAAAGAAAATGATGCGCTACAAGAGCTTATTATTAATGACTCGTTTTCACCCACGAGACCCACGAGACATGAATGCATCACCATTTTCGCCCAGTTGATGCGGATCAACAACCAAAAGGAAACCAAAAAGGAAAAGTGCCGTGAAATGACCGCTAGGTGGAAGTCGCGTCGAAAAGAGAGAGAGAAACAGTGAAAAAAAAAAGAGAGAGAGAAAATAAGAGCCCTCTCTCTCTCTCTCTCTCTCTCTCTCTCGCAAGGCAGGAATTCCGTCGCCTCCAGCTCTTGTGTTCCTTCCCTCTATCTTTATCTATCTCCTCTCTGCGGGGCTCTCTGGTTGGGAGAGGCGAGAGGGACTCTGTCTGTGTGTGCGTGTGTGAACGTGTAACCGCACCGACCCTCTCGTTCCGTCATTCCATCGTCGGCACTTTCTCTACTCTCAATGTATAAATACACCAGGTGGGTTCCACTCCACAGCAGGGTCTCTCGCCCCTCCGCCTCATCCTCCGCCTCATCTTCCGCCTCCTCCTACTCCTACTCCTCCCGCACACCGTCCAGATGGTGGAAGTTGAAGAGTCGTTTTTCCCCTCTCGCTCTTCATCACATTCTCCACATCTTTGTCTTTAGTTTGTATCAACGTTTTTTCTGCTTTCGTCTTTCTTTCTCTGTTCTTTTCTTTCCTTCTCTCCTTCCCCTTTCGGCCCCTTGGCCTTTTTGTTGTTGTTGTTGTTGTTGTTGTTGTTGTATCTACGCTCCGTTGCCTTGTGATGAATTGTCGACAAGTCTACAATGTCGACCGTAATCCGTGAATACCTGTGATGATTTTGGAATCTTGTTTTTTGTTGAAACAGGAGATTTGAGTTCGGCCAGTGAGGATGATAATTCCGATGACGATTCAGATTCGAGAGATTTAGCTGCTTATCACTGTCGTCACTGTTTCTCTACATGTAAGTACTGCACGCATTCGCATTCGTTTTGACGTCGGACGTCTTTTAAATGATTCTGCTTGTTCTCGTTATCCAGCCTCGAAAGATTGGCATCATGCGGGCAAGGACAAGGCCCTCTTATGTACGGATTGTCGAGTACACTTTAAGAAATACGGCGAGTTGCCCCTGTTAAAAACTACTCAACAAGCGCAGGTATTTAGTCATCTTTGTTTGAGGCTCCAACGGATGTTTGACGGTTTCCTTTACTTTTTTTCTTTTTTTCTTTTTTTCTTTGCCTTGTTTCTTCGTCATTTCAGGGCAGCGAGAGTGAGGCTCGCTCGGAGCCGCCGTACATGTTTCGTCCCGTCCAAAATCCTGACGATGAAGAAGTGGAGGGCCGTGTTCGCACCAGAACACGCACGAAGGAACTGGTATATATACTGACTCTTCATTCCTTGACTCTTGGCTCACGTTTGAGAGACCGGACATGCTTCAACTGTTTCTTTTCTTTCTTTTCCTTTCCTCTCCGCTCCCCCTGTGTCGTCGTTGTCGTCGTCGTTGTCGTCGTCGTTGTCTTCTTCTTGTTACGCACTGAAGATGGGGGTGCAGAACGCGCGGAATCGACCCAAACAAGACAGCGGCAACAACAGCCCGGAACCGGAAGGCAACGAGCGGCGAAGCCACCGGAAATCGCCCAGCTCGGCCAGCAACTGTTCGTCGTCGTCTTCGTCGGTCGTGCATGAGAAAGTCCGTTTTCCGACACTTGAATCGCTTGCTTGTTCGTTTGTTTGTTTGTTCGTTGTATTCATTGGGATCCATTCACTCGCATCACAGGATAAAGGCAATAACGGGAACAAAGCCAAGTCGATGGTGGAGAGTCCGAGCAAAGGGCACAAGAGACGCCACGGAGGCGGAGGAGCTGGAGGGACTGGCGGTGGTGGAGGGGCCGGCGGAGAAGTGCCCGGTCCGGATCGCGAACAAGCCGGCAACGGCAACGAAGATGAACGCGGCCCGCCTCGCCAGAAGAAGAAGAAAAACGACACCAATTCCGAGGTGAGCTTTGCCTATTTCTCCTTGCTTCGTCACATTTTCTCCCTTTCACGACTCTGGTCGAGGCGAGTTGAGTCGATTGACAAATTGACGATACATATAAATACAGTATATGCATATGCCGCCTCGAGTTGAAGAAAGAAAAAAGAAAGGAAGGAAAAAGAAGGAAGGGCTAGAAAGTGAAGGCTCGAGCGACTTAAGATTGCTTCTATTGGATTGGTTCGAGCTGACACATTGACTTGCAAGGGTTTCCCCTTGCACGAAACGGCACAATGGATCACGTTGTGAACGTCTGAGCCGCTTTTCGGTCGTGAAAATCCACTAGTTCCAAGAACGATCGATCGCCATTCCCATCTTTTTACATTATTGTTGTGTATTTTTGTTTTCTTGTTGCCTCTCTCTAACTGCCCCTCCTAATCTAACAGGACCGTATCAGATGCATAGAAAAGGAAATTGAATCTATTTTATTAACATGGTTTTGTTTTGTTTTGTTTTTTTCGTCTTTGTTTTCCCGTCCCAGCAGAGTCCGTCCGAGAGTGTGTCGAGCGAAAGCAGCTCGCTGGAGGATAATGGCATGGACGGATTGGACGGAGAAGTCGATCAGGATCTCGAACCAAGTGAAACCCGAAGCGCTGGCTCCGTATCTGCCGGTGGTGGTTCGCGTACCTCTTCTCCAGAAATGCCTGCCGGTAAGAGCTCGGATGCCAATCCGCCTGCTACCGGAGAACAACTTACTGCTGCTCCCAGCGAGTCCGCTGTCGCCGCCTCCTCATCCTCCTCCTCCTCCGTCGTACAAACCTCTGCCGCCGGGCTGACTAGCGCTCCTTCCTCGACCCTTTCAGTCCCTGCGACGACGAGCATCGCCGCTTTGGCTAACGGAGTCGCATCCAGTGATGGGACTCCAGACGAGAAAGAGAGGAGCGGTTCCCCGAGTCCCCCACTTCCTCTGGTTGGCCCTCGTCCAGGATCATTCGAGCCGGTGAAGCCGAACCAATCGGACGACCTGCCGCCTATGGTCAAATTGGAGCCCGATTTTAATCCGACCAGCAGCTCGTCGTCGAACGAAGACATCAAAATCCGGCCGCCTGCGCTCCTGTCGCCGACTTCGCAAGAGAAGTTGGTATTGGCAGGATCATCAGAAGGAAGCAAGTCTTGGTTAGGCAAGGAAGAGTTGCCGGTCTCGTCTGGTTTTGGCCCATCGTCACCGTCAATGAAACTGCCGTCACCAACGACATCGTCTTCTTCGTGCCCGCCTCCATTGGACATGTCGATCGCCGCGGCCGACGCTGCCAATGCGGCCCTCAGGAATGCCTCAGCCAACAGCAGTGCCTCATCTGGGGCTGGCCTGCACTCGTCGCCTTTCATGGTGCCGCCGGCTCATTCCGGCTTTGTCCGGCCCTACGCCCCATTGGAACCCAATGCAGCCGCGGCCGACACTGTCCCATACGCGCTCGCACCCCCTCCTCCTACTGCCGGCCCGCTGGCCCTCGGCCCGTTGCCGACAACGGGTTCGCGCGATCTTCCCGAACAGAGCGAACCGCACAACTTGAAAATCAAACAGGAGATGGTGGACCCGACGACGGCTGGGTCCTCGGCGGCGAATGTGTCGTTGCGGGACATGTCTTCCATCCCGCGAGATCCCTCAATGCCATCAATCGGCAGTGGATTCGTAGCATATCCTCCAACTGTCCCGTTGGCCTCTTTGATGGAGCCCAAACGCGAGCCCGGTCTGACTCACCCGCATCCAATTGCCTCGCCTCGTTTGGATAAATCGTCCGGAGGTTCCAGTTCAGGAGCAAGTTCGTCCAACAACGGCTCCAAATCGAGTCCGGCTATCAAGAAAGCACCGACTCCAACTCCTCAGCAACAGCAGCAGGCACAACAGCAGCAACAACAACAGCAACAACAACAACCACAGCATCCTCAGCAGCAGCCGCAGCCGCAGCCGCAGCAATCTCAACCTCCTGCACCTCCTCCGCCGGCCCATTCTCTGCCTTATCCGCCTCATTTCCTGCCGCACGGCCTAGGATTGGGACCGCCTCAAGGGCTGCCTCTGTCGCCCTACCACCAACCGGGAGCGCATGCCTACTCTCCCTACTACCCGTACCCCTTTGCTTACCATTACCCTCCCATGCGGATGCATGCCCCTCCTCCGCCGGCATCCGCTGGACCGCGGCCTCAATCACCGCCGTCGTTTGTCGTCGTCTCGTCGGGATCGGGCGGCTTTCCTCCGTCCTCGGTGGCCAACTATCACCAGAGTTCGCTGAATCTGGGCAACTTCCACACTTCGCCTTCCGGAGGTGTCAATCCTTTTGCGCCGAGCGTTTCGGGGGGCAACGGAAGCGGAAACGGCTCGTCGACATCGATGCACCCATCACCACCGGTGACTTCAGCGTCTGCTTCCTCGTCGTCGTCATCGTCGTCGTCGTCTTCGGGTCACGGCGGATCCAGCGGACGGCCCTACAGCAACAAGGGACCATCGGATCCAACGCAAATGCTGCAAACACAGCCGTCGCGTTCCCGCTCGCCTCCGCCCGCTTCCTCATCTTCCTCGGCAGCGATGGCCAACGCTGCGGCCGCGGCCGCCCAGCCGAAGCGCGCCCCCAGTCCGCCATCTAAGAGGCCCCACCATCCGTCGTCGGCAGCCATGCCAGCCCACTCGATGTCTATGTCGTCGTCATCGCCGTACTTGCCCATTTTCTCGTCGGCGGCCTCAACGAGTGGTGGACTGGGCAGCGGCTACCCACCCACTTCGGGGTCCATGCCGACCTATTCCGGTGTCGCGCCGGGCCCTTTTGGCTTCGGTGGCCCATCACTTGCCGAGTTGCAAGCCAAGTCCGAGTCGCCATGGAATCATCACCCGCATCATCCACATTCACTGCCTCTACCCTTGTCGCATCCGCATCACCATCTGCAGCCGCGCTCGTCGACACCCATCCAACCTGTGGCTTCGACTTCGACGCTGTCGCACCCGGCGGCCGGGCTCGGTCTGGCGCCCGTATCGCCGACTGTCGGTAACCATTTGATGCCTGGACTTGTCCCACCACCTTCTGCCTCCTCTTCTTCGGCTGCGGCTGCAGCAATGGCGTCGCACGACGAAGCCAACAGCACCATACACGAGGACATGGATGAAGAAGCTCCGAGTCCGGTGGCCAACACCATTCCGCGCGGACCGAGTCCTGAACCTAGAATTGAAGATTCCGAGTGCCATCGCAGCCAAAGTGCCATGTGAGATTCGTTGTCTGATTTTCTCTTTTTACGTGTTTTTTATTTATTTATTTATTTTTTTTTCTGGTTTGTCGTTTGGAATTGTTTGACAAAAACTGCTTGTCTTTTGTTTCGACAGTTTCTTGCGCCATTGGAACCGCGGCGAAGGCAGCTCCTGCGCTCGAACCGATCTCACTTTCAAGCCTGTGCCCGATTCCAAGTTGGCCCGGCGAAGGGAAGAGCGATTGCGGCGGCAAGCTGAACGCGATCGGGACGAACGAGAGAAAGAAAAAGAGAGGGAAAGAGCTGCTGCCCATGCGGTACGTTGTCTCAGAGAGGGCGGAACCTTGGCGGTACACACTTACTAATGATGCACATCGTTGATTTGTCTCCTTCTGTAGCGGAAAGCTGCCACTCCGGACAAGCGCGAGACACCCAAGCCTTCGACATCCGGAGCTGGACCGATCGAGACCATTACTTCGCCTGGCTTTGATCGCTTTGGCCCGCGACCTTACCCAGACACGCCAGCATTGCGTCAACTTAGGTACGATTCCCTACCAACACTTTCGAGTTCATTTTAATATTTATTTTCTATATATTTATATTTGTTATACAGTGAATACGCACGCCCGCATACTGGTTTCTCTCCGGGCGGAATGCAACGCAACGTTCCAGGCGGACTGGGACTCGGTCCTCCGGCCATGGACCCCATGTTGCATTATCAGCTCGCAAGTATGTACGGCGCTGGAGCCCGAGAACGACTCGAACTGGAGCTGGAGCGCGAGAAACGTGAACGTGAATTGCGGGAGCTCCGAGAACGCGAGATCTCAGATCGCTTCAAGGAAGAGATGCTGAAGAATGGAGCCGGCATGCCACCAGGCATGGGAATGCCCGGTGGCCCAGGTGGTCTCGGCCCGAGACTCTCTGGACCCCTCGATCCACACTGGCTTGAACTCCATCGCAGGTATATATAGTTCGAGTCGGAGGCATCGCTGTGAACGGCCGTTTGCATACGGCGCGATTTTAATTAAATACAATGTGTTGAAAATTGGCAGATATGCCGGTATACCTGGTGGTCCGCCACCTGGCGCAGGACTGGGTCCTCCTCCTGGATTTGGCCTCTACCAGTTGGGAGGCAATCCGGGTGGAGGCGGCGGGCTGAATCCATTGGAACGAGAACGTTTAGAGCGTCTCGGCTTACAACTGCCTGGCGGAATGGGGGGACCAATGGGCGGCCCTCCAGGATCTGGCGGCGGAGGCGGTGGCGGAGGTGGACCAGGAGATCCGCGTTCCGAGGCTCAGGCGCGCGACCATCAAGCAGCCGTGGATCGACTACAGGCCGAGCGGATCCATGCAGCAATGGCGGACCAACTTCGTCTTCAAATGGCTGGTCTTAACCCCGAACTCCACACTCACGCTCACGCCCACACTCACAATCACCTACATCTCCATCCCTCAGGTCAAGATATGCCACCGCCGCCGGGATTCCCTCTGAACGCAGGCTACCCCAGACCTCCGCCGGGAATGCTCCACCAAGACAGCGCGCTCGGACTGCATCCCGCCGCTGCTGCCGCCATGCTGGGTCGTCCCTACGACGAACAGTTTGCTCGGCAGTTTGCAGCTGAGCAGCAGCTCCAGCGGCAGATGATGGAGCAGCGGTTCCCTCACCCCGGTGCTCCACCCTCCGGCCCACCTTCTGGTCCTTCCCTACATCCCCATGCTCATCCCAATATTGTTGCTCAACACGAAGAGTACATTAGGTATAATAATTTTGGAACACGTGACGACGGCTTCTTCTGGTTCGGCCAGTTTCTTAATGAAATCTCATTGTCTCAATCCAGGCAACAGCAGCAACGTGAGAGAGAGATGAAGGTGCGAGCCATCGAAGAAGCTGCTCGTGGGGGTCGACCTTAGTTCGAGATCTTGAAAACGGCGCCGAAAATGAATAAAAAAAGATTGTGTCCTTTTTTCGCTTTTCATCCCTTAAAAACGATGGCTTTCAAAGCAAAAATGTTTTTTTTTTTCCTTTTCTTTTTTCCTTTTTTTTTTAATTTTATTTCTATCCTCTCAATTCCTTTGTGTACATACAACCCTAACAAGTTTTGCTATCGTTTGACATTTTAAAGTAGTAACTGGCAATGCTATAAGAGAGGAGTCCCACTGGTGTTTGAGCACCAATCTCCCTTCTCTCTCCACATCTTGAAATTCTCGTGTTCTTGTACTATTGCGTGTGCAACTACAGTAATAAATATGAAGAGATTTTCTCTTACGGTTTCAGGTTTAGTTCACTTTTCTTCCTGTTGTCTTACAGTTCATTGTTGTCTGTAGAAAAAAAAACCGTGGTGAAACTTTTTCGATTCTTAGATCTTTTTCCTGTCCTTTCAAAAAAGGAATATTTTGAACAATACCCAGCAATTAGTCGGATACTGATATTGCTCAACCTTATCAAACAAATTGGAACTTATTCGCGTGAATTCGTGCAGTACACTTTTTGAACGCAAAAAAAGAACAACTTTCCAATTATTTTTCAGATTTGGTAGGATTCCCTTTCATATTTTAATTATTTCATGATCGTTAACATTTTAGCTGAATTGCAGTAGTCTTATGGCCCAATTTGAATATGACTTCAGGACGCGACAATAGTTAGCTTGAAAGTGTGTTTTTAGATACTCTTAAATTATGGATCTAGTTTGCCTTTTAAGTTGAAATATTTCCTTCGAGATATCCAATGTGCGAAGCGGTATGGTATTATGAATTTTATATCGTAGGCTTCTCCTGCTTCTCTCCCCCTCGTTTTGAAAGGTCGGCACGGACGCACGATCTGTACCAGCAAAGGAACGACAAAGCAAAAGAACAACCCTGCAACCTGAGATCCAAAAGCCGGTACCGTATCTTGTCCTCAACAGCAACTTAGTGTTCAAGTTCTAATCGGAACAAATTATTATGTGGTAGTACCGGTTCAAGTTTCTTCATAGACGGCAAAGGAAAACTAATAACAGTTCTAAACAACACGGCAATTTACGACGGTCGTGGTCATTAAGGGTGCAGAAAATCCGTAGAATAAATTTGACAAACTATTGTACGTTTTGGAATTCTATTCTGATTTGAATTCTAATCTGTATATTGAAGTTGACTGAGATTCAAGTACCTAATGACATTTTTATCAACTCACAACTAAGTTCTTCAAATAATTAACAGGATCAAACACTGTACTTTCTAATGGGATCACATTTTAAGAAGCATTTGGTTGACTAGCGGATTGGCTGACTCCTTTCCAGAGAGTTGCTCCACCAACGATAAGGCAAATTCAAAAGCCGTGCCGGGCCCCTGACTAGTTGTCACGTTACCTAATATACCAATTTACTATTTATTATTGTTCCACCGATCCATATCGAATAAAATCGTGCAAGCCCCACCATCCACAACGACGCGATCTTCAGAATAATTATAGCTTTCAGTTAGTCTTTCTCTCATACTTGGATAAGATGTGATCTTTTTGCCAATAGCAATGCCATGAGATTTAAAGGCAATAGGAGCTAAAGCAAAACAAAAAACAAATTAGACATTTTCATTCATTTTGATACCAAAGCTTCTATTTGTCTGATTTTCCCCTACCTGCACAGATTGCTGCAACAATGTGCCCTTCATTTTCATGTTGCTTCAAAACTTTGCCAACAATTTTGGCTTCACTAAGGAGTTCTGACCCTTTAAGACCTCCAGGCAAAATAACTGCATCATAAGGGGAGCTGACAATAGCCTCTTCCAGACTTTTGTCTGGTAAAATTGAAACCATTCGACTGCATTTGACAGCATCTTTCCCCCCTAGTCCTGCAAGAGTAACATCAATCTACAATTAAAGAATAAAATCATCAATAAATGTACTTGTTTTCAAAATTTTCAACAAATCTTGCTTACCCCGCCACGGCGAAGGGTATCTACTGTTATGACTACCTCCATCTCTTCAGCTCCTATTAGGTTAGCACGACAAAAATAACAAAACAAACGTTGAACACTGAACAATCACAAAAGTGTCAACACGGCTCCATACCTTCAGCGAGAATAACGAGTGCTCGTTTACTCATGATGCACGTGGAAGATTATTTGCTAAAATGCTCACAACACGCTCGTTTACTTGAACAGTGTTGTTGCTGCGTGCGTACACGGCAAAAAAGACAGAGCTGTCGTCAAAGAAGAAGGGGCTGTCGTCTATAGAGAGTTAGACGAATCTTTATCGGCTTCAAAATAAACGATCGCACCTTTTGCAGACTGCAGAGCCCTTTGGTGGTTGGTTGGCCCCACGACTGTATCGTTCTGCCACCTAGCGAAAAGAAAAGGTTTTAAAAAAGTCTCCTTAAAAAACGTTGTATGCGTAAAAAACTGTTACCAGCGCCGCCTTCCGTCGCTCGCTGGGAAAAATACAAGTGTTTCTTTTTTTTTTGAATGTGTTGAAATGACGTTGTATTTGATTGCTGAAATTAATTACCAGCTTACTGATTTAGATTTTATTGTCAACGACATTGCGATAAAATGTTCGATGACAATGTTAGAGAAGGAATTTTCATAATAAGCATACAATTCACACATTTAGGTACGGTTTGATGTGTATTTTTTATAAAAAACGCCGCAGCCAATTATCATCGAAACAAACGTTTTGATGCATATCGATCTATTCGTGATACATAAAAAAACTGCATAAAAAACGCACGATTTGTAGTTGAATTGCCAGATGTTTTTTCGTTTTAAGAAACAGTTTCCCTAGTGTTTCCATCGATCTTGTTTGGAAATTAATTATTACTCGACATTGTAAAATGTTCGATGACAATGTTGGGAATTTTCACACTTTAGTAAATTGAATAACCTTATATCCCATCGATCTTGTTTGGAAGTAACTCGGTCTGACGCACTACTGTAAATTGAATAACCTTATATCCTAGGGTACTTCTTTCGTGTGCTTTCTGCTTTTCCATTGGAGGAACTTCCCTTTCAGCTTACTCGTCCGATCGTATTAGTTTCTTTCTGTTCATTTCATAAGTAAACAAACCTGAACGGGAAAGGAAAAACGGAAAGACGGCGACATACACATCCCTTTGAGACTATCAATACTGTCGCTACATTAATCGTTTCCCTCGACTCCCTCACCCTTTGCAATGCTTTTTTTTATTTGCTAAACGCTAATGTATCTATCTAACTATCTACTCCTTTTGCTGTATTCCTAATAAATAATCAGCCAAAGCATGTATCTCATTCCATTTCGCCCCGACGACAACAAATTGCCTGATTTTCTTCCACGCAAAAGAATCATTGTTTCGACCTGTTTTCCCCATTTTCAGGTTCACATGTCAAGAAAACCCAAGAAAACCAAAAGTTTCGAAAATACATAATTTACCTACAAAATCGGATTTACTTCTTAGTATTTACTATTGTTACACATCTAGCAGTCCTTAGTTTAATAATAGGTATGGAATATCATCTTGCAAAAGTGAAGCTGACGAGCATTATTAAAAATCAGTTAGCATGCGCACGACTTAAATACAGCTTATCGACACCGTAACTTCTTATTTGCGGAAACAATAAATTATTCGTCGGTATATATGAGCCGAAGCCGATTACGGTTACAAGCTCGGTCTGGCTCCGCCTGCAACAAACTTGTGCTCCTCTGGACGTTCTCTCTCTTCTTGCCTAACAATACATTTGTCTTTCATGTTTTTTTTTCTTGTGCTTACATAATCGTATTGGGAGACTCGAAGAGGGAATCGATAGCTCAAATAGTAAAAGTATAAAGTCATTGAAGGTGAAAAGAAGACAAAGAAAACATCAATACTTCGATGGATGCGCGAAAAACAACAACAACAAATAAATGCCATGTTGCTAAATGCGATATTTGTGCTATATACCAGTACGACAGCTCTTTTTCATGCGAATTGATGGTGTTGCTGAAGTCGTTTTGCATGCAATCTTTCCGATTGTAGGCCTACTGTGCGCCTCCGTGGGTGTTATCGACGAGTAAGGAAATCACATGAGATTTACACGGAAAACCGGGTATGCGGCTTTTTTGTACCTCAGCGGTGGTGATATCAACCTTCCCTTTTCTCCTATTCCCCGTCCTTCTAACTGGCGCTACCGTGAGGATCTATATATGTACTTTGCCATCGACCCATCAGACCCATCAGATGAAAGTTACTCGCAGTTGCACGCAGCACTGTGCGCTTGCGGAGAGTAGGTCTTCAGTATTCAGCCAGTCTTGGTCCGCGATGGGTGTGTTGATCTTTGGCTCCGCATTTCCGATTTAGAACTATTCCTTGGCGGTCTCATCTAGTTTTCTTAATTCTGTCTTTTACGTGCAACCATCCAAAAGGAATTTGTCTTCAAAGAACGATGAGGTACAGCCTACGGCGACGGGCTGAGTGGCTCTTTCTATTCTCCCTGAGTACCGCAGTGGTTGCAGTAACGACATCCGCGGTTCTTGCAGATAGTGCGACAGTGTCTCTGCTTCAACAACAACCCAAGGTAGACGGAGAATTCAGTTCGATACCAGAATCGAATGGGAAGCAAAACGGTGTTCCCTTTGCAAGTCACGAGACTACCAATAACGTGTTCGGTGATTTGTGTCGTCTCCATGGCAACCTGCTGGACTCTTCTCCCAACTATAGCCAGAATCAGGTGGACAAAAGCAAACATCCGGCTAGCATCGATGTCCACCATGAAATATTTGATCCATCAGTCGGGCTCGTCCCGTACATCTCCTACACAGGTAAGAACCGTCGAAAGTCATACCTAATCAATCAATTTGATCATACCTTCCCAATCTGACGCTATCAGTCCCAATTTGAAATACGGTATGCAACAACACTTTAAGCTATAACACTTACATTAGAAACGTGTCAACACGATTATTTCCCTTTTATTCGACCAAACGAAATCCGGAACAAACATGGTCGCGTGTTTCTTCAGAATGAGGTCGCCCCAGCATAATATACAGTCTATAAAAATATCCTCGGTTCCTAGTCATATTGCCATGGGTACCTGTTGAATCACCATAAATTTTATTTTATTTACTAAAAGCGAACCTCAGTTGCCATGGCAGCGTTCTGAATAAAGAATTCGTTTGCGACATTGTTATACACTGCACAAAGGAATATGCTGGTCACGGAAGACTGCTATCGAAAGGCTTGTTTTATAGCCACAGAACACCGGATCGAATTCCTGTCACGAAGAAAATATCATCCTGCTTCAGTTACATGTTCGTTAGTAAGCAGATTGATCAGGGAAACAGAGAAAAAAGCAATAAGGTTATATTTGTAAACACAATGCTGCTAGGAAGGGGTAGGGTTGTTAATGAATCTCTTGACCTTTAGTGGTTAGCAATTGAAACTGCAGTATGTATCAAATTTCTCTTCCTAGTTGTCGTCATATATAGGCTCGAATGGACGTCATTAGCCCATGTTTACGAGCTCCAAGTGTATCGTCTCAAGCTTTTATGATTCTACAAAATATTAGATTATCTACTTGTAAACTACATTTTGTCGACCAACAAGTGACAATAAACCAGTCAGTGGTGATCTTTTTATCAAGCTATGGGTCAATAGAAATAGTGAACAAGGCTGTTGCACATTCAATTCCAATTAACAATTGACCCCCTCCCTTCCTCAAACTCCCACAATCAATACTACCAGCGTCAGCGTCAGCGTAAAGCGCCAAAGAGAGCGCTTGGCCCAGTCCCAATCGATTTAGATAACAAGATGAATCACTTAGTTCTTTACCATTACTAACTGCGCTCCATAATTTTTTTTCTTATAAGAATCCTGTTTTGACAATACCGTCATGATCGTTACATTTCCACGCTGTTTTGATTTTTCTAAGCACAATCATTCACACTGGGGCTCCGTATGCTGCGTGCATCAAATGTGGGTTTTAAAAAGATACAGTTTTTGCACCCACGCACAATTAAAGAGGCTAGGTAAATCATTTTGCAGGCAGAAACCATTAATCTCAACTGATGCAACACTGGCTGGTAGCTAATGACAAAAGTTGTAAAAGCACAGATTATTGTTGAAAAAATGGGCGGAGCGATGTTTTTGGCGATAAGTGGCCCATGTGAACTGATGCAAGTTCTCTCTATTGTACTCAATCTGAGCCTATTCAGGTGGATTTTGTGTACATTTTTCTTAAGAAGGACAGATGAGCTCGAAGTAAAAAAAAATTATTAGAAAGGATTGTTATTTAATCGTGGACGTTCAGGATGTACACAAACGTGTTATCTTTTCTAAGTTGATCAAACACCGAAATTATATTCTCAATCTCCAGTCTGTATGATATTGCTATTGTTTTTTTTTTGTTTTGTTTTTTCCCACATATGAATCGCGAGTTTATTGCGACGAGAAAGATTTCAGTAAGCCCCATCTGTAAAATTATTTTGAAACAGTCTCCCAATAGGCGCCTTGATACACTTTTCATTAACTGATTGCGTTCTTCTATCTCTGACCGTTAGTCTTCACCTGCTTTACTGTTATCCCTAAGGAAACAGCTACTACCTCATCACCAAAAAAGCTTTAAAGAATCAATAGTTCCTTAGCTCCCTATAGGAGCTGTAGTTTATACTGCCTGCTGATGGGGTAGTGCTCTTCTCGTAAGTAGATCCTTACTAGCCTACTTCAGTAACTTCTAAACTGAAAAATCTAAATAGCATTATAGTAAATAGAATAGCATTATAAGAATGATTCAAATTTAATAAACTTCCTAGTTCCTACACGAATTTGCAACTGTATTGTTATCGATCTATTATTATACATCTTTTAGTCACAAACAGAAACCGGCGCTTCACGGTTACACGCGTTTGCTTTTTTCCCTAAGCGTGCGCCCTAAAAGCTGATACTGTATTAGCATCGTTTTCTTGAATCATCAGAATATAACATCTATGTAGGCTGGTATAGGTAGCTTATAAGTAATACACACTAAGTGAGAAAAATTGAAACTTCCTTCCATTTTCACATCTAACTCAAGTCGGTCTAAATCAAAGCTTCTTAGAGGTCTTAAAATATGAAAATCCTCGACTGTAAGTTAACAGCCATCGACCCGGTTACATCTTTTTGCATCTACCCCTTTAGTTTAGCCAGTTCTGTGGTGATGGTTGGTATGGATTAGTTGAAGACTGTTTCTGTTTTTATGGAATAGTTCGACACCGGAGCAACTCTTGATGTATGTCTAGGAGCGCAAAGTTTCATTTGGAGTTCGAACGAAATGCAGCCAAGCGTGTGATAGCCCAAAGACGCAAAGAGAGAGAGAGAGAGAAAAGGATAAATCCAATAGTGCTGCGCGTGGTATGGGTCGCTCTTCTTCTCAACTCCCTAGGCTGTTTCAGACAAGTTCTATCTATCTGTTCGTAAGTTCACGCATAGAAAAGTTTTGAGAACGGCAATTAGCTTTCAAAGATCCCATCGCAGATCAATGAGTAAGCGCCATTTAAAATAATTATTACTACATTTTATGGTCTTCATTTGTTTCACGCAGAACTATTTTATGTGGCCTCTTTTAGAAATTTAGTATTGACGAGGATAGTCAAATGGAAATTATTCCAAAACGGCGCGTCGCTTTCATAGGATGTCAGATTTCACTTATCCTTCTTCCCAAGCTGTCGTGGGTTGCGCTTTCTCCTCGCTTGGCTCTTCTTGTTTCAAAATGGACGAATGGGAACCAAAAGCATTTGAGAGAATCCGTTTAATCCACAAAATGCAGAGTAGACTGAACGCACGCGTTGGGGACTTTGTTTGCGGCAGTTGGAGACCTTCATTAATTATGGATTGCTTATAAATACTCCCTACAAGTGGACGAAGAAGAGTAACATTAGACGGGAAAATTCTCAAAACATATACGGTCACTTTTTAGGGCCGGCCGAAAGTTCCTAAATTATGCACTTACTTTCTGAATGATTTCATCCCCCTCCCCCTGATCCGTTGCTGCGGTAAACGAAAGAGGGTAGCTTGTCTCCTCAAGATTATTTATTCATACTCAGTTCAAGTGAATGTGACAAGATGGATGGTCCGTGAACCTCTGCCTGGATGATTTTATCCTTTCGGAGGGTAATATCGTACTAGCTTCTCTGTGTACCGGTATTGAATTTATTACCTATATTTCCAGAATGACGTAAAACATTAAATAAATTCACTTTTCGCATTGGAATAACTCCAATCTCTCTTAAAAGCATCACACTATCATACGGTACCTCACACTTAGATGTAAGAAATAAGGTCAGTGAAAGATATCATAGATGGGAGGAAGTTTTTATCGATATCTTTTATATTAAAGCAAAACTTTAATTTTAGTTTGGGAGACTCCAGAATGTTTTTACTAGTTATTTCTTTTACAACTTGCAACAAATCCAGTAAATACCAAACTCTTAATCAAGGTGTTTATTTTATATTATTGTTTTATTCAACAATTTAAATTAACACCGTATAAGTATGCATATTCATATTATCAAAGTTGATTTAATCTTTGGACGCGTTCGATGATTTGAAAGGGATGTACGTAGTATAGTGCACATTTCACATTCAACACAAAACACCTTAGACTGCTGGTAACATTTTTGTAATTGTAAAAAAAAACTTTAAAAAAGTCTAGGTCTCAAGTGAAACACGAGAATAAAGTTTTCATGAATAGTTTTACAATAACTCTGAAGAGAAGTGGAAACTCTTTTCTCCTTCATCTATAATTGTATATAGTTTCGATTTATCGCTCTACTGAATGCGTGTATAATTCATAATTATATTGACGGGATTTTTTCTATCTAGTACAAATATCTCACCAAGACGAAGCAGAGAGCTACCTTTATGCATTGCAAGTCAACCACGGCAAGCTAACTAGCATGCTTGAAGCCTTCACCTCTTCTTACTGCAAAACTTTGAACGAGAGCTCTCATCAGTTTCTTCAGCTGGCCTCGTTGCCTAGCAACCTTTCGTGGGTCATCAGATCTATTCCTGAGAGTCCTGTAGATTTAACATTTCAGTAAGGCCAATTTTGTATCACGATTTTTGTTAATTTACTTTAAATTTGAAACGTTAATTTTAAAACGGTAAAACCGGAACTTCCTTGAATGCAAATAAAAATCCATTGTTCTTTGTTTTTTTTTGTTTTTTTTTTTTTGGTTTTTGTTTTTTTCAATCCATCCAACGTATACTACGGTTAGGCTCGTAGGATATTCAACAGAAACTCGCAAGATTGTCAACCTGGCCTCGGCTAATTATACTATTCTTCCAGGTGAGCTTAATAAAAACTTCACAACAAAATATAAGTGTTTATTAGTTTTAAGCATGATCTGCTGTGCTCTCTGTATTAAAGCGATTTAAAAAATCATACCGTGACATGAATTAAGTTACGTGATGCTATTTTTAAAAAAGGGTTAAGAATTTTTATGACGGTGGGGCGGGTCACGATGGTGACTTTGATTAAATATTGGGTATTTCAGGTAGTCACGTAGGGCCGCTATTTGGTTACATTTACTTCTACAAAAACTAGATATCATAGCCAAATACCCTATATAACTCCTTCTTTCTTCGTCTATCTTTTTCTACTATAAACTGACAGGCTGCTATTTGAAATTGCACTTGAACCGCGGAGTGGTGTCAAGTTCACACCTTCCCCCTCAATTCGAAAGTATCGGTAGTCCAGACCACTTGACATCACCTTCCTTGGGTTGCTCGTTGCTCCTAAAAGTTCCTGCTGGCTCTAGTGCTGAGTTGACATTAAGGAAACTCAAACTGCTTCGGCCACACTCGCGTCATGAATTGTGCCACGAGGACAGCCAGCTGCAATTGGCGACATCAACAACCTGGGACCCTCATCAGATGACTGACGTGGAAAATATTAACAGCTGGCACCAGTTGTCTTGGTCCACTTCGGTTGAAGTTCATCGGTGGCAGGTGGCGCGAACCTTCTGCGGCAAGATTCAGGATTACGCAAAAAACCTGAGAACGTGGCGCACCTTCGATCCTTGGGTGTTGATCCGTTTTCGCAGTAGCCAACGAGTCCGACACCACCTTCACACCAGCAATGGTGCCAGCAGTAGTTTCTTCGCGATAAAATTTAATATTGTTGGACCTTGCTCGAACGTTTTACTTACTGAAAAATCCAAAACCATTGAGCTATCCTACTCAGACTTGATGACCAGTGTTTCCGAGTGTACTTTTCGCATTCACGTGGCGTATGGCTTTAGCATTCGGCTCTCGATTCGACTGTTATTCGAAGATGGAAAGACTTTAAATGAAGGTGATCAAAAGGAGCAAAATGAAATCGTGCATGACAAGTCATTCGAAAATGCTCTCCTACTGCAAAGTGGCAAATGTCCGGTCGCCGTGCAAGTCGAAGACATTACCGGTCATCAAGTTCAGTGTTTGAATGATCGACATATGACTGCGTCATTCTCTTCAGTAGGCAACGTATTCAAGTTTCAAGCAATGGTACTTCCAATCAATCAAGGTAATCCATTATTCCCTGTTTGTCATTCGATCAAATTTTCGTTGCATATTTTTCATTGAAGTACCGTAGGAATTATTTTAATTTTTCGTAAGTAATGAACTTGTGGATTTGATCACGATGCAACAGGTGAAAAGGAACAGAAGCATTTCAGCAACGTTTCTCATGGTGACATAAGAAATGTAGAAAGACCCGTTGACCAGTTGATTGTTCAATACACCTCCGAAGCTGATCCGCGCTTGACGAATGGATGTGGAGAGGGGGTCTCGTCTGACGAAACTACTTGTGTCTGGTTGCACCACGAGCCTTTACCATGGGTAATCACTAATTTCTTATATATATCTAGATCTAATAGAATTTGTATGTCTCAGATAAATGTATATGTATTATGCACGTGTGTATATCTCGTAAGCTCCTAACTATTATTAAATTATTACATCAATATATTGGTTTCAGCACGAAGCTGAGGCAAAGTGCAGTCAGTTAGCACCAAATGGCCATCTGGTAGCTATCACAAACCCAGGCATACAGCAAGTGGTTGACGCCCTCATAACCAATAGGTGAGTAGCTTCAATACGGAATAGCTCTTTAGTCACTGATGATGATGATAGTCGTCTATTCGATAAGATTTGTACCCTCTAATTGGAAAATGAGTACATTTCGTTGTTTTGAAAATTGCAAGCATGGATGCATGTACACAAACATATGCAAACATAAACAAACAGACAGACACCAGGACGGAAAACTGCCATACAAATTTATATTGCAACGCATCAAATTTTGTTTTAAAAATATTTACGTACATTAATTAAGGATACAAGACAGACAATCAAATAATCCTGACAAACCCAAGTAAAACTCGGTTTCTTTTCCTCCATTTTTTACCTAGCCTTCAGCTGAATCATGCATGGCATGTCATTAGGATTTGTTAAAATTTATTTTTCTTCTCTTTCTTTTAAATTTTTCCAAATTGTATTTCCGGTCACCTCCTTAAATGTTTATGGAGGTTTCCATAAGGAAGGTGACAGTGTTTAGTGATAATCGGAGGTTTGGTATGAGGTTTGAAATTCTTTCAGGAGAATTTTACGGAAGCCGAAGCCGAAGCCAGTTTATAGTTCAGACAAAAAACGAAACGTTGCTAAAGCTAACTAAATAAATAAGGTTCAATCCTAGCCTAAGCCTGATTCACACTGGCGTTTTTACGGAAATCTTGCGTATTATTCTAACAAAACAGGTTTAGATAACCTGTGCCTTCCATCGTATGTTGGCCTTGTATGCTTGATGCTTCCCATCAAAATAAAAAGAGATATCGATTTTGAAACCGACAAACGGAAGGACAGAAGGTGGGGGGGTTTAAACAAACAACTCAAATGGCCTAGCATTGTCAGAAACTTGAGAATGGTATTTGGTTGAACCGATCGAGCTCCGCCGATCTGGGTTTTGATCCGTGTTTCTCTTTTTCTGCTTATGTTTTCGTTATGTTTTTCTTATGAACACAAGAAAAACATGTACGACATAAGGACGTTAAGATGCGGAATCATAATGACGAAACCCTAACGTTGCCATACGAACATATCGTACAAGTGTTCGATGGTGATGTACGAAGATAATGTACAGCGTCGCAATATTTTCATGCACACATAATAACGAACGGCCTAATCTCAGATATACGTTTACGACCAGAAAGTAGACAGATGGCAAATAAAGGTAGTAACATCAATGTATGTGAACTACGAACGTTCTCTTGTAAATAACGCGAATTTCTGTATGAAAAATACGTACGATTTTTTAACACGAAAGAAACTTCGTTAACTTTAAAAACATATAAATATAACATCTTTCTGGGCAGACAGCGCTGAGCATCATGTGACCCTGTATTTGTAGTCTATCATCATTGAGAAACTGTATTGAATATGACTAAATTTTGAAATATGGAAATGGACTTTTAGTCCAGTACTTATGCCTATTCTTGGAATAAATACCATGTTGAAAAAAAAAAAAACAGTTTCTATCATTATTAAACTGTACCATTGTATACGTGGTACTGGATTACAATATGAAACTAGGAGATACTCGCTTGCCTTTTTCTGGAATTGTTCACATACGACTTTAAATTTGTTTCGAGCTTTTCTTTGATTAAAATACGTCTTTATTGCAGCAAAAATGTATTTGATTTAATTTATTAATTTTTCATCTTTTACTTTTTATTTTGTTCTCTACGCACATTATTATGGCTGTCATGTTAGATTTTAGCTCTTTTCTGTTCTCAGAACTTGGCTTATCCCTGAATAGGATGCAATCACTCAACAGAATAGGCTTCGACTACCATCATGTCGAGGTGCCTAGAACTACAGAAAGCCACTGTTATCCTCGTTACACTTTTCTCGTTCTTTTCCCGTTTATGCACACATATTTGCAACAAGTCTAGTCTCTCATTTCAAGCACGATACAAACACGCTCCAGCTAGTAGATGCAAACGTCTCAGGGTTTGGCACCAGCAATTCACTTCTTTTTCCACTTCTTCTCCTGCGAAGAACGACTTTTTTTGTGCGCTTTGACGAGCCCGGAGTTCCCCAGCAACTCTCTCTCTCTCTCTCTCTCTCTCTCTCTCTCTCTCTCTCTCTCTCTCCAGAATCGATAACAGTTAAGGGTGTAACGGAATGGGAGAGGGAGAATGTTTTTGAAGCAACAGCTCTGCCAAGCGAATAAGAAGTTGAGTTAAAACGCAACCGGATCAAAGAGCACGGTGAACGAGTTCGCATAATGAGCACGGTCCTGTTTAAAGCTGCCCTCGCGGTTGATTGAGCACTCGGTCCGCACTGTCTACCTGTTATCGATCAGGTCCTTGATAAAACTATTCAATTCTTGAATTCTCTCTCCTGTTTCATTAGAAATATATGTAAATTTACATATACATTATTATTTTCTATATTAAATATACATTATATATATTTATACGTATTGCAATCGAAAATATTTCAGACAAAAATTGGAAAGATTGACCCGCTTCTCGGGATTTACCCGTAGGCTATTTCTGAATTGCGGTTTGAAGGTTTTGAAGAAAAAAAAAGAACCCAATAAAAAAGGCTGCATGTGTTATCCTAAAAAATATTCAGCCCTTCATGGAAACAAGATTAAGTGTCAAACATATCAAACAAAACTCGCGATGGTCTCATCGCTATCTCATTGTTAATGCGTGTCTATTCACTAAAACCTTTTAACGTTATGCGTTTTTATCAGTGCACACTACGAGCCGAGTAAAAGTTACTGGATTGGTGGATCCGACCAAAAACAAGAAACGGTGTTCGAATGGAGTAGTGGTGCAACATTCAACTATGAAAGTAAGTTGATTTACCCAACTGAATTTTAATCTTTGTTTGAAAAAACTGCTTTGTATACTAAAATAAATACTGGCAGAACAAGCAAGACAAAGAAAAAACAAACACTTTTTTACCTCGATTTAATAGTTATTATTTATTAATTGCTTAGCTCTATGCAAGATCATTTGCCCCTATTCAACATAGGCATACAATTATCTTTTTTTCTTTGTGTAAGAGCTGAGAAAAGAATGTTTCAGGTAGGAGGACTACTTGGTGTTGCAACGAAAATATATTATAGTACCTAAGGAAAACATACTTTGTGCATGGTAATGAGTATAAAGACGAACGACCTATTTAGTACACGCACTTTAGTTTGTGATGTCATACGGCAAATTCGGCCATGCACTACATCTAATGAGTGCGTACTGTCTGACGAGGAATCAGTTAGCGTGGGATCATTAGTAAACCATGCATCCTACTTTCTAGCTTCCTTGAGTTCGAGGGCTCGGTATGTAGTAGTCTACTATGACGTTTTACGTGAAACTTGTGACTCATCGGGCTGGTTAAAAATCGATGAAAAACCAATCATCAGCTTGTTTTCTTGTCAATTCAGCGTCTCTATACTTGATGTGCAACCGGTATTAGGCTAGACATTCAAAATGGCCACTAAATAATTCAAACAGGTTTCGATCGGTCACCGGCGTGCGGCGTCTGAAATTAAAAATCGCCCTGTTAACAGAATAGCAACTGCGCCTCACTATTTGATCACTTGACACAAGATAATCAAATTACTTTTCAATTGTTTTCCTGATTGTACCACGCATTTGTTCCGTCTATAGTATCTCGAGACCTGAACGCAATTATCGATAGACTTAAACTAGAGTTAAGTAAAAGGCTTACTACATTCTACAACTTCATTTCCGAAATAGAATGGTTTCCCGGTTGGCCTGTGTATCAACTATACAACGCCCAGCCCAGTGACGATGGTATCTCTAACCAAGATTGCGTCGAAATTCGTCAAAGCTTTGGACAGCCAGGACAAAGCGAATCGCTGGCTAGCGGCTTCTATTGGAATGATCGAGATTGTTCTGTTGGAAATCCCTTTGTCTGCCAGAAACCTAGAAAAGACGGTAGATGTTTTTTTTCGTTTAATACACTTTAATGTTAATGTTATCAGAACTTGACAAGTTAATCGTCGTTTAAAAGGCGAATCCGATGTAATTGATGCATCTGAGGAATCTCAAGTCTCAACTTGCAATCGTACTGAAGAGCTGAATCGGTTACGAACGTCGACTGTTGTACAAAGCCCATTCTTTCCTCGACCCTACCCAAATACCGTCACTTGCATCGTGGATTTAAGTGCGCCACCTGGTTTCAAAATTGTCCTGAATTTCGACTTTTTTGATTTGGAAGAGGAGGAAGAGTAAGTCGGAAATTTTAATGCATTTCTTAGTGGATAAGATCAAAATCCTCATAAGTTTTTTCAACATTACGTTATTACTCAGGGACGCGCTCAGCGACGAATGTTGTCAGTACATATTTTTAGTTGAATGAAAACGGAGGTAGTAATCAAAAATTCAATTGGCATTGATTTACTTGAGCTGTTAATTTGGAGCGAGAGGCCAACTTGAGGGAGTTTAGTATGGGATACAAATATTAAGGGCTAGTTTACAAAAAACGTAACAGAACAGGAAACAGGAAACTAGCTCAAAAGGGCACAATTCTAGCTGTTTTTGATCAACGCATTCTTCCAGTTAATTGCCAAAATGTATTAAATGTATTTTTTCTTGCAAGACATTGGGGAGTTTTCTGGTTTTCAAACTGTATATACTTTGTCTGAGTATGATTTTCGCTCACTATAAATTTAACTACGTACATCCATTTGTTTTCGTCGACGACAATAAAACGCATAATATTTCGCCTCAGTGTAATACCAGTGGAGAAAAACACATCATATCAACTGTTATGCGTTGGGCAATAACTCGAAACTGTCTTGGTTTCCAGCAACTTCCAGCAATCTTTCTGTTTACCTAGCGAATATAATTTTGAGTAAAAGCGCCCATTCCCTATTTTGGCCCAGACTGTTTGCAGTGTTATAGCTAGCCTTTCCTTTTTGTTTTCCTAGTATTCTCTTACAAAAAGCAATTTTTTATAACTATATACATACTTGAATAGTGTGGGAAAACTAATAGCGCAATGTGATGGAAAATTGAATTGTAGGATTTTTGAGGTTGTTTGACGTTTTGAATCGTTTAATTTCTCAAAGATTCTATCTAGTCTATTGTATAGCTAATAGTTAACATGATATAGTTGAGATGTTTGCGAAATTGCATACATCTGCCCTTGTTTGGGTTTGGGTATTTCAGACTCCGTCATAAAGGGTTTCCATTGAAATTTTATTTGTTTAACTTAGTTGCAACTACGACGTTTTGGATCTACAAAATTGGGATCAGTTATCGATTTTGGGTGAACAAGGGGATGCCACATCGACGCCTGTCTGGAAGCACTGTGGAAACTGGAACTCGCGTTTAAAGCTCTTGCGATGGAAAAGTAGCAGCAATCAAGCACGAATTAGGTTGTTGAATTTTCACATTTCTCGTTATAAATGAGATGCTCTTTTCAAACTTACTTTAACTCCGCACATAAAAGGTTTACCTCAGACACCTCTTACAGCGGTAATGGCTTTCAACTGTTGGCCAGTATTGAACGAGGTCGGTTGCCGCCTTTTCTTTCTTAGTGTGTGCGTTTGTTTTCAAGATTTCATTGACGTAAGAACATTTCCGGTATTTTTATAGCTGATCTAAGCTGTCCGGAAACCGGTTCAATATTTCATCATGGCCGATGTTACTTGATTGCCCCTTACCCGGAAATTGGTTGGCTTGAAGCTGTTAGAATGTGTAGAAGCATACAGGTAAAACCTTTACCGTTTGATGTACAGTAAAGAGTATTTATATTATTTGAACTTATTCATTTTTCGTAGTAAACTAGGTTAATATTCATTTAAAAAGTATTTTAAAAGTAATTTGTTGGAAAATTTATTTTGTGAAATTTGAAAATTCCTGATATGAGTCTGATATGATTTTTATTGTCAATCTAGACAGCTAAAACTTAATATGAGGCACGTCGTCTTAAAATGCTGAAATAAATATATTTGCTTATACCGTGTTACTTTATAGTCTGAATTAGTTCTACCGGACAGTAACAGCGAAGAAGTACGCTTTCTAATGGACCAAATCCATTCCAACGAACAGTTGAATACCACAACTTTCTACTGGATTGGACAAACCAGTCGATTTCAACTAAGTATACCTCATTCAGGTGATGCATTAAATAGCGAATGTTGTTTCCACATCATTTATCGATTTTTCTGAATCGAAGCACCGTTTGATTTATTGTTACGTGTTACCCTTGGTGTGTATAAAGTCTCACTTTCATTCATTATAGTTGATGCAGTACAGCAGTGCCCCTCACTCCGGACATGGTCTCCGATTGTAAACGCAACATTGAATTTAGAATCGTGCGACACTCCTGGCGGATACATTTGCGAAAAGCTTGTAAAAAGTAATTTTTTCGACCTTTTTTTTCTCTCCCGCTTTGCATCTCGCTAGGTCTAAAGAAAAACGCTTGGATCCGGAATGTTTTGTTTTTCGTTTTACTATTCCGGCCCAAAAAAGTTTGGAAAATTTTTGGGGTCGGAACGCTTGGAGCCGGAAGGACCAGATATACCGGTCTATCAAGGCTTTTTACTATTAGTTTTTACATAGAAACCAGATCCTTTAGCTCTTTACTATAGCTATGACGTTATTGGGCGCGGCATTTTATGCTTTCGCCCTTTCGCCCTTTCGCCAGGGAAAATATTGGTTGGCTGATATAGGAGCTAAATATAAATAACAAACCAGCCAAATTGCATTTTCCCCTGCTTTTAGTTATTACTCGAATCTCGATACTGATCGCGTTGTGAATCGCGAATTTAATGATTCGGCCATGAAATGAATTTTCTTTAGGTTTCACCAGATGTTACATAATTGTCAATCTGTTTTTTCTTTTCTCATTTTGAATCTAATTTATTGATTCCTTGGACTGGTATGGATTTTCCTGTCATGCTGCCAGGCAATCGAGGAATGGCACGCAACTCGTCCATCGAGTCGCGTGAAGGTGAGGTCAAGTCGCCCAATCACCCAGCGCCTTATGGCGAGGGTAATCACTTCCGGCTACATATAAAAGCGCCGAACAGCTCATCCACCTCCGAGCGGCTAGTAGTGCGCTTCAAGCAGATCGATATCGAGTTCCAGGAGAATTGCCTCTATGACTATATAGGATTGCAAAGTAGGGAGAATGGCCCCATGCAGAAAATATGTGGACAGTACACCACAAACCTCGACCGGTAAGAAGGGTTTATAAAGAGTTTGGAAGTTAGAGTAGAAAAGACTTGCACAAAATTGGAACGATTAAGTTTAATTGCTTTCGGCTTAGTCCGGAAATTAACTTTAAAAAAATTCGTATACATGACCTCTTATATTCTACAATGATGAAAAAAGGTTGGATTATGTATCGGAGACCGCTGAAGTCTGGTTAACATTCCACTCGGATTTTTCCGTCTCGGGGGATGGCTTTCATGCTGTCTGGTCAACAATGCACCTTGCAGGTTGCCCGCAACAAAATATTGAAGATTCTCATGAAGGCGAACTCTTGAGCCCTTACTACCCTAATTACTATTTACCAAACTTGAATTGTACTTACCATCTGATAGCCCCAGGTAGAAATTTAATGGTTCCTTTTCCTATTAATTTCTCTGCTGCGCACATCGATTACGCTATTTTGTTTCTGGTGGATTTCTGTAATTTAGAAGGAACGAGGGTCTGGATAAAGTTCCAGGTTTTTCAAATCGGCTTTCACAATGGACGCCAACAGCTTCCTTGTCGCGACGAGTACGTTCGCGTGGCTTGGGGTACCTCAGATTCAGTCGTCCTGTGTGGATCGTACAACTTGTCTAGGGACACTCTGCAATGGATCTCGGACGGGAACCGGCTCTCTGTCCAGCTGATGACGCTAAACGGGAAGCAGGGCCGTGGTTTCCGCGCGTCGTATCGATTTGGTAGGTGCTCGTGGCAATCTCAACCTTTCTTCAAAAGGGGACTCATCAAAGGTACAATGGGCCCAACTGAGATACGTCTCTTCTCTCTATTCTCTTGAATCCCTCTAGTGCCAGTCCCAACACAGATGACAGACACGGTGTTGCTGAGCACTGACGAGGAGCTGGAGTTGATTCCATTTAATTATCCGCTCCCACCTCCTAGTCAACTGCGTCAGCGAATTACTTTGCTGACTAGCCATGGGTCCTATCTCCGCTACCAAGCTGCCAGTTGGCTGAAGCGTTGTGATTATTCGTCCTTCCGCCCATCAATGAACGTGATGGTCGTTCTCAAAGACGTCTACAACAACAACACGGAGATTGAACTGTGCTACGGAAACGAGACAACGGTTTCAACTGAGGGGTTTGCAGCAATCCTCTACGAGTCGCTGTTTCATACGTTAACGATTGAATACGTCAACGTCGACGGCAACTGGTCGGCTGTTCTTGGCCGTGTCAAAGCCATGCAAGGTACGTACGTACCCTACGTCTTAAACGTCTAGCAGGAAATTTTAAATTGCAGTCATCAATCTACGAGTTGTTGACCATCAAATACATGACGAAAATTCGTTCGGACTCGATAAGACTCGACTTGTCGGACGACGAATTTTCCTTGTTCTGTTGCACATAATGTAGTGTAATGTTATGAAACTTCTTTTTCAATTATATCGCACGGCGTACAGAAAACGTGCAACAAGAAATTTAATTTAACAAAAAACTATACGGTCTATATAAATTGAACATCACGATTTCAGATTTAGTCTACACCGAGAAAGTATCCGCAATGCCAGAAGATTCGCCGGTCGAGTCTTGTGAGCACAATCCTTGTCGGAATAAAGGTGTATGCACCCCCCTCGACGATCAGTTTTATTGCCAGTGCGCGGGAAACTGGAGAGGTAAACTATAACCTGGAGCCAACTATGTACTTAACTTACGATGGCAAACTGAGATCTATTTGTATTCCTACGTATTCTTTGCCAAGTTGTGCGAATTGAAGTGGAGTAGAGTACGCAATGAAATTCTCTTTTTCCACTGTCAATAGGACTGTTTTGTTCGTTGACTTTGTGTCAGTTGTCGCCGTCGTGCCATCACGGTACTTGCGTCACTGTCAACGAAACGCAGCGCTGCAACTGCGATCCAGGATTCACGGGCTATTTGTGCGAGTCTCGATTAGCCCCGTGCGATTTGGACCCATGTGGAGATCGCGGCAAGTGCGTGCCTTCTGCCGACGGTTTCATCTGCCAATGTCATCCATGGTGGCAGGGTAAATAAAAGACTCCCTGCTGCGGATTTCTCATCTCCCGCCGCCCTTCATCACGATGCATTTCCGTTCCGTCGTACACGAAGACTCATCACGATCCTTGCACGCACACATGTATTTTCCTCTTTCTTTTGCGATGGCTATACAAGGCCCTCTACTTGTGTCTACGTTGCATGTCCCATGGCACTCGTATTCATAATGATGCCCCTGCCCCTCTTCACTGTATCGCATCTTGAGTTTCTTCGCCCCTCGACCTTCTTCTCTCTTTGCCCTTACTACTTGCACAGCAAGTTGCACTTCTCACTCTTCCAAGACCTTGTCTACAAATTCAGGATATTTTATAATTTGTCATGTTGGGTATTGGGATAATGGAGAGCAGCAGCCGTAGTACCACTACATCTTTATTACCTCGCTGAGGCTTTTTTTTTTTTTTTAATATTTAGCGCTGTTGCATAATTAGCCATTCACTTATGTCTTATATATTCTTTTCTTAATACCGTGCTTTTATGTATAGGGCCTCGATGTGAGACCCGCTGGCTGCATCTTCCGTACAAGCCCCTTTCGCAGCGAATGCTGGAAGAACCTTTTTGGTTAGGTCTTATGACTATCGCCATTGTGCTCATCATCATAGCGATAGTTTGGTGCGCCAAACGTCACTTTGCTGAAAAATTCGAGCGTTTCGTCAACGATGAGTTAGAGAGAGGAAAATTGGTGGAACCGGCCATGCTGGATTGGTCTCGAGGACGAGGACATCTCTGCCATCGGCTGAGTATGGAAGCCAATGCAAATGCAATTAGCCGACCGGCCAGCCCTCAGACCTGTCTTAACGTAAGTTCATTGACGAGTTGTATGTAATCTAATCATTGATCGTCAGTCGACCATCGTCACCACTAACACTCGTGACCGCAAGCCAAGGAGAAAGGTAAGGGAGAAGCACTTGCTGGGAATTAGTGTCTGACGTGTGCAATCCTGTATACGGGGGTAACAAGCAAGTAACGCTACACAGAACTACACTCGGTAAAAGTTTTCGGGGAACCATGGTTGCAGGAGATTAACACAAAGTATCGTTTAATCTACGTTAACATACTAAATCCTTAACCATCTCGGGTCCAGCGTAACGTATTCATTAAAGATTTCTTCTCATTCAACAAGGTTCCGGTTCCAGAAGCAACGTCGTCTCAACGACATTTCTTGGGTTGGCCAGGATTTCGTAAACCGTCATTGCTAAGTATCACGTCACTCATCAGCCCGAGTCAGAGCCATACGAGCGTTGCTGGCCCCAGTATAGGTAGCGGCGGGAGCGGATCGAGAAGAGGTGGTGGTGCAAATCGAGGACAGCGTGGGGGCCGAACTTTTAGTCTTGACGATCTCTTTCGCCTACCAAAACGTAAGTAGAAAAACCAGCCAAAACCATAATAATAAAAGGAGAAACTTTTCTATCCATGTACGTAGATAAGTGCATTTCTCAATTCGTGTAGTACCAGTATATATGTACATCGACATGCAACCATATCATCGGAATTATTGTACGCCCTACAGCCGTTAGGTCAGATTGCACCTATTGCATTGTATACATAGTGAGTTGAATTTAATGGAAATATATAAGAGGCCGACGGATAATGGACGATTGTAGTTGCGCCCAAGACCTAGTTTATCTGAAATACAGTACCCGTAGTAGTTAGTGCAATATCAACGTAGCAGTGCGAGATACCGTTGGTTTGTGTACTGACTGATTGCAATACCTTCAGGTTACCTTTTTTAAAAACAATTTAAACAGTGGTATAATATATTTAGACTCTTCTTTCTTTCATAAGATTGGATCAATAATGTAAAGCACGCTTGTAGAAGTTCAATTCACGTAGCGTTCCAGAGGGACAAAGTGTGAAAATTGGATTCACTAAATTGTGCTACATTGTTTGATGTGATTATTGAAGTACACGATCGGACTTCGGAGATGGTGATATCCTGAAGTCATCGTTTCACGTTTGATACTGCAAGAACTTATCAAGTTTTCTCAATCCACCATTTATACTTACGATGTACTTTAATTCCCCGTTTCTTTTCGCTGTCCGTGGGATACTATTGAACGGAGTTCGCAGAGGTTCTTTGAGCTAAAGGAATTACTGTGTGGAAACTGTAAAAGCTTTTTGATCCTTTTCACGGCTTGCGAACTGGATATCCTTGAAAGCTAAAACTGTTGACCTCATTTCTTTTTCCTGAGCTCTGGCGGAGTTTATTTGAAGTCGATATCTTTACAGGGTTGAACAGGGTGTTCTTTCCTCACAGTGAAGATTTTTTAAAGAATTATTCTAATGAACGTGTTTGCCCAAGTATCTGCTGGAGCACTATAGCATATAATTATGCATCAAAGGAAAACAAGTGTCAAATTAAAAGACGAGCAGTGTATTTGGTCATTAACTCTAACGGGGTCATTAAAAATAATATAAATATAGAAGAATGAATAAAAACTTGTATATAGAAAAAAACTAGTCCCCTATTCAATAACATGTGGTCGGAATAAACCACAGCGACGAAATTAAGTGTAGTAATGATTTTAAAATGAAACTTGATGTGAATCTCTTCACTTGCATTGAATAGTCGCAGTATATAATGTGCATTAAATGATAAGTTAACTTGGCGAATAAAGTACACATAGGTATATTACTGTGCATTTATGCTTTCAATTTAAGTGGTGTCTTGCTTTACTGCAGGATCCCCTTCCCCGAGCAAACGAGGATCAGACAACGACGTAGCTAGTCAGCGGCGCGATATGGAGCGTCAGCAGATTTTGCAGAGACTAATTGCCTCTCAGATTCCTAACAATCGCAGCACTTCAAACACTGGAGAAACGGTGATGATGACGCAGTTTGGGCAACAGACCCTGACCATTCAGGACCATAGCGTTATAGATGTAGACGTGATGGAAACGGCAATGGCCGCGCAATTACAACTACAACTTGACCTTAAAGCCGAGAAAAAGGTTCGATCAGCAAAAAAAAAAAGAGAAAGACTGTTTTTTTTTAATCCTTTTGCTCTAGGTAACTTTCGCTAGAATGATGGAAATGGTAAAGGCAGAAATAAGCAGTTCAGAAACGGAGACAAGTGCTGGCGAGGACAGCAAGTCTAGAGAATTGGCCAGTGCTGGATTGGCTTTGGATCATAGAAACGCTCCAAATAAACGTAAACAAAGGAGCTGGAATTCACGCCGTTTCTGGCGTTCCAACAATAGCAACTCGAGTACCCAAGGAAGCGCCAGTGATCAAGATCTTCACGACAGCAACTTCCCATTGGCTGAGCAGCACGTGCAACCAACAACAAACGAATCGATATGTCGAGCTAGCAGTCGAAAGGGCAATCGTCACCTGCGGCTGCCTAGTCGTACTAGTACGTCGACAGGCGGACGGCAAGCGTCAAGCACAGAATCACTTTTGAGCATCATCCGCAACTTTTCAGCAACTAACCACAGAACCCCGTCAACTCCATCCAGTCCTCAGATCTCTGATTATGAACTTTCCTCTTCCTTTCCCACTCCACTTTCGACTCCTGGATCGCCCGCTGGAAGTTTGGAAGTCATTCCAGCATCCGCAACTGCTGCCTCCGATAATAGCACCTCTATTCAGGTATATAGACCGTAAAAAAACCTTAGGAACTGCAGTTTTTACTGCACATATCAGCTGTCATTTGCCAATAATGATGGATTTTCTGTTGTGTCGTGTCGTGTAGGTAGCCGTTATTGATCCTTCCGTGACCATCCATCGTAGCAACCGTTCGAGCACGACAAATTTGACTACGCCTCACATCACTTTAGAGATTCCAACCGCCAATTATGGACAATTTCTCTCGCCCATCCACGAAGTACCCACACCGTTACCAAGTCCTGCTCACACACCCATTCCAAGTGTGAGACGAGTCGACCGTGGTAGTAGTAGTTCAGATTCGTCGTCCCTGTTGTTGGGCAATTCTGCCCGTCTTGACCGAAAGAGATCTCAGCTACGTCAGCAGGCAGGGAACTGCAACAGCTCGGATGAAAGTTGCAAAAGTGGTTCTTCGGCGCCGTCTATTATCATTGACAGCGTCGCCAGCAGCAGCAGTCAAGAAAATCAAGAGCGACAGAGCATCTCGATAGTGGTGCCTTCGGCCATCCAGATCCGTATCGAGTCTGACTCGACTCAACCTTCACCCGTTTCGTCTGCTTCCAACTCACCCATGCCGTCACCTGCCAAGACCAAGCCGCCTCCTCTCAACATTCTCAATTCCAATTTCACCCGCTTTGAAGCGTTCGAAACAAGTACCGAGTCTAATGAATTCCAACCAGCACCTCCAGCTAGGGTACCACTTTTGTGTGTCTCAGAGCCGTCTCCCGATACGGACCTTGAAACCGTGGATAGAAGATGCCTCCTCAATCAGTCGGGAAAGAAGAGCCAACGTAAATCCATACTTGACTGGGAACACGTCAGCTTAGGATCGCCTCCTCTCCGAAAGGTTCCCGTAGATGTAGTCGTCAATAGCGCGGCTGCCGTACACTCCATTAACGATGCTAGCATGCGTCGGGCCTTTAAGGACACTCTGGATAAATCCAGTTCCTTAGACCTTCCTCATCCACCTCCAATGATCACCATCACGGCAAACTTCTCTGAAGTCGAATCGGATTCAGATACCGGAATGCTAGGAAAGTATTCATTGGTTAGAGGTTTCCACTTGCTCTAGTATTCAAAATCGTACAAGCTCATTAACTGTAATGGTATTCTTTGCTCTATACATCTAGGACGAGGAGGCATGAGCAACCAGAAGATGAGTTACTTGAGTCCCTTCGTGTGTTACGGTGCGGGCAGCATGTCTCGCCAGGCTGATATCGCTACCTCCGAGTCCAATCTCAGTTCTTCGGGATACAGTTCAATGGCCAGCCCAGGGCCCAGTCCATCTTGTTCCTCAAAAACCCTTTGCATTTTAGAAGAAGACATGGCAACACTTGGCCGAGCAAATATGAGACGAAAAGACCGGCGAATGTTTCATCGCGCTATTTTGTCTCCAAGTCTTGAATCGAGTTCGCCCCCGCCGGATTCGCCACTCGAAACTTTATCAGACGCTTTGTGTAGCTTACATCACAGTAACGTGGGACGTCTTGTGCTACCTTCCGATTCAGAAATAACTGACGATCAAATGAACGGTTCTGTCGAGCCGGCCGAACACAAGTCTACCGCCGATTACGACTCACACGACGAAGGCATCGATGTGTTCAGAATACGCGGGAAAACTATTACCAAAGGCGCTCAGACTGTCGATAGACTTGAACAGGGTAATAATTTCGTTGACCCGAAATTGCTCAGTCTGATGCGAGTTCATAAAAGCACAAGTCTCGACTCCAAATTAATAGGACAGCGACGAAATAATTTAAAAGTAAGTGCCTAATCGGACTTAATCATTTTCTGGTGATCGTATTTCGTTAGATCCATGCTTGGTCTAAATGAGCCATGTTGCCTTGTATGCTGGTTACACCATGGCCGTCGCGACTCACGCCCTATCTCCTAATTAATCCAGAAAATTAGCGGAAAATTACTGTAAGACAAAAGTTAAAAATGTATTCATTTAGACAAGTCATTGTTATTTAGTCAAATGACTAAATGTTGCCATACCTACAACAATACTTTAAGTTTTTGGTATCAGATTTTCTAACCAATAAGAAGTCTGCGTTTGCAGGGTTAATTACTACCCGTTTTGGCACCCAATGTTAATTTCTGTTGTCAATAAGTGTTTGGGCATCGACACGAGAAGTTTTTTGTTCAACAGCTTGAATGATTTGCGACTATCTTTTGATCTTACTCGATTTGCGCGCACATAAGAAGTAAAGAAGTTGAGGTACGGTTTTTTAAGATTAAAAATCGGCTCTATCATGTTCTCTGATTTCAACCTCGTTTCAACCAACACATGCTTCCTACCTTCTTCCCCACTTCCTTTTTTTATTCTCTTCTTTCTTTTTTCACAAAAATACTCCCTTAGGTCTTCCTGTTCTCCAACATAAATGTATCTGGAATCGATCACATTTAAAAACTCTTTATGCTGTGACCGGTAACAGGATTCGGACTGTTATCTCCCGTGTCACGTTCCAAGACCTATAAGCTATGCACTGCTGTCCCGTTTCAGAAGGCGCCCAAAGGGGAAGATTTTACCCTTAAGAAAATCGCGACGGGCATCGGTTGTCGCAACCCGTGGCTAACCGTTCGTTTCTTCGTTTTTCATAGGGGGTAGAAAATAAGTCTCCACGACGGGAAAATTAACCGACAGAAAGCCGCCGAAAACTAGTAAATAGTAGGGTAGTACCCAAAAATGTATTTGCTCCGGGCTCCGAAGAAGAGACAGCCTTTTAGTCAAACGCATCACAGAAAAATGTGTACCCAAACGGAAACCCCAGGTCCTGATTTTAGGATTTCTCAATGGAAATCAAAATCAAATTCTGATTTAATTCGGATCAAAAAGAACTTTGCTTTTTTACTTTAATTCGTAAACTTGAAGTGATAGTTTAGATAGATTTTAACACGATCGTCACATGGGAAAAACTACAAAGGGCTACAAACAATGTATTTTCTAATATAGCTGAAGATTTATATATTTTCTATACTATAAGAGAGCATTTTTCATACTAAAAGAGCATCGAACGAGTTAAGAGCGTCTCTCACCAGAGAGCGATTTCTTTCATCTAAATCGCAATTTCAAGTGAAAATAAGAAAAAATCGTAAACTATTTTTTAAAAAAACATTTAATAACTAAAACAGTTTACATTAGATTGCATAGGAAATGACTCTTAAAAGTCGCGGCCTCCTAAGTCCAACGTCTTTGTAGGGCGGGATACTCCGTAGCTTTACAAAATCTGTCGCAACAAGCGCACTTTAGTCACATTCATAAATGTGACCTGTGGAACCTACGCAGGTTCCAAGCGCCTGATGACGTTTTCAACGATTAAACATATAATTTATCTCATGTTTTAAAACAGTTTTAACGTACGTTTCGTATTATTTCGTTTCAGAGCGACAGTTTGGACACCAAGCTTCTGTCTCTGCAACCATCAGGGGCACAACCGGGAGCTGTTGTACTACAATCTCTGCAGTTACCAGAACAATTACCTTCGTGGGCTTTACATTGCTGTGAAGGTGGAAATGGCGACGACACGAAAATGAAGGGAAGCCCGATGTCATCGCGAAGCGAGTCTCCACTGAGCGATGCGAAGAACGCTGGGCTTGGGCGTTTCTCTACACACTTTTACGGAATGTCTAGGACAGATGTTCCATACACAGACTCGGATGGTCTCTATGATTATCCAAGCTCAGAGACAGTTTTACCGCCAACTAGCATTCCTCGTCGTCACGCTCGCAAATGCGATCGACGCCGCGAGAGGAAAACAAGTCTTAAAAGCAGCCGAGTCGATCATCACCACCGCGAATTGCTAGGTAATTCTCTCGTTAACAAATGTTCTTTAAAACGTGTTTCTCAAAAAATACATATTTGAATAATTATACTTTGAACAACTTAATCAAAGAAGGTGTGGCCGCCTCTAAACGCTCTTTTCTAGACCCGGGCGTCGACCGGGGGATAGGAAGGCTAGCGAGTGCCAAACGTCGAATTCGCGCACAAACTAATATCGATTTTTGCGCCAGTTCGTCATCTAACGAGAGCCTCAGCTCGTCCAGCAAACGATCACGGCGAAAGAAAAAATGCCCTCAGCTTATTAATATGCGCCGTGGATCTTCGCCTATTTGCGATGTGATCTTGACTATTCAAGTAAATCAACGTCGTTCATAATTATTATTGTAACTAATTATGCACGTCCTTCATAATTGGCTTTGCTTTTCTCATTCAACAGGCCGCATCGTCTCTAGAGGAATTGCACAGTGAGGTAAAAATGGAGAGAAATGATTTCATCAACACAAAATTCATTTGATTTTGTTTCAGGTGGATGATGAAAAACAAGAAAATGAAATCTGCTTGAGTGATACTCCAGTTGAATTAAGGGCCTTTAAGTTGCCAGTGCGAACTCGTCAGTCGCCACAGCTACCACTTAAGTAGAGTTGTTGATTCAAAACATGTGAAACTCATTCACCCACTAATTCACATGTGATGGCTTGTTACTATTTTAGTTGTTTCCGACCGGAAAGAAGGAGAGTAGATAGCGGTTCTAAACGCCGGGAGCTAACACTGCGAAATACTAGAGGATCAAAAAAAGTTTGTTTAACAACCGAGGGAGCAAGTCCAAAGAAAGTTAGCTCGACTTCATCGTGCGAGTCCGAGTCTGACATTTGCGATAGCAACGAGTCGCTGGCTAATCTGGGAGAAATCGAAGATTCGGTAGACTCGCCTCCACACGAAAAGGAAACTGCTCTCCAGTTGGAATCAAAGGTTTTGTCTCACACTGAATAAAAAATCGAAGAATTTAACATATTCCTGTGTTGGCTAAGGGTCTCGCGTAACACGAAACTGCAGTTGACCCGGTATTTCCCGAGACCCTTCACTTTTTAGCTTCTCCAGAATTTTACATTTTTTTCTTCTTCTTGATGTACCTACCTTAAGACACAGATGAAAACAATCCTGCGAGCAAGTCCTGTTTTTGGCGAAGAACCACCGCCTACTTTTTTCCATTTCGACTATTTTTGTCTACTTCTTTTCTAGTATCTATTATTCTGCGTTGCTACTCAATAACCCACAAGTACCATACAGTGTTGAAAAGAAAAACGTGCAAATCAGTATTGTACATCAACACCCACCATTGTACCCAACACTCGTGCAAAAATTCCCTTGTTACATATTATGTCTGCGAAAAATATGCAAAATTTAGATGCGACTCCTGTGTGAACATTTGACACACAAAAACGGGCCAAGATGCAGTAATTCAATAATCCATGTAAAGCCTTTTGTTTGTTCCACACAAGATACTTTTAAAAACGAATTCTTTTGTTGAAACAATGCGAGTTTCAATAACAATCATGACAAACGGGTTTTTTACACATTGATTACAAGTTGATTTTATATTTATATATTATTTTTCTGATGTTTAACATATACTAATACTAATGAAATTACCATTTTTAATCCATACCTGATTCAATCTCTTCTCACAGCCTCACAGTTAAACTTTTGTGTGTTGCGTGATACCTACACTTGATGTTTTTCTTCTAAATATTCGTTTAAATTTTTCTAAAACTATTACTTTCGTTTTATTGTTTTTTTCCCACTTTTCTATTACCGGTGATTTGATGCATCGTTTTCAATAGGTGTATCGTTTAATAATATATTTTCCTCAATGCACTATTTATCTCGACGATAACGGTGAACAAAATTATTTCATATGAACGTGCAGTGCACTTCTTTCAATTCCAAACTTTTGTAACGCTTCTTTTGATTGCATTCGCACACAACCCGTTAGATTAGCCCTGCACTCAGCAGCTACTATCGTGAGCGATGAAAACATCGCTTTGAAAAACATGCACAAGAAAAGGTGGCCAAAGGAAACATTTGACAAATTCTAAATACAAGTAGGAAAACATCGAAAGAAACAGAACTTCGCAACAACTTTAATGACCAAAACAATGCTGTTATTAAAGAACAATATTCGATCACAATGATTTACTACGTACGTATAACAAATACATGAATTATTAAACAGCCTGTGTTGTCCTAATCGATTTTTAAAAAAATTTCTGGTATGTTATAAAATGGTATTTTTAAAACGGTACTTTCGGCGCAAATGGGCTTAATGTTTACCTTATTGTTTAAGTAAAGCTAGTAACCCATTATTCGGCGAGAATCAAAAGCTAAAAAAATAACAGAATGCATTCATTAATCAGCATCCTTTATAAGAATTTTGCGTTAGCCTCGTTGGATCGCAGTTAGAAAACACTAGCGCCCATTCACCAGTATGCGTCAAAATTCCATCCGGATTGAGTTGAAAACAATCACGTGATCCCTTTTCAACCAATGAACAAACAGAAATAAAATTCCTTTTAGTAGCGCGCTTGCGACCAATTTTAAAAACCGCAAGCGTGAGGGCGAGCGCTACGCTTTTCAGCTCAGTGTTATATATTTGTAATTATTATTATATTTGTAATTATGTAATAATTATTTTAATTATTATATTTGGTCAAGCGACTTACGTCGCCAAGTTCCCGGAGGGTATGAGCGGTATGGGAATGAAACTAGAAGTTTTATGTTACGCGATCTAACAGAAATATGCTACGGAATGCAACACGGCAGATGATGCTTGAACAATTTTAGCATAAGTGCGGAATTTGCAAAGAAGTAACTCGATAACGAAGTATATTATCATAAAAAATTTTGGAAGTATGGGGTTAAATGCTTAGTGGTTTATAAATTAAATAATTTGGAAAATAGAAGATGCAACTACAAATATGTACTAATTAGATAAGAATTGCGTTAATTCACGGGACCTCGTGGGTCGTCCGGTGGGGGGCGGAGCCCCCCACCCGCCACCCCACTCGCTCCCCGTCTGAATGTGTTACAATGTACGGTGGAAGATGTACATATGGATAAAAACTAACTAAGTTACCGTAAGTCCTTATTACATTTGAATAAAAAATAGCCATATTGTATTGCCTATTTAGGCAGCACATCAAATTAAAAAATCGGAATAAATCGCTTCGTATTAAAGATTATGTACCGTGCTGCTGGCGGCGCTAAGTGGGAGGAAATTAGACTTTTCCATTGTACGTTAGCGTATCTATATATCCTACCAACTTGATAGCAATAATAACTAGTGTTATTTGCAATAAAAAAATCAAAAGTCACTTTAGAAAAGGTATTTCTAATTTACTACTAGCGCCTCTACCAGCAAAGAACGTAAACTTTTTCTGCAAATCGAGTAATCGTCTAAGCAACGTCAGCTACGTCTTATTCTTTTGTCAGTTGAAGTCGGCCCAAAATCGACATTTCTAGCCAGTATTTCAATAAAAAAAATTAATTCTAAACATTCATTTTAAGATCCTATGCAGTGTAAGAGATTTTTCCGCAATCTATGGTAACAATAGAAACGCAAGAGAGGATTTTCAATACGGGCGTCGCTCGTCAATTGTTTGGCCCTGGCAGCCATTTTCTGTAGTAAGTTAACATTGGGGAGATAGGGATTTTTAAGATTTTTCCGATTTAAAGTCGGAGCAAGGCATTATTTTTAACTTTTGACCCAAAAACTGAACAACTGACAAAAAATGCTTCATTTTGAACTATTTTTCGTCCTCGAGCTCCATCCTATTTTCCGGTAATCTCAGTTTTTTCAAAAGTAAACAACAGTTTTCAGTGGCAATACGGCATTAATTTATAATTGATTTTGCATAAATAACATTATAACATTAAATAAGTATGAGAAATGAAGTAAAATAATTATTCAGCACTCTTTTGAAATTTTTTGGTGCATTTGATCAAAAATTAATGTGATGTTGTAACTGAAAACTGTTGTTTACATTTAGAAAAATGGAGATTATAATTAGTCAGGACAGAGTAAGTAGATCAAAAATAGTTCAAAATAAAGCTTTTTTAGTTGGCTGTTCAGTTTTGGGGTCAAAAGTGGAAATTAATTACTTGCTCCCACTTTAAGTCGAAAAAATCGTTAAAATCCCTATCTCCCCCGTGTTAACTTACTACAGAAAATGGCTACTGGCCCAAACAATTGACATGCGCCATCCGTATTGAAAATCCTCTAGTGAAGTCTTGGTCTTTTCATTTTGTGCTCAGAACTGGGAATATTTCAAACGTATGGCGCGAAAGCGACCTCCGTTTTTCGCGCATAGAATCCCTCCGGGAAATTTGTAATTATGGATATTTTAATGGAAATGCGACAATTCCGACCAGTAGAGGTGTGTGAAAATGTCGGCCTACCGGCAGACTTTGAACCTAGACCTACCGGTAAACAGCACATTTTGACACTATTTACACACACCTCTACTGGTCGGAATTGTCGCATTTCCTCCGACTACCGTCGAAACCTTGTCGGCCTGCCGGCCGACAAGAGACTACCGTCGAAATTTGGTCGGCCTACCGGCCGAAAATCTCTGCTCTGTTTTAAGCGCAATAATTTTTGTGTTAATTTCGATCAGCCTTAAGTATTTTTTCTAACAAGCTTCAACAGAAGTTGTTTTTAAATTAATCTTAGTAAAAAACGAGCGCGCTCAGTTTTGAAATTCGAGAGTGTTAGCGCAAGCATGCTCAATTTTTTGAAAAATCAACGAGCGTGATCGCGCTTCGAGCGCGGCCTAACCTTGTCTTTATTATATAAATAAGAAATGAGGTTTTAAAAAACAATAGAATCTACTATTAACTTGGTAATAATTTATTTTCATTTTATTGATTTGGTTAACTGTGTTACTGTAGACGCGGAGGAGGAAATTACTAAATTAGTAAAGCGTGTAAAACGTGTGTGTTGCAAAAAAAAAAGAAGTGAAAATCGTTTTTGGTTTAAGGTACTAAATCGTGAAGATCGTATAAATTAGCCGTGCATTCTTCTCTACGACCCCGTCGAGAGCGGCGGGACCCAACTGGGATATCAGCTCTACTTATGACGAATCGACCTTGGCGATCATTAGGTTGAAGGGGAAAATTCCAAGTAATTTTCCTAAGATTTAATTTGAAAATATAATATATTACAAATCATTTCTCCTGAATTATATACCTAGTTGGCGATGGAGTCTGTTGGTGGGAATTTCGTGCTGTGTAAAGGGGTTTTTCTCTAGTGACGGTCCCTAATTTAACCTTAACAACTGGGTTTGACTGTGATGGTGAACCTCGTGGAGCCGAGAATGAGCGTTGGTATTGTTGACCTTCTGGCAGTCTTGACGATCGCTGTTCCATTAAATTTGGGCTGTTCGAATTAGCGGAACGTCGTTGAATTGGATGCCAAGTCATCTGAGTTATCTAATAGAAGAAAATAGTGTACGGTAACTAACCCCTTTTGAAGAACGGGGTTCATTGATTGAAATATTTGTTGAATGTATACCTCAGGAGAAATGTATGCGCTTTTCATGCGTACAGTTTGATAAACCGGATCACTAAAAATGTCTTGTATGCAGTTATGCCAGCTCCCATTTGCTGCCGTTTCTTCTCTTCCGAGTGTAGCGTTAATTTCGTCGTGAATCCTAATATTGAAATGCTCGTCACGTATTAGCTGGTTAATAAAGCAAAAAAAAAAAAAAAATGTGTGGTACATAGAGTTCTGTATACTTACTGAGATATTAGACTTTTTGCTTCTTTTCCAGCAAGCGTCCTATTGTAATTTCGAACTTCTTTGATATCGTGACTCCAGAATCGTCTCGTATTCGGTGCTTCTTTATCGGGCGTTACTTCTTTGATCTACAATTCAAACAAAATTTTAAGCCCAGTAATATAACCGATCTGAGACTATGTTATCACCTTGAGGACGACAATGCCCATTAGAACGATACAAGAAATATTCAACAGTGTAAGGCAAAGACTGACGGCGCCTAGCAATAATGCCTTAGAGAAAAAATCGAGAAATTTTACGTTTACGAAAATTGAAATCAATATACAATAAATAAACTGATACCTCTTCGACCATATTGTCCGAGTAGTGAGTTTTATAAGTCTCGGGCGCAATAAGAACTGTACTGTTATTTGAAATTTTAAATTCCAAATATTTTGTTAGCGCACCTGCCCACAAAAGTCCCTACAAAAAATGCAAGAAAGCAAAAACGACCCATTTTATAATGCAATATGCTTCAAATAAAGTCTCAATAAAGTTTGCTTGACATATTGAATATATAATAGATTGAAATGTGAGAGAATCAACAATATTTAAGTAAAGGGAGAGAGAATAAAAAAACACACCGTATTGACAACTGGCGGCAATAGCGAAGCTGATATAGCGACACCTACTAAAGATCCGACATTTCCACCTGCAGGGATCAAATATAAAGTGATTCAAGCCGAGAGACTATTAGCAATGTTTCCATTTAAAATTGAGCATACCCAAAACACTGAGCGCGACTCCAGCTCCCGAAGGAAGAGCTATCAACACTCCGACCCATAACGAACGCAATTGTCCTCTGTCAATGAAAATGTAGAACATCAGTAGGGAAGACATTTTATCGAAATTTTTACTTCAGAAATTTACCTTGCAATCATTTCGTCTTTTAACCAGAATCCCTCTCCCCAGCTTCCTACGGAAGTATATATGATGCCAACTATGAATCCAAAGGACAGACATATAGCAAGTCCGATCAATTCCGTCCGAATACCCAAACGCTAGATGATCAAAAATTAAGTTTTACAGTTTAAGGGCAGGCAAGTATATTGTTTTCTACACGGGCCTTACCTGAAGATTTCTATCTTGAATAACGGTACCAAAGGTTCCCGCTAGAATTGGCCCCTTTTAAATAGACAGAATTTCGTTGGCGACCAGTAATTAGTATTTAATATGAAGTGTGTTCTTTTTATGTTTCAATAACATATGAGACTGTAAAACTTATTTAGATATCTATATTTATCAGGATTCAAGCACTTAAGGCAATTTTCAAGTATATATAGTCCTCGGAACGTAAGTCGGGCGTTGTTAGAGGAATTAAACGTATGCTTTTGCTTAAAAACAGCATACTATATATATTTTACTTAAAAATTACATTACCATCATTGGTGACACTAACATCGCTGCCACAAGTATCACTGAGGAATTTTCGACTAGTCCTAGTGCGGCGAGCATCCTGTATGGTGTTTCGAAAGTTACTTGATGTATTTTGTTTGTTATTTTATAGAAAATAGTTGTAACACTATTTATTTCTTTAAAGGCATTTTTTTCAACCTTTCATAGGACATTCATGAAAAGGCACTGGAACATTATCTTTTTGAAAGAAGAGCATACTATATACATCATTCTATATATATCATACTATGATAGATGAAAATCATATCAAAGGCTACTAAAGATTGCTTTTTCGCTTTTTTCTGCTCTTCGCTGTTTTTCGCAGTTTTTTTCTCTTTCTGAGAGCTTCCTCAAAAATATTCGGAGGAAAGTGTCGGAAAATGGTGGACAATATAAATCAAATTTTTAAAAAACGACAAGCGCAAGAAACACGACCCTTGAGGAAAAGAGATGCTCGATTAAATTTGGACAGCTTACCGTATCATAGTTTGTCTGTTATAGGTATAGCTTACCAAGTCTCCGAACCTCTCGTTTCGAATTAACCAATCTAAACGTACATGAATCATCGCACAACAAGTGCCTTTTATAGCGACGAAATCTTTTTTTAAATTTTCATTGTTACAGTATCCCACCACCGATGGATGCTTCTCACCAAAAATTTTGAATATTTCTGATCTTATAGAGATAGAGAACTTTATATATGTTTTATATTCAGTACGGTATTCAATGTGTCCCCTAAAAATAATAATGTCCCTTTAAAAACATACATACCCAGCAAGAAGGACAAACATGATGAAATCAAATGATAGTACGGCGCTTTCCCGAACTCCTTTAACCATGAATTTAAAAAAACAATGGGAAATGGTGTAAAATTTGTTTTCAAATAAAAATTCATAAAATGAAATGCATCATTAGAAATCACACCTTCAACGACTTGAGCGACAGCAAGACGTGACTTAATGGACTGGATAAATTTTGTCGTCCCTGACGTTTTGGAAAGTAGCCCGCGTTCGGCTGCTCTTTCGCTGGACATTTTGAAGAATAATAACCGCGAAAAGGCGCCAAAAGATATGAAAAGAAAAAAGAAAAAAAGATGAAGGGAAAGAAAACGGGAATCAATGCATTGCTCAAGCACGTAGAACGCCCTAAACGCACCCGTCAGTGTCTGCATCCGAATGGCCATCTCCATCTGAATTGTCGACTTTACTCTCTGAAAAAGAACTTCCCTGGCTGTTGTATTGTAATGAGCACGGCAGCACACTAGAAGGCAAGAAGAACACATTGAAGTCCATTAGCACATGAATAACGCATGAGCACGTCATTTGTCTTTTGACACCAAAGTGCAATTGTTTGTTTTGCACACGGCGAGCGGTAGCATTACATGTTCATCACTCACCTTAGTTTAGTGTCATAAATTGATCCGATACCTATAACTCGTAGTTGTTGCAGAATTGTCTCTGAATCTTTTTTGCTTGCAGGGAAAGTAACCTGTCAACAGCAACATATTAAATGATTTCCTTTATTTTCATTTTTAATGAACATCGCATAAATAAATAATAGAAACAATACGATTTAGGTTACCTGATAGTATTTTTCATTGCTAGAAAGACTCCAGACGACGTCATTGAGCTTCAGCTCATCTAGGGTTTTTGTAAGTACCTGCGGGATTTTCAAAAGTCGTGGCTACGAAATTTTAGATTTTATTATAATGATTTTAATTTCTTTACGCTAGCTATTGAAGAGTAATTCGATTGACTCGGCTCATCCAACTGCTGTTGTCCTATCATTCAATTATTGAACGACGAAAACAAATATTTCAAAAAGCTTTTATTAATTTAGGTGTTCGGGACCATCAGCACTTAATAAATACGTAGGTAATGTCTACGGTATATATGTGTACCTATGGATTCTGGTGTGACAAGCGGGCTCAATCCAGTTTCAAGACAACGGTTTTGAAGCAAAGTTGATGCTTGGACGGGAGCCAGGGAGAGAAATCCTTTAAAACCTTCCACCTGCGCGGGGGGAGGAAGCTCTTTGTTGTCGTTGGCATTTCGGTCACGATCGGCCAAAAGCTTTTGCTCATAGGCGGCTGTAGGCACAGTCAGAACAAACCATGCAGCCATGGCGGTCTTCACGTTTTCTCGAGTCGATCTACTGAAAAAGGAACAAAACAAGACAAACGTTGGATTGGGTGTCTCGGCATGGACTTGCAAGCAGAATTTTGCATCGTCGTTACACACGAAAAGTGGAATGCTCGGCCGTCTTGGAAGACTTGAGGTTTCGATTTATTCCAACAAAATGGAACGGAAAAATGAACGGGCGAGACTTAAAAATAGTGTCACGGGGGACGTTCGTTCGTACTTCGCTGTTGGTCGCTGTGCGAGTCCGCCAAGACACTACGGTGAATTGACTAAATGTCTCCCGTTAGGAGTCGCTGGTACCTCAATATCTAATATTATCCTGCTGGAAAGTAGGTAGTGTGGATTTCAGTTCGATGTCAGGTTGACGGCACGTGTCTCGTGGAGAATTGTAAACACTTCAAAGAACTCGGCCACTATGTTCACGTCAAATCCAACACAACATAACACTCAGCCCAATAGTTGTTGCTTTGGGGGATTCTCCTCGCAGAACGGGACTTTTCACTTGATTTGTTATCGTTGCCAAGGGAATTTTGGGCTGTGGTTATTTAAACTAGTGATATTCAATTCTTTCGTCGTCACTCTTTCCCGCAGACTCTATTCCTGTTTGGATGTGCGACCACACTCATGCGGTTGGAAGGAGATTGGAGAAAGATGAAAAGTGAGAAACGAATGACAACAAATTATAATGAGTGAGAACCTCGATGGGAACAGCAACTATCAAACACAGGTGGCGCGACGGCGACAAATGAAGTCAATCAATGACATACGGTACACAAGAGCAGTGCTAGACGACGACTGAAGCTAAACAGCTGAGAGATCAAGAGTCTGCGCCGAGTTTATACTTTCTAGTTCCACGAAGGAAATGTCATGGTTGCTATTACACCTGAAACTCGTTTTTGTCTATTATTGTGGTAGAGAAATGAGGTCAATGCAAACCCTGTTGCGCCTTGCGCGTTGTGATTATTCATTGTCAAAAAAAAATTCACGATTCGTGAAATATTTGTTAATATTAACTATTTCTCTTTGGTTTCACGGAAAATGTCGTTGATTGGTTAACGAATTCATTAAATTTTTCTTAAATCCTATAAATTCTACCTAAAAATCCAGGCCAGAACGTACCAGGCCACAATGGTTTTGGCCACAACGTCCGGGTACCAAAAATCTGACGGATTATGATTTATAAGACGGCATCATCATCACGACTGTAAAGAATTGTTAATCTCGATCTTTTGAAACTTCCGCTGTTCGTGAAAAGACTTTTGATAGGTTGGCTCTTCCTGGAGCTGTTTTCGTTTTATTGCGCAAGCCATAAAAGTCTACAAATTGCGTAAAATTTTCATAGATAACACATTTTCTTGTTAGAAGTTGACGTTTTTTGTCACGTAGCCTACCGGGCAGACTGCGTATTCAGAATGTCTTACGTTTAGGCAGGTATAAATATCGGCATCATTTGCAATTTATAGTTTCCTGATTTTTCTGAGGAAAACGGGTGAGTTATTGTGATAAATAACGTACCGTACTATGCCTAAAAATCAATAATACTTTAAAAATCAATTACAAATCCTTCACAGCCATGGATCAGTTGAAATAATTTTTTTTAAAATCTATTATATCTATCTATTTATAATAACAGCACCACATTTGAACATCGATCAAGCATGAGCTAACTCCGTTTTTTACATAATATTTACAGTAACATATAAACTTGCACAACAATTTTACATAAGTGCTAGCTGATATCGTCTTATTTTCCCTTTAATAAGAACTATTTGAAATTGTGCGCGCATAGCTTTAGGTCCTAATCACTATACCAAATGAATCAAGTTCAAGAAAAGCTACAGTGCGACGACCGATTCTCATTGTAACACTATTTGATGTAAATCCATCACAAGTGGAAGTCAGAGAAGCCCCAAGTTTATTTCTGCAGGCTCCCTAAGACCTTCCATTTTCGTTCGCCAATAGGTTTAACGGTATATAGATATAGTGTCAGGGACTTTTTACATGGTAAGCAAGTCGCTGTGTCGAAATATTCCTTTCAGCGGTTTAAATCCATCATGCGCTCCCGGCAAACGATATGCATTATCTACTTGCATTCAGTCGCCTTCGCCCGCGGTCGAGACCTTGAATTATTTCCTCTGTCTTAATTCTTCTCTCGCGTTTTCCTCGACTCGATTTATTACTGTCGAGGAATCAGGATTATGATGACAACTGAAGTTGAGGATTGCAATTCAGTTCCTTCAAGCTGCTTGCTAAAACAAGCTATTTCCATCTACGTGTAGGTATACGGTAACATGTTATGGTGTTTAGAATGTGCGAAGAAAACTTTTGCGCCTTTCAGATCCGATTGCGTTTCTTCTAGCTAGATGGTAGTACACATACATAGTAGTACCTTTATACCACTCAATCCACCCAGCATCTCAATACGCTCAGTTAATCCTCTTCCAGTTCGCAAGTTCCAATAAATCCCTTTGCTTCGTATTACTTTTTTAATGAATCTACGCTTCAAGAATTTTTTATTTTTATTTTTGGCATGTACGTTTGTTGTCGTTGCTTGAAAACTGATCGGATTGGGCACTGGCCAAAAAAAAACTTGATCCTTTCACTGCTGGTGAGAAAAAATGATTCACGATGGCAGCAGTTTTGAATCCCCTTAAAAATGGGAGGATCTACAAAATGCAATGCTTTTACATCGCGCAGTTCCTAAAGATGAATGCCATAACCTTATTTTCAACTCAATTCGTCGAAGCTTCTTATCTTTGATGCCGATATATGGAGCTGCTTTTTTCGGTTATGAACTACGTGTGTTTCTGTTTTTCCCTTGTGATATTTCACCATTACACCTTATTGTCAGCGTGCTTTGTGTTTAAAAGAGAATGTGATTTATGACATTGTGAGGCTAAAGACAACTAGCACTTTGGACTTTTTTCAGGTTCTGTTCGAATTTAAGAGATCGAGAGAGAACGAGTTGTATAGATAGCTGCTCATGTTTCAGATCCACGTAAAAAACTCTTTGATTTTTAAATGACAAGATTCGTTAAGTAGAAACATAGCCGTAGTTATCGCACTAACTGAAGAACTGAAAGCATCCCTAAAAGATGAAGATGAAATGATGAATAAGGTAAAAGAAACTTTTAAAATACTTTGACCCTTCTTTCGCATCTATATGAGGGCGAGGGGATGATTTTTATGAGAACGCGACGAAGTCTCGGTTTTCTTGGTTTGGCGTTAGTTGAACTGTTGTATAAGCCGGTCTCTCGATTTAAATTGTCAAAGTAAAAAAGTTATTATCGACCACTGAAAACACGGGATCTATTATACACATAGACAAACAAGTACCGTTACACTGTGCAATCACGGCCAACTTTCACTTTCTTAGAATTTGGAAAAATGTGTCATGACATACTTTCTTATCAAGTAGCTCATTTTCATGAATCACAAATGCTACTAAATGAATAAACTTTGTTTGAAAACCAAAATTTCCATTGTGCACATTGCTTAGATGTGGTGCATTTGTCAATAAATCCGAGTCAACTAAGGTTGTTTTAGCTTCTACCTTACTGCAGTATCGTACAATAAATTTACATACAATCCCACACCAGTTGCTTACTTGCTAATCTCATTCCATCGTTGGTTATTCGTTTACTCAGTGTCCACACAGTCTTGCAATTCCACCGATTGCACAAACCAAATTTTTTGAGGCATACATTATCACATATAATCCGAGTCATTTACCTGATGATAATAACCACATTCATTAAGAGAAGTAATTTGAATCCCCTTCCACGCAGACACGCAGTCATCCGGCCGGAAAGTTGTATAAGCTCGCTGTTGTGTTATATTATTTTTTTTTGTCTCTTTTCTTTCTTTTTTACCCAGTCGTGCATGATGCGCGCGACATTTGACCTGCTTCCTCTTATTAGCCGTGTATGTATATTCTTAGAAAAAAGAAAGAGCCGGATGCTGTGATATTGTATTACAGAATGTGCGACGTGAGGTGCTAACAAGTTTTGGAACCAACTTAATTGATGCTCATTTTTCAAAAAGTTTTGTTGACAAATGCCATCTATTTTACAATCATCAATGCGTGAGATTCCATCTTCAGATGCAAGCCTAACCGAACTCGGTAAAGATGTTCCATCCACCTTTTTCGTGGTATTTGAAACGTCGACAACCCTTATGTCTTCAACTTCTATATCTGCCTTGACTCTGATTTTTGACAAAAAAAGATGATGTCCGTACTGGCACCGCTGCTTACTGAGTATTTTAGCTTTTCATTATGCCTTACGTTTTCCACATATAGGCTACTTAAAGCTGTATACAAGTCCTTCTTTTTTTAAAATATGCCCATGATGAGAGGGACGATATCACCACTTTGGTCTTCGTAATGGCGCAAATAGCACTTTTATAGGGTTATAAATTTTAGCAGCGTTGTTAGAAACTATCAAAGACGATAACACGAGAAAATTAGTTGACAATACGGGTCCTATAGTCACTTGTTTCAACGATGTATTATTCATCAATTATTTCACTGTACGTCACGGTGTGGACAAAAACATGAAAATGTAAAACATTTGCGACAATTCGCCCGCACCAGGTGCAGACTGTGTACCACCTCATGTTTCGCGTGGTGTTAAGTATATTGCAGTTTGCAGACACTCGAATTTCGAACTCGCGGTTGGGCTTGTGTTTTATTTTAATGTTTTTTTTAGGCTGTAACATGTCGTTGCATGCCGTACCTCCTTTCGCGAGCTCATTTCCGGATAAAGGTGTCTAAAAAGATTTAGATTTCAAACACGATACATATACGAGTAGGAATTATGTTATATACATAACACTGTAGACGGGGAACCAACATACACACGACGTCGTACACACACACATATCATCAACCATTCTTTTTATAAATTTATCGCATCACCCGCACTCTGAGATAGAAGGCACCACGTATTATATGTACTCTACTAGTCTATTGTATGTAAAATATACTTTTTCTTCTCGTCCCAATCCCCACACTTATGTACACTTCGTTTAAAAAAAACACATTAGACAGAATTTCTCAGTCGCATACGGTACTAAGAGAAGCGACAAAGCAGATGGTTCCGTACGTTAACACGTGAAAAACAAAAAGGCAAACATCCCTTACCCACCATTCAAGACACACGATAACTAAGAAAACGAGCTACAGTGCCAAAATGATGGAAACCCTCCCTATTTTTGGCCTTTTTAACACGGAATAAGTTTTATTATTATTATCGTCTTTGATTCGGGGGTATAACGAAATTAGTGAAATTTGGTGGAGGAGGCCCTTAAAAAATGGGTGAAAAATTATCATTTTTTAATAAGAAAAAAGGTTTTTTTGCCGTGTATAGTTGGTAAATGCAACGGTCATACAAAATATGAGAATCCCGGAAACCCTGTTGAATTCCCTATCCCGACCACGCATTAAGCCGACCATTTTTATTGTTTTTTTTTTCAAAGTTAAATAGTCAAACGGCTGACGTCGCTAATTTCTGTGAATCGACAACGTTTTAGTCTTTAATTCTTACTATTGAGCTGTATACTTTTTATTTATTCAATGTAAATCCGACTTACACCGAGTTGCAGTCACAAGTTTTTCACATCAATTTTCGTCCCTGGCGGGATATACTGCCGGAGGGAATGAGTTAGTCCTTCACCAAATTTCACCAATTTCATTTTAACCCCGATTAATTTTTGTAGATAAAACTTCGTCCTATAAACCCGTGTCAAAAGGGCAAAGAGGGGTATTCGCATGGTGCGTACTTTGTATTCTAGCTATAATAATTAATAGCCTAATATTTGTTGGGCGCTTTGATGACGCAAAAGCGATTCATCTACATTCTCGAATCGTCAAGATCAAGCGAAGTGAATGTCGATTGAGGAGGGAATAGTTCTTTATTGTCACATTGGTGGTGAGCTGTGCCAAAGTGCCAGCAGGGGCAGCCCGCCCTGCTGATGGATAAGCAAAAGATAGACATGACGAAGGCACTGGAACATTCCCCAATTGTCAACGACATGGACCAACAATTGAACAAAGGTCTCGTTCACACGCGCCCGCAGCACACATACTCACGTATTCAAAAGGCAGGGTAATATCTAATATTTCCTAGAGGTTGGATGTTGGTGTTTGAAGCGACTGGGTTGTCGAGCAGAAAGTAGACGGCGCACGAATTCAACAACGTAGAGCTTCAACAGACGGAGCGATGCTGCTCAATAGATAAAGGGTAGGCATTGATGCCTGTAGGGCAGTGGACTCCGCGACTCGTTACCGTAATGGCCACGGCCCCGTTTGTCCTTATCGACGACGGCGATATCGCCGCTTCTTTTGACGACGCGGTGGTGGCATCTATTGTTTTACCATTGTTGTTTTTGTTCAGTTGTTGATTTTCACTCTCGTGCGAGTCCATCATGCGAGTACAGTCTTGAGTACAGCTTCCTTTCTTCCCCGCTTTGACAATCCGTTGACGACCTACAGCAGTTATTGTCTTGAGAGGGAACAGTCCCTCTGATTCGTCACTTGTTCCAGTGTCCGTCGATTGGCCGACTTTACGCTTCTCCTCGTTAGTGTAGTAGGAAGCGGCGTGGCGCGACACGATGGCTACTGCCGCGCAGACGGCCGCCACCACCAACACGCCGATTCCGCAAATCAGCGCCAAATAGAGTGGATTTTCAAGAAAGATGACAAAACGGCCGATGGGCGTCAAAGTGGCGGCGCCAGCCGACGACGTGGCTGTCGCTTCTGGGCTGACGCGCACTTTGCTGGGCAGACCATGAGAATCGATTAGCAACGGGGGGTAGTTGCAAGTTGGAAGGTTCACGTGATCTAGTCGAGGCAACTCGACTCCGGACACGGCAGGTGGATCTTGACATACAGGGCAAGGCTGAGCGTCGCCGTCGTCATTATAGTCGGCCGTCAAATTGCCAGCATTTGTTTTGAGTCCTCGACAGCCATCTTTGATGTGACGACTAGCCGGTGAAATGTCCAACCACTTGAGCATAGGGCCGATAACGCAAGCGTCACAATACCACGGATTACCGTGCAGGTGGATCCGTCGTAGACTCGAAAGCGCCGACAAGGCGCTTAGTGTCAGATCAGTCAGACTGGATAGCTGATTGCGAGACAAGTCGAGTTCCCGGAGCGACGGCAGAGATCGAATTAACTCGACAGGTAAGTAACTAAATGCGGTGCCGGAGAGATTCAGATGTTTCATTCCGTGGTGGAAAGAGAACAGGTCCGTTTGGAAATGTTGGTCTCGGCCGATGGGTATATCGGCCACGTCTAGTTCTGTGAGATTGAGCCGAACTCGAGGACTGAGAACGGAGGACCAGAGATGAGACACCTGAAGCGGATTGCCTCCGATTTTCAATTGGGTGAGTGACTGGTTGAGTGGCAAGAAGACGAAAGGATCCAAGCTCTGCAGGCGGTTGTACGACAGATCCAGATCAGCGACACTGACATTAACGAACGCCGCCGGATCTAAAGTCATCATCTTGTTCCGTGCCAGTGACAGCGTTGTTAAGTTATGACCTGCAGGTTTTAGAAACAGAGAACAGCAAATAGTATTGAATTATTTCCCTTATCTTTTTATTGTGATTTTCATTTCCTTAGAAGTCTGAAGAGAGCACACTCGTCACAGACTCAGAGGGAGGCCACATAATAGATTCTTACAATATCATGTCGCACGATTGAACCCTACAAAAGTTTTCGAGCCCATCGCTCTGCCCCAACAAATTGCTGTTGAAAAATCAAGAACTCGAGAGACTAGATTCGCATTCCACAAAGGACAAAGGGTCACACCGTCTCAACGGTCACAACGCAAAAAGTATATAAATATAACTCGACCACGTAAAAAGCGACCAGCTGAAAGGGATACTACGTGTAACATAGAATAATAGACGCCTTTTTTTCCGCGCCATCACTGATGGTGCCCGGGGACTTGATCTATGCCGGCGGAAGGAAGTGGATATGAAGCCTTGCTGATGCAGTTGATTCGATGACCGAATCGCTGCGGTACAATCACTTTTGTTTTTCGGGGTATAAAAAGCTACGTCGGTAGATACGTAATAGGGATATAAGTTGACGTCAACTACGTACGTGTGAGCCCCTCTGAGCCGAAAGTCCTACCTTCTTCGAAATTAGCTTTTTCTTTTCTTTCCCTGCCCTGGACCGACACTGATATAGATTTATTACGATTACAACATAAAGATATCCCCACCTGTCAATACACTGCTGGTCAATACAGTCACTTGATTGCCGTCCAAATAAAGATTCCGAAGCCGTGTGAGGTCCCCAAACGCATTCTTCTCTAGATAGTGAAAGCTGTTGTCTCCTAGATCGAGAGTGACGATGTCGGGCAACAAATGAAGCAACAGCGGGTTGATATAAGTGAGGCCGCAACCCCTACAGCGCAAAGTTCGCAAAAGACGAACATCGCGGAATACTTCGGGTTCAAGATCCAGTAGTGGGTTGTCACTCAGCTCCAACTCTTCAAGACGATGGAGGCCGTAGAAGAGGCGCGGTACGAATTCCGAAAGTCGGTTTCGAGCCAAAGAGAGCCGTTTCAGAGCCGGAAGGTGGCGGAATGCCGCGGACGGAATGGAATCTATGATATTGCCATCCAGTCGTAACTCTTCCAGTGTGATGAGACCTCGGAAGTTGGACTCTACCAAAGCCGAGATGTTGTTCAAAGAAAGATCCAGAGTCCGGAGCGATCGTAGGCCCCAAAAAGAGTGCTTGCCGATAGCTGGTATGAACGAGTTGGTTATTTTCAGCTCTTCTAGTTTTGTCAGGCTCTAAAAAAAAAGAATTTCAAAGATACAACGTTACAGCTGTGTTATGATTACGGTACTACCGTATCGAAATAGTTTTACTCTTGTTATTTCTACTTTCGTCGTACTAATAATATAATAAATTGAATGACAGTTTAACAGTCTACCTGGAAGATCGGTCCGATTGTTAACGAGTTTGGCTTATCATCGGGAGCCGCGATAATTAGCACTTCGGTCAACGGATCCATGGCCCTTATGGGAATGGGATCTCCTAATTCTCCTCGGTCGCACACGACTTTGACACGTCCACGGGGGTCTAGTCCGCATCGGCAAACGTCGGCGGGACAGTGAAACGACTCTCCAACACTATTCGATGTAGGGACGACACTTGTGTTGGCTAGAAGAAAGAAGTTGATCGCCATGAAGAAAAAGAGTCGATGATAAATGCCAGGAGCAGCCATGATAGAAACCTGAAATTGAAATGGAAAAGAAAACATTGAAGACAAGTTGAAAATGACTGATAGAGTGATAGGTCATTTTCAAATGCGGCGCGTAACAAATGACGACCGGTGGCGCGAGTCTGGGTAACTAACTAAATTCGTCTGAGACAATCTTCCTCGTCTTTTCTTTATCTATTTCGGCATCCCTATGTACCAGTCTGGCGCTCCAACGCATAATTAGATCGGAGGCGTGACACTGTCACCGACTGTGTCATCCCGTGGCTGAGAATCGGGGGAGCACCGGAGCTTGTCACTCCACTCTAGTCTCTAGTATAGTAATCTAGGTTTGAAAATAATGCATCCTCTCTGGTGTGGCGCGGGATTCTTTTGGTGACATTCCCACGGGGAAGCCGCCGGACAGATGCTGTTCGTATACGTATACCGACTTAGCGTGAAGTTAGGCAAATGACATAGTACGCACATGGTAAGCTCAGCCAAGACATGGAATCGTCGGCATTCATCAGAAGCATCATTCTGGTGGATTGAATACAAATCCTGCCCTGCGATTTCGTTGTCGATCATGAATTTTTCTTGGCTTCCCGACAGCTGCTTAAACTGTCAGTGACGTATATCACGTCACGACCAATCCATAAGGAGCAATCCAATTTATCAAGATCTTGTCGAGTCAAGTGGAAACAAATCCTTTTAGAGGCGAATACATTAAAGGGGTCAGGCCGACGACTCGAGTTTCACTTTACTTTCATCAGCATTCTTTGAGTGTTCATCACCTCCCGTACTACTAGGCTACCATTATTCTTTACTTCTGCTTTGATTCATTTTGAAGAATGACGCGTACAGACAAAGCTCTTTGCATAGCTTCAGACGTTGAGAGATTCCGTCCCGACAAGCACCTTGATATTGCAAGTCGGTCGATGTCTTACAGTGTCGCATTGTGCGCTCGTTAGCACACAAGTATAACAAGCACCGAGTTATAATTGGGTGCGTCAACCGAAATACTGTGCGTAACTGACAGATCACAGTTTTTGGTTCTCCGAAACTTTCGTCTGGATTTTTTTCCTTCACACCACACCTAAAATGATGGCTGCCACGTCGCTATACACGTTCCGCTGAATGTCTAAGCATATTATTACTCTTAGCCTTACTGGTTTAATGATTTGTAGCCGTAAGTAACACAAAACTGTCCTACTAGCTATAAGACGGTTTAGTTTTATTGATTGAACAAGTCTGAACACATGGGATTCGGGATCCCACGTTCTCTAAGCTGCCCTTCCTTCCATACCTTGAGTTTTTGATCCTTGGAGAAAAGCTGCACGTGATTGCTTCCGCTAGCGTATGTCATTGGTTCCGCTACGATATATATGCGCGGCCCAAACTACCCCTAGTCAATGCACTACCTCATTATGCCAATCCGGTCGGGTGCCTTTGTTGGCTACGGCGAAGGCGCTGCAGATAGATTAAGTGTAATTGAAGGCTGTATAAACATGGGCTGGGCAATCGTGAATACTAATGCAAATAGCTTTGCTAACGCAAAGGGGTCACCCTTACTGTCTACCCTTCATCCATTTGCTTTACACCACAGAATACCAATTTGCTGACGCCACCGATTCTGGAATGACGTTCAGTATAGACGTCAACGACCAACAGACGGTCGTGCAAGTCTGAAGAGATTCGTTAGTCAAGAGCCAACCCTACAATAATACACACAGTGGGTTATTAGAGGGCGATGAAAAAAAACAAACAAATAAAGGCAGTAACGTACAGTACGGGTACTGTAGTAACTAGTAACTCGTACCCCATAACGTAACCTATTCAATTGTAGGTTATTGGCAAACAATAATGGAATACAAATAATTGCGTGTGGGTTCAATGTCGTATGTACATTATGTATACGTATACTACACTACAGTATATATACGTACAACCGGAATATAACTTGATTGGAATTGGAATTTCGGAAATGGGCATATCCGGCTGAAAATAGTAGTACGTACTGGGCCTTATTCCATATAGCTTACGGCTTCTTTTCAGCAAGGGGCATTCCATTCCATAGCTGCTTGGGAGTCGAATGCCTCACTGCCCTGCATCCGCCAGCCAACAGCCCGAAAAAGGGAATGTGCACAAAGCGGTCGGCATTCAACCTTCCCATACGATTGCCCTCAATAGTTGGGATCAGAAAAAGAGCTTTCCTTATTTTTCAAAAGGTTTCTTCAAACCTTGGATCAAAAGCATGAGCGCAGTGCCGACTCGTCAGAAGGAATCAAAGAACAGGAAAGAAGAAACTCTTGGAAAAGGTGATTAATAGTTTTGGTTTGGAGTTTGCATTTATCATTTCTTTGACTACCGTACTAGTGTCACCGTACATCTTGAATCGCCTGTTCATTCTTTTGTTCGTAATAGGTTTTTTTTTCTTTTTTACCGCTTCAGACATCAGCAGACGGCATTGCAGCAAAAGAGATGGGGCGCATCTCGGCGAGACGGCGACCCATGATGAATTTTCCTACGCGATTTACTTTCTCCTGAACGCACTGGATTTAAACTTGTGTACGTCTGTACGATTAAGGACTCTGGCTCCGACGGATCTAATCAATCCATTAATCAAGACACAATCTACCAGCTGCGGAACATTATTCTGCAGCCGGTCGATATAGAATCACTTCTTCTTCCCTACTTTCCAACGAAGAATTGCACTTCGTCATCGTGGCAGAAAGACCTGGCTGATGCGGATGGATTGCTACTGCTGTACCATCTTTTCTTCGTTCGGCGATTGATGATCCCGGGTGGCTGCTGTGGGCGGTTCTCTCTCTATCTCTCTCTATCTCCCTCTTCGCTGTATATTGATCACAATATGTCGTTGCGCTTTCAATGGGAGGAAACGGTTTCCGTGTGCTGGTTAGATGTCAAATGCATCAACATCGACAGGACACCGGTCAAATATTGATACACGATCGATGGATCTGCTGAGCATTCGACACAAGAATTTATTCTGAACGTATACCATACAGTATTATATGCAATCCTGCTTCATTCAAGTATACAGCATGAACTCTATCGACATCGCTTTCTCTGTCCGAAAAGGCACGCTTCAAAGGACTTTACAGAGTGTGCTCGGGCTTGAGAGATTCTTTTGGACTCTAGTGGCATTTTCAAGAGGAAGAAGGCGGGTCTTCAGGTGTCAGGATGCTGAGTGACAAGCCTTGAGCCTTGTTTTTCTGAGAGATATCTTTTGGACTCTTCATTGTCTGATGATGGGGCATTTTCAAGAGGAAGAAGGCGGGTCTTCAGGTGTCAGGATGCTGAGTGACAAGCCTTGATGAATTAATAGAAGAGATTTAGAAATTTTGATAGGAATATTTGACCAATTGTTTTTTTCCCGTATAAAATACTTAAAGAAGAATAGAAAACAACAAACTTATTAACCTACGCGGAGCAACGTTCAGGACAAAATATATTATCTAAGAAAAATCTCTTCTTAAATTTTAATTACTTGAAACTTTAAATAAATAAATTTTGACTTAATTATTAAAAATGTAAATAATTGCAGCTGTCTCTGCTTCAATTTCCCAATACATTCCTTCAAGTCACTTAAACCTACATCAGGATGGTCCGTTCTGCGTAAAAGGCTACCATTTTGAAATGTTAAAAAGACAAAACAGACCCAGTCATTTCCCTTGATCATGGAATAAGTCCCAACAGTTTCAAGATGACCACAAAGAAGAAAAATATCCAATATCTGCAGTAAGTTGCGCAAGGTGAAAAAGAAGTCGACGCGAGCTTTAGCTTATATTCGTTATATAGATTTGTATTGACAAGAAGCTTATTTACTATTATTCACTGTTTGTTTTGTTATGGCTGCCGTCGAGCATTTGTTGGTCGATCAATATTGTACGACCACACATTGTGCTAGTACCGTAACCAACTTTGAACCGAGTTGATTAGCGATTGACCCTTAAAGGACGACCAAGGAGACAGCTGAACTACGATGTAATTCTTGTGACGTTTCATGTTGTTGCTCAAAACACCGATGCATTCATCTCATTATCTGGTCTTCAATATGTTTTTTTTATTGATATAGTCTCTAGCGTTTCAGACTGATTAGTGTTGATCCAGCGCCCCGGAGAGATTTTGTGGTGGCGATGGCACACTTTCAAATAAGCCCCAAAAAAATCTAGACTCTAGTAGTATAGCAGTAGTTTTGGGGGAAAGAGGAAAAACAAGGTCCTCATCTCGTTGTTAAGCCGGAAACCCAACACCAACGCAGACCAAACGAAAAAGCTGTTTTGCTCATCTCGAATGATTCAATTTGAAAAGAAAAAAAAGAGGAAAAAGAGGAAAGAGAGGCACAGAGAGAGAGAAGAAGAAAAAAAAATACACACCATCAGTCGCGCCGGCGTCATTATGCTAGGCATTAGTGTCGAGCTGAAAATAGTGTGCAGTCGTCTGTCAAACTACCAGCACGCTACCAGCCTTGAAAAAAAAAGTTGTCTAGAAAGCAAGAGCGGTATATAGAATGGGTATGGCGGTGACGAGTGAAAAAGAGTACCAGAAAAAACCCAAACCAGCATTTAGTAAACTTTCTTTATGTTTTTTTTAAAGCGGGATATCAACGTGTTTCAATCAGCACTTCCAACTCATCGCCCAGCGTTACTGCCTTAACTTTCCAAGATGTTCCCCGCAGCTTAAGCTGGAACCCTGTTAACTTTGTTTGCAGCTGCGAATGGCGAGTTACTACGGTTACCTCAGCCAATGAACCAAATACTAAACTCGATAATAGACGATCTTGAACTTGAACTTGTTTAATGGACCATTGGATCCGGTTGCCGTTTGGCAGAGCGCGTGTAGCTATATATACGTATACGTAGGCTACGTGTGAACAGCTACCAGTCCCAATCGACCGTATCCGAATACCCCCTGCAGGATCAACGGCCTCCGAGTCGGAGAGTGCCGTACTACAACACATCCATACATAACAATAATAGGCAGCTGCTTTTCCTTCCCTTTCGTGCTGTTTTTGTGTGCAACTACACGCGGGGGGTGTGTCTCACATCACACCACCAAATGCTTTTGTCTGGCAGGAGGATTTATTTTTATTATTCTTGTTTTTATATTTATATCTAGATATTTTTTGCTGCTTGCTGGCAAGAAGGTATAAGGGTAGAAGGTCGAGGGAGGGGGGGGGGGTTGAACGCAACACTGATGACACTGACACGCAAGAAGAGTACCCGAATGCAAACGCATAATAAGGTCTCTTCATACGTTATAATCAATGGCAGACCAGAAAGTATACTATATATCTTCTTTAGCCCATAAAATTATACATATGTATATATATGAAACCTTTTGGAAAACGAAAGCCTTTAAAATTGAAGTCGCGTCGACTTTACTATCAAGCCAAGCTTGGATTTTTTACGTTTTTCTTTTAATTGAAGATAAACGACGATATATCTTGTTAGTTTATAGCCTCGGAGATGGAACGATTCGGAAAATCGAAACAGAATTATCCCGAACTAATAACGGTATCGGCAATCTTGGATGGTCAAAGTTTCAAAAGAGAGAACGACTGCCAAATATGACTTTTGTTTCATTAAGTCGGTCGTTGAACCAAGGAGTTGAAAGAATGCAACACTCGCGAAGACAATAAAGAAAAATCCTAAATATTTCATTTGATTTTTTTTTTCAAGGTGGCGTAATTGCCTCACGTTTCAACATATGAAATTCAAGATGCGACAGGATTTGATATTCAGGATTTAAGTCCAACTTGTATACTGTACTTCGGCGCGAACCCCCATTAGTACCAGCTTTTTGGCTTCCGACAAATAAAATGTCAACAAAAGCTTAAGCGACGTCAACCCCTACTCTATACCACGAATATCTGCCAAGTTAGGGTCTAGAAAGCGGAAGACGACTTTTATGATTTGACATGGCTTCTTCAAAGTATCTATAACTTGCTTTACTTCTATAATACTACAGAGCATTCTATAATAATATCCCGCTGAACACGACAGGTTACATTGCAAGGATTTTTTTTGTTTTGTTTTATTGTCAAGGCCGGCACCCACGCGAATATCGTTTGCAAATGCTGACTGGAAAAAGTTGTGCGTTTCGGAAAATTTAAAAAATCAACAGAATAGTATTAAAAGAGAAAAGACTTTGCTGATGTGTCGTTTGGTCACGAGGTACAAGGTTCATGCATACGTTTATAAGAATGGACCGTCTCTGAGCATGAGCACTATTATCACGATTCGGCGGTACCAAGTCTGTTTCACTAGTTTTGTCTCGCATCCTGAATCTTTCTCTTTTTCCGTGCCGCTGAGAACCGAAATCGTCCGTGGACTCAACACTATGTAAGGTAATAGCAGCATCAGCAGTTGAAAGCAAAAAAAGAAAGAAATTCACATTTCTCTTTGGGTGTAGGGCCATTCCTCAAGCGTAAGGCAGGCGATAACCAAGGAAATGCACATGCAGCACTCCAACACAAAAGGCTTGGGGTTTAATGTGGCCATCGCATGCCAACGCGATCAGTAGTGCAATTGAGCTACATGGAATGTAAGGATAGGAATAATAATCGCAAGAACTATATGCTGGCAGGAATGTTTCCAATGTCCGAATCAATAAGAATTTGATTAGCCTACGTGATGTGGACCACCCAGCATTCTCCATTGCCTACTTTGAAGGCGCAGTTCGATATATTGTCGTCAAGTTGAATCGAATCGATCAGCGCGGATCTTGGAACGATGAGAGAGTTCAACCAAGGACTTTCTTGTCTGAAGCGTTCTCTCGCATCTTCGCCCCATTTCTTTTGCAGACTTGGTCATCGTCGACACACTCGGAATAACAAACATCTGGCCATCAGCACATGCAAATGCAACGAAAGCCACATATAGGCAACATCACTTGCATGAAGCGCCTTCTAAAAATGCCTGGGCCCCTGATGGCGTAATATATACCATAGGTCCTTTGTTGATGCTTGTGCATTCACAAAGGGAAATACATTTCAGCTGTTGGAAGACTTTGACTAAATGAGGTGGAATTCGTGGACGGGATTATACGGACAGAATGCTGAAAGATGCTCTCTTTTTTTTAAAGGGGATTTTCGGTGATTTTCACATTTTCAGTGCGCGCATCTCTTCTGCTCGGTTTTTCGGTAAGAAAGCGGATGTTCAAAAAGAAGCCAAGCCACCAAAAACATGTGTGATTGATGGAGCCGGATGACGGTTTTTTCAGCCCATCAGGTGAATTTACACCGGAAGTAATTGAGTCAGATGTACAGTGGCTATATTTATCGTCTTTCTTCTTTTATTCCCTTGTATTTTTCTTCTCTTCAATTGACTATGTACAGTACATACCCTACGCAAAAGAAGGTTTCACAAGACATTGACTTGATTTGATGATAAACGACTGGAAAAAAATCGGGCATCTGCTGGCAATGGCAACGAGCCCAAAAACTAGAATCACCCTCGTCGCTGCTCGAGACTGTCGCCCGAATAAATACGATATCCTTTTTTTTTCGTCTCAGAGTTTATGAGCTATGACCTCCTGTCTCTTGCAGTATGCAAGAAGTGCTTTAGTAAAGCGAGAAAAACGGCCTTTCCTCCCAGCGCAACAAAAGTAAATAGGAGTCTTTAAAAAGACTTACCCTGACTCGACCGAAAATGATTCACCGAAAATGATTCACGAGGGAAATTCTGTTGATGCCTCCCTAAAGCGCGTGTTGTGCCCTGACAATCGCGGCCGATGTGAAGCTCACCTTTTTATTCCTTTGCTAGTTTGTATACCGGCTATCATTTGTAGGTGTGTGAAGGAGGGGAGGGGGGAGTAAGGTGGAGAAAGCTGTTGAAAAGCGTACGTATTTAATGTATATGCAGTTCGTCCATGTGGAATAATTGAAAACTCTTAACGGCCTTACATTTTATTGCTTCTGTCGAATAAGACTAAAGCCAATAATGACGGCACAAGTTATTTCGCTTTCAAAAATTCTTTTCCTTTCCCCCATCCACTTTTTTTTTGCGAAGAATAAAGTGTGACTGCGCCATCGCCATCGCCAGAAACAAAACTACTATGTTGAAAACCCGTTTAAGCATGATAACGCTTGATAATGTAAGGCGTTTTTGTGAAGGAAACGAAGCGATTTCCTCCAATTTGACCGGGTCAAGTGGTATAATGCAACGTACCAAATGCCGCTTCTCATCGAACGAGTGTACGACGAACGTGTGCTGGCGAGAGGCGAGAGCTAGGGGAGGAATCAGCAGATGGACACAAGGGGACTCACGGCTGACTGAAGAGATGAGGGCTAGGGAGGGTTCGTTAATCATCTCTCTCAAACATCAACAGCGACTCCTCCTACTTGCCAAACTTGACAACTGCTGGCGCCGCGGATAATGAGACCAAAACAACATCTCTTTCCGCTCCCTTCGTCTCTTGAGTTCCAAGTTCTATTATTTAGGCATCATTTCAATTTGTTGCATGATTTTATTAAAAACTCGACCAGCTGTTGAAGCCCATCTCCAGTGCGCATGGCGTTTATCTAAGGTACGGTTTATATGAGCTTTAAATATGAAATTTTAAAAAAAGGTTTCCCATTTGGATTCACGTCTAAATATATTGTACATTTATATTTGATAGAATCCGTGCGAGGGGGAACAAGACGAAGGATTGGCACGTGCCGTCGCTTCTGAAATCCACCCACGCAATAGAAGTGTGCACCAGGAGTGATGAAGCTTGTGCCGTATAACAGCAACTGGTAAAGAAAACGAGGATAGCCATACGAATCGCAGGCAGATGGATTCTCAAGGAAAGGAGGGAATTATTGAGCTATTTCTATTTTTTAGTTTGAAGGAGAAGACGTGCTTCCTATCTGCTCTACGTCTTCCATTTCATCAATGTTTATTATGTAAACTCTACTACTTCTCCTTTCCCTCTCGAATTTTGGTGGAACCGTCACCCGGATCCCCGTCACCATCACGATGGCGACGTTCCCGATGGGATTGGCGCGCGCTTTTGTGCGCAGTAACGGAGCCAATAAACTTGTCTCCAAGCAGAACTTGAGTGAGAAAGAGATATTTCTCTTAAAATGCCGCTAAATTCGGATAGTGCTACCAGCCTACAGCAAGTACTGATGTGCTAGTTCTGTAGTACGTACATGGGTGAACAGTTGAGCACATGCTGTTCCGACTGCAATCGATTTCAATCATTGCAGACAATTTAAAGGAAGAATTGTGGTTATTCGATTATGCGTGTCTACGCATTTACAAAAGATACCTCCTTGCGTGATCCCGTTTGAACGACACTATAGCAGTCGAAAGCGGCTGCCAAAACGACTCGACGTCTTATTAGAATCAGTCGGACGGCTTGTTTTCTTCCAAAGAAGAAGACAAAATAAAACAACTAAAAAACACGGAACGCACGGTTTCCAAGACATTGCCGATGAGATCCTATTAGAGACTCTATAAGGGATGTCAAAATGATTGGACAAATCCGATCACCGACCGCGACAACATTCTTGCTTTCTTTTTCCTTCGAATCTCTAAGGGGTCTGCCAATCAACTTGCTCTTTGAAGGCAAAGGTACCGTACTGTACCTTCAAATAGAAAGCATTACGAGATGGGATCGAGATCACCCAGACGCTCTCGGCCTCCTTTTATGCTGTCAAATTGTCTATAAAGCTTGACAGCTTGACAAGAAATGGGCCAAGTAGCAGTGACAACTGACAATTGCATGTACTTGTACTTTTTACGTACGAGTTCCATGTCTCATTGTTTCTCGGAGACGGAAAGAAGAGCAAGACCGAGTATCGAGTGGAATTGAAGAAAGAACTCAACTGGCTTTGTAATACCCAGTATATGTCAAGTTGATTGTCATCCGGATTGGAAGCTTGCCTTCTACAACAGGGACAAGGTACGGCACTACAAGACGTCTTTTCAAGAATTCTCAGTGGAGATGAAGAAATCGTAGACTAGTATAGGGTATAGAAGTAATAAGAAAGCACGTTCGTCCCGCTGTTTTCCCGTCTTATTCCCTTTTTAGTTTCTCTTCTAGGGCCATTACATGAAGAGCCGTGCAATGCATTAAGCAGGAGAGATAAATGGAGCATCAATAGAAGCCTGGCTCTCTTTTATATCTACACATAGATGAGGCATTAGTAGTTTAGTAGATGTCGGCTGCACGACACGGATGAGGGCACACTGGCACAGGGACTCCATGAGGGCCACGTCGGAAGAGCGTGCCGCTCTCTACTCCACTCCTCGGGCTACAGATGGATACAAAAAGGTTCCAGTTCTGCTCCGTCAATCACCGGCAGCAGGGCGCAAGTAATGCCGCCAATCATCAAATTGTCTCGTCTATAATACTTTTTGGCCAGGGGACCCAGAAAGAGTCACGTGTCGATGACTTCCTATGACGGCTATGCGTACGTACGACGATACGGAGAAACCCCTAACGACACACCGCCCGGCTCCCCATGCAGATGTCCACATGCAGATGAATCTGTCACGCATAACTCATCATCTCTCTCTTTCTCTCTATCCTCCTCCTCCTCTACACACTAGACTAGGAGGTTGCATGCTTCTATACCCTTCCCACACCATGATTATTTTTATTACGGTCCACCCTCTTGTCAAATCCAGGCGGATAAAATTGCAACCATGTGCACAACCGACCAACCGACCAACCGTGCACTTTTCAAAATGAAAAAAAAAAAAAAGAAAAAGAAAAAAAAAAGACATACATACAAATGTATATAGAAAAATACGACACAGTCAAATAATAACGGAAACCCGACTTCCCCGACGCGGCAGTTGGAATGAATCGGGCTATGACAGCAGGATGATTTAATTCGTCGAATGGTGGTGGGGAGACAGCCTATGGTTACACGGGTTCTTTTGATTTGATCGATTCGCCTCGGATCAGTGCGGCGACAATATACTAGAAACTAGAAAAAATCACAACTTACTAGTGATATCGATTTTTTGCGGGGCTGATAATCTATCCCTCTGATCCATTATAGATGACAAGGTGTGGACCGACAATGCGCTTGCACACACCCAACAGGGGGAAAAAATTGAAAATAAATCCTCGATGGTCGTTGTGTCGACATCGAATGAGGAATCATGTTATCCATCATTTTCTGTTGAAATATTCGAGTGCACACACTAGACAACTCGCATTATGATCGTCTTTTTTTGTAACCTAGTTGGCGTCAAAGATTTCACCAAGTGCGCAAGTTGGCAGAGGAGACCGAGTATCGGGACGGGTGTTGGCGACGCGTGCAGTGTTTGATGGACTGAGAACGTATACATGAGGCAGTACATCAATCCTTCTAGATACGGATCGCTTAATCTCTCGCTCTTTACAATTTTGACTCAAATTACGACCACTAAACTCGCGGTCGAGTTGGTCCATTTAGTCGAGCGCATCCCTTGCTGTGTTCAGCACCGGAGACGGGAACTCGTAGGTATTGTGGGGGGTAGCAGCAGGTGATGGGTCGAATGTTTGTTCACACTCGGTTGACCAACACCCTTTTTTGTATGTTGTAGACAAGAAAGAAAAGCATCTAGGCACATTGTCTACTCAAACGAACAACACTGACGAGGTGAACGGTAAACCGGATGCCTATAGTATATCGAAGAGACTTGAATAGAATAACGCGTCCGCGCGTTCCGGGGCACGGAAACAGCGTGGCCGTATACGGTCGTCGTATAAGGTCCGACGTATGTCGAGTCGAGTCGAGTCGAGTTATTTCTTTTTGTATTTTGTCTGGCGTGGAGCAGCAATGCAAGTCTACAACTGTTTGGGCAGTAAAGTACTTGAAACTCGCGTCTCCACCCATCGTTTCTTTTTCGGTGTTAAATACGCTCGTACGCCGTGGCAGGAAAAGGGCAAAAAATAGAAAAGGAAAGAAAACGGGGTTTGGGAGAGGAAAATAAAAACAGGAGAATACAAATAAAAGTAAATAACGTCAGTGGAACAAACAAAAGCCCAACGAAACCAACAAAAAAAGGAGTCACATCGCGATAAGGTTGAGACTACTACAGCAGCGTACTATATATACGTATACTGTGTGTGGGGTACTATATATACATATACTCTAAAGTATGTACCGGCGTGGAGGTATGGAAGGCTATTTCCCAGCCGCCGGCCCCGCCGCCAACGTCGTCATGTCACCCGCGCCAATCCGACAACAACTTCCGCTTCATGCTGTCACGCCGGAATCGGACTCTTCCCCCCCCCCCCTCCTCCCCGCTCTTCCGCCCACGAATGAATTGACACCAGGCGTATGTCATTTTTCATAGCGACTCCTACTTTTGATTTAAATTGCGGCTGAATGAAAGAGAGAGAAAGAGAGAGAGAGAGCGATATTCTTTGATGTTTTGGCGTATTTCAAATGTTTCAAAACTAGTCGGGTTTGACAGGTCCAACTCTTTCGAGTCGACTAGTCTCGTCTTCTGAAACGGCGACGGCGACAATATACTCTAGCGGAAGTATTAAAGTTCACATCCTTTAAAGCTTTGAAAGCTTCTCTTGTATTTGTGATGGTCGTCGTTGTCGCTCGGTCGAGCCATATAGACAGACTGCCTGCTGTGTACTACAGCGGCACGTGAAACACTTTTTTTTTTTTTTGAGCGATGGGACGCGTGCTCTGTGACTCCTACCCCGGCTGTACGTACGGCAATACGTACATGTTAAATCTTGTTACAAAAGTGTAACAACGTCGTCCATGCTTGCTCCGAGTTGCAACTGTTTCTCTTTTTTTTTTTTTGTTCAAGCAAACTGTTCCGGTTGAGCACATGGTCCATTCCTACTCCAAGTACTGCTGCTGCTTCTGTATACCTTCGGCATGGCGTTCCGCCTTCGTTTTCACTTGGTTTATGTTTTCATGATGATGACGTTGTTGCAACGCTAGCGTCGTCTTTCTTTTCTTCTATGTACGTCTACTATTCCCTCTTTAAACAGTGAATACACACGGCTCTGGTTTCAAACAACGGTGCAAGAAGAGGAGGAGGAGGAGGAGCGGGGCCTAGCTGGCAAGAAGAAGAGTGTTTATTATATTCATCTCGTTCCGTCCGTACGCTGCATTGTCCGCGTAAGGATCGAATAACTCAATTGTCTGCGTCTGGCTGCACCCTGCGACTCAGTCAATGGATAACAATGCAAACCTAACTTAGTTTTGCTGTCATTTTTCAAGCACTGCCCAAAACTGTGGACCTCACATCAGGCAACGATTCCAAAGACTCAATTAGGGTCAGATCGAATTATGAAAACGTGACCTAACAAAAGATTCCATTTCATTTATTTCCCTTCACAATAATGGACTGGACCACGAAAACTAGCTAATGTGCTGTTTCCAGCACGGACTGTCCGTCGGACTGTCTGCGTGTCGGGCAAAACTGGGCACGTCGAGTGGGCTTGATGTGAAAGAGACAAAAGATCCCCCCAGGCCGTCGGCTTGTCGATTCTTCTTTTCTTTCCTCTTTCTCAATTTCCCTCTATTACCGTACCGAGAACAAGTTGGAACAATAGACCGAGCAGCGTCGCGCGCACTATTCCCCTCACAGATGCCGGCTCATCTTTTTTGTTTTTGTCTTTCTTTCTGGACGTGACGTGACGTGCCGAATTTTTTGAAAAAGGAAGAGCTATTCTTGTGCGTAATCAACAAAGTTCCATCTTCCTCAAAAATGGATGTCTATTGTTTCCAAAAGGCAGGAATGAAGTTGTTAGTGGAGACTGAGTGGAAACTGAGAAAGTTACGAGATGCAAATGCCGGAAGTCTTTGATAGCTCAGCGGGATTTGTTTTCCAAATGCCTCATACGGCCTCATACGGCCTCATACATCGAGTTACGGTGGAAAGTTAGCGACGAACGCCCAAACAGATGCACCTTGTCGTACAGAGCGGTACAGAGAAGACGGGAGCTCCAAAGTGCTTACATACACTGTAGTACATACACAGTGGGAGACTAAGTGCCTTTCATAAAGTCAAAGTCAAAACATGTTGATGGGGGGTTGGCCAGTAGTAAGAAACAGCAAGCAAGCAACAACATGATGTTTGTCTATGAAAATATCGAGTCGGAGCTGCTGATTTCCTGATAGAGTTGAAGGCGGCGCCAAAAGCAAGCGACGATGAGTGTGGGCCACGCGTTCGGACCGTTTGGAGAGTGAGGAAGGACGATGAAGAATAAGCTGTCGCGTTCGCTTCATGCATGCTGCCTGCTGGCCTCGCTCCATCACCGCGCTGCGCCGCGCCGCGCGAGACAGACCAACAGCTTATGGCACCACGTTTCGTCGACGGCAGCAGCCCCAAGTCAAACAAGCGATCGTCCGCGTGCGACTCGTCGCCAAAGCCTTGTCGATTTCTCCCCACCCTTTCCATCGTCGTTCATCCATCGACGGAAACATCCGTCAGGACGAGTACTACGTGGATTTGTAAAGGGCATTGGTCCCTTTTCTTTCTTTCTTTCGTTCTTTCTTTTTTTCTTTTTCTTTTTCTTTTCGTACATATACCTTTTGGGTCTTACGCCCTCATTGTGTGTGTCGGCCGGCTGGTAATAGCAGGACTGTTGAACACGAATGGGAAGAATGAACACTGGCCACTCGCCATTCCGCCCGATTTCCCATGGATACTCCATCATCGTACTCGCCACGTCCATTGCTGGGTACCCGGTACCATTACTGAATGCGATGGCTTAATCCGCTCGATTGGAATAATACATGCTGCTGCTTGCTGCTGCTTAGCAGCAAGCGTTATTGTACAGATAGTACGTAGATAGCACAGTTCTTCCAAATTGGAATCGGAATTCCACCGCAAGCAACTAGCGTCAATTATATTTTAACAGGGAAAGTTGAAATAACTTTTGGAATAGCTGTACGCTCGGCCGTCATCATCAGTCTCTGTTGCCACTCGCACACTCTCGCTACATTTCCCAGGTACTGTAATAAAACGGATTTCATATTTGGGTCGATTGTGATTCTCCGGCGGTCAGCCAGCCGTCGACGACAGCACAGTCTTGAAGAGAGTGTGTGTTTTAGGATCTGCTTATTCCAAACTATTCTACTGTACTATGCTACTGAACTCCGAAAGTCTACTATATACGTATACCTATATAGGATTGTAATCTGTATAGACAACTGACAACAGAGATCTCATTTAGCCTTTGGGGACTTTGAATCATGTATAGCGCAATCGTCGCGCATCATGAATCAATTGACTTTCAGAGGTTTTTGTGCAGCTACACGTGACATGGCAACAGCGTTCAGGTTGCGTGCATACGTTTTTCTCCCTCGGCCTGACAGCATGCCGTCTGTCAGCAACACGCACGCAATACCCTTTCAATCGTTGATGCCTCCCCCTTGGAGCTTCGATATGAAAAAGAATCATATTGAATATTCTATCTATAATCTCGTGTGTGCGTCTGTGTGTCTGTGTGTGCAGAGAAAGCAGAGAAAGAATGAGAGAAAGATTGTCTAGAGATCTATTGGGATGGTCGATGGTTCGGCTTAGCATTTTTCCCAAACCTTTGGCCGTGCACCATTGCCCACACAGCGCCGTATTGCCTGCGCCTTCAAGGCAATCTTCGTCTAGTCGATTCTCTTATATGCAGCGAGCACAAGAGAGTGGAACTGAATATTTAATAGGCCAAATGGGAACGAGTTAAAAGAACGCGTGGCTTTCATCTTCTTTGAGTTCGCGTACAGCATGCTGGGCCCCCATCCGTCCTTCTCTCTACCCCCCACCCAACCACCCTCGTCTATCCGTGGCACACAACTCAAAACGACGACTTTCGTTTAGAACAGGGAAATTGTATCTCGGATTCGGGAAACGAACCGAATAAGCGGTGTATCTTTCTTGTTTTTCTTTTCTTTTTTTTCAAGTACGGTGAGCCAATAGATTGGGAAGGGAATAAAAAGAATTTGTCCGGATGTAGTAGCGCTGCCTCCTTTCTTTTTTTTTCTCTTGTCTCTATGGCCGACGCCGACCCTTTGGCGACGTCGGGTAAGAATCGCTCCCATTGGGTATTGTTTCATTGTATCGTTAAATAGCTTTTACTGTCGAATGCAGAATTGCAGATCGTAGAATAAAGGAGAGAAACGAGCCGTTTCTTGCTTTTGTCGGCCTCTCTTTTACCACCAGACAGTCCAACCGAAATGAATAATACGCTTTTAATAAGCGTAGAGAGGTGAAATCTTCAACAAAAAGAAGAAAGAAAAAAAAAACGAAGCTTCTAGCATAGCAACGCACAACGCTATATACGGCCAGCCAAAGTCATGGGCAAAAAGAAAACAAACAAAAACAAATTAGTAAAAGCCACAGGAGGGCGCTACTGGGAAATTCAAGACTCTCATTTCCTTGCTCGTTATAATTCATCAAGAAAATGTATCAAACCGAAGGGAAAGCAGAAAAGCTCGTTTTCGTCGGTGTTTGCGTCATTACCGAATTGTTATGTGGGCCGCGCTACGGCCAGGCTCATTCTCTTACAGAAATTCCCAAGACTTGACTCTTGGATACTCCCGTCCCGTTGGAATTTCTTTTCATGTCCATTCCTATAATTTATAGTGTACACAAGAGTATGCCGCAACAACTTTTTGTCGGCTTTTTCCATCTACGGACCAACTGCCGTAATGCATCATCGTCTACATAGACTCTACTTGTAGTACCGTAGTAGCCTAGTCTAGTTGAAGTTGGTTTTGTATTGAAAAGTTGGTTGTCAACATGGTCGACGAATCGAGATTGGTGATTGAATCCAATTACAACGCAGCAGCAGCAGCAGCATCTATGCGTGTACTCGAGAGAGACGCTTATGAATGATTGTTGAGAGATAAACGAAAGAGATCGAGTCACTGGGTCCTACTCAATTATAGAGGAGAGTGCTTCTATTTTGGCTCTAGTTACGCATTCTGTAAATAAATACGGCGCAGTACAATACGTATGTATTACGTTGTATTGACGATGACCAGCAAAAACTGGAGACTGCCGCGCTTCAAGAACGAGGGCGATGGCGAGGAGAGGGCCATTAGGAACGTATAAAGACGGATTGGCGCGCGTCCCTGTGACAATAGAGTTGCCGAGGGTGTTCAGCCGTCGCGGCGGAAATTTAGCGAGGATATGTGAGAGCGTCAGCTGAAAAGAATAAGCGTCATGACGTACCCTAATACCATGGCCTTCCATCTGCCGGGCAACTTTTTTCCTGGCTTAACTGGTGTATCCAGACTGATGCCAAGCTCATCGCTATGATCTTCTCCTATAGGGAGCAGTCACACTACTACGACGACGACGACGACGACTGGGCGTATTTTTCTGAAGCACAACACTTTGAATGTCCTTCAGTCTTCTTCTCGGCCATGAGACGAGGCTCCTATCTTCTCCAAAGGAGAAAGACGCCAGGAAGAGGCGATTGCCAAGTTAGAGTTGAAGCAGTCAGGCAAGCAAGAGGAGGGGCCCCCCGACGTGCCGAGTCTATGTCTATTGACTCGAAAGAATCACCACCCTACACGGAATTCCGCTGACTCTCTACAGAAATTGGTGGATGCAATGGGTAGTAGTAGTAGTCTGGTAGTCTTAATGAACTAGTTCCTTCTTAGCGTGGCATTTACGAATAAAGAGAGCAGCGTAGCATACATACATACGTCGAAAGCTAATGCATCTGTACTCGCGGCGAGCAGGAGAATGAGAAACCGAACAGTCCTGAGGAGGAAGATGGGACCCGTTGTGTAACCCACTACGTACTGTGTACGTAGTAGTAGTAGTCGTCGTCTTCGTTGTAGAGTAGAGGGAGATTGAGCTTGAATTGCTTGGAAGGAAATCCGACACGGTTGTTGGTTGGGCGAGCAGGGATAGCAAGACGCGATGCAAGAGGAGCAGGAAACGATTAGGATTCATTCAGAGCAAATAAGGAACACGGAAGGGGGAGGGAGAGAGAGAGAAGGCAATAGTGAGCCGCCAGAAAAGCGCTACTAATTGAGAAGTGCTCGATCTCGGCCGGCTGCGAATGGCACCTTGAAATGCTAGGAGAAAACACAAGATGCATCATCACAACACAGTGTGGCATCGATCGATAGACCCAGTTCTGTCGTCGTCATTTCCCCTTATTCAACAATTCGGTATTGTTTGCTTTATTTATCCAGCTATTGGGGTTGTAGATGACTAAATATTCAAGACCATCGAGTGTAATACTTTTGATACTTTTGATACTTTATGGAATAGAAAACTAAATGTAGCTAGCAGGAGGATAACCGATGCAAGGCAGTCTTATGCAATGCTATCTTCGTATATATTCTCCGCGTTTGAATTACGCGACGTTTACAACCCTAGCCAAGGACGGAGCCAATAGAAACGTCGGAATTGCATTGGAAGGCGCAATTTGCTAGGGTAATCAATGGGGGAGATGACGATTTCTATTGGGCCCAAGTAGGCCTATACTATGTGTATACATTTTTCTGTGTCGTCGTCATCGAACACGACGAAAGCAACTCCAAAGGCGAGCGAGTTGCCCACAGCAACTCCATTTCCCGTCCGTGTCCCAACACTGGGCTTCCGATGCCAACTCGATTGGATTTTCGCTTCGACAAAACTCGATGCGGATCTTATAGGCAGGCTCGTGGCGTGCAGCTTTTCTCTCTGCTGCTATATATACCGACCGGTACTATATGTGTTGCTTATAACCCGGAAAGCGTTCTATAGCATTCTAGATAGAAACAACTATGTTGGCTGGCTGCATGGCTGGCTCAATGTCTTATTTTCACAATAAATCCTGTTCGCCTTGCTTTTTAGGGCTGTATATATACTGTATATATAGATATATAGATATATAACCGGCGACGTGACATTGAACCGTAAACGTAGATGTAAAAAAGTAATCCATTCTCGAGTACGACAAAGCACGCAGCATTCCTTGGAGCAGCAAACACTGATTCGAATGAACACTCTTTGACGTGAAGTAACAAGGTGATTTCGACAATGCATCAATACTGCTAACATTCACGTAGACAAGAGCAACGAAAAACGAAAACCGAAAAACGAAAAAAACCAGAAACAGATATTCTTGTACTCCACTCCCGTAATAATCCAAGTGTAAGTGGTTTTTAGCGCGATTCCCTCATGTACGTACGTATTACTCGATGCGACTTTATTGGAGTCGATTGTTTGGTCGATGGCCATTTGCAAACACGACTCGTGAGGGCTACACACGGAATTCCTTCGAATCGATCTTAACAATAACAATGAAAGTTGCACCTTTCCACTGGCACTTATGTCATTAAAAACTTGTTTAACGAGCCAGCTAACCAGCTGGCATTGCTGTTGGATGATGGGTTGGTTCGTGCAAGGCATCCAACCCCTAGCGTTTCATCTCGCTACCTCAATCAGGCCGATGAGCTGGGCTTTTTTTCTCTCTCTCTCTTTCTTTTTCTCTTGTTTTGTTTTGAAATGAAGAAAAGAAAGAAAGAGAGAGAAAGAGAGAAAAAAAGAAGAAAACTCCTGCATTCACAACATTTTTCAGACGAGCGACGCCGTTGGGGAGTATGTGTGTAAAGGTGAGAGGCGAGAGCGGGAAAACAGAAAAGAAAAGAAATGATTGATCAAAGGTTTCGTCCGTCCGTGGCACTGGGATGTGTAGAAAAAGCAGTTGAAGATGTCAGATCTTGGAATGAGAATGAGACCTTGCTTACGGTCCGTGGCGTTCCGTGACAACCAGCCGCGTAACAAAATTACCCCCGACTCTCCCTCTCTTTTTCTTCTTTTTTTTCTTTTACCTCATTTCCCTTATTTTTTTCTTGCGTCTTTTCTCTCCTACTACGCTTGGGTCTTTCAAACATGCAACCGCTAGACCTCCCTTTTTTTCCCCTTTAAACTCTGCCCCGATCATCTCCGTGCACGACGACCATTAGTATGCAAATACGGATGACTTTTAACAGTCAATTGCGGACCCCCCACCCTTTCTGCGCCTATATATTGAGCCATCTGCTGCCACTGGGCCTCAAACTAATATTATATATTTCGTCAAAAAGTCGGACCAACTATATGATTACATCATCTTTACCGTCTGCCTTTTTTCACCCCTCTTATTATTCCCATCAATAGGTGCTCGCCGTTGAAATGTCGAGCTGCTGGTACTCGTACATAGCGCACACATACACAACTCTATGTATGATGATGGTAGGGATTTTTTTGTGCGTCGTATTCGTATTTTTTTGTTGTTGTCGTATGATGGGGGGACTAGGGAGGGGGTCTTGCATTACGTTGGGATTGTCTCGTTCCGTTTCACCCATTATGGGACCAGGCCGTCACCCTCTCAACACTTGAACTATTGTGCGTGTATTTTTTAATACTTTGGCCTAAAAGAAAATATCGATTCTTTTGTACATTAACACCCTACTCTTTGGCTTTGAAAAAAAGGAAACGCCATCTGTGGCGAATCTCTTACGAGAGGATACGTACAGGAAGCCTGAGAGCCATATATATTGATATAGATTTTTTCCCCCCGTCTCTCTTTGAAGAACAACACAATCTGGGTCTTGTCATAAATATAGGAGAAGAAGCTGTGCCTATGGAACACGTGGCTTGTGCCAGTGGCCACATGTGTTGCGGTAGCGAGAGCTCTTCTTCGTTCTCCCCCCTATTTTCCTTCATTTTTTAACATTTTTTTCTTGCCAAAGAGAAGGGGGTGCTTCTTCGTCTTCTTCTGTTTCTCTATTGCGTTTTGCTCCTCCAGCAGGAGGCCCGTGATTTTTATGTGCTTTCGTTTTTAAAAGCGTAACTGACTAACCGGCCACCTAGCTCCGCGTGCCGTGTGTCTGTCTGACTGTGGGTGTTTGACTTGCGCACGCCCATAGTTTCCGTCTTGTTTCTTTCTCTAACTTGTACTGACTCTTTTTACCCTTTTTTATTCTATTCTACCATTTCTTTCCTTTTCCTCGTTGACGCAGCACAGCTCACATTTCAAGCGAGCCTCCGGAAAATTGTTGTCGCAGTGTGACGACGGGCGTCGTTCCGGGACGCCCCAAGTCGCACAGGCCACATTAGCTGCTTTCTTCTGTCTCCCTTGCTCGCTGCTTCTATATAGAGTAGGGATACTCGTATTAATAGCTCTAGCGCTACGCTAGTATACTGTATGTAGTTTGATTCGTTCGCACGCACTCGTTGCGCGGCTCGTGTCCGCTTGTCTAAACCCTATTATTTCGTCTTTCCCTCTCTTTTCGGTTGCATCCTAATGACAAAGATCTATCTGTCCATTAATGAGACAATGTTCTTGTGTGGGTGTGTTCACTGTGTTGAGGGGTGGTCGTCGGCTAAGAGCGCTTTCCCTCAATGTCATCTTCATTTTCGTGGATGGCACGATGACAGGATTTAGAGACCGCAAAAAGACGAGCTACGCTTCACGCTCAAATTTTGGCTTCTTCTTCTTCTTCTTCTAGTTGGCTTGGTCGTCGAGTAGGAGCTATTAGGGCACCGAGATTTTGATTTGGTGGTAGAGAAAAAAAAACCAAATCAGGTTACGGATGGGTTGCGAACGAGGAAAACCAGGAGGAATCGTGTTCTGCTTGGTGCGGGAGGGGAAAGAAAAGAGTGAAGAAAACTTAGAAAGAATAGCCCTTTCCTTGTCACTCGATCTGGGTTTTCTGCTGTTACACGTGTGGAGGCGGTTTTGCGACGACCCTAATCTGCGAGAGACAGTCTAGTCTCGTCCAGGTCTCGTCATCTCATCGATTGAACTTGGGCGACGCGCATGAGCGCACTCTCGGTCTGTTGTCCTCTTCCCAAATTGTCTTGTGTTTGTCTGATCACACACTGAGTTGAAGATTCTCTTCAACAGCATCTACAAGTCCCCACCGCATAGCTCAGTAATTGAGCGAACCCGCCCAATTACGGGCGAAACACAGAGGCGGCTCTGCATGGCTACTCCTCTCTTCACTAGAGCTGCATCTTCCATGCTGCGTGCATCAGTACTTGGCATCTCAATTGACTACCATCGACTAATGTCTCAATCAGCTTCGGACCAATTCCAGTCATCACTTTAATCCGTAGCGTCGGATGCATAGCATTGTTACCGCTTACCTCTTTTCGTGTAATGAACAACTTCATTTGCATATATATTTAACCTCAAGTTTAAAATAAATTAGAAATCGAAATCCACATCAATGAAAGAATAATTTTCATAAAAGTAGGAACGTGTTTTTTTGTTGTTAAAAACCCGGCCGGTTAATGACTGACCGGTGCGTGCGTTACGGTATTGGTTGATAAACTTGTCGACCAAATAGATCAGAGGAGAAATTACAAGCTGGAGGGAAGAGAATCTGAGACTTCAGGAATAGTTCCTCATTACAGTAATTAGGCATGTGCTTTCCTTTGGATAACAGGTAGCCCGCCTCATAGCCTCCAGGGCGTCAGCTTGCAGCGAGCCCAATACTGTAAAATAAGGCGGCAAACTAGCTTTTGTTTTCATTCCTATCTTTTTCCTTTTCTTCTCTTTTTTTCTTTCCTTTTTTTCGAATAGGGAATAGGAGTGGTTCTTAAACATATATACGTCCGTTTCTCCTTCCTTTCCTTCTGATTTGAGAATATTCACATTTGATAAGCCAATTATCACCTGCGGTAGCTTAAGTTACGAGAACTCACAAACCTCCCGCTGCCCGTAGGGTAGTGTTATGACTTGTGATGGATTTGGTGGATGTATCAACAACACACGTATTCCCAACACCGACAGACAACTGATACCTGCCCAATGATGGATCCCTGTTTCTTCCTCTTTCTCTCTCTCTCTCTCTCACCCCTCTGCTCTACTCACTCCAACACCATTTCATAAGTGTGCCGCTCGGCATCAGCCCGTGTTTCACTACAACTCACCTCGATATTAAAGAAGCTGGGATGATGACAGGACTGAATAAGTGTGTGCTTGAAGGAAAACCACTCCAATGTTCCGCATATGAAATCACAAACAAATCATTGTTATCCAGTGATGCACTAAGAGTGTCCACCGTCGTTTCACTTATTGGCACGATTTGTACGTCTAGTACAAATGTTGTAGGAAGAAAATGTTTTGCAAAACACTGGTTTCACAATTCTCGTTTCGTTCAAAATTCCAACTGTGAATTGTATAGCAAGTTTTTTTGTTGGTACGATGAAGGAGATGGCGCGATCGGTCGTCGGGGGGCACGGGGGCGATGCGACTGGCTCGGTCGGTGGTGCGTCTGCTACTGAACTGCTCACGCTGGTAGCTTCTGGTTCAAAAAGGGGGACCCGGACCCTACTCAGCTGAGAGCTGACTGCTGAATAGCAACTCGCGGGGTGCCAGTGCGGAGCGTAGCAATCCAAAGTAAAGGAGGATAGGGCATTATTGTTGACGGCATTCACTCGGACACTCGCTAGAGAAAGAATAATGCACACCTACGCACAGGAGTATTTCACTTCACAATTCTATTTCTAAAGGCGTATACAACACACGCGATGGACAACGAGTACTCTGTATAAGAACCATTCAACAAAATATGGGGACAGAAAATTCTCTATGAGACTTGTATTATTCCCCCCTAAATCGAACGGAAGATCGACAGTTTACCCATCGAAAAATATATGCCACTCTTTAGATTGTTCGCCCGAACTCGAGAGGGAATAGCCCACCCTATTTCTTACCCTTCCGTTGCTCATTCTTGTTATTTAGCCTGCACTCTCCTCTCCTCGATAACTATCTGTCGAGGTAAAAAAAAAATTAAAAAAATTGTTTCCTTTTTTTCTTTAGAATGGGCCGCTTTAGTAATGACCAATGGCACAGTGTAGGTCGCATAGGCGATCTCGTCGTCTCGTAAACACGTTACAGGAAAGACGAAGCATATAGATAAACACGCATCCGACACGCTATGCAGCAATAGAGACAAAGTGGAACGTTTTCATGAAAGTATGAAGAATGATTATCAGCGAGGACGGTACGCATTATTTCAGGTGGAAGAGCCGCGCTTTGTAACAAGTGTGGTACCGTATAATCGTAAAGCAGCTTGTGATGTGCATGTGATCGGATAGCGTTGAACCAAGCTGTGTGGGCTGCCTCTTACAAGATCAATCATATAGAAACTGCCTCGTACTTAAGATGACATGGAAGTAACTACGTGCAGCCTTTAAGTGGTTCATAATAGATATATGAAGCAAAACAACCACTATTAGATGTACCGTGTAAAACTATCTATGTACTGTGCCGATGCCTATTCTGTAAGCTGAACTGTAAGAAACTGAAATGCGATACAGTATACTATATATTTCGGTCGCAAGATCAAGCACTTGTGGAACAAATCGAGAGCCAATAAATATTGCCGAGTCCGTTTACTTTTTTGGTTCGGCTGACATCTGAGTTGACCTCTCATCGACCAAACTGTACCCTACTTCGTAAGTTTTCTTGCTTAGATCCAAACAGTGTGAAATGAAGCTGGCAAACTCGTTTTCCTTTATTACAAATGTAACACTATTTCATGGAGCTGTGAATATTGTGAATGTTGTGACGAATTGTCTCATAATCATAATTCCCGTGGATTTACAGCAACTGTTTACTGTGGCCTCTACATATAATAGAGAATGAAGGATCAAGTTGAGTTGATAGCATGCTTAAGCTCCAGGCTTTTTGTTTTTAGCCTGAAAAATAAAATCATCATGTATCGCCGGTGGGGAACTATCATAACCAAAGGGATCCAGCAACATCTCTTTTGACCACCCTTCCTTCTCTTTCAAAGGTACACAAAACACGATACAAAAATATAAAATAAAACAAAAGGAAAAAAATAAGGAACAAAAAAGAACGTATGATCCGCGCTGTGCTCGTTTGTGCTGCTGCTTCGCGTTCCGTACGTAAATGAATTCTGGCATTTCTACTGCGCTAAATGGAAACAAAGACGAACAGAAATGAATATTCTTCAGTAATTGTGACAGTTTAACTGACGTGTACCACTAGTGCGCCAAGTGCAGCAATTGCGTGTGCAGTCAGGCGGCGCCGCCCGAAACGAGCGCTTTTCATCGTCCATAATCATGTGTCCATCACTAACGAGCCATCCGCAGTTACCTTTGCGCGTGTTTTATGCACATTGGTAGACGCTTAGTGATCGCTCTGACACGTGGGCGTTCAGTCTCTCCTGTTCGTGCTTAAACAACTCGAAGACTGCTGCTGATTTCCAAGTCAGACATTTCCGTGTCTCTATATGCTAGCTGGCAAGCTGGGCACATTTTTCGTCCATTCCGGCAGCTCGAATTTACCTATCCATCCATCAACTCAAGTGAAACGGGCTCGCCAGGTTGAATGATCATCCGTTGACAGGCATTCCCAATTTACCTCGATATTGATACAGACGGACGGACGGACGGTATATGAATGTGAGCTAGTCACGGAATCATTTGCAAGTCAGGGACCCGGCACAGTTGTTAAACGTCTCACTGGAAACGTCTTGACTTGTGTTTTCATTTTCAAGAATTCGTGGAGCGCATAATTTAACTCAATCGACCAAGGCTGGTGGAATATATACGATTCGACCCGAAATAGAATTTACGACTGATTTATACTGTACGTATACGTACCAGTCTACCTGCCTGCCCTGTCGGATCCTATGGCTATATCAGTAGTTAGTGCGCCAACACTTATATTCTTTCTCCGCCGAGCCGTCCGTCCACACAAAACAACAAGAGGCCGAAAGGGCGGATGGTGCCCGTAGGCTAGTTCATAACTCTGTGGCTCATAAGTTGTTCTATGAGAACAACACCTGCGGATTTTCTGTTCAGGTCAAACTACTTAAGAAATGACCATCATCATCCCCTCTTCCAACATTTTCCAAATAAATGGCTTTTTAAAAAAGTATTCATGAGAAAAGAGAAGGGCTGCTATCTGAATGCATAATCTAGTTGAAATATTGGCGAATAACATGAATAGCGACCTGGTGTACTAGCCAACCAAAGGCCGCCTATTATTTAAACCACAATCGACACATAGAATCAAAGCAAAAAGGTCCGAGGTAGAGAAGCAGCATTCCAGATCCAGCTTTTGTGCTCCAGGAGGCTTTTAGCCATCACTAACAACCGCGTAGGCTATGCGCGTAGGGCTTTACGATGAATTTTTCAACGCCGCCCTTTGTACTGCCCATCAGAGTCCAAAGCCGAGTTATATTGCTTCTGCTTGCTTTCAGCAGTAGAAGCTTTTTGTTTTCGTCTATGTAGTTGGTCGTCTTGATCGATAGATTTTAGTTGAAATGAGAATGACGGGTCTGCTGGAGTTTGCATCCCCACACATGACTGATGAACTTGGGTGTCAGATTGTTGACGAGCTGAGCAGGTGCGTTGCCAAGAGTAATAAATTCAAGCGAGGTGAGGGTCGATTCATCATTGCTACTCCGATTAGATCGTCTCCGTCAGCTCTTAATGTGACTGTGGCCCGTGCACAGACGTCTGTATACATAATATAACCAGTTTCATTTTTGTTATTACTAATCCCCGCATTAAACCAGTCGACGAAGGACATGCAGGCTAGCTATAGATATGCTAAGATGCTATCCAGATGAATAAGACGTGAGCACACAAAAAGAATAAGAAGGCAAGGCAACAAACTCCCAGCGTCTGTCAGAACTGCCAACATCTCAATTAGCTCAGATGAGTAAACACACTATATACAGGACGAAAATGAATCCTAACGATTGAATTGGTGAGTAGAGAGAAATCCACAGCTAATGCATACTAGCTTCTACTCCTAGTCTGAGGCATGATCCCCATACGAAAATGACTAAAATGCCACAAGCGTCATGATGATTTCTCCATCAACCAACTCCACTCATATTGCTGCTACATTCCTCAGCTCAAGATACTGCTGGCACCTTCTAACCAAAATGCCCCCACCATTTAAGCAATCGTGCGTCCGTCTGGCACACATATAGATGTACATATACCGCCGCAGCAATGTAGAAAGAAAAAGAAACAAAAGATTAACGATCACACTTCCATATATAGTAAAGAAAATAACTGGGCAAATGATAACCAAATTGCCTTAAGTTAGAAATAGTATAGGAGCTGAGATTTTTCTACCTTGTCTACTATAACTTCCCATAATTATAGCCACAGGCTTTTCAGTGCACGTCTCATTCTCCCCTTTACTATTAATATTGGTATTAAAGAAAAACGGAAAATAGGCAATGGATGCTATACCGAGGAGATGATGCAGCAGCTTTTCGGTGCAGACCATTCGATCATATGCCTTTTGGCTTTTCCCAGACTCTGCATTGTCTTATCTTCTTTTGATGGTCCACCTTCTATTTTACCTCGTTCTTTCATTTATATTTGATAGTCCCATAGTTTCAACTCGTTCATTTGCTCACTTTGTGATGACGTTGATGATAATTACAATACTTCTGAAACATAGCAACCGACGCAGAAGCCATGAAACACCAATCGAATTTTAAATCGAGGTAGTTATCCTGGCTTTGTGTATAAGCACGTCAAAGTTGTGTACCGTACAGCTGTACACAACTAGTAGGCCTATATATGGGCTCGATGATTGTAAAAATTAAAGGCGTATCCGCTGTGATAGAATCCCAATCATAAAAGTATTAGATACAGAAGAGTTGAGCGCCTAATCTTTCCATAATCCTAGCTGTATCTAAAAAAAGGGAAAAACTACGTATATCTTCGGCAAAAAGGCGTAAGTGCAGTAAATGGCGTATGATACTATATCGTCACATTAACTCTAAAAACTATACAACCGTCGAGTGGGGCTACTTGCAACACAAACGAAAAAATTTCGAGGTTTTTCGTCATAACTCCCGTAATGTCGAAGTTTAAGTAGTAATAGTTAAAAGCGTTTGTAGAGCAAGAGAAGGCAAATCCGCCTGCATCCTTCCCATTGCGGTATCTATTGTAGAAAAATGCTAGCTGCTACTGCAACACCCATTTTTTAATGCTCGTAGTAGTTTTTCTTCGGTGTTGCAATTAAGTTGCCTCGTGTGGCCGTGTGGGGCTATTACTTGCAACACTAATGGCGAATGAGGGCGAAAAAAAGTTTATCAATAACTCAAGAACGGGTACGAATTTCCAAAAGATTTTTTTACAGTATAGCTACTGTGACACTTCATTGTCACTCTCCTAAAAAATGAGCCAAAAAGAATGAGATTCTCTAACAAATAAAAAATAAAAACGATTGATTTGACCAAAACATTTCGGAAAAAACACTGATAACCCAAAAACGCCTTAATGGATATTCGATGTTTTTAAAAGTTATGCTGCCAGACACGTCTGTAACGTAACATTTTTTATTTAGTTTGTGTTAATGGTGTGAAAACATTTGAAAAGGAATTTAAAAAATTGTCGCGTGTGGGCAATTTTTTCAAAATATCGTCAGATGGATTAATATTGGTGTAACTAACGCTTCGGAAATAAAATACTATATTTTCCTTCTTCCGTATGACACATTTAACCGCAACAGAGTTTTTGCTATGATAGCTAATATGACTCGCTAATAGGCTTTTTTTGGCTTTCCATAGCTGTTGTTGTAGCTTTTCTTCTGAATAATCTTTGTATTTTCGGCTTCCCCACTTCCTTCGGTATACTATGGCATTACTTTTGGTTCACATCAATTGCCTATGTATATAGTTTCACGCCTGGGAAAACATATATATTCTTACGTCCCGGTATATATATTCTCTCCGCGAGAGTCCGCACGAGGTACGAGTTTTAAACTCGTACCTCGTAAAACAGAAAGCAAAAGTAAACAGTGGAAAAAAGAGTTTGGGAACCTTACGCGGACTCTCACATAGAAAATATATAATATCTTCTGCTGAAACAAAATGTACCCCGCGCGAGACAATATATACATGGAGAATTAGATGAGACCCAAAAGTAGGCTAAAGCCATACGTAACACAAGATTGGGGGAACATAATAATAGATGGAAGCGACTACATTTGTCCGCCGACAGCGCTAAATTCGTGCTAGTACTTATACCTAATAGTATTGAAATCATTAACACGATTCGAACATAGGAACCAACCTTATTATTTTTCTCAAAAGATGAATAAAAATTTGGGAGTTGCGGAAATGCGGAACACAACAATAGTAGAAAAGATTCATCGGACCAGTGAAACACGATAACCAACGTTTGAATTCCGAACTTACTCTAGCGGCGGCTTGGCGAAATCATTTCGTCAACAAACAATGGCGACCCAACGCGAATCAGTTTTTTTTTCGGAAAATGCCCGCGCTAAAATAGTAAAGTTGAAAGTTAAAGAAGGCTCTAATATTACGATCGGCCAAATTCTCTTCCAGTTTGAACCTGAAGAAAATATTTTTCATGGTAATGGAGACGCCAATAGCCTCATTAACAATAGTAAACATTTCCACGTCGTTCGTGCTACTTCGGCTGGATTGTTGGAAAAACTTTATGTCAACGAGGGAGATGTTATCGAAAAAGGGTATGCAGAATTTTTTAGATACTTTTTTAATAGGTCATTTTGATTTATATAACATGGGCTAATGGTTACATCTTTTTATTTATAGGACACTCATCCTTGAGTATAGCAACTGTAGTCATCCAACAGTCATGAAAGATATGTGTGCAGAATGTGGAGCAGATTTGCGTGAAACCAATCAGAGAAGCCAGACTGCTGCTGTTGCCATGGTTCATAACATTCCTGAACTGATGGTCAGCATGAAGGTACATAAACAGACAATGAAATTGTTCAGAAAATTTTGCATTTTACATTTGGAACATATAGGAAGCTCAATCGTTGGGTAGGGCAGATGAAGAACGTCTTCTCAGAGACAGGAAATTGGTTCTATTAGTTGATTTGGATCAAACATTGATCCACACTACCAATGATGAAATACCTGCAAATATTGAGGTTGTATACATTTTACAAATTGGTTTGTTACATGTTTAATATCTATTATTATTATAAAAATGTGTTGTTTTTTTTCTATAGGATGTTTTTCACTTTCAACTACATGGACCTACTTCACCGTGGTATCACACGCGTCTTAGACCCTTCACCAAGCAGTTACTCTCAAACATTAGTTCTCTCTATGAGCTTCACATATGCACCTTCGGCTCACGCACGTACGCCCACATGATTGCAAATTTCCTCGATGAAGAAGGCCGGTACTTTTCCCATCGAATTTTATCTCGAGATGAATGCTTCAGTGCGCACTCCAAAACTGCGAATCTCAAGTAAAAACTGAATTTCTATAATTAGTGCATAATAAAAAAAAACTAATTTTTTTTTATTTTTTAAATCCAAATATTTTTGTATTCCATTAATTTTCTTAGAGCTCTTTTTCCTTGTGGAGACCACATGGTTGTCATCATTGACGATAGAGAAGACGTGTGGAATTTTGCGCCGAATTTGATACACGTCCGTCCGTACCATTTTTTTCAACACACTGGAGACATAAACGCTCCCCCAGGATTGGCAAAGCAAGAAAAAGATGATAAGGAAGGATATGACTTTACATCAATGAATTCTGGAGAAAAACAGTCTGAAGCGTCTCCTCCTGAGACATCTAACGGATCCACCTTCAAAGATCATAAAGGCGAAGAAGATAAAACATTACCTGAATCGGCTTTAACTGATGTTAACGGTGATTCTGGAACCCAAACAGAAGAAAAGGAAGAAAATAAGTTTGAAGAATGTGTTGTGGAAGATTCCAGTCAAGTAAATGCAAAAGAAGAAATTGAAGTCCCGAAGACGACATCTGATGACGAGACTAAAGAAATCGAAGTGAACAGAACTGAACTGATTTTCAAAAAAGAAGACCTCAAACCAGAAGATGGAAAACAACAAAATGTTTCTACTGTGATTATTGAAAAGAAACCAGAAGAAAAGCCATCAGATGAAAAGCAGAGAGACGAAAAAGAAAGTAGCAAAATCCATATTCATGACACTGACGATTATTTGCTCCATTTACAAGACATTTTGCGGACCATACACCATGCGTACTACGAATTATACGACGACAACCGCAAAAAGGGAGACGAAACGAAGGCGGTACCGGACATGAAAATAGTTTTACCGTATGTCCGCCGCAAAGTTCTTGAAAAAGTACATATAGTTTTCAGCGGCGTAGTACCTACAAATACACCCCTGGAGAAGAGCAAACCTTTTTTGGTAGCTAAAAGTCTTGGGGCAGTAATTATGGATCGAGTGTCTGAAACTACCACTCACGTTATTGCCGCCCGACTCGGAACTGCTAAAGTAAGACAAATTACAGCAAAATTTAAAGATTCATGATAAGAATTTTTGTTTCTTACTTACAATAGTTAATTGAAGCCAAGAAGTACAAACATATTCGAGTAGTGACTCCTGATTGGCTGTGGTCATGTGCAGAGCGGTGGGAACGTGTGGAAGAGCGACTTTATCCTCTCAACTCGGAATTGGTAACAGTTCGGCGGAAGCCTCCTGCCCACTGCACCAGTCCAGATGTTGCTTTTCAGTTGGCAATTGCCGCGAGCGGCAAAGAAGAACAAGACGCAGTTGCCCCCGTTTATGATCGTGTCACAGGAAAGAGGATTTTTCGTCAAACAAGGAGAAGTGATAAAGGAAAAACGCTAGCCACCTCCCGCAGTTCAAATGTAAATGTCTTTTAATTATAAATAACAGCGCTGTTCAGCGAATAACACTCTACATTCCTATATCTTAGACTCAGAAGAGATTTAGCGAAACAGTCAATCCTTTACTATCCTTATCTATGGATGAAATCGCAGACATGGATCGCGAAGTTGAAGATATATTGCAAGACACAGATGGCGGTGAAACCGACGATGAAGAGCTGGAAGAATCGATGCCAATTGATTTCCCGAGAGCACAGGGCGAAGAAGAGAACGGAAATACAACAGGTAATTTCGCTGTGTTAATTCAAACCAGAATCCATTATGCTTACTCGTTGCTTTAATATAACAGAAGCTAGTAGTAAAATAGAAGACTATTCCGAAATGAACGAGGCGCAACAACCCACTCGAAAACGAAAACTTGAGGTTGCAGATCACAACCTTATAATTGGAGGAGTTATTGATCAAGATAGTCCCGAAAACGATACACTCATGGAAAGATTTCGACGTGGCGAATCCATCCCTGTTGTAGATGGAGATGAGCCTGACGACGAAGATAGCAACGAACCAGAAATCGATGAACTAGAATCGGATGAAGAAGTGGAAGATTCAGAATTGTGTCTAGCTGGTCAAGCTCTCGAACGGGAGTTCTTAAGCGAAGAAGATTGAGTTCATTATTTTATTTTTCTTTCTTCTCCATGAAATTCTAATCTGATCTCAGCCAAAACAGAATGGTTGAAGAGATGTACCTGACGAAATCATTGTGTACTTGTTATACTACAATAATAAACATAAAACATAGCAAAATGTTTACTATATGCAAACCAGTATGCTAGTTTGCAATTGAAGAGGCAAAGAGAAAAAAATGAATAATTTTTAAACAGCATATGGATCATCATGTTCAAACATGTGATATTTTCTGTATGTTTCTTGATATGAAAAATCTCTTTTTTCCTTCTGCCACCCTCTTTCTGGGGCCTGAGAATAATCAAACCCTTCAGGGTTCTTACCAAAGAGTAGGTTTTTGGCTTCAATTTCATCCCTATAGAAACATAAAACAATATATAAATATAAACATCAGTGCAAAAATATTAGATAATGTCAAGTTCATGTACCGATATTTGCCAACAACAACACTTTTGCCTGTTATTGGATCAGTTACATCACCAAATGGATACACAACCCGATTGACTTGGTGAGTAATGTGCTTTGTAAGCTTTTTTGGAAGCCTATCAATCAGGACAACATCTCCAGGTTTGCACCAGTTACTTGGATCAATGGCATAAATTGTTTCATGTTTGGAAAAGTGCTGTTAAAATATACTTGCATTAGATTAGATACAATTTGAACAAGAAAATCACCTCCCCCCCCCCCCCAAGAAAAAAAAATTAAATAAATAAATAAATAATAGTACCATATTGAGATTTTGGTCGAATTCCATGAGCTTCACTTTGAATTTTGCGGCATTTTTCACGTCTGTTGGCAAGCACCGAGCAAGGACCGATGTCAGCTTATTTAGATTTAATGCAGCCATAACCGGTATTATCTTTTGGAAGTTGGAGTAAAGGAGATTTAGTATCAATATTAATGCCTTATAAACGAAAAAGTTTTAAGGGAAAGTGAAGGAATAAAATACGGTAACTCGGAGCAAGCACGACAGCACGAGCGACCAATTGAACCAAACACAAAGCAGACGACGAAATCAGGGTTGTAAAGTTTTTCAAATATTTTCCGATAAAAGATGCACCGAAAGATTTCGGTGCACTAAGGATTCACTTGGATTCAAATTGGATCAATTTCGGATTCAAATTGGATCAATTGGATTCATTTTCAAGAGCAGAAAAGCATTTTATTGTCTCGCACTTTTCGACGAAGAGAGAGGAGTCTCTCTCTCGTCTCTCTTTTTATACAGCTTATATCTTTATCAGAAGCCCTAGCGTCCCACCCATCTAAAAACCAGTTTTCCACGTCAAATATTTTCCGATAAAAGATGCACCGAAAGATTTCGGTGCACCAATGAAAAGAACCCAGTGTAGCATTTAAAATTGCTATTGTACTGAAAAACATTTTTTAAAAAAAGGAGCATTTTTGCTATTGTACTGAAAGGTTTGAAATTCTAATCTTTCGGTGCACTAACACCTTTTTTTTGGCTATTGTACCGAAGTGTAAATTATATTTTTTCTGAGAATATGGTAGCATTTTAGTCTTTAATCTTTAAAACTACTTTAAACCAAAAGCTAACCTACCATTCACAATCTAAAATTTAAAAAACGTTTAGAAAAATTTCTTTTTCATATGGAAACAACTTTGTAATATCAACTAATGATCTGTACGTAGCTAAGTTGGTAGCGCGATTGAATGATAAGTCGAAAATAATCCATTATAGTCTAAGTCCTTTTCTAATTTTTTTTTCAAGTCTAAGCGATTTTTATGTAGGGAATCTGCAAACTGGATTCTCCTATCTATTTTGCTATTATGTTAGTATGTGTTTCTCTACTTTACAAAAATATTTCCAACAAACGGTGTTACTTGAAACATTTTTTTAACTGCTGTAAGTTAATTACAATTTTTTTAAAACAAGTTGTTAATTATTCAGGAACTTTTTTTTTTTATTTCGGTGCAATAGCCAAAATGTCTCTTAGTGCGCCGAAAGATTTCGGTGCAATAGCCAAAAAGGCGCTAGGTGTGCCGAAAGGCCTTTGTCTTGTGTCTTTCGGTGCAATAGCCAAAAAGATCCTAAGTGCACCGAAATCTTTCAGTGCAATAGACACCACCACTGCATTACTGCATATCTTCGTAGCATATGTAACTGGTTACTCGCTGCGTAAGCGAGAACGAGCATCCTGGGCTCAGCTGGAGCTGGAGCGGGAATTCTCGTAATTCTAACTCGGCACAGTAGATTCAGATGATTGTGATTTTGTGAACCGATCGTCTGAATTTTGAATATTTAAATTAATTTAGGAAGTTAGTCCATGAATGCCAAAGTCCTTTCATTTGGGTACCAGTGCAGAGAAGACTGTCATCTCTGACCCAGTGTCCTTTTGATTATAAGGGTGACTAAGGTAAGTGTCGAAGGTAACCAAAACCTCGGTAGTGAGTTGTACTTATTACCATTCCTGTTTCTAATTAAGTCAAAGATATGGTTAAATTTAGCATCGAACTAAGTTTAAAAGACAAGAATTATAGCATATAAAAGGAAGACATGTTCTAAATGGGAAATCTAGATGTTATTTTCAATCGGAAGATGCGCTCAACTATAGTCACTATCCACAAAATAAACTGTACATGTAGGCTACTGCAGTTTAGCTTGCAGTTTATTGAATTGTCTTTTCTAGTTCGCAAGGAACAGCAAACGCAACATCAGGATAAAAGATTTCCGCGCGATAAAAAATGGAGCATTCAGTATTAATTAGGTATATACAGTGGCTCGCAATTTTCATAACTACTATAAACGTACCTATTATCAACGGACACAGTGATTTAATCTCTTCTACGCCTTTAACTTTTCATTACCATAATAGTAAGTCGGCGGAAACTATTATGCCGGAAGATAACACAATAATTACACCAAGAGACGATCTTCAAGAAAGTACGACGATTTGGCCAAAAATGGAAACTATAAGTTGGCCCGAAGAAACAAACATGCAGTACATTAGCAAAAATCCGGATGCAGTTTACAACCGCAAAGTAAGAGATGAAATGGAACGACGTGTAACAGAGATACAGAAAAAAATTAATGAAGGGAGGAACATCCTTTCAGATGACGAGAGAAAAAAATTGGGAATGAAAATCCTTAAAAATTATCAAACACAAAGGCAGATGAGAGAGATGCAGCAAGCTTTAGACAGGGGAGTATTGCAAGACAGAGAGAAGAAGGAAACGAAAGAAAAACTCGTAAAAATGGTAATCGAAATAGAAAAAGAGTGGTTGAATAAACCTGCTGCCGATGCTTGGAATAGACTTGAAACGGCTGTTCCAAGTGAAAGTTCCCGCCAGGGCCGATCGAAAAGAAGCGTCTTAACCAAAAACCAAGTTTCAACCATCGATTCATTCGATTCCATTCATATTAATAGACATTCTACAGCTGCAGCTCCCCAGCAGTCCTTAACCACCTCGACGGCTGAAAGATTCATAAGCAGTAAATACACGTTGTTACAGCAGCCATTCCGTACACCAAATCTCCCCTCATCAACGATAAAATCTTCATCATTACGGGAAGGCGAAGTAAATTCTTATTTTGTGCCATCTTATAATAATCAGAGAGAAACTACGCCGATAATGACGCACGACGATGACCAACAAATAGACGTGAGAATGGAGGAAATGATGAAGCACGTTACAGATAATGTAGCTAAAGCAGTGAAAGAGAAGGCCGAGCAAAATTTGATGGACGCTTTGAGACGAGCTGGCCTGAATGGGATAACAAAAGTAGGAGGAGGTGTCGGATCTTCCGGCGCTATTACTAAGAGAAAACGCAGGGAGATTATGACGAAAAATGTTGACAAACCTATTGTTCAAACAAAATTAGATTCAACCCCTTCACAAACTCGGGATGAACTAGATGAAATTTTAGTAGCAATGTCATCTCTTACTGACAGTATAGTTATGCTCCTTGATGACACTCCACTCACAAAAACTGTATACGAGTTTTTCGTAGGAGACGGTTTCAAACTTTCGATGATCAAACAGTTCGCTAACTCGACCCAGCAGCGAGCCCAGCAGAATTTGGGATACCGTCAGCCTCAGTAACTAATTGCTCTCTTAACGTCTTCAGTACGTATGCATAGAATAAAACTTTGCACGGAGGATGTCGTGATTTTAAGAATGAAAAGTATCGATTGTCTTTAAAGATGAAATAAACGAAGTTCTTCGATTTTTTGCTTTCGGTCTTCTAATTCTTTATATAAAAGGTGTAAAACAAAACCAAGAAATTTAACCCGCTGTCGAAAAGAAAGACAAATTTTGTTCAACTAGTATATTAAAAATGTTGTAATTCTTCAAACAATAAGCTACAATTTTCAAGATCTAACGAAGCCGCACTGCTGCTCTTAATTTGGCCGATCTACTACGAGGATTTCTATGAATTTCTTCTTCAGACGGTACAAGAACATGTTTATTGATGACTTGCCACGGACGATGTTCCATAAGATCTTGCCAATCCGACTGATTCATTAGTCTGTCAAAATTTTTGTCCCCTAATTGGTCAAGGCCGTGAAGATGGTTTTTCACAATCCTGTTGCAATAAAACAAAAAATTTCGTCGAGTAAAATATAGTAAATAGATTTTTTAACGTTTACCGGTCCTCTAGTGAATGGAAAGTAATAGTGACGAGTTTTCCTCCTAATTTCAGAGCTCGAGTAGCGAATCTTACAGCAAAGTCCAGTTCATTAAGCTCATCGTTGACGAGAATCCTCAGCGCTTGGAACGTTTTGGTGGCTACATGGCTGGGTCGTTGAAGTTTGTCTGTTCGAGTACTAAAACCACATGCGCTTTCTACCAGTTGCGCCAATTCGTTCGTTGTTTTGAGACTTTTGAATAAATATCGCGCTTCAATGATCGCACGTGCAATTTTTTTGGCTTGCTTTTCCTCTCCGTAGACTTTTAAAATGCGAGCGAGACTTTCCTCATCAATATGAGCCAGAATATCTGCTGCGGATGGTTGATGGTTACTGCTTCTGTTTTGATCCATTCGCATGTCTAGAGGGCCATCTTTACTCAAGGAAAACCCCCTTTCCTTAGTATCAAATTGCATTGATGAACATCCACAATCAATAAGAATTCCGTCAAAAAAGTTGGATTTTTGTTCTGCCCCAGGTAATATGCTTGGTAAATCACTGAACTTCCCCAATAATGGAATAACATGGCCATTAGTTTCCTTAGCTAATTGGATCGCTAAATCATAAGCTGTAGGATCTCTATCTAGAGCATAGATTGTGACATTGTCTGCAGCATTGAGCAGCTTTCTAGCATGTCCCCCAGCACCAAATGTCAAGTCAAGGAACTTTTGATTGTTTTTGGGCTCAAACATTGCCAGTACTTCTTGCGACATAACTGGAGTATGACAAGCTAAATGGCTTAGACTTTGCTTTCTCAAAAAAGATGTTACTAGTTGCTGATGATGGTGGTGAAAAAGGGATTGGATGAAGAGGTAGGTGGTGCGATGCATTATTGTTTCTTATCTGAATTATCAGCCTTTGGGATTGCTTGTCCTTGAACATAAGCCAAGAAATCAGTTGACACAATTTCTTTGCACTCTTCTTCACTCAGACCAGTAGCTGTTGATTTAAGAATTCTTGGATTATTCTTCAAAGACTTGTTGTTTGCAATGTTTTCCAAATGTTCTACAAAATGCGTCCACTCTTTGAGATCCACCTTAGAGGATTCGCCTTGAGGGAAACCTATGGCAACTTTGTGTCGTATGAATTCTCCTAAATCACTAAATGTTTTAAAAAGAAGAAAATATTGCATAACCTGTAAAATATTGGCGCATTTAAAACTATAATATTACCGTCCTTTTTTGGATGTATCCAATGGCCACTTACTCAACAATCGCGTAATATTCCGAAAAACATGAGAGCTCATGGCTATTTAAACCTACCAAATAGCAATCAAACGTTGATTAAGATTTTGTTGATTTCGTCTTGGATTAATATTTTTTTACATGCGTCAGGCCGGCAAGCAGCAAGTGAGCAGACTACTTTCGAAACATGTGATTTTTCCATCTCAATCTCAAGAAGTCCACTTGGGCCAGATTTACAATGCTTCTTTTATTCTTATTAAAAAACTTTTCTTTAATTTTATCTTTGTAGCCTATTATTTTTTGTTTGGAGAGTGTAATTCATTTTCCCCATTCTGTTATTGATAGTTAAGGATAAATCCGCTATCAATTATTTAAAAATTCAATCATAGTTGTTATTATTTTTTTTATATTTGATAATATTTATACATATATACCAAAATAAACTGAATGGCCTAAAAATGCGAAACGTTCGACATTATTTCATTTACAATAATAGAAATTAAATAAAAAGAAAAGCAGACAACGTTATTTTTCTTCGGTCTCTTTCGTTTCGTTTACCACCCTCGCTGATAAAATTTAGCTTTGTCATGTGTCTGTAGTGTTACATATATGCATCTGATATTGATAGGATAAATTATTGGTAGCTTCCAGTAAGGGATTAATACCATTCAGCGCCCAGTTCCGAGAAGAAGAAAAAACACTGTTTAAAATGGGTTTGGCAGCCTTCGTCCTTGGTGCTTCTGGCGAGACTGGGAAAGAATTAGTAAAAATCCTGGTCTCCAACAAGAATTTTTCCAGAGTGGTAATCATAGGACGAAAAAAAATTGAATTCAACGATGAAAAATATAAAAATGTAGAGCAAGAAATTGTTGATTTTGAAAAGTTGGAAGATTATGGTCAAGCATTTGAAGGGTTTGATGTGGGTTACTGTTGTCTTGGGACCACCAAGGGGAAATCAGGTTCAAGTGGTTTCGTAAAAGTTGATCGGGATTATGTGATTGAGTCAGCACAATTTGCAAAACAACGAGGATGCAAAGAATTTCATTTACTAACTGCTCAAGGCGCAAACAAGAACTCCTGGTTCCTGTACCCTCGAACCAAAGGAGAAGCTGAAGAAGGAGTAACCCGTCTGAATTTTGACAAGGTCTGCTTTTATCGTCCCGGATTACTTCTTTGTGACCGACAAGTATATACAGCTACATTTTTACTTGCTTATTTAAAACACTACCATGTCTTGTCTTACCATTTTGAAGGAAAGTCGACCCTTGGAAAAAGTTTTGCAGTTGACTATCGGTTCAGTTGACCGATGGGGAAAAGTGAGCATTCCAACCAAGACAGTTGCACAAGCTATGGTGAACAATACTCTTGAAGCACCAACAGAGAAACAAGTGAACATTATAGAGCACAATCAAATATTTCAATTAGCAGGACTCTAAAGTGCTTCATAAACTAACTTGTATACATCCTTTTTTCTTTTTGGTCTTTCTAAATTCTGATACGCACACCGAATACATTTTTCACTCACCTTACTTGTGAATTCATTTTTGGTGATGGTCATAGAGAAAATCAATGCAGCGAGACTCACCAAAATTCATCCAGAACCTCCGTTATTAGGCATATTTCTCCTTCACCCTCCCAGAAACCCATATATTTTGTTGAACATAAAAATAATAAAATGCAATTATGTTACGTATAATCAATTGCGTGTATTCGATGGTGACTAAGAACACGTTTCTTGAATGTACGATCTCGTGACGGGATGCTTAGGATTATCAAGAGTTTGTATGTAACGGGAAGAATGGAATGCTACGCTTAGTCAACCTCTTCGATGGTTGGGCCAGAGCCTGCACCGGGAGCACCTCCACCACCAGGAGCTCCAGCGCCGGCACCACCAGGGAAACCAGGAGGAGCACCACCAGCTCCTTGGTACAACTTGGTGACGATGGGGTTGCACACTCTTTCAATCTCCTTCTGCTTATGCTCAAACTCTTCTTTATCAGCCAGCTGGTTTGCGTCCAACCATTTAATGATCTCGTTGCATTTGTCCATGATTGTTGTTTTATCAGCATCAGATAGTTTGTCCTTGAACTTTTCATCCTCAACAGTAGACTTCATGTTAAAGCAGTAAGACTCAAGGGCATTTTTGCCTGACACGCGCTCTCGTTGTTTCTCATCTTCGGAACGATAGCGTTCAGCATCAGAAACCTTGACACAACAGAAATAAAACACTTTATAAAATAAAAGCCTTAAAACGCACTGTTATTAAATTTACTTACCATTCGCTCAATTTCTTCCTTCGACAATCGTCCCTTGTCGTTAGTGATGGTAATTTTGTTCTCACGACCTGTGGACTTGTCAGCAGCCGACACGTTCAAGATTCCGTTACTATTAAACAAATTAAACGTCAACTTTGAATATGTATAGAAGAACCATGTGTGATGAATTCTTACGCGTCGATGTCGAAAGTGACTTCAATCTGAGGAACACCACGCGGAGCAGGAGGAATTCCAGTGAGTTCGAATTTTCCCAAAAGGTTGTTGTCCTTAGTCATGGCACGTTCTCCTTCATAAACTTGAATCAAAACACCTGGCTGGTTGTCAGAGTAGGTGGTGAACGTCTGGGTTTGCTTAGTAGGGATGGTGGTATTTCGCTTGATCAAAGCAGTCATAACACCTCCGGCGGTCTCAATACCCAACGAAAGAGGTGCAACATCGAGTAAGAGAAGATCTTGAACAGCCTCAGATTTATCTCCCTACAACAGTTATCAACATTACGATTCATTCGCATTGAACTACTTTTTTGTATTTAAACTGTTTACCTGAAGGATTGCAGCTTGAACAGCAGCGCCATAAGCAACAGCCTCATCGGGGTTGATTGACTTGTTCAATTCCTTTCCATTGAAAAAGTCTTGCAACAATTTTTGAACCTTAGGAATACGAGTGGAACCACCGACAAGTACAATATCTTGAATCTGAGCCTTGTCCATTTTAGCGTCACGGATAGCCTTTTCAACGGGCTCCATGGTGGATCGGAAAAGATCGGCATTCAATTCTTCGAAGCGAGCTCTCGTGATACTAACAATAACAATCGAAAAATGTAAGTACATGCTACACTAATGCCTTTAAATTCTAGGAATACCTGGTATAGAAATCAATTCCTTCAAATAGAGAATCAATTTCAATGCTAGCTTGAGCAGATGAGGATAGAGTACGCTTGGCACGTTCGCAGGCAGTACGGAGGCGACGAAGAGCACGCTTGTTGGTAGCCATGTCCTTCTTGTATTTACGTTTAAACTCTTGAACAAAGTGGTTCACCATGCGGTTGTCGAAATCCTCTCCTCCCAAATGGGTATCTCCAGCAGTTGACTTGACTTCAAAGATGCCATCCTCGATAGTTAGGATAGAGACATCAAAAGTTCCACCACCGAGGTCAAAGATGAGCACGTTACGCTCTCCGCCAACCTACGAATGAGAAAAGTTATTTCCAATCTGTGAAAAAGTCTTAGGAGGACATCACCATACCTTTTTATCTAAACCATAAGCAATAGCAGCAGCAGTAGGTTCATTGATGATACGAAGAACATTGAGACCAGCAATAGTTCCAGCATCTTTGGTGGCCTGACGCTGCGAGTCATTGAAGTAGGCAGGGACAGTAACAACAGCATTGCTAACAGTTTTGCCCAAGTAGGCTTCAGCAGTCTCCTTCATCTTGAGCAACACCATGGAAGAAATCTCTTCAGGGAAGAAGGTTTTTGTTTCATTCTTGTAATCAACTTGAATTTTGGGTTTTCCTCCATCACTGACTACTTCAAATGGCCAATGCTTCATGTCAGCTTGAACAACCGTATCTTCAAACCGACGCCCGATCAACCGTTTGGCATCGAAAACAGTATTGTTGGGATTCATTGCTACTTGGTTTTTAGCAGCATCACCGATGAGACGTTCAGTGTCGGTAAATGCAACGTAAGAGGGAGTCGTGCGATTTCCCTGATCATTTGCAATGATTTCAACCTTTCCGTGTTGGAAAACGCCAACGCACGAGTAAGTTGTACCCAAATCGATACCAACTGCAGGGGTCTTGACAGCCATGATGTTCTAGAAAAAATGCGTTGAAACTCGTTTTATTTAAGTTTAATTATAACAAACAATTAGTATATATCGTAATCTCAGACATGGGTTAAGACACACGCATATCATTGGGAAACTCCCATCTGGTGCGAACCGCGAATGGTGTAACCCAAATTTCATCATTGAAACTTGCAATAGAACATGCGTTCGAATGTTCGAGAAACCGCCCAACCCACACCACGTGGTGTCTGGAAGAGATTTCTTTACTAGTTCGTTCAACAAAGTAACTCTTACATGGAATTTTACGGAAATAATAGTTCTTGCAACGTATTCAACAGATGTAGTGAAATTAAACACTTACCTAGTGAAAAAGTAGACCGATTCGTGTACAAAAAATTGACGAATGAGTATCAGGCCGTCCGTAGTTCTTGGCGTCCCGTCTGGAATGAACGTACCGGTACAGCGTTACAGGAAAGCTTATATCAGAAAACCATGGACGTTGCCAGAAAACTATGGAACCTTCCGGAAGGTTCAAAGTTACGTAAAAAGTTTTTCTGGCAACGAGATAAATGTTTCAGTTCCGCGGCAATTTTTTTAAATTCGAAAGATTCAGCAATTATAGCTACAATTTTGTTCGATCACTTTAGTAAAATCAATGTTATGCGAAGCGTGATGCAAATCGTACTAACTTTTCTATCCATTTAGATAAAAATAAAATATTTTATTTTATTGATAAATGTTTGTTTGACTTGTTGAAAAAAAAATGCAAAAAGAGTTAAATTGTTGAAATTTCGGAATTTCATCTGAAACATGATTGCAGTTGCGCCATTCAAAATTCAAAATTAAGGGTAGTGTACTAGGTCTTCCCCTGGTTGGTTGTATATGTAGCAATGTAATACAATCCAAGTTATTAACTGTGCTTTGTATTCGCCATGTAAGCCAACTCAAGTTGGTTGTCATCCGCTTTTTAGCTTGTTAAGTCTTTCACCACATTTTCGAAGGTTAAAAATGTAATAAACTTAGTAACAAGAATGTATGTGTATAATGAATGTGATACTGCAGTTGCGGTGCTATACTGCGAGTCCGAAGCTCGAAACTAATATTCGTGTCGAATTCGTATCTATTCAATTAAACTCGGTCGTCTGATTCAAACATGCCAGGCCAATGTTTAAAAAGTGGCTGCCAGTTTAGAAATCATAAATCATTATTAACACCATGTCTTCCGATAAGATGACATATGCGAGACGATCTGGCGGAGGCAAGCAAAAAATATATTTTGGTAAATATTCATTTTCTCGGGTATCGTGTAATAGGACTTCAAACATTTTCCATATTTTCTTCATTGTATAGAAAGCAGAATTACAGAAATGTATGCATCTAGGGGATAAATGGAAGAAGTATTGGGAAACGGATGGGCTTTCGCATCCTACAAAATAATACTCAAAGCCGCGAATTACACGAAACTGCTAGAAACACTGAAAAAAAAAATTTGTCCAGCTATAAGAAAATTATATTTTTTTTCTCCAACTGATCTGAAATCCTTATCAGTGCAGAGGTTACATGCACGATTCTACATAGTTTCCAGGAAACAATCCGGTGATTCCATCCAAGATACCTTCCCACCATCCGTCATCGTTTTTACGCAAAACGTAAATAATTGAGTTTTCCTGAAAACTTAGTTCATCTTCTTTGTCAGCGTAGTAGTCATAGACAGCGACAACTGCAGAATCCCAATATGGTAAGTACTTGCGTTGGTTAAAAACGTAAACGCTTAATTTAATTTTTATACCTTTGTCTATATAATCCTTCGGTACCCATCCAGGAAGATCTGCATCGACCGGCATCAGTACTCTACGCCGGTTACCAGCCCCATTTTCGGAAGGATCATCACTAGTAGGAAGTGGGGGAGGAGGAGGTGACATACTCCTTACTCGACCAGGGGGTTCGACATTGGGAATAAGGCTTCCATAATTTGATGGTGGCGGTAACGGCATTTGCTCCATGTTTACACTCATCATTCCCGGAGATGGTGGAGCTAAAAGTTCAATAATAATTATTGAACTGGAATAAAATTTGGAAAATATTTGATTAGAGATTCTTACGTGGGTTTGAGTAGGATCTCTGACGTTCCAAGCCAGGCGCATACGTAGCGGAACCAGGCGCGTAAACGGCCGATGCTTGTTGGTTATGAGGAAGCGGGTGGACCATGCCGATTTGAGGAGTCTGTTGTTGCAACATTTGAGGTGCATTGTATGGGGAATGGTGATGCATGCTACTACTAGATGTAGAAGCATGAGACATGGGAAGTGTCCCATAACCAGAAGTGCTGTTCCTCTCGCGCCGAGAATGGCCCAGAGGATAATTTGGTGCATAGTTGGATGGAACCTTGAGAAAATTAATAATAAAATGGTTAGAAAACAAAAAAAAACAGTAGACGAAAAGTTCAGAAAGTACTTGGGGCGGGGCAACAGCAGGAGGAGTTCGATATTCTCTCGATCCTTTGGAAAGGCTTCCTGTTCCAATCGCACGCGCCATGGGAGGAGTAGGCGGTTTGCTGGTTGGGGCAGGAGGAACAGGGCTGTGTCCTCTCAGGGTACCAGTCATCATGGGAGCTCCAAGTGTCCCCATTCCTGCTAAACTGCTACTACTCCCTTGACTACTTGCTCTCTTTTGACGAGGCAATTCATTTTGAATTCTAACACCATGGCCAATTTCATCCAAGGCTTTACAAGAAGAAAAAGTTATCAACTGGTACACACACATACACAAAAAAATTTCTCACCTGCAAAATCAATTGGTCTTCTAACATATTTGATGGGCCTCTCTTGATTGGCTGGTGCAAGGATTTTATATTGCCTGGATGATGATTTGTTGGTTGTCAATACTCCAATCTCTCTCCGCGCAACCTTTTCTTTGTGAATCATGACCATTTGATTAATGTGATTGATTTGGCTCTCCATTTCTGCCATTTGGGTGGCTTGTAAATCCAGCATTTGAAGGAAACCAAAGGCTAAGGTATTTATTTGGTAAGCCACTGAAGCCAATGATTGAGTAGTGTAATTTTTTGTCTCTTCCAAGGCTGCTCGCTTGTCTTGAGCTTGTGTATAGTTTCCTTCACAATAGTCAGCCACCTAAAAAAGTACACAACAACAAATATTGATGTATTCATTAGACATACAATCTCTGGTAAAAATACTACCTTTTCCAGATTGGTTTGACTTTCCAGCAAACTGTTGCGACCTTCTGGGATGTCAATAGTCATCAAAGTAACTAGGTCTGCCATTGTGTTGATGAAACTTCACCGATTGGAAATATTACATACGAGTAAATGAAAATTCTTCAAAGAAACAAACTGCAAAATGAAACTCGACTCAAGTGAATGACCACTCCTTCCTGGGCGTCGAAAAGAAAAAGATAACTGCGATGTCTACGAACCTGCTGGTGTGAACCAAGCACGTCTTTCCTCAGAAAACCGATAGGTGACTTCGGACGTGGAATGCACACCACCTAGTAGAGAAGTGAGAAATCATGTTTGTTTTAACTTTGAACGATAGGTGCCGTGCCACAAAAATCGCCTGAAGCCATTGTGGCATGCGTACTGAGCAAGGGAGTAGGGGGTAGAACTGTAGAAGCTTTACAACCCAGTACCGGCGTGTAACATAGAAAGAATTCTCCAGAAGTTTACAACCCCTAACACTAGATTTCCAAATATCGTTCAGTCACGTTGGCTGACACGTAGTCCACAGATAAACTACAGAAACAGCGTACTAATAATCAGTGTACCGGTATTTTTGCCAAACGTTTTTAGCAATAGTGTGTCGTTTTTTAGTGTTACTTGTTCGAGACGCATTACGTTGCGTGAAGTGAGAAAATGTCACTCGACTTAATTTCAAGTCTAGACACTCGTTTTTTTGCCGATGAAATCAGCTCACAACATATCCCTTTCGGTTAGTACATCATTCATTATTTTATTATTGTTTATTCATTTTAAAAATGTATAATCTTTTAGTTGCTTAATAATACAGTGACAGGCAAGTAAATTAGAGGGGGCGTTTTCTCATTCATAACGCCCGAGTTTTATTTAAGGAATATGGTTCAAATAGAGCAGGTTTGGAGCAGTATTTATTTTTATTTGAAAAGGATACCGTCCCAGCTTTAGTGTTTGAAAAATGAAACTACCCGAATTCTGTACCTTTAATTGTCAATAAATCCTCGTAACTCTACATCAATATTCCGACGCTACACTTCAGTAACCACCCCTACGGAACCACCCTTTTCCCTTTGTTCAAGCCAAGTTTTCAAAGCGTATTTCCACTTTAATGTTGTCACCTGCGTATTGTACGTTTAGTGCTTGAACATCCCAGTTAGCGTCATTATCTGAAAAGTTCAAAACCATGGAAATAGTTTTAATTCATTTAAAAAGGTTTATACGACGAATCTTTTTGTTTCCTCGTGTTCCGCCACGAGGTAAGGCTTTATAATGGAAGGTGCTTCAGTAAAGGAAGTTGATAAACAAGTTTTAGAAACTGCCTCTAGCTGGCGTTGAATATATGGTCCTTTTTCTAGGACAACATGTTGGCCGTGATATGAAATGGAGTCTTGTTTGGCGTACATGCATGACCTTGGAAGGGGAAACTACGAAATTTTCCTTTTTTCCGGTTTTCCTTGACGTCTATTGAATTTATAATAAACATGTAGCTGGCGTGGACTGTGCGAAGTTCATTGGCTTGATAGCCAAAAGAATTTCGAAAGCTCTTTTTTTAACATGTGTTGGAAAAACACTGATCCAAAACATCCAAAACACGAGAAATATTTGCACAGACTGACAGCCTTGGATTACTTTTGTATTCGATAACATTGAGGCAGTTATGCAAAACAAGGATTTCCGTAACTGATCTTCGTTTTTTCGTAGACCAATCTTTAATTTATGCTGGAAGAATGTAATCGGTAAGCGATTAAGAATTTTTTTACTGGTTCTTTAAGCTTGCATTAGTCGAAGATTCTCGCGAAACTAAAAATAGCCCAATTATGTAAAATCTTGTCATGTTTCTATCGTTTATTTCCCTAATAAAAAACATAGTATACCAGACGACGATTTTAATCAGTTTAGATTTGGTGCCCAAACGGGCAGTTTTGAGCAACATTTCGGCCCAAACAGCAACATTCTCTTTAAAGGGTCAAAAAGTGCCCAAACTAAATAGACTCCAACTTAATTAATTAATAATGCAGATTGATTTTCTGGATTACCGGACGATTCGGCCAGGCCGAAACGTCAAAATTTCCGAATCGGTGCCCGAAACGATTGGACGATTCGGCCCCATATTCTTTTGCCAATTAGTTCAAGAATATTAAATTTTCATGATGTACAAAAGAGCCTAACTAGCTTTTTATACAATATAATCTAACCTATACAAATGTAGCCTAACCCATCGCATTAGCTATTCGCCTTCTACGTTCATCTAACACTGTGGGGCCAAGAGGACACAAATGCATAACATTAAGTTTGCCGCTGGTGTGGCCGTATGGATTGCAATGGTCCTATGCTCCTATTCCATAAGTAATAGTATAGACCTAGGTGGCCGAATCAGTAGCGATATGATAACATTTTATAGTGACCGATTCGGCCTGGCCATCTGTCCCGTCTGGCATTCTTTTTCTCATTGAAATATTGCTTATTTTGGCTTTACACTTCGTAACTTTATACTTGAATATACTGAGCTAAAGTATGACGTTTTACTATTAATCTATATCTTTAAAAAGTTCTAAAATAAACACGTGTCTTTTAGGCTAGTCAACTGTTACTATTAAAGAATTCGTACGAGTTTTTATCGTAGATTTGTGGATCCAAAATTTTTGATCCCATTAAGTTTTTCAATTACCAGCTTTTACACATTATTAATTGATACTATCTAACTCGTCAACACCGTCACTTTAAAAAAATCTTTATCTATGAAATTCGGACTATTAAAGTATATGGTTTGCATTCTTCCCCCTCAGATTTAGAAAGCAGTTTGGGCTCGGATGACAATATGTTGACCTTAAATGAGCTGGCTAATGATCCCATGGTAATTTTTCCATTCACGGAATCGAATAAAAAGTTATTTATTAGTCTTTCTTCTTATTCTCATCAGGTACCGTTTCACTTTCACGATACCGAATTAATGGATACTGGCATGAGTTCAGACAGTGATTGCAATTCTTACTCCGGTCTGTTAGAATTCAACTTGCATGCCAGTGCGTTAGACAGAGATTATTCCAAATTTGATCCTACCGATTTTCCCAATCTATTGTCAGAAGTTGGTAAGTTTAACTCGAACGCAGGATTTTTAACCATTAACAAATACTAATAATGCGAATTTCCCTTTTAAAGGTGATGATATAAAACTGGAGCCGATTTCCCCTTTAGCTCAATCACCTCAACCTCTTTCACCTTTTGGAAACGCTGGATCGTCTTTAGTGGACGTCAAACCCGAAATTCAGGTGTGTATTTTTTTTAGTACTTTATTTACGAAAACAAGCTGTTTGTACCTCTATTAATACAGTACTAATTGTTATCAAGCTTATCAAGTTTTTTACTTTCTAATTTATTTGAAAAAATTATGATTGCAGCAAATGTTAGACACACCTCCTATTTCTCCTCCTCACCAAAGTAATCCATCTCTCACCTCGTCGCATCATTCCAGTAATACAGACGTAATTAAAATTATTACCATTAATTCTGATGGTAAGTTTCCTCTTAAAAAATTGTATTTTAGTCTTATCATTAAATTATTTTCTTTTAGGTAACTTTCATGTACCTAGCGAAGCGAAAACATTGCTGACCAAAAATGGAGTTTCAAATACTTCCCCTCCCACACACGTGTCGAATCATCGTGGAGCAAATATACAGCCGAAGCCCTTATCGGGTAGTCCTGTGGTTATTAAAGTCGTTTCGCACGGTTCCACAAATTCGAAGCAAAATCTCCCTGGTGTGTTTAAATAATATAATCAAAATTTAAAAAGCAACGCTAAGGAAAGTTTAATATAGGTCAGCCGTTTGTGCTAACTGCCGAGGAATTTGCAAGTTTAACCCAACAAAATTCTGGTAAATGCGTAATGGAGGCTGTGGCTATATCAACCCCTAAGCTGGGCCAATCGATTAATGGCCGAATACCAAGTCCACCGATACAATATTCAAAACCAGCTGCAAATTCAACTTGTACATCTCCGACAAGTGGAATGTACGATGGTGATGTATGTCACATTTGCCACATTTTATTTTGTTGGTTCAACGCTAATTCGTGCAGTCCTTTCGATAGGTGAAGGCTTTAAAACGCCAACAACGAATGATAAAAAACCGTGAATCGGCATGTTTGTCACGCAAAAAGAAGAAGGAATACGTTTCTTCGTTAGAGTCGACCTTATCTGATTTAAACCGGGAAAATCAGCATCTAAAACATGAAAATGCTGTTTTGCGAGAAAAGCTAGCTTTATTGGAACAAGAACGTGACAACGTTGGCAAATCACTTGGATTTAGTCCTAACGCCAAGAAGACTACAGCTTTGTTTGCTATTTTGTTGATGCTTTCTTTCAACATGGCTGCTGTTGGGTAATATATATTACAATATCGAAACACCCAACTGTGATGTGTTAGATGACTAAAATTGCAAATTTTTTGGACATACCCAGTAACGTTTTCATGAGAGGAACTCATCCGAGTCCATCAGCTTCCGGGGCTGCTATGAAAGCCGAGTTACCTGTGGTTTCTCAACGAGGATCTGGTCGCACTCTCTTGTGGGCTACTGAGGAAAATCCTTTGTTCGATGCTGGGTATGCCAACTTTTGCTCCTATAAACATTGTTATGTTAGGACATACAGCGACGGGTGAAAGTTTTCTGACGTGATATTTGTAGTATACGCCTACTTTTACTTTACCTCTACCGGTAGTTCTGTGACAAAGGGTATACCTATTTTCTTACTCTTCCTAATATGAAAGGGGTCAGCAGGGGTGAGGGGTTAGTTTTTTCAACGTAATTATGAGTGCGTATAAAACAAGCGCCTAGTCCGAAAATCGCGTCAGGAAACTTTCACCCGTCGCTGTATATACATTAATTATGTTGATGATCTCAAAATTACGATTTTTTGGAGGAGAATGTTGAAACCATTATTTTTACTTTTCTTAAAATAGGAGTGAAAACGCAAGTTTACCAATGTGTCCAATGCTTGTCAACTTGACGGAGTCATCAAGAATTGATAGCGAGTTGCGAGGTTGGTTTCATGCTCCCGCTCCGGTAAATGTTCGCAGTCCTGTTTTGAACTCGGCAAAAACTGATGAGCTACAAGAACGACCTTCATCTAAACACGAACTAGCTAAAGTACGATCCTCTTCAAACATTTTCAATAACAATCACTCAGTTCATTATCAAAATTCCAAAAGTTGGAGGTAACAAGAATGTTGCTTTTCCAGGTACTACCCCGTTCAAGTGAAATGAGCAGCACCGCCTATCGGAAGTACTTGTTGACTCGGCGGAATATAGTTACTCCGAGCACACATGCAGCACAATTAATCTCTAAAAACGAAATCCAAGTCTACGAGGCACTTCCGAATCAATACCTTTTCGATGCATTTTTTGAAGCCATTCAGCGCAAAAACGATACATTTTATGTTGTCTCGTTCTCTGACGATCATCTTTTACTGCCAGCTACCGAGCACAACAGCACTGTTAGACCTCGAATGTCCCTACTCCTTCCTGCTATGCCACTCAATCGTGAGTTAAAAATATGAGATATGTTCGTTGCTGTTTCGCAAAATGTTAACCCTAACTTTTTGTTTCACAGAGACCATGCAACCACCCAGAGGTCATGTGGCTATGATGCAGGTAAATTCATTCTGAAAGTTTTGTTTGAATAATTCGTAATGCTACCTTGTTTTATGCAGATCGATTGTGAAGTAACGAACACGCGACTTTTGCACATCAGAGAAGATTCTATCCCTCCATTTACGTCTGATGGAAACCGCACAGAGGATCCGGCGCATGCAAGGCCAGAATCCGGTAAACGGGCATGGCGCAAAAGTAGCAAAAAAAGTCAGCAAAAAGTGGGCAAATTCGATGCAAGCCCCAGTCGAGACTCGAGAGGATGAATCAGTGAAAATATTTGACGGCACGTAAATTTCGTCGATTTCTCTCGTGACCAAGACGATTTTCAAGAGATCTCATTTGCTGCCTAGATGACAGCTACAAATCTACACAGGATTTCTCATCACACATTCTTCATTCAACATTCTTTGGTTTTACGTTTGGTTGAAATTTTCAGTTTTTAATGTCTTATGACTACCAAAGACTGCCTTACCTTGTGTAGGACCGTTTTTCATTTACGAGAGGCACAAGTTTAAAGTCACACCAGTTATTGAGTTTTGAATTTTTTCTGTTTTTACGTGGGTTATGGTTCGGTTTTATTTTGAAAAATAAAATTTTTGTGATAAATTTTTTTGTCGAATTCTTTAAAACCCTGCTCGTTTTATATATAAATGTAGACAGTATACAACTAGTGAGATCTGCTTAAGTTTTGTCGGTTTACATTGTAACAAATGTGCTAAAATCAAATCATTTTTTATAGCTTGTCTACTACGTCTTTAATAAAAGAAACATTATGAACGAAGCAGGAAATGATACAGTAATCGGAGATCGGAACCTGATTATAGATGAAAGATAATCTAATAAATGTAAAACAACAACCCATCAGTTGCGATCATTTGTTTTTGAAACTTTGACCCTTTAGAGTAGGGAGTCTCAAACAGATTGCTATTAAAGCCCTAATCCCACTTTAGCTCAACTGTTGGTTTAACTTGTTTTTTTTTTAACCAATCAGGGTTCGCCATGTATTAAGAGTTAACCAAAAGTTAGGCGCAAGTGAGAATAGGTCTGTAAAAGTTTTAAGATACGCCGAGACATACTGATAAAAATCATACAACCTGTTTAAAACGTAGCGGCTCTCCTTCCGAGACTGGGTAGGAAATCATTTGCAGCAGGTTGATGGTTTTCCATTTAGGCTACCCATAGATGCTGCTGCCGTACTCCTCTACTCCAGCATCCTCGGCAGTTATACCTCCCTTGTTTGAGCCTCCCTCTCATTTTACCGGTTTTTCCCACGGACCTTTTCCCCCACATCCCCCTTACATACTTTCCGATGAGACGCCTCGCTCGCTAATATTCACACACAGAGACACACAGAAAACCTTGTCGACAAGTTACGACGAAATGGTTGCTCCATGGGAAACTCTAATTTTATCTTTAATTCTCTGTCCATCTTGCTACCCACACACACACAAAAAGAAACCGCGTTGGACGAGTGACTTTCCCTAATCTCATCTGAAATAGTGCTCATTGTTGTTCGAATTTGAGGCTTTTATCTTCAAGATATAATTTTTTTCGAATTATATATAACCAATAGAATTTAAAAGGATTTTTGGTAATTTAGGGGAAAAGAAGTACACACACAGCACCAGGTACCGCACAGTGTTAATAAAAGTATAGTGTGGTGTCTCAAAAAATGCGTGACCCTAGAAGATTTTTTGAGGTATACTGTACGAATCCTGAATTTTTCTCGAATACCAAGGGCGTCTTATCATACCGAAAAAATCTTCTAGGGAAGTAATTAGGGAAAACCTGGTAAGTATTTTATTAATTCTGTTTTGTCAAAGTAATGTGATGGAATAAGTACATTATATCTTGCTACTATATAGTGCTATACCCAGTCAGTCGATGGGCTTTTTGGATTTGACATAGCGGGTTACTATATTTTTTGAACGACGTCAACTTGTTTGTCAGACTCAGTTGACCCTGATGTCTCTTAGTGACCCCGTCGTCTTTGAGTGGTGGTTTGGCGGTTTGCATTGTCACTTGTTATTGTGACACATGCGCACATTCACAAAGATGACAATCGCGCTAGGCACTGATCCAGCTAGTGCTGGTGGCAGAGCTCAGTAATGTTGCTCCCCTTGCTCTTTGAAACGGCCAAGGTCTTGGTTCATTCCCAGCTTCTTCTTTAAAAAATGTTCCCACCAGCAGCATTAGATGCTCTGAGAAATATACATAACACCGCAAGGACAGATCTGAGAAACGAAAACTTCTCAGCGGCGGAATTCACACACTTGGCCTGGAATTTCTTCATGTCGCTCTACAGCAGTGTATAGAGGAAGAAATAATATTTCAACAATCCTTCTATTTTATCCGTTTTTCTATCGCTTCCTCAAAATCTTAAAATTTCCTTCACATTCTCGGCGTTTTATGTAGTATTTTTCAGTACACCCACTTTTTTACTCTGCCTTATTTATAGAACTTTGCTACATGTCAAACCTTCGGTTGAATGTCAATCAGGATTTTTTCAGTTACATGTTCCCACATAATAAATATTCGACTTATCTCGCTTCAGTTTCGGAGCTGGAATGTGTGGCTCTTGCTGATGTGCCCCGCATTGAGTTGAAGCGGTTGAAGTTTGCCTGCACCACTGAATCCAAGTCACTGCTATGTAAGAGGCGTCCATACGTCTGGCATTTAAGATATTCTAACTCTAGCTGTCTTATAGCGGGCATTCCTCTTATCTCTTTATAACCTGATATTCAGATTAATTCCTTTTCTTTTCTCGATGGGGGGAGAAAATGATTAATCCACCATGATTTCCTATTTCTCGCTCTCCTCAAGAGTCGAGGCACCGTAAAAGGAAATCCCGTTTATTATAACGGAAATGCCTACACAGACGTGTTTTACGTGCAGCACGTTAACGTGGTGGACGTTACGTACATAAACCACTTGACATTTCTTGCGACACGATGTACGAGATGATTGACAGAATAAACACCGCTTCAATAACAAGAAAGACGTTCCTCAATAATTTATTGATCAAACGAAAACTCTATGACACAACTAGCTATTTATCTATCTTCAGTACATAATAACCTGACAGTGTAACTAATACTGTTATTATAATATTGTACTGGTTATAGATCTGGCTTGAGGCTATGTCGGTCAACCGCGAAAGGCAAGTGGGGAAAATTCAGACGACATTTTAGTTTTCATAATCCGACACTTGAAAAAATAACATAACGTGTCCCCTTTCTAAAGCACGGATATGAGATGAATTGCATCCGCATAATAAGGAATAAGAGCGAAGAATGGAATTCTTTTTGTTAGCCGCGTACGTAGGCCTATTCATTGGTGAAGAGATAATCTTAAGAGCATGGGGAGATAATAAAATAAATTGTCGGAGAATTTTCTTGATCCTTAGTTTGGATCTGGTTTGGATACGATGGTATGATGAGCAATAGCAGAGGATATATATATATTTTTGAAAAGGACTCGAGGATTTCGTCGCAAGTCCGATAACAAAACCCTCCTAGGCTCACTCCTAGCTTGACTAACGGGGGAGGACTGTTTCTATTGTGCTATCCATCAGTATCGGACACATATCAAGTCCACAAAAATGCCATCTCCTTTAAAGCGTTTTCAAGAAGAAAAGTCTCATTTTTTCTTGTTCGTAAAGTCATTTTTCCACTTTCTACGTATGTTTATACGTCTACAATTTCTTTCGTTTAGTTTGCGTTTGAGTTTTAAACGACTTTATCGTCAATTTTTTTAAATATTATAGGCTCGAAAATCCGCGTACCTTGTATTAGAAATTGGAGTTTCTTAACGAAATTCTAAAAGAATAAACGACAATCTCTTAGATGTATCCCTTTTACAGTTTCACTATCCAAAACTTGCTATATCTGTTGCCCGCATATTTTAGTGATGGAAATTCATATATGACCTTCTACTGCTAATAATTAAGAATGGACGTTGTACATAATTGTGTCTTCAAAACTTTTCTTTCGGGAGTATTGGTCCGTGTGCTCCGTGTGATTACACAAGAGTCCAACTAGTCAGCGTAACGCAATAATGCTGTGTACCAATTGACTCTGATATTCGGGTAATTTTTTAGACAAGAAAGAAAGATGGGAGTTGTGCTGTGGAGGAAAGTTATAGATAATGTTAGAGAGCAGTCTCATCGATGAGAACGAGAACAAAATTTCTCCCATCCCTCCCTCCAGGAAATACACCTACAAAGTCTGAAATAAGCTGGACTCGAGTACATGTACAAGTCGTCACCATTGGGAGATTACTGGGAGAAAGAAAGAACTCTTGGAAATCTCACGGTAATGGCATCTCAAATTTCACATGGTTATGTATCCCAAGTGTGTGTGTATTTCCCGCAAAAGTTACACGTAGTATATATATATACGTACCTTTTTTCGTAAACAGCAGAAACACACACGGCTACGTGTATGCAGGGTCTCAAAGAAAATGTTCTGAAGCACCCAAGATCCCACACTCACAAGACTTTACATTCACCTACAGCTATCAAACATCTATATATACGTACGGTTTCTCTTCGGACAGTTGATTATACAATCTTGCATGCACAGTAACTTCTCACTCGTATTCTCGCATCTGCCATTAGACGTGAAATTTTTCCCGTGGAACGTGAAACTTTCCTGGCGCCCGATGCGATGACTGAACATTCTAATTTATATGTACCTACGATCCAAGAGTCAGATTAGGGTATGTACTTTGGAAAACTCTGTCAATATTATTCGTGACAGGTGAAAATCTTTCTAAACTCCACAAAAAAATAATTTTTTTTCTCACCCATACTGTCCACACATATATGCTCAGAACTTTTCTGTAATGAAATTGAACTGTGCGTGCTGCTGTCGACTTAAACCGATCCACGCGACACACAGCTGTAAAATAAGTTTCAGCCGTCAATTGATGCATGGCTTTCGTCGGTACTTGATGATTTATACTAAAGAATTTGAACTTCTGAGATGAGGTAATTTTGAAATTCTTGCTACAGAAGTCTATAATAAAATACTATTAACCCTTATTTTCATTATTTCCCAAGTTTCTTGTTCGAATGTTTGAAAGCTTATATTAGCAAATATATGAATACGAGTCTCACATTACAAATATATTTGAAAAATTTTTCACTGTACCATTTCACAAAAGTATTTGTTTTAGTCAGGGGATCAAAAAATGTAAAATAAAAACATTTGATAAAAAATAATTCGTAGATATTTTAAGAAAATTCTTCAATGAAGAGACATTCCCGACATATTTGGGTTGAACCATTTCCCTCCCACCAAAGTTGAATATTTCATTTGAAACTCACCGCAGATTGTTATCGAAATTTCACCGCAAGCACCGATTCAATACGCAACCGAAATTTCTGTGAGGTAACAATTGCAATTGTTAATTCGTGAAGAAAATGACCTAGATATATAGAAGATGTTCAATAAAAACAAAGTAGTTAAAATATGTTTTACTTTATCGGCTTCCAAAAAAAACACCGCGCTCCGTGGGAAAATGACGATTGGTAGACAGTGAAGTCGGGGGAAATCCGTTTGAAAAAAAAATGCATCCCATAAAAGTCGGCGGGACCGATGACAGCTTATGCTAGTACCCTGGCAGGTATATGTATATGTATTACTAAGGTGGTATATTGATACAAAAAATGGGACTGGGCCGACGGATGATTGAGGGGTAACTTGAGCCTTCTGCTGTATTAGAGCACTAAAAAATCTTCCTAGTCCCTTTTCTCTTTATACGGAAACGTAGCGCGGCATCTTGTTCCTTATCAATTTTATGACTTTTCAGGTTGATTTCCGCATATTTTTGCAGGTGGTCGCAAAACAAGTAAAGCAACCTTGGCACCTTTTTATCAACGTACACATAAAACAAAGACGTATCATGTCGTAAAGCAAAAAAAAAACAAAAAAAAAACAGTTGTTTCATTTGTAAGTAACCATTTCTCGATATATTCTAGTCTCGTTCAAAATTGCTATAGATCTTTTGCCGTGATAAAAAGAACGCGCATTCTTCCAGTTGAGACTGATTGATTGCAAATAAAATGGTCCACCGACCGATTGGTCAGCGCGAAGGTTGAACTTGAATGATTCAAAAATAGCATCGACACAAAGTTAAAGACAAGTTGAAAAAAACAAAAAAAAAAAACAAAACAAAAGAAAGTGGATTTTTGGATGCTATAAATTGTGATGGCCTTGCATCACCAATGACAGCAGAAGAAAAGGGAGGAGAGTGAGAATGGTGAGAGATTTTCGGTTCTTTTTTCTGGAAAAAGTTTGGTGAGAACAGCAACATTTCCCGGGCGAAGGCGACGACGACGGAGTTGATGACGACAAAGCAAAAGATCTGAAATATTCACACGGACACGGCACTGTAGCCTTACAGCGCCTTGCACCGTTTCCCATGAATCAGGGGCGGCGAGAAAAACAAAGTTCCCTTTACACCACCTGAGAATATCGGACCATTGGCAATAGTTACTGTTCCATTCCATTCAAACTTGTTTGATCTGGAATCAGATAATCATTCCGTGTTAATCTACTTCACACTACTATTGAATAACTTGGTAAACATTTTTCTTAAATAATTTTCTCGGAATAAATATTGGATTTTTCGATGAAGTCGTCAACTTATTTCTAGATACTGCATGTGTGGGCAGGACTATAGCTAATACCATAGTTACTTAGTCTTAGTCGTTACCCATCATGTATATATACCGTCACGGCACAAAGATTTTCCCGTACGGGTAAAATGATCTAAAATATTAAAAGGGTACACCGTTTTCCCCACAACATCGGTCGGTTCTTTTGTTCATACGAAACTGGAAAAAAAGCAAATTACGTAACACACGGTCACTGGGGCTGACATATTTAGCCCTGTCGATTCGTCTTAGCGCGCGGAAAGAAGGCGTTAAGCAAGTCGGAATATGAAGGAGAGCAGGTCGCAACCTCACCCGGGTAATTCGTGATCTGTTATACAATTCTGGTAACAAAATTGTATATCCTTTTCGTGTCAATACTTAATAATTTGTTATGACACCAAGCATGATGGATTTGCATATGCGGTGTATGATGGTATGAGTGTATACCCAACCAAAGATTTATCATTCCCCGCCCATTATTTGAGAAAATAATAATGCGTGTACTTGATAGATTTTTTTTCCGGAATCCATCGTCTGCTTAACTTCCCTTACTCCATTTTGATTGTGGAGAAATCTATGAAAAAGAAAAAAAAATCGTGCAAGAATTTACGGTGTTGTGTGTGTCTAGGAATTAGACCCATGATTTCAATAAAATTGCCAACTGTTGTGTCGCGTGTATACATGGTTTTACAAAATACAACCAATAGCTAGAACAGAATATCTCTGTTGGGTTCATAAACGTCAAATCAACATGCAGATGAATCTAACGAGGGAAATCATACACTTTTCTACAATTTACGTTTGTATTTACAAACCCAATTATTATGTACGGATCTCTTAGCATCCAATACTATATACAGTACCACTACAACATTTACACGAACTAAAATAATAGCTAATATCTATCCAAAGCTACAAATATAATTTAATTGAAAAAAATTTTCTGTAGTTTGTAACAGCAGTGATTTGTAGATTGCTGAATTTTTTTTTTACTTAGGGAGGTGCATTAAATTAATGTTAATAAAGTAATTAAAGTAAAAACGAGACATTTTATTCATTGATACGACTAGGAAAAAGAAAAAGAACAAGTAAAAAAAAAGGTGATTTATGTCAAATACGCGTAGTTCTCGACAAGAGCGGTGGAATTTTTTCCCGCGCGTCGGACTCTCTCTCGTGTAAACTAACCCGACGCCAAGGTGTTCATGAAGTGCGTTCGTACAATGCTTTCCCACCCGATTCGATACGTCACACATAGAACTGTTGTTTTTGTTGCTTTCGACAAGAAACGACTCTAGATACGGTTCTCTCTTGTAGTTAATTCAACTTGAAATAGGGGAAAAAAGAAGCGCTATGTAGACAATTTTACCCGGAAGAAATGTGTCCAGCTGCTGCGAATTCAACTTTTTTTTTTACGAATTCTCACGATGCAACGTCGTACGAAGTTTTTTTTGTCAATGTTGCTAACATGAAGTGAGGACCAAACCTTGATGGCATTTGAACGGTAAATGAAGTAATACCGATTAATTAAACTCGACATATTTATAGGCGTCAATTCACATAGATGACTATTTTTTTGGATGGATTTTTCCTATGAATGGCATTCGGATGAGGTATAGTAGAAGTAACAATATTTCTCCCCGTGTGAATCCTTGAAATGAAGAAGGAAGCATCGGGGGTTTGTGCCTCTGCAAGAAAACCACAGTTTTTATCGGTAGGCCTGTTAAATATCTTATTCCCACACTACTCGGCAAACATACAAGAAAAAGCGGCTCAAAAATCAGGGAGAGAGCGAGAAAGATAGGCAAACCATACGAGGGAGCAACTTGCTATTGTTCGACCGTCGATAACTTTTTCGGCTCAGTCCTCGAGATATCCGTCTAAAAATTCCAATAATAAAAAAGCCTCTGACAAACAATATTCGTCCCTCCTAAAAATTCCCTTGCTGCTACGTATACTTGGTCTCTTTTGACCTAGACAACAAAGAAAAGGGCATGGTGGGAAATTTTTGAATTTCATATCGTGGCTTTTTTTCTCGAAGATTTTCAAAATTGAATTTGTCCTATAAAAAGCAGAGAACACAGTATAACGTCCACGTACGGTACAAACTTTTAAAGGTAAAAACATAATATACACAGATGGCCAAGTCTTTCGTCTATTGGTTATCATTTTTGTAAAACTCGGAAACAAACAAAAGAGATGGTGTTCGTCGGTTGCTGTGCATTTTCGTGTGTTATCTTTCACCCTGGTTAGAGCAAGTTGAAGCCCTGTTTAAAGTAAATAAATGGCTTGTTTCTGTTTGGGATTTTTACGTTTGTTTTCCTCAAAGAAAACTGATAGTTTGAAGCTGATGAATTCACAGCTTATCGCCCAACGGTCGTCGACGACGACGAAGATAAATCCTGTTCGGCGCAGGGCAATTATCTCCCTACTCTAAGAGTGTAAATCGCTCATTATGCAGGTATATTTAAACGGTTGGGGTTCGGTTGATGGGAAAGAAAAAATAAAAAGGATGTGCTGGCTGGTGGGTTTCCTTTTTGTTTCTTCAGCACTTTTTTTTCCTTTTTTTTTCCTTGTTAGTTATAGCAAAGCGCGGGATCAAGTGGTAACTGGATAGACCGATGGACCTTAAAGAGGAGGGATGTTTAATGGTGAACAAAGTCCTTTAGAGAACAAGAAATTGTAGTCACCTTAATGAGCCCTCACCTTTTTGATGCCGCGCTCTGGTTGTTGAGACGACCGAAAGGTATACGCCGTACACTCTATAGCGTATAGAGAGTGTGGTCACCTTTTTCTTTTTCTTCTTTTTCTTTTATAATTGGGACCCGCCGCTGCCGGAAGGCTGGCAAAAGAGATGAGTAGAATGACAAAGATGGTAAAAGATTCGGCTGATTGAATCCCTCCTCCTTAAAGAGAGAGAGGCTGTGCTGTGTGTGAAGAGGCGAGGGGAAGCGGAGGAAAGACACACAAATCTGGTTTGTTCAGTGCCGCACCGTAACCAATTTCCCCCCCTTGGAAAAGCGGTTGAAACCCAAAACGAAAACTGGCCATTTCGACCCGTTTTGTGAGAGTCCCGGACAAAAAACATAAAAGGGATATGGGATTTGAAGGAAAGAAAAAGAAAAACCCGCTGATACATTTTCCCACGACGGCTTCTTACTTTTTCTCTTGCCACCTTCCGCACTTCCAATACAACAACAACAAAAAGAGACGCGAGAAAAATCTTTCTCTCTTTCTCCGTCTTTAGGAAGTGATCATGCTATTCAAGTCGCATCACATATCAAATGAAATCCAGATTAAGATCTTCACATTTCCCCCCAAATTTCTAAAAAATGCATCCCTTTCAACCAAAACTGTACATTCATTGAAATCTCTAGACGAATATTTATTATTGTTAAAGTGGTCACGACTTGACTAAAGACCGCGCTTTTTGATTCATTTGCAATACGAGCACTGCACTGCCGATCGAAAACCTGAAATGCCATTATCAGGAATCGTTCTTCAATGGAAAGTCGTAAAACCGAACGCTGGTAAATTGTGTTGTTGTCTTTGCGTCTAATAACTTTGGTCGTGTTCAAATTTCGCCGCCTGCAGTGCTGCGGCCCTGCATAATTTTGCTTAGTATAATCATTTAATTACTAATAGGCAAATAATATACAAAAAATGGTATTAAAGATTATTTTCTCTTATAATAATAGTTTTAGGTTTTCGCTTTCTTTCTTGTATATATATATTTTTTTTTTCTTAAAAAAAATCTGTTGCACCCACTACCGCTAGATGGCTTAAGGTAGATCTTGGATGCGAGACTTGGCCACACCCTCTCTCGGCTTGCAAGCTAAAAAAGCCGGTGCATTCTAATGCCGAGCAGCAGTCAACCAGATGCAGTGTCAGTAGTGGGAGATCCTTGCGTCCAAGTCTCCTGCTTTCCACCGAACAACCCTCAATTATTTGAGAGCTCTTCAGTGTGTAAAGTAAACGTGAAATTGTATTTGGATCATACTTCGATCAAGAAGAAAGCCAAAATTGTAAAGATCTGTTTGGATTATGTTTGGTGCTGACTGGTTGAACAAGTGAGATTTTGGAACATCTAGTTAGAATGGATCACCGTCACTATTCACCTGCTGGATTATCCGAGTCAGAATTGGACGAGAGTTCGTCTACCGCCAGCTCACCAATGAGCATTTCCAGTGCCGAAGCCAGCTCGCCCTACGATAGCAGCCGCCTGAATGGCGACGAGGATCCAACGGATAGCTCCTTTTCGACTTCCGTTAACTCGCCCAGCATCAGCTCACCGCCTCCTAGTCCGGCAGAAAGCACCCAAAGTAGTAGTACCACCACCTCATGCAGCACCAGCAACAACAACACCACCAACAACAACTACCAATGGTCCAACAACAATCCTTACTACAATGGATCGAAAAGTGTTCGGTGGTTTCGCGACGACCGCGGACTGTGGAGCGAACGGTCTTCAAATCGGCGGAGTTCCAACAGTCCCTATCACAGGAATACTCCATCATCCAACAAACAACAGCACCATTTGGAGAACACCAACAACAGCCATAAAGAGGTTAGCGAGGTGCTTATCGATGCTGTGCAGAGGGAAGATCAGGCCCAGCTACGCCACTTGTTGGCCAAGAGCGCCGCCCATGTCAATATTCTCGGACAGGAAGGCGACTCTCCTCTTCACAGATCCTGCCGACAAGGAAACCTGGACACTGTCAAATTACTCGTAAGTCTCTTTTTTTCTTTTTCTTTGTTTAAATAATTGTATTCCCTTTGCTCTTTAATTGTATACGTACATCATGTGGTGTGGTTTCTATATTAGCGACTCGTCATGATTCGTATTTGAAAAAAGTCGATAATTGGTACTCATGTCATATTTTTCTTTTCTAATTGACAAAAAGGTACGTTATGGAGCTGATCCGGAATTAGCCAACCGCGAGGGATGGAGTCCACTGCACTTGGCCGCACACAGCGGCTACCACGACGTCGTTGTTTACCTTCTGTCTCTCACGCGGCGGTAATCAAGAAAACCGCCTATTGCTGGATTCTTCTGCCTCCTGGATTTTGCTGCCGTTGGTCCGGTCGACTGAATGTCACAAGTCAAATATAGTTGAAAGACATTCGAATGGATCAGTTTTTTTTTTTGGAGGCGGTAGGCGTCTATATTGTTGGAATCCGAGTCACTGTGATTGGTCCTACCTATTATTGTATGGAACACGGAAATTTCTTTTTGTCGAGCTACACTTTATGCGTTGTATGCTCTAGTGAAAATTCGCACTAGTTTTTCGTTGGCGTTCCGGACAACATTTTGTCTCTTGGATGTCACGGAAACGGAATATAAACCCCCCCTCCCCCCCAGAATAGCAAAGCCTTGGATTCAGATGGAATCAACCATATAAAGTCCTTTGTTCTTGTAAAAAAATACTACTAGAGTCTTCTCATATCTGGAAATTTTTTTTTTTTTGGTCCGTATGATTTTTAATGTTTTTGTTGTAATGGCGTCCTTTTTTTATTATTTGTGTGTTGTTGCCCTGCTGTACAGTACCTTTTACACACCATGTGATTGTGCTCTGTGGCTGGAATAAAGGCTCATGCAAACTAACGTCATTGTTCTATTGTATCATCAAGAAAACCCCTCATTACTGTGTAATAAGGGGATCTTTTAGAGTGCGAGAGTCAGAGATGGGCACATTTTTTTCCTTCTGCTGTTGCTGCATTCAAATTGTCATGCATACCTTGACCTCGTTCGTTGTCGGAGCGGTTATGGTGAATTTGACTTGATGTAAGGGGTCGGCCGTACGTAATTCGACACCTTGTGAAACTTGGGTCTCTTGAGATTTTGAGGAAAGAAAATCAACGTTAAATCTCGAGGGCGCTAAAAAAAAAGGAGAAGAAGTGTAGAGGAAGAGGCGCGGCCATCTTGCCTCTGCGAAATCATCTCGTGTTACCCTCTCTCTCTCTTAGCTGACTCGCTTGGCTATGCAACACGATACGAGTCAATCCCAAGTTTTATTATCCGTCGAGAAAGACAGAGGGAAGAGTTCACATTGTGTGTTCTCTCCCTCTCTTTTTGCCTTTCGTCTTCTTACATCAACCTTTTTTTCTTTTTTTTTTTTAAGAAGTAGACGAAGGCGATTTTTGTCGTTATTTTCGGTATCGTCTCTCGGACGATGAAACCGGTAAAAATTGCAGCCGTGTTATTTTCTCACGCTAAAGCACTTGAAGAAGAGCCATTTGTCTCTTTTTTCCATTTACTTGAAAGTAAGTAGCTTTGCGTGTTTTGCGCTTCTGTTTGTTGCTGGGCCGGCCGGTGAAAGTTGTTGTACACTTAATGAAAAGTCGCAAAGGCTTTTGCTTTGCACAGTTTTGTGCCCCATCTCATCTGCATACGTATGGGTACTTAAACCGGACTTTAATGAGAGCTGCGTTTAAGGGGCTGGGTCCTGCGCCGTCGTGGACATGTTGCGCGCTGATTGCAGGTACATCACCCGAGAAAAGCCAAAAAAGAACCCAAACAACAAGGTGGAAAGCAGCAAATTACTGAGGAATGCTGCCGAGAAACGGAGAGAGAGAGAGAGAAGAATATGGTCAGCAAGAGAGGGGGGGGGAGCTTCTTCATTCCCATCTTCCAGCCGTGATGATGATTATATTCCCCCCTCTTCTTTGTCTTCATTTTCTTCTTCTCCTTCTCCTTCTTTTTCGTTAACATATTTTCAAGGGGGGCCTATCGGCAGAGGTGAGGGACTGAGTGAGGGTGAGACAACGTTCTGTGTGTGTGTACTGTGTAGTGCGCAGTCACCAGATGCCTTCAACCTGTCTCGTCTGTCCTGTTTTTTCTCTCTCTTTTCTTTCTCTCCAACTGCTGTTACTTTTATATACCACCCACTAACCTAAAAAGAAAAGGAAAAAATAGCGCCGAATCTTGAATGTATGGAATGTACTGTATCTGCTGCTGATGAGGACTTGCTCGATCATCTCCAACTCTTATTGTACGTACGTACGCATGAAGAATGTTGTTGACACCCTGGTAGACGAGGAGGAGGAGGAAATAGCATCATTTACAGCAGTTAAGTATCGATTGAAAAAGAAAATGTCCTGTACCTGAGTTGGTTCTATTCATGGGCAAGGTCCGAGCACATTACAAGAATCATTGGCCCGATCATTGGGAGTTGTAGGCTAACTATTCTCAGTGCTGTATTGTCAGTAGGGGGTTACTTTACTTTTCAAGTGAACCGAGATTCCTTCATCAAAGGACAGGAAGTTCAATATATATCTTGGATGTGTGCAGTATACCACCACCCTCTCCGTACGCCGGTGAAAATGGCGGAACGGTAACTATGTAACTAACAGCCAGCAGCGGGGGAAATCTATAAGAATGGTTGGCTACCTGCGATTGCCCAGTAGAAAGACTCTATGGGTTTGATGTATACGGTATTCGGAGGGGGTAGAGTTGGGGGTTCGCATCTGAAGTAGCTAAGAAGAAGAAGAAGAAGCAGCAGCTAATCTATCAAAGTGGACAGCTTCCGCAGGCCACGTTCCTTTGCCTATTCGACGAAATGTCTCGCAAGGGAAGAAGAAAACTGTTTCTTCTGCTGCTGCTGCTGCATTATATTGTGAAAACCATTCAGTCATCCCAACTCGTCGTCGTCATTCTCCTATAAAGCTCCTCCCACCTGAGGCTATATACGCTGCATTCCATCCCATTGATTCCAAGCGCACAACTGCGGAACCCATCTTACCTCGGACGAATTTAGATTCCAGAGCTGGTCGCCGTGCAACAGGAATGTTCCTTCTTCTTCTTTTTCTTCTTCCTCTTCTTATATACTGTTCCATAAATCAATTCCTTGAACGCTTTGATTGAGCTATGAGAATAGTTCTCCGACTGAAACCTCGCCGGGCCGTACATAATTAGAACTAACGGTTGCCACTAAAGAGACACCAAACTAAAACGAGTTCTTGAGATCCAGCTGCCTAACCAGTTTATTATACGAAACGATGGACTTTTAAGTCGAATTCTAATCATGGGATATCCCACGTTGTTGGCTACATTGTCTTAATTGGAATTTAATGCCAGAATTTTTGAGAGAGAAACGTATTGCAACTATGATGAAGGCGGAAAATACACGAAATCATATAGAGGATTTCTTAAATAACTCAATCAGCGTTAGCTATTAGCCCCTCATCATCGTCCAACCCCCGGAACGGTCTTCTGCTCTATATATTTATATGTAATGAGCTCAGATTATAAAGCATAATTGCGCAGCTTTAAGGCATGGTCCATTAGTATCACGTCGGTGAGAAACGGCTGACGTCATCATTGTTTAGTATACAGTATGCTGTGCGTATGTATGCATGTATATACGGTATAGACTATAGAGAGAAATAAAAGAAAAAGGGTTGAACCAAGATAAGGGAAGCCGACATGGTGTGCGAACTCTCGTCTCGTCTCATGTACGCATCAGTGGCAATATTGTAATTTCGCTTTCAATAGGCCCTTCTATGATCGTAGTAGTACTTTAGGATGTCTGAAGAAGAAGAAAAACAGAATAGAGAGGAAAAAAACGGTAATAATCATACAAAGACTGCAGGGTCTGTTGCAGTTGTCATGAACCTGTACACGGGAACGGATTAAAGTAAAAAAAGAAGAAAAGAGGGCTGGTTTTTATAGTTCATTAGACAACGGGCAAAGAAGAAGGTGGAGGCGCAATTAGTCTGTCATTTCATCCATTGCTGCACGGTTATATTGTTTCGAATAGCGGCTTCTCTCTTTTGAAGAGTAGCAGCAGCAGCAGCAGCAGAAGGGGAGAAAAGAGAAGCACCTCTTTTTCCACTCACTGGAAAGGCGGATCAATTAGCCTTGCCTGGCCACTGTTGATGAGGGAGCTGCCAGGGGCTTTAATTAAATCAAGGTCGCCGACTCGACACTAACATTCTTTCTTCAAACTCAACTACTGCTGTACTACTTGTACTACTAGTACTGGTAGTACACACACACCTTTGGGTACTTGTCGAAATTTGTTCCACAACCACCAACATTTGCCAACATTATCGCCCATTACGTACCTCAACTTGTTGAATACTACTATCAAAGTCAATCGGAAGCCAATGATATTATAAAAGCTGTATGTAATGCTGTCTTGTGTTTGTTTGTGACCCGGAAGGTCGGCGTGAATGGAAAGGGAAAGGACGAACGAATTCCCATGTCATGCATTTTGACAATAAAAAGGGGACGCGACAGCAGCGGGGACAAACATCCTTGTCATGTCACGCACAACGTCTGTTTTGGGGCTCTACAAAAAAAGAGAAAAGGAAGAAGAAAGGTTATGCTAGCTGCTGATGTTGTTTTTTCTTGTTTTTTGACCGACTGAGGTTTTTGTGTTCACCCAAGTCAGTCGTTGCTGTGATGTGGCAGTACCGAATAAGAATAAGCAGGTGGCCAGTGAGAGCCAAGACCGTCTTCGTCGTATTATAATTACCCCTAGCTCGGCCCGGTTTTTTTTTACCGCCAAAACTATTTTTTAAAGGGGGGGTGGAGGGGGTTGTACAATCCCCCCCCCCCCTTCATATATAAACTTCAACTAAAATTCCTACAGAGAGGACTTTGTGTGTACACGCCGGTTTCCCCATACAGAAACGAGTTTAGTGTTGATATCCCACGGTATAGGCTAATAATAATCCATGTTTGGATGCGAGATGCGTCGTCCAAGACGCTTTTGATTTATGGATAAACGTGACATGTTATTAAAAGGGTGGCCGTCGTCGTCGTCGTCGTGGTAGAACATGTACAGCTGTCGTAACTCACGGTTGATCGACGTTATTCTTAATTCAAATGGAAGGAAAAGAGCGGAACAGAATGGCACTTAACGCCTGATGGCCTATTACAAGCTATTATTTGGAAAGTGCCAGCAAGTAGGCCTCTATATATATATAGGCTGCAGAGGGGTACCTAACTTTATTGGTCGAACATTGTCCCCATCGAAAATAGCTGGTGGTGCTGCTGCTGGCTGGCATCGAACTCTTTTCACGGGATTAACGAGACCGCTTGTCGACGGGGCGGCAATTAACCTTATGGGGAATCTCACAGATGCCAAGCGTTCGACTCTTATCAGCTGGAAAAGTTTTTCATGACAAAAAAAAAAAAAAAAAGAAAAACACCCCGCTACTGCTGTTGTTCTTGGTTTTTTTCTCTCCATTAATATCTAAACGTCTTCAACGGGTCAGTCATTTAAAAAGAATTGCGAAATTGGGGTTCGACGGAGAGACTTGAAACGACCGCATTATCGGAGCACATGACGGGAATTTCAATAGACAAACTCTAGATGAATTCTATCAAAGAATCCAGTTCTCGATCAGTTTACAGTTAGCAATTCAAATGAGGACGAGATGGGCTGATATTTCAGTTTCGTTTTTCACATAGGCGACGACGTTAATAAGACAACGACCTACTTGACTCGAATTTACCGGCGACAGCAGCTTGACATCGGCCTGGTTTTATATATTTATATGATTACGACGACCTTACTCAATTTTATACGACTTCCGCTGTCATCCGGATGCAAAACCGGCACCTTTTGATTCATATAATTCACCATTTTTTCTTTCTTTCTTTCTTTTTTTTTTACATACATCAAGATTGTTTGTTATTTCAAATGGATGCCTACGACTGGGTTTTTGAAAGTGTTTTTTTTTCTTGACCAAACTTTTGGTTGACAAAAGAAATTCCAGGCAAACTACATCTCCGTGCGACGACAGAGAACCCCCTTTTCTTCTCCTTCTTGGTCCCCTCCCCCCTTGGGTTGAACAATCGCAAGTACGATCATTTCAAATCAAAAGAATATAATCAACCGTTTCGAAGAGAGGGAGCCGGTCTGAGAAATCTTTTCCCCCCTAGTAGTAGAAGAATAGAGGGGGGCTCAAGACCTTCTCTTTTTTCTCAGCTAAAGATGAGATGGGCCAAAGCAGCAGTAGAAGAAGAAGAGAAGAGAAGAGGAAAGAGAGAGAGGAGCTTTACAAGTAAGAAGGGGTCGAAGACGAGACTGGTGGGTGACTTGCTCCAAGAGAGCGTGAGATCTGCGGGATCTCCCCCCCCCTCGTCATCTCTTCTTCTTCTTCTTCTTCTTCCACTTCTTTGATAGTACCAGCAGCAACAGCAGCAGAGGACGCAGCCTCTTTCATGACGGTGGAACTTTATTCCCCTCGTCTATTTGTTAAATAGCACCGTAAGCTTCTTCTTCTTCTTCTCGGTTCTTTTTGTGGCTGTTGAAGCACAATGAGAACATCAGCGTGTGAGAAATGTCTTGGCCTTCCATTTCTGTCGGCGCAGAGACGTGTCGACTCGCATCAGTCGTAAGCGAATGAACAATGAATGGCTCTTGTACTCATCGTCGGCATAATATACGACAAGCCATCAGCTACACTATCTTTTCAAAACAAGACACTTTGCCTCCCTTGATGAATGACGCTCCGCCGCTGATCGTCATCCGTCAAACCAACTGTAACGAGCTTGTTTCCTTTTTTTTAATCCGTTGGTTCGGTTCAATTCATCAGTTTCTCACCAGTGCATGATGATTAACTATATTCCTTTTTTCTTTTCTTTCCTTTTCTTTTCTTACTTTTTTTTGAAAATCTTTCCTTTTTTTCCTCAAGCTGAAACCCAATCTTGTTGAAGAGCCAGGAAAGAAAGACGATGATTGTTTACCTAGTCCCTATAGAATTTCTGCGGGGACAAGATGGAACATCCCATAGGACACTTGAGTTTCTTTCCTGACGATGTACCGTTTCTTGGAAAATCCTAACCAGGTGCGCGTACGGAAAATGGCGGCGTACAGGTGACCCTTGAGATTTCTCTTGATGATTTCAGCATCGTCTATTCACGCACTTGTTCGTGATTTTCGCAGTGTGACGACGGCGGCGGCGGCGGCTGATGCGGCGTTGGCGACGTGTCTGGTTTGTCTCCTTTTGGTAAAAGTTCGAAAAGGTCATGTGAACCAGAGAAAAACTGTCCCATAGAGTCAAAAAGCCGCTAACAAGTTCCCCCTAAAAAGATATCCATACATATTTTTTGGTTAAAAAATTCCTCTACCCCCCTCCCAGTTTTTGAACAGAGAAAAATGATGGGTCTTTGTACTGTTGTACACTATGTTGTGTGTGTGTGTGTGAAGGACGGGGTAGAGAGGAGTGTACCAGAGATGATGATGACCACTTCTTCTTCTTCTTCTTCTCAGTCGTATAGCTCTATACGTAGTACTGGCTTTAGCTTTTGTAGGCCTCATCGGCTTTAGCTACGAACCAACCCCCTTTCCATCCTGTTTCCCACGTTCACATCCGTCACAAGGGACATGGAGCATCGGATCGGATAAGAGAAGACTGCATGAACACTTTCTTCATGAACCCGTTGACTAGAGTGGTCTCGATTATTAACGGGTCGATAATCAATGGATGATGACGACGACAGCCACCATTGATTAACACTTGAAAAATTCCCCCGAGACAGCACACATCATGTCTTGGGTCCGGCTTATCCCATATACGGCTATATACATTTACTAGTAGTACACTGTATAATTCATCGTATACTCGACTTGTTGTTGCCGGCCGTCAAAGTGAAGTGACGTAGTAGCAGAAACACACACTAGTACTACGTAGCAGCAGCAAAGCAGTCCTTATTAGTTACTAACCCAAAGTCGTCCTGGGAATGACGAGTCGGCAGAGTCTCAGGAAACGGATAGAGGAACTGGGTATTCCGGTTCTCACATCATCTCTCATGAACGTTACCACGAGTTCCCGAAAAAGAGAGACACGGTTACCCGTGGAAAAAATGTACATAGGGGGTTCACACCTCCCCTCGAAAAATCATCCCCTCATTTCTAAAAACCCTCCTCTTCTTCTTCTCCACTAGTCTTCTCTTATTCTTTTATATTCTCTCTCCCCTCTCGGCCGGAACATTCATTCCCCTCCACCCATCACATTTGACAATGGGGATCGATAACGACGGCCAACTTTAACGGACACTCTCACCACCACCACCACCACCACCGACTGCATCTATAGCACTTGCAAACAGCAAACAGCAAATATATACGAGACGAATAATAACAGGCTGCGCTAATTGAAATCTCCAATCATACGAGCTCAACTGCTGCTGCCGGCTAATTAGCAGGACGCTACTGACCGACTTTTGTGAATGAATCGGTCGTTACATTGAATACGTGGTCGATTAGATTAGACGAGACGACGACAGTCGTAAATCAATTTTCAAAGGCCGAGCCTTCTCGTTTTTCGTGATTGGAAAGTCTCTCGTTTTTTTCCCTTATGCTGATGAAGAATGTTCAGTGCTGGTGTACTGCAGCAGCACATGAGCACAAGTATTCTCAAAATAAAATGCGTGTATTTAAAAAGAGAAAGAGAGACGAGCGAGAGGAAAATGATAGTGTGGGAAACTCGTAAGTCACGCCGGATCTGATATCGCCACGTCGTGAAAAATACTGCCGCGCTCGGACGTGAAAAATTTATTTCTCAACAACAACAACAACAACGCAGGCGGTGGGAAAGTATTTTGGAAATCTTTAAATAGCCACAAACATCATTCAATACATATATTGCATAATAATAATATGCACTCTGTGTGTGTGTGTGTGTGCGTGTATGCATTTGTGCAGATTCATGACCGCAAGAATCAACTTGGAAGGCGTTCCGTGTATCATTTGTCAGACATGGATGATCAAAGAAGACCCCACCTTTCGTTATCTCCTCGAGGACAATCGCAATTCGATAAGAGAGGACAAAGCGGGCAGGGGAGGGCCTCTTCAATAATGTCGACTACGCCCTCAACGTTCCACAGTTTGACCTTTTCACCTTCGACCTGGCGGTTTGCTTTCGCTCGCAACGATTTCCTCTTCCAGAACTTCAATAGCAGACGATCGTGTGTCCGAGTGACTTTGATTGGCACAAGGCACACTTTTTTTCAATTGAAAAAGAAATGAAAAATTCATTATTGAAAAGGTTGGCAAAGGTCTTGGGAAAATATCGGCCTGTGTGAGAACTTTTTTTTTTAAGAAAAGAAAAAATACCGGGCTGCAACCATTTTGGTTTGGATTTTTAAATTGGTGGCCGTCTACCACGTCTCTGTGTGTCGTGGAGCCGGGAAGGTTTTTTTCTTTTCTTTCTTTTTTTTTTTTTTTTTTTTTTTTTTTTTAAGAGGGGGGCGCCGTCGAGAAAGACTCGAGCACACACACACACACACACACACCGACCCGGCTAAGGAAAAAAAAGGAAATTTCTATTTCTCTCGAAAAACACGTCTTTCCATCTGCTGCGGCGAGGTCGAAAAGAGGAAAACAGCCCTAGACGCCATTTTGAACTCGAAATGTTTTCTTGTCCAAGTCGCTTCATCACATGTGACTGAATAATAGAATACGTCTTGCAGTGTACCGATCATGAATAGTATGAATCAAAAGTCGTGAGATCGGCTTCGTTCAACTGGAGAAGTTTTGTCAAGGTCACCACGTCGCCATTATAGCTCAGCTCCTCTCCTGCATTCCAGCCGACCAAACTTCTTGGTGGGCCACAACCACTTGTCGTCCACATTTTCTCCTTCGACTGGACCGGCAAAAAGAAAATCCATCAGAATCTTTCGTATTATATCGCTTTCGGTTACGATGCCCGTCCTGCGTGAAATATTCGACCGATTTCCACCACGTCGACCTTGATTGATTGATTCAACAACGATCGTGGGATTCGTTTTATTGGAGAAAATAGAGGTTCCAGACGGGCATAGACATTACGGTCGGTAGCTGTCTAGTAGCCGTTTTCATTTTCCGTTGCTAGTTTTCTCCCCTACCAAGCCAAAGACAGAAAGCATTCATTTCCATTCCAATGGAAACGCGCTCTAGCGGCGTCTTGCCCAACTCCATGGTAGTTGCAACTTATGTTTCCCACGCTATTTTGACCGTTTGGCTCAACGCACGTTGTCTAGCCTCTTTGAAAAAAGAAAAGAAAAAAATATATAATAGTGTATATAAAAAGGAACGTGAAGATATTATCGATTACTTAAATTATAACTGACGGATCGATTAGAGGGGAATCTTTGGATAAGAAAGAGAGACGATGTATCCATTTTCATGGGGAGGTAGAAAAGGGGATTGAAGAGAGAGAGAGAGCGACTAAAAAAAAAGAAAGAAACCCTCTGGCCGCGTCGACAGGTCCAATTAGGCAATGGACAAATAATCATGATTGTAAATCAAACAGACGAACAAAACGGCCGGCCTCTCATCTCAAAGATAAAAGGGGAGGGATGATCTTGGGGATCTTCGGGTCACGTGACTTTGCCTCGTTTCGCGCCCCCGTGGGAAATTTGCGCCAATCTTAATCGTGGGAAGTTCAAGGAAAACGTTTCTTCTTCGTGAAATCAAGAAGAATATCGATAAACGATCCGCACGCGACTCTTTCTGATTCTTAGGTTGTTTACAATCTCTCTCCTGTCCGGATCATCATTTCACGGTATATTACAAGCGATCGAGATTGCGTTGATTGCGGTTCATTTTGATTAGCTACCACTTGGTGTTGATGTAATAAACGGAGAACAATCGATTGATGACGACACAAGAAAAGAGCGTCGTCGCTTCCTTGGTCCTGTTTGAATAGCGAGGAAAAATCTGTTGTCGGCCTTGGGGTTATCGTTTGGATGGTCGTCGGAGCAGGTTGCCATGACTACTACGTCAGTACGTCGGCAAAGAGCGTGGGAACCATTCGGAACCGAAGGCAAAAAGAAAGCTCTTCTCGTTGGAAGGTCGTAAAGAGGTCTTTTTCTTTGTACCGAAATAGTCGCGACTCCTACTTTTGCATTACACTGGAAAACAAGAGTTTCGTTTCTCTCTTTTTTCGCCGACGTCAATAAATCAAAATTCGATCTCGACTGATGCCAATTTCGGATGGAAAACCGTTTAGTTTTCTGCGCCGTCTACCTGACAGCGAGATAACGGTCACTCCGTATTTGTTCTAGGTTCTGTTTTCATTGCGACAGGAATGTTCGACGTACAACAAGAGGATCTCCAGTACAAATAGTTAAATAGGAAAGCGATCAGGTGGAAACACGGATTCAAAAGTGATGCAAGTAAAGTTATTTGAAAGATGGAGAAGAGGAAGAAGGGAAAAAAACGGCCAGTCGTCAACATGCAACGGTTTCTTGACATACCACAAATGGTTCACCTTTTCTTCAATATTTTTCAATAGCTCATCGAAATTGCCTTCGTTTCAAATTTCCTCCTATAATGTTACAATCGTAGCGCCGAATTCGTGACGGCTCTTGCCAACCCGTCGATCGATATTATTATAGAATTCCATCATTATTATTACAAAGTATACAATATATGCGTACGTATATATATATAGTCGGACGAAAGCCGGATGTATGTAGGAATTTGAAATGTCAGGATCGTGGCCTCTTTGGTATTTTCTGGAAAATTTCATCCAACATTTCTCGTCGTGGCGGTTAAATTTGCCGTGACGCTTCTCGATATTATCGATCGTCGTGATCAAACCGAAAAAATACTTTGCAGTGAATCGTTTTACCTGCTAGCCGCTTTTCGAAGAAAGTGCGGTTAGCATTCCACATGAGCTTGAGGAGAAAACAAATGTGTAAGAAACATATTGAGTAACGACTCAACGGTGGTCTACATTTCACGATTCCTTTTTGTTGGATTTTTCTTCAAACATTCCACATTTTTTTGTAATCTTTTCGTTAGTCAACTGGGCCGGTGATTTAAAAGTCTATAATGTACTCAATAATCGTTAAGAGGGTCAAAACTCGAAAAGGTTGATAATGTGTTTGGATGGTCCCAAATGCTTGATGTTGATGCTGTCAAGTCCAATAGACGCCGATTGTATTCATCAACTGAGCCCATATCGTCATCATCACGCACATCACACACAAATGATCAGCGAGTGTGTGCTTCGATGGGAGATCGTGATTTCACGTTTTCCCGAGCGATCGGTACGATCCGTGGTAAACGTGCACAATCATCACTCCCATGATAACAGCCAGCAATGAAAATGTTGATTCACGTCGGACGGCCGGTCGGTCGTCGTCGGTGGTTTTGGTGCTGGTGGCCTATTTGAATAATCTAGGCTAGCCCTTTTGGGTTTCCGTCTAACGGACTTTCCCACGATAGATGGGGCATCTATCGAAGGGGGTTGATTTCAACGTTCGATTGAAAAAAATAGGGGACGAAGGTTTTCGGAACGTGCCGTACACGTGCACCGGCACGTGTGGGACCAGCCGGTTATCTCCTATAGATCGTTATACATTTTTCCGCGACTGAAACACACCCCCGCCCTCCCTTACACACACCCTTTTTCCGGATTCCCTCCCTCTCTCTCTTTGCCCTTATTTCTTTTTATAGATCCATTGAATCTAACCGATTTCCGCCCTGGTAGCGCACACGCCGTACTGGTACGTACTACCCTCCGGTTTAGAGCGAGGGAGGGGAACAACAATCTCCAACGGTTGAACCATCTCCAATAGATGAGGCGGCATTTCCGTTACAGCTTCCGCTTTTATTTTGTACTCACATCCTCCTTCTCAAAACAAAACATCAAGACTACAACTGTTTCTTTGAATAAAGAATCTTTTATTCTGGGCCGGACGTGATTGGAGCAATTCTGATCTTGGCCTTGAGAATCTGGTGAAAGATTTGTTAGTTTCTCTCCATTTAAAAAGCTTTCTGCAAGACCAAATAAAGCCGACTGAAAGTCGTTGCTCATCCGTGATGCTACGAACATTCGATCTTTGGAATTGTGAGCAATGACGGGATGTCGGGACATGCTATTGTGTTGTCGGCCTTTCAAAAATCTATCGCATTATTTTTTTCTTCGCGTCCTCTTAATATATTAACGTGAATAATGCAATCAACACCACAAGTCGATCCCTGTTGTACGGGCTGGAATATGAAACTCAGCCGAAAAATATAAATACGAATTTCACAAGATGTGGTCATAGAATATACTATCGATATGATGAATGGTATACAGTTGTACATAAACAGCGCGCAGCCTTTTACATATATTTTTAAAATAGCATAAATAAATAACAATTCTTGACACGCTCTTTTCAACTTTTTTTTCTCTCGCGTCCTGCTGCTTGGCCCTTTTTGTGCTCTCTAACTTTTTACGCAGATCCAAGCTGAGATAATTGACTTTTAGCATTGCTGGTACTCCCTAACCAGACAATTGCTGAAGGGAAAACAAAAAAGAGCGATGAAAAAAGAACCGTGAGAACTGTTACATCGTGAGATCCCTTTCTTGTGTTTTCGAAATCGAGTGCGATTTACGTACGCTAGATGGCGTGCGCAGTTGTCAGCAGTTGAAAAAGTTTGTATAATAATTTCAATAATTTCACAAACCGGCATTTTCTTAATAGAAACGTGCTTTAAGGTTCTTCATTGTTTTTCTCTGATAACCTGTAAATTCAACCGATTCAAAAATGGCTACAATTCCTGATCCCGTCGATGTTTTGGTAGGAAAAAACCTTTCTGCTCTTTCACATGTATCCTTTACTAACCAACTCTTTCTTTACAGGACTTTAAAATGAAACAGTTGTGTAGGTTTAGAGTAACAGATCAAAGATATGAGATTCAAGATACTTCAGCCTTGGTAGCCACATCCCATTTATATGGGTTGGTGTTTGTTGGCACACCTGACAAGGTCAAGATAATCAAAGTTGCAGACCTTGTCCAGATCGACAATGCTTCTTCCAAGAAAACAGAGATTTCATCCTACCCTTTTAAAGAAATTCTCTTGCCAAGCAGACCTACCTTTGTTGCGCTAAGCTCTGACAATCTCACCTTGATTGTGTGCATCCAAAAATCAGGGTGTCCAGTTGGTTGGTTGTATGATGTCCGTGGATTTGCGAGACAGGTGTGTATTATGATTGTGATAAAGTCAATCCACTTCCACTTCAAAAATCTTTCTTTTCAGACAGGAGATTGGAACCCTTTCCAATAGGTGAGGTTGTCTTCTACTGAAGGAACAACTGTGAGAGATTGTGCTTGGAACCCTACAACTCCTGGGCTTGTAGCTGTCAGTCTTAGTGATGGATCCTTAGTAGGGATAGAAATTAAAAACACACAGTTCACCATTAATAGCCTTCCACCAAGCACTGGAGCCCAGTAAGTGTACATATTAGCTCTAGATATTAGCTCTTACAGACCTAAATAATTGCATTTCTAGAGCCATATCCTGGAGTCCCAAAGGAAAGCAACTTGTTGTAGCTAGACCTGGAAAACTTGTTCAGTACAAGCCAGATTTAAAAGAAGCAAAGACAATACCGTTTAGTGGGAGTGATGATGTTCACATGTCTCAACCCGCCGTCTGCGGACTACAATGGCTTTCAACTTCACAGTTCCTCGTTACCTTCATTGATGAAAGTGATCCTAATTCACGTCCCCACCTCCATATTGTGAACGTACAGAAATCGGGGGCGACTATTTTCGTTGATTATGACGATGTTTGCTACGGAAATCCATCTGAGAGACCTCACAAGTATTGGTTCTCCTACTTTGTTTGCTTAAGAGAGTTGTGAATGTTAATTTTTCGCTTCGATTATTCACTCGCAGTTACCTCACTTTGGGCATACCGCAATGGAATGTTTTGTTAGCGTGCTCTGCCAATGCAATGGAAGTCGCTGTGCTAGGTCAGACTGGCGTTGGCGGTCCGGAACATCCTGAATGGAGGCAGTGGACACTTGAAGGTGAATGTCGTGCCGAACTACCTTTGGATCAGAATGACGAGACGAAACCTATGGGGATGGCTATCGATACTACCAGCCAGATCCCCATCCCATGGGACGACAACCAAACCTTATCGCCAGTGCCCATTCTGTTCGTTCTTAGCACTCAAGGTCTGCTTTGCCCATTCCATGTACTTAATTTGGCGAGTGGCGTCGCGTCCGTGAATGAGCCACCTCAACAATTATCGGCCGCAAACGAAAGGCCAGCCCTAAGTGGTATTGGGCTCAAGGCGGCACAGACTGTCCCATTGGCAGCCTCCACTCCACTACCATCAGCCGCTAAAGCAGCGATTCCCAGAACAAACCTTGGCGAACGTTTTGCTGCCTTTGCTGAAACTCCATCTTTGGCCGCCGCAGCAAAACCGTTGCCACCAAGTGGAGCCAGCACAGAATCATTTTTCGCTAATAAACCACCGGCTCAGTCTTTTCCACCTCCTTTGACGACTATCAAAACAGTACAAGTCCCTTCTCCCATTGTTCCACCGATTAAGATAGCTGAAGTATCCCCAATTGTTCCGAAACCTACTACACCAGCCCCTGTAAAATTGACCAATCAAACAGCGGTAGAAGAATCTAGCAGCATGGGTGCTGCAGCTGCAATATTACGCGATGAAGTAGCCAAGTTTGTGCAAGATCTAAAGGAGTTTAAAGCTCGGTCATCAACTCTGAAAGTGTCGGTCGCGAGTGATGAGGAAAAACACCGACTGCTAAAGATGACTTCCGAGTTAGCCAAATTCGGTGTCGAACTGGTAGAAACTACCAAGATACAAGACGAAGAAGTACGAGGATTGTGCACCGATCTGGACGAGGTAGCAGCACTTTTAGAAGATGCCCGAGTTCTTTACGCTCGTCGCAAGAATTCTCGCTACAGCCATTTGCTCAAGCTCCGACCACTAGATCCTGCCAACCGGCGAAAACTAGACGGAATCGAGAGGTTGCATGCCCACATAGAACAACAGCTTGTAGAAGCTTCATGTAGTTTGGATTCCATCAATCGCGATCGTACCAGAGATCAAAGTCGTAAAATAGAAATTCCAATCACTCAGGTATATTTCGTTTTTTCTTTACAAGTGTTTCAACTAATGACGGACGTGTGACATTTTCCTTTTTGTAGGTGATTTGTGAAGCCATAAAAAACAATGCTAAGGTTATATCACAGTTGAAATCCAAAGTAGAGCGAATCAAGACACAGAGCAAAGAACAGCAATTGAAACTTGCCGGAGCCGCATTTGAAGCCTTGAGGTAATAATTCTTGTTGTGTTAACGTTAATAATGTACAGTGTTGTCAAGGCAGATTGATTTAATGCTTTTGCTGTAGACCAAAAGCATCCGACGAGTCACGCAAATGGGAATCTGAACTAGCCGTTTTGGCCGACTCTTTGCTGACATCCCGTATCAGAAGTGATGGAGAGAGTCAATCGAATCATCCAGTCATCCCACAAGTATCCCCTGAAAAACAAGCAATGCTCAGGAGCGTACTAGCGCATAGGCCTGTGGCTCGCATTCGAGCTGTACGCCCAGAATCAGTTGCAGAATCACGCCTGTTGTCAAATCTCAGTGGATTGATTCATTCTGAAGATAAAAAGGACAACTCGTTTTCAAGCACGGTGGTTTCCCAAGCTCCAACCAAGTCCGGTCTTTTTGCCTCTGTAGGTTCTAACGTTTATGCGTCTTCTCAAGAAAGTAAACCACTCTTGCCAAAAATGGGGATAAGCAGTGCTGGTTTAGCTACTTCCGTCTCAACAGCATCTTCTCGAATGACGAATCCCAAACTTGCCCCCCGTGCTGCTGCTGCTGCCGAGGTTGAAGATATTACTCCCCCTTCTTCACCATTGAACTTGGAACAAAAGGCTAAAGCTCTTGGCAACCAACAAATGATAAGTAGTCTGAGTTTACCATCGTTCGTTCAATCACCAAATGTTGAAGAAACCAAGCCAGCTATTTCGTTTGCCAATGTTGACGTGAAACCAGTCGTTTCTCTACCTACATCGCTCCCGCCACCATATAAACCCTCTGAGCCCACTTTGTCTATACGGCCTGCATCAAACCCACCATCATATGAATCGAAACCTGCCTTTTCGTTACCTACATCAACTCCTGTCCTCTCATTTGGGACCCCCAAATCAGACACACAGGGTGGGTTAGGATCGGCAAATCTTTTCGGGAAATCTTCGTTTGCGTCAGTGTTTAGTAGTGCTGCAACCACTGCTACTACGACAACGATAGCACCAACACTGACCAAGACGACAACGTTAGCTGCTTCGTCATCCTTCGCGTCTTTTGGAACCCCTGTTCCCTCTTCAACCGTTCCAGTCACACCAGTTAAGCCTCAGCCCACGTCGGCTGTTGCTCCAACTCCATCTTTTAGCTTTGCGAATCCACCAGCAGCTTCTTCTACTCCCGCAGCTTCAGTTGCTATTCCCATTACTACAAAACCAACTGAAGCGATTCCGACTTTGAAGACGAGCTTCTCTTTCAACTCGCTAACAAGCGCCTCTGTAGCACCAAGTGCTTCTCCAACTATAGTCCCTGATCCTGCTCTGTTTCAGGCCCCGACCCCGATTTCGACTTCAGCTGTCGTGACAACATCCGTGACGAATGCCGTTGCACCTCTTTCAAATTTCTCATTCTCTTCCACTTCTCTACCGTCTACGGCAAGTTTTCCCACTGCCGTGACAGCAGCAGCACCTTTTTCGTTTGCTGCCCCTCAGTCGTCCTCGTCGACAAGCAGCGCTCCCACCAACGTATTGGAAACTAAACCAGCAGCAGCAGCAGCTCCCACAAGTTTTTCCTTTAGCCTGGCTAAAACCCCAAACAGTTCCAGTACTAGCGCACCAGGAGCTGCCCCGTTTAGTTTCAGTCCTTCTGGAACAGGCTCAACTGCTGCTGCAAGTGCCACGCCATCGGTGTTTGCAGCACCTAATTTAACTCCTGCAACCGGATCATTGTTCTCGTTGACTTCGTCGACCAAAGCCCCAACCGCCTTCGGTGTCGTGAACGCGACTGCACCAACTACACCAATATCTACATCACCAAGCACCTCGCTCTTTGGTCAAGTTCCAGCTGCCACAACGACCCCAACTCTCTTTGGCCAACCTGTTTCTGCAACAACGCCAGCCACCACACCTGATGCTGGCTTATCGTCTTTATTTGGCCAAAGTAAATTAGGGAATTCAATTGCCGCTGCCGCACCAGCTACCCAATCCACTTTGGGACAGGGGGTAGCTAGTGTCGCCAGTGTTGCTTCCACCACAACACCAAGTTCTACTCCACTTTTTGGTCGCCCTGTTACTACCACTACGGGGACATTGTTTGGTCAGCCTTCTGCTGCTACTACAGCCGGCCCTTTCTCATCCTCTTTCGGGCAAGGCAGCGTCTTTGGTCAATCTGCAGCTACGTCAACTCCTGCAAACGTACCTGTCTTTGGACAAGCAACGTTTGGTAAGCCAGTCCAGACTACACCTCAAACTATTGAAGTCCCCGCTGCTTCTTCATTTGGATCGCCAGCGTTTGGACAGTCAAGTGGAACGTCAACAACTGGGTTTTCTGCAGGCACTGTTTTTGGACAAGGCGGTGCTTCTACAACGACGCCCGTCAAACCTCTGTTTGGAGGTTCTGCGTTTGGTCAAGCTCCAACCAATTCTGCTGTAACTTCTCCGACTTCCAATGTCGGTTTTGGTTCCGGTAGTGTATTCGGCAACATTGGGCTGGGAGGTACCCCGAGTGCTGCGAATGCCAATCGTAATGCATTTGGTGGAGGAACAGTATTTGGTGTCACGCCATCTGGTAAAAGCAATTATACATGCAACGTTTCGCTCAATCAGCCTCACACTCATTGAATTTGGTTTTTCGAAGCTCAAAGTACTTTTGGATCGACTGCCGTGTCGTCTCCATTTGGAGGACAACCGGCTGCCTCTGCTACTACTTCGCCTCCTCCTGCTTTCGGCAGTCCTGCGTCGACCGGATTTGGAGCGTTTGGTCAGAGTCAACCCGCTTTTGGAGGAGCTGCAACGTTTGGTGGTTCGCCTCAGTTCGGAAGCAAACCAACATTTGGTGGAGGTGCGACATTTGGTTCTCCAGTGGCTGCCAGCATTCCCGCTGCTAAGCCAGAAGCAGGTGCGTTGCACTATGATTAACATAATGCATTTTCTAAAATGTAACGTCGACGAATTATCACAGGAGGATTCGGTGCCTTTGCTGCTGCCAGCAACGTCCCAACTTTCGGAGTTCTTGCAAACTCCGGGAATGCACAGCCTGCCTTTGGAGGTGCAGCTTTCCCATCTAATAACCCGCCGTCGTTCGGAGGGTAAAACAACTCGTCTTATATTTGTTCTCACAATCAAATGTCTCTAAAACAATTTTGTCTATTTATTTCAGAGGAAGTTCTTTTTCGTCTTGGCGTTAACTTCGTAAAATACCTCATATTTTGGGTCAAATTTCGTGTGATTTGTAATTTTTTTTGGTTTGGAAATTTTTTCCCAAAGGAATTCTATACAATTTTGGCAAAGTGTTCGAATTATTTAAGTTCTATTGTGTCGACAAAGGCTTATTGAAATTCGTATAAAGAGTTTAAGATTCTTGTGTCCCTATTAGTTTAATCCGCTTTCTTTTTTCTTCTTAATTTCTAATTAACTGAAACCAATTTCTTCGTTTAACATTTTCTCATCACTTGTGCCATACTTACCCCGCTATTTCTCCGTTCGTTTTCCATTTGCAACAAAAAAAAAATTAAACCAATCTGCCGCACTCGTCGGCTTGATTTTTTTGTCGTTTAAAGGAAAAAAGTGGGAAACTTACTTAAGCGAAACGCACGAACCTTTGAAACGAAGTTTGAAGAAATTTGACGCTTTCTTTAAAATGCGGCAGCATATTTGTAAATTATTGGCCCAGCCGATTTTACACTAGATTTCTCTGATATTCTTTGAGTTTCAAGCAGGTGGTTATTGAGATTTAGCATTTATAGGCGGTAGCAAACAATCATATAAGTACTGTCTTATTAACTTATCTAATGACGTATTGTAAAACTTAAATGGCCGAGTGAGAATATAGACTAAAACATAATTTTAAGGTGCGAGGCCTCCAAACAATTAACAACTTTACCGACTAAACAATTAATATAACCTAATGAATACTAAGCAAAGTACCATCCACGTGTGTCTAAATAAAGTGCGATTCTCCACGACCCGCAAGATCCCCTATCAATTGTGCCATTAAAAGATCTACCCCGTTTCTTTATTTGAATTTCCTGGCACGCGAAACTAAATCGATAGCATGAATAGCCTACCGAAGTTCCGTGCGCTCTCCGAATTGGCGCTGTTGTGCTGTGTGCGTATGCAACATATTTAACAAGAACACCATCGGCCTTTTTTTACTTACTACTACAGTATATGGCGACGATGATAATCACATAACTGATTTTAAGTTATATCCCTTCGGGATCCTCCCAGCGAGCGACAGAAGTCGGCGCTGGAGTAACACGTGCTTTGTGAGTCCACCGTTAGATGTCCGTTGACATAGACATCGACTAATGAACGAGAGAAAAAAAAAAGATTGATACAATGTTATCATAAGGAGTTTTTCAATTTGTTTCTTCCATTGATAACTGTTGTTAAAAGTAGAGCTGTTCGTATCGAGGCAATCATTTGTTTATTCCAAAGATGGAAGGCAGGAATCCCAGTAGTGACTCCCTTGTCACTGAGTCTAAATCTAGTTCCCTGAACTCGAAATTGGGACGTGATTCGGCATCATCAAGCAGAGGCTCGTATTTTCAAAGAAATGAAAAGTAACGTATAAACTAACATTACATCCCTATATTTCTTAGCAGGATCAGCAGTTAAAAGCCTTTCAAGTTCCACCTCAGCCTCAAATGAATACTTTCCTGATTTTGATTCTAAAATCACCATCAAAGAACCATCTGTTGTTGACAGTCCTACACCTTTATTGACAGGAGAAAAAATTCAAGGAGCTGCAAGAGATGTGACTTACTTGTGCCCCTTCATTGGGCCAGTCAGGGGGGCATTAACTGTAACAAACTATAAAATCTATTTTCGCAGTTCAGACCGGGAACCTCCATTTATACTTGATGTTCCATTGGGTGTTGTCAGTCGAATTGAAAAGATGGGTGGAGCTAGCAGTCGAGGGGAAAACTCTTATGGAATTGAACTTATTTGCAAAGACCTAAGAAATCTGCGCTTTGCTCACAAGCAAGAAAATCACTCGCGTCGAAATGTTTTCGAGAAATTGCAGCAACACGCATTTCCCCTTTCACACCGAATGGGTTTATTTGCCTTTGAGTTTAAAGAAGAGTACCCTGAAAATGGATGGACAATGTACGAACCTGTGGCCGAGCTGAAACGCCAAGGTTTGCCCAACGAAAGTTGGCGAATAACCAAACTTAACGAAAATTACGACATCTGCGATAGTTACCCAGCAGTCTGGGCCGTTCCTGCTGCAGCTACTGACGAGGAACTCCGCTATGTTGCTTCATTTCGTAGCCGTGGTCGTTTACCGGTTTTGTCGTGGATCCATCCTGAAAGCCAGGCAACTATTACGCGCTGTTCACAACCGCTCGTGGGAGTAAGTGGTAAGCGCAGCCGGGATGACGAGCGATACGTCCAGCTTATTCTTGACGCAAACGCTCAGTCACATAAACTCTTTATAATGGACGCTCGGCCTAGCGTTAATGCTGTGGCCAATAAGGCAAAAGGAGGTACGTATATTGTGAACATTTCCTGTATGTTAATTTAATAGCACTATCTTTTGATTCCAAATTCTTGCTTAGGTGGCTACGAGTCGGAGGACGCCTATCAAAACGCGGAACTTGTTTTCATGGATATTCAGTAATTCATGTTATTTAGACATTTCAAAGTTCTCATGTATACAATAATGTTTTCTTACTTTCGACCAGTAACATCCATGTAATGCGCGAGTCCTTGCGAAAAATCAAAGGTTAGTTATCTTTGCCCTTCCGTGTGTAATCAAACGATAGCAAATTTCCAAAAATGCGACAATTTTGTTGATGCAGAAATCTGTTTTCCAACCGTGGACGATGTACATTGGTTGTCGGCGATTGAATCAACCCATTGGCTGGAACATATCAAATGTATTCTCTCGGGTGCTGTGCGGATCGGTAGGATTTCAATAAATTTCAACGTCGCTCAGTTATATTAAAACTTTCTTCGTAGTTGATAAGGTTGAAAATCACCGGACGTCCGTAATGGTCCATTGTTCCGACGGATGGGATCGTACAGCGCAGTTGACAGCGTTGGCTCTCCTGTTGCTTGATCCTTACTATCGGACCCTACGCGGTTTCCAGGTCATCATAGAAAAAGAGTGGCTCAGCTTTGGACACAAATTTGCCCAACGAATTGGTCATGGAGATGATAGGCATTCGGATGCCGACCGTTCTCCGGTATTCCTCCAATTTATCGACTGTGTGTGGCAGGTTGTATAGATAAATACATTACATATAAATAAATATACAGTACACCCATAAGAAACACCCTTTTATCTAAAAATTTTGTTTTACAGGTTACTCGTCAGTTCCCTAGTGCTTTCGAATTCAACGAACATTTTCTCATTACCATACTTGACCATTTGTACTCTTGCCTGTTCGGCACATTCCTTTTCAACACGTAATTCATTAATGACTTCAAATGTTTGGTTAAAAATTCGAAATATTAAAAAAAATATTATTTTCTATTTTTGCTTGTGACCTACAGCGAACAGCAACGTGTAAAAGAAGACGTAAAACAGCAAACGGTTTCACTGTGGTCATTCATCAACAGCCACACAGAAGAATTTATAAACCCGCTGTACTGTGCGGCGTATGTCGAACAACACGTATTATTTCCAGTAGCAAGCTTGCGCCAACTTCGGCTATGGACAAATTATTATTGCCGATGGAACCCCCGTGTTAGACCCCAGGTGAACACTTAATGTGCTATATATTCCGATTCAGTATGTATTTTACTTGGGAAATTCTCCAATTCCAGGAGCCTATCGCAACGAGATCACGAGTTCTTCTTTCTCTGCGTTCTCATCTACAGAAACGCGTTCAAGAACTTCAAAAAGAATTGGACACTAGGTTGACGAGAGGCGCTACGACCGTTACGCAAGGCAATGACGGTCGTTCATCAGCCAGAGTCTCATCGCCTATTTACAGTTAAAAACTAGATAACCCACCTACAATAACTCCTGTGCTTTTCTCTTTCTTGTTTAAACTGCAATTTTAAAAACGTCGAGCAAAATATAAAAAATCACGGAACTGGTGAAATATAGTCTCTTTCTTAACTCTTCCTCTAGTTGATAGAGAAAACCCGAGTATGGTATAGCCTAATTCACCTCTAATCAAGTTACATGTAAAAAACATTTAATATCAAGCCACGTCTTTCAAGGAAACAAGTTTCACTATTATGACGAACTTTAGTCAGTAACAAATGTGCTTGGTCCTTCCTCCATAAGAACCATATTTGTAGGAAGTGCGTCTCTAATAAGTATGATTCGATTTTGGTGATGATTTTTTTCCAGATCTTCAACATAACCGAACCAATATATCACCAAGCCAGGACCAAATCTTCGAAAGCGAGCCGAAATAAAATAGTCCGTTAGCCATCAATCTGAATAATAGTGCATCACAGAAAATACCTGTTCCAATAACTATACAATTGATCTTTCAAATACCCGCGGTGAACCTCCTCGTCTCCGAATAATGCTTTACTTTCGATCCAGTTAATCACTTGTCCATCGACAGCTGTTACAAAATAAATAAATGAAATGAAATAGTTCTCAATAAAAAAAGCATTGTCATCCTCACTGCGTTATTCGTTCATCACTTACGTACCTACGGGAATTTCTAATTTGATATCTGGTGTTTTGTCATAGCCTTTAACTCTCAGATGTTCTTCATGAAGAAAAGTTATCTGGTATTTTTCTAGTTCCAATCGTAGACGGATTTCGTATTCATATCCAATCGATCTTGAAACAGCAGTGATAAAATATTTAAGTATACATTTATTTTGAAATGTTAATAAGTTGTCATAATTTTGATGACTTGAAGAATATCTTACTGTTTAGTAGCCTCTGCTATTGGCCCATATTCATCATCTTCAAGCAAGCACTGAGGAATTACAATTACCAACAAAATTAATTTAGATGATTGTCAAAATATTTGTTAAATATACTTGATTTTTTTTACCAAATAAGTCTCAAATGCCAAGTCCCGATCATCTATCAAAGCAGTGTTTTTCATTAGGGTTGACACTAGGAGCTTTGCTGGTTCTGAGTTTTTAAAAGGGGTGATATGGAAAAGTCACATACATCAAGTATGCACACAGGAAAAATAAATTTTAAAGTCAGAAACAATTACTTGACTTGTCATGTTTTTGATAGTGTCTTTCTACTATGGATCGTGCAAGAAGTGCTGGAGTTAAGCCAATCTCATCTGATAACCTAAGCAAGACTCCTGGTTCGTCACCTATAGCAATGGAATTTACATACCTGAAAAATATTGCTATAAAACATAAGAATCATGAAAAAATAGTTAATGTATTACCTGTTATACATAGCTTCTACTGCTTCTGATGTTGTTAATCTTCCATGTGAAAACTTCATTCGCCGCTGACATTCTTGTGCGACAATGCATTTTAATGCTTCAACAGAGATCCTAGTGTAAATCGCGTAATAAAGACAATTAAAATTTTTCCCACACCAAATAATGAGCCTAAACGAAGGCATAAAATTCTTACTTTGGAAAAAGCTTATTCAGTGTTTGAACTCGATTTCTGTAAGGTAATTTGTGTAAGGAATCCAAGAGCGAGTTGTAAGTGGCTTTGCTTATTACTCGCGCCATTTTAAACGAAAAATCCCTCGAGTATTTATTTTGATCCGGCGATAACATGTGTCAGATGTTACTTTTTCAAGCCCGTGTGCTGGTTGGTTTATTTGGCAACACTGTACACAGAAAGTCAGAAAACTGATGAAGTCTCTACATCTTGGTGGCGATAATATCGAGTTGGATAGATTTAGGAAAAAAACGGTATTGTTTTGGCACAAGTCATAATAAGGGTTGTGTTGAAATTTCGTGTGAAATGTTAGTGGTGATCTGGGTGTTTCGTTTCCTCTAATAGAACATTTAGAAATCCGCCATCACACTAGTTCACCATGGCTAAAAACGGGACTCACTTCAGCGAGTCGCATTTTGAGAAGAAACTAAATAATCTGAAGGATACACAAGAAAGCATCCAAGGTCTCAGTGCGTGGTGTCTTAGTCACAAATCTGACCTGAACCACATTATAAAATGTTGGTTAAAAGCAATAAAAAAGAGCAAACCTGACCAATGCCTTACATTGTTCTACCTTGCCAACGATGTTATCCAACACAGCAAGAAAAAAAGCTTGTTAGAGCTTGTTTTGGCCTGGGAATATGCATTAAAAGAAGCTACTCCATATGCAAGGTATAGCTTTTTAAACTCACTATTTAATATGTTTTTGGAGAAACTGTTTAAAAACTTGTTTTTTTTTTGTCAACCAAGTTATTATTGAATGTGATCATTTCAACATTTGCTTACTTGTATTATTTCAGGGAAGAGAGAGTTCGCAATAGAGTTCAAAGAATTTTTAAAATTTGGGAAGAGAGGGATGTCTACAACAGCTCCTTTGTACAAGAACTTGCTGTTCTACTAGATCCTCCCCCAAATATTGAAGTTAAATGTGCTGTTAAACTGTGTTCTGAATTTGAGGTAATGTATATTTTCAGGATGTTCTGTGAGTCACTTTTATGGCATTGTCTAAAACATTTTCCTTGCATTTTTCTAGACCAGCCAACTTATTGAAAAGATCCATCAATGTAGAACATTAGAAGAGGAAACTGACCTGAAACAAAGAACGTTGAATGAATCCAAGGTTTTTTGTCTTTGAACCCATGTTAAAAACAAATGTATTGAACAACATGTTTTTTTTTTATAGGTGAAAATTACGGAGGTCGACAATCTTCGGGCTAGTGTGAAAGAACGCCGCAAAACTGACGATTTTTTCAACGAATTCGATGCCAGTGTTGGAAGAATGGAAGATTACGTTCGAGCCTTGGAAGTTGAAACGCGCGAGAGAGCATCTCTTATAAATTTACTTGAACAAGCTGATCTTTTTTACGATTCGCAACGAGGAGAATTCAAAGTGGTTTGCACGGTAAAACCTAAGCGATTCTCACGAAATTTTAAATTCCTTTACTTCATCAGATTATCATTTAGGCTTACAAGCAGTTTGGAAGTCGAGTTAAGGGAGTGAAGCGAAAACTTGAAGATATGTTACCTGGTTTGCCCAAAACGAGTGAAACCAGCGTCCGCTCGCCGAATCTTGACGCCCCCTCGCCCACATCTTCAGGATCAGATTTAGAGCTTCCAGATGCTTTCGTTCAGCCAGGAAGATCTACTGAAGCTAATCAAAAGCCTCGAGAAAATCTGCTTCTGCTAGGCATGGATCTCGATTCCAGAATTACTTCTTTTTTGGCAGCAGGTTCGCATGCTGTTGCTGTAAGTAACAAATCTTGTATTTCGCAAAACAATGTTTTGATCTATACGCTTCTTTTTTTTTTTTTTTTAAGGGATCTTTCTTGTCAAGTCCTGCTAAACTCGAAACCTCCAACGCGCTTAATAGCAACCCTGTGTTGCCGCCTTCTTCAGATCCATATCCACCATTTTATCCGGGAGTTAATAATTCTTTTGGCGATTTGACGTCCCTTTTGGTTGCACCACCACCGCCACCACCTCCTCCACCACCACCACCCCCGTTAATGCCGCCTCCAGTATTTCAAGATCTTCCCAGACCAGAACCTCCTCCGCCCCCACCTTTTGCTCTTCTCGGCCATCAAGATTCATGGCCGCAAAACAATTCGGTCCACCATCCTCTACCTTCACGGATACCTTCTTGGGGTGCGGAAGAACCTGCTAAAAAGGGAACCAGCAAAATCACCAGTCATCATTCATCCACATTCTTTCCTTCCCAAGATGTTGATCTCAGGTTAACATTATATATCATACCTTTCAGGATTTCAGTTGGCTTAGTTTTTTTTTTACTGATTTTGATTATTGATAATTTCTGCTATGTCTATTTTTACTCAATTTAGAAGTGGCCAGCGGCCTATTGATCATCGTAATCTGATTTCACTAACAAGTGGACCAGACAAGTACTCGCCACCAACTTCTGATCCTCATTGCAGTACAGAGCCTCAAATTGGCGAAGAAGAGATTTCAAGTTGGCTTAAAGATGTTTTTAAGGCACAAGAAGCGAGGGAACGAAAGCAAAAACCTGCTGATCTGAACGAACAGGTCTTGAACCTTTTAGATTCTTTTGATCATGACCAAAACAATTTTGTGTCATCCCGGGATGGACCGATGCCGGAAGCAGCGCCAGGAACGACAAAGATTAAGAGCGTTGTCGACACCAATATTCGTTATACCAATCACCACAGCCGAAATCCGACGTCAAATGCGTCTTTTGTCAGTAGTGAGCATTCCCAACCCACGAAAGCTGAAGGAACTTCAAAAGTACCTAGCCTTATGGCCACTGTGCTATACCCGGATAGACCGTCTTTTGCAGCTTTGGGATCGGATATAAGCAATGCAGCTCGGCACCAATTTGAACAACACTCACCACGATCACGAAGCAGCAGTTCGAGCAGCGCGGCAACTTCATCCATAAGCCCTTCCAACAGAGGGTTCAGCCCTGCACGCTTTTCCCGGCCACCATATCCTCGTGGATCTCGGTGGTAGCGCCTTTGTTGACCGTTCAACGTGTGTGTAACGCTTACTGGTTATCATTATTCTTAAATTTTTAAACAAGCACATCAATCGGTTATTCGGAACGCTAGTTGAAGAATTTCGGATTTACCCGACTAGCGTTTTTCATTTTTCTTCCCCATTTTCCCCCAAAACTGTTAACTTTGTGTCCTCCGTCTTAAACAAGTGAAATTGCTTTTGGCATCAAAAGAAGGATTCTTGTTGTGTCGCGGCATACATCGTCATTCTTTCGCCTCTTTGTGTGTGCGTGTGTGACCGAACTAATCCGGCTTCTTTGAATAGTCACGTAAATTTAGTTGAATGTGAAACAAGAAAAGAAAAGAAATGAGAACAACAGGCTCATATGACGTCAGATGTGAGAGGTTTTGTTGGGATGTTGGGATGCAAGGGTAGAGAATTGCTCGAATTGGAGCGAGTTGAATGAGGAAATTACACCTGGGTTGACAAACAATACGATGGTTGATTACGAATGACTCATTAATGTTATTCTGAATTATCGTAACTGTTCTATCAACTAAAGGATTTCCAGTCTTGCCAAATAAGTTCTCCGTATATAATGGGTCTTTTAAATCAATCGAGTGTCAATTCACTGCCAAGGGGAATACGAACAATCGATTCGACTGTCATCGATTAGTATTTTTTAGCCAAAGATATATCAACTCGGATCGCTTTTCTGGTCATTTAATTTTCGAAGAAATTTTTTTTTTCTTTTGCGATTTGCGTGTTCCCTTTCTTGGAAAGCGGATTTGATCCAATGCACTACGTGAAATCAATACGTCTGTGCATCATTTAGACATTGCGTGGCGATTACTCATTTCGTTCACGAATGTCGTGCAACACGCTATATAAGTTTAAATTGTTTGCGCATTCATAAAAATTATTCCACGCAACTTGGAAACAAATCGACATCAGTTTGTGGGTAAAGGAAAACAGATTCGTAATCGCGTTTATCGTTGATTAATAGACATTTACTTTTATTTCTTATTTGCTCGTTGCGTGAAGTGGATTTGTTTCGTGAGGATGCGAAGGGTGCTGCAAATTAATATGTTCACGTTCATCTTGTAACGTATTTTTCGACCAAGTTGGATCTTAGTATTTCACGATCTCCCCCATCATACCCTCTCTTGCAAGTCTTTCAACCGAACCGAATGGTTTTTTAATAAATAATGAAGCTTCCAAACAGTGACTTTGTTTACAGGGTTGTTCTCATGTTTTCAACTATTTGTGATACAAATCGAATAATATAGTGCGTTAGTGGTCCAATTCAGACGTTTTAATAGGCAGTTGAAAATATAAAGTGCTGTTATATAATATAAATGAAATAATGTTAGAATATATACCGTGTCGTATTTGGAATTTGTGGACCATTTCCTAGCAACAAGTTTTACACAATATCTCAAGAATGTACCTTCTGTTGTTAACAGGTTAAGACTTGGTAATTTGCTTGACTAAAAAGTTGTTTTGGAAATAACGCCTTCTGAATACATCCCAGTGTTTGGTTTGTGATAAATGTGTAATGTTAAACAAAATATTTTAAATATTGCTCAAGTGTGCATGCGTTCAACGTTATTTCAATAAACAGAAATTTCAAGTGATACTTACTGTGGAAGACTATAAAAATTGGAAGAAAACAAATCCGTATATTGGAATACTTTCGGAGCGTGGCCAAAAAGACGCTTCGAGCAGATGTATGTAAGCTGTTAAAAACCAACAGTTTTAGCGCGGTGGAACCATCACAAGCATTAGGACATTCGTAAAGTACGCCGCAACTACGGAGGCGTGGACGCGCGGTGTAAGCCGATTTTAAATGGGCAGTCAACTGCGAGACTTGGTATTTGATGTATTTCGCGATAGACTTAGTAAACAGGAAATTTCGGGACTTTCGTTTCCAGGGTTTCACTGTTCCACAATATCGTGCCAATCACCTATAAGAACGATCAGTTTTCTCCATACGCACTTTTGCTAGCATTTTCAACAGTGGATAGCAGCGATTATTTGTAGTATTGCCACCCTGCAATGCACAATGCACATTGCAGCAGCGAAGAATATCGAGTGACGAGAATGGCAAAAACTAAACAGGACGACGTCGATTGCGAGCTCGAGGGGCGTATATCAAAGTCAAATAGATGTATCGATCTGTTGACCGAAAAGCTGAGACTTTCCTTTGCCATCGCTGTGTTTATTTCCGTATAACGGGAAATTGTATAAAAGCTTCTTTGATCATTTGTCAACAAATGATAGAACCCAACCATATTTGGGAAAAACATCACATCAAGATCATTGAACGTGGATGTTCTGGTGCACTCCTATGCATAGGCTATAGGAGTACGTATATGATAGGAAACTTCACGAAAACGGAACAACACAGTGCGCAGGAATGAATTGGCTGTATGAATTGAAATTAATACAAAATACAAGGAAATACTTAATCAATGTTTGTGAGAATACAATCTTACTTTAGGTAAATAGGGAATGTCTCGGATAGTTTCACGTCATCTTTATACAGTCGTTTCAGTAGGGATGAAACAGGTCACTGTTCACACTGCTCAGATACTCGAAAAAGCCTCGAGTACATTCGTACGTGTGCTATAACAAAAAGAAGAACCACCAAACATGAGCCATCAAAATGGATGTCGATCACGAACACTCAGAGCAGCACTTTGTTTTTACTCAACGTGACGAGGGTGTCAAGAACCTCAAGCTCTGTGTAGATACGGTATAGAGTGCAAGGGAGCCGCAAATCTTGCTCGCCAATGGTGTTCAGCATAACGAATTCAGTACAAGTAGAAAGAAGCAAAGAGGTAATAGAAAATACACAATTATTCCACAGTTAATATTCATAATATGATGAGTCCAATCGCGCAGAAAATAACAATGAACAACCCAAACATGCAGTATGGTATTCCTAACAAGGATTTATTAGTTAGGTTTTAGGAGTTAAGTTAAAAGGGTATTTGACAACCATGGCCGTACTTGTTTTTCGGTAGAGTGGAGAGCAGTTTTCCGTGCGCATCACTCTATCCTAGCAAAAATTGTTCAATAATCTTGTTTGGGAAATGCCATTAGACAGATGCCATGCCAAATCATTCAACCGGAGGAAAATACACAAGGAGGAATCGGAGATGGATTCCAGCGAGTACATTTGGCCAACCATACTTTTCCGTTTTCTTCCTTTTTTCCTTTGTCCACGATTACTCAATGATCGCCTGTCACATAAATTTTACTTCAAGAGCATCTCGTGTCGTATCAACAACGCCAACTTTACGTTTGCCGATAAATGTTAGTTAAGGCTGTTGCCAATAAATATGATTCATTGGAGTGGAAGGTTAAGTGCCGAGTCGGTGGGTGCATTGGTACCATATATATAGGACTGGTCTATCCGAAATGAAAAAGTCAGTAAAGAGCGAACCCACGTCTTAACGTTTTAACTTGACTGTCAATAAACAAAGTTGGTTTGTAGGTACCGGTAACTTGCCTAAAGAAAAGATTACCGTACCTGATATTGAAAAATCTGTCTGTCGAAAGCGCGTGCCTATAAGCTTAGCTACGTATATTGGTGTGTACTTGCAAAATACGTTGAAATCGACACATTATAGTTTGGTAGATGTACATATTCGGGTGTATTATTTTCAATCTTTAAAAAAACACATGCATTTGGAATGAAGAATAAAACTAGACAGGGGCAAGAATGCTCTTGGTTTTTGTTGTAACTTTCAACGCTAACTGATAAGAATATAGGAATGGACCATCACCTTACATCCCCAGTCGTATTTCCATATGCGGTCATCACATGAATTATAAGACGGAACTGCCTTTAAATGATACAGAATACAGAAAAGACAATGACGTCAAGTAGACTATGTAAAAGTAAGAGTATGGGGGATAAATGTGGGGAGCGTCTCTTGGTTTGTGCTCGTTATCTTTTAACGCTGCACGGACGCTCGACTCTTCAGATCCATACTTCGTACATGAAGTGCCGCGTAATGGGTCGATCATCTTGTCATGAGCAACTGTATGCGGCCAAGCCAATCCAGCGTCCAATAAGTCAGACACAACATGGACATCACTTGCACCGTATTCGGTAAGCAGGAGCCACCCCCGCTACGATTTCCGTGTTGCATCGCTGCCGGATGTTCTCCTATATGGATGAACAAAAATACTGTCAGTATTGAAGGGCTCTTCTCATTTAATCAGTGATCAGTGAAGGACAGTCGTGCGTGAATTAGGGCACGATGCCATTCTCAAGTACTCATTTAATGTGTGTGTTTTAAATTATATAGACACAACTACACAAGGACAACCGAAGGATACCTCGAATTCAATCGATAACACCATTAGCCGTTATTTCTTTTACTGCCCAGAGATTTATGGCCACCCCGTCACTCTTCTAGCTTATATTTTATGCATTTCTATATACTCGTCGTTCTGAATACAAAAAAGGGGAGAGGAGGAAGGGATTTACGAATATCTTTTTTAGTGTTGAAATTTCTGCGTTTGGCCGATTTCCTCTCGTAGGCTACACTGTCTAGCTTCTTGAACCACATCGGGCGATTACGCGCTTCGAATGAAAGCAAACTGGCGGGAGAAGGGTGGAACTAGCGAGAAAAAAGGCAAAAGGGTGCTGAATCGTAAAAGGACGATCCGGATTTGGTCTGTCATGGAGGAGGCAGTGAAAAATAAACGACCATCATTTATTATTAAAATACGCGTTCTAAAGGAAAAGGGAAGAATCGAGAACGGATCATAGCTGAAGGACACAATTGAAAATCTTAAAGTGCATCAGCACAGAATTCGACGTCTTTCATGGGAGACGGAATGAGGCCAGCACGCAAAAAGAGAAGTTTAAGTTTGGCTCGCGATTTCGAAATTGCTTTGGAGAAGAATCGGGGTCATCTATTTCCCGTAATGGCAGTAGGATGCAGGAATCGCTAGCGGATGGTCAACTTGGTCGTCTTTCAAGAATACTTTACCGAAGAAGAAGAGGCCTTAGATCTTAGATGAAGTGGACTGGTGGAAGACGCAAAATGTATACCTTGTCAGATTGATCCTCAACGGTCGCAAGCACGTACTTCGTTTGCGTCATTCTCATCCGTTTCCGCTTTAATGACCTACTTTTCTGCCTAATTGATTTGGAGACTATCACATCACTTGAGATGTGATCAGATCAAGTTCTTCTATGAAATATTATAGTTTTTCTCTGTGTGGAGGCTAGAAAACTCGATCGAAGCGCTGACTCTATAAGTTATATGTATATACAGTACAGTAGGCACCAGAGTAGTCTCGTGCCTTCTGTAGATATATATATATATATATATATATATGAGGAAACCTAAATCAATAAAGCGAAGGACCAACGGAACAGCAAATAGGGTCAAATAAGTTCAAAGAATAGAAAAAATGAAAACGGGTGCTGATGCTGATTCTCGCGCCTCGTCACACAAAATCTTATGTGGGTTAGGCGAGCAAACGCCGAAATAACAAGAAGCTACACAACCGAAGAAGGGATCCTAGAGTGAATTATTCTTCACGTGCAGCAGTTGTTGATGGGAATCTAACGAGAAATGTTGTGACCTGAAGACACTTGACCATCTAGGTGTGCGTCTGTAGATCTTCGAGCCCAGAAGGGGTTCCGAAACGTGGAGCATCTTCTCCCCGCGACTTCTTTCCGCCGTCCTCCGGACACTACGGATTTATATATAAGCTCGAGTGTGGCGCAATGATCAAAAGTAACGAGACACGTGCCTCGCTCGCTCCGTTGGGCGTTGGTGATACGTTGCCGCAGACACGGTCTTTTCTTTTGATGTAGACTCGCGTGGTCGTGGCTTACAAGACGCTGAGCTTTATCAAGAGAGAGGCTTAGAGGGAAGAAGAAGCAGAGGAAAGTGGCGAAACAAGAGGTGGCCGCCACTGTTTGAAATGCATGCGCATGGCCGACTGTCAGAGATATTGTTTCACTGATCTACAAAGATTTACAAGATTTTGGTACAAAAGAACTTGAATGGTTGCAACTGACTGATGAAACTTATCTTATCTACGTTATCGAGTATAGCAGGAGTATGGTATGACACTTTTTCATCACATTTCCTTATAATTCAATTAAGAAACAATACACGACATATATTGTTATTATAAAGTAAAACTGGGCGACCATCTATGATGACCTACTAACTTTCTCTGCGTACATGTTCACTACACACGTATTACCAGCAGTCTTCACTTGGCTGGCATAATTATATTATAAATCTTACCATTTAGGACGTGAACGAGAACCGAAACGGGCAAGGCTTCGGATGGCCGGCAAGTGTAATTGCCACCATCGACAGCTGAGGCTCGAGGCAATAGCAATCGGGATGAGATGAAGTGCTCACTCCGTTCGGTTGCCAATGACAGCGAATTGCGCGCCGTTTCCAGCAACACTGGTTGGTCATCGTGATACCAGGAGAGGCTCGAGTCCGGTCCTAGGATTGTTCCACGCAACGAGCAAGTCAACGATAATGTACTGCCTTGTCGGACGTGCACCTCTGGCGGTCCGGCTATTTGAGCCTGTCCGCCTACACACATAAAAACACATTAAAAAGATGTTATTAAATAAGCAGCAAAATGATAAATTTATTTCATCCTCTGTCCATCATTCGTTCATAAGCTAAAAAAATTTTATAATCAGCCAAATGCGCTACGGGTTAGTCAGTGGCGTGACCCATTAACATTCGTAGTCCTACGAGTTAACTACTACTGCATTAGGAGTTTAGGACCCTTTATTGATTGTCTCCTGGTCCTGCAGTTCTTGTTCCCTTTCTTGAAACAGTTTCATCTTCATGTTATTCTTGTCAAGTTGGATCGATAGTTCAAACTTCTTCCACAAAATGTTACCAAGAGATCCGCTTACACGACTGATAAAACGCTTAATTTTTTTTTAATTAGGCAATTTTCTACTTTCCATCTCGTTGGTTAAACAGACAATCATCGCAGGTTTTTATAAATAAAAGAATTTGTGTGCCCACCCACGAGAATTTCCTCTAAGAGTAGAACATTCTTATGTAAATTCATGACGATTTATGATGCTAGAACAGTATTGGGGCAGACATAGGTCACTTACTATGTACTTGAAGATGAATAGGCCAGTTGATCTTTGGCTCTGTGTTGACCTGGCACTCGTCTAACGAATTACAATTTTTAAATGTTTTATTATAAAAAATTAATGTATAGGCTAATGCTGTTTAGAATTATGTTTGAATGCATGTGAAACTAAAACAGGTAAAGAAAAGAATATGTCTTACAGAAGCCAGCATAGCGTGCCTGAGTAGAAGAAATACGCAGTTCCCAATCATCACTGGCTGGCTGATGGTGAACGCTGAAGCGGCCGTCGCTGGTATAGCTGACTAATGCCGATGTCAAGACGTGAAGATCTCGCTGTCGGATCCACGACAACTAGGTGTATTTAAACGTACTTTGTGGTTTAAATGGTTTCGTTCAATGGCAACAACTCTTCTAACTTTTTAAAAATAATAATCGAATTAACTTAAGAAATGGACTATAGGTTTGCGGGCGTAAAAAGAAAAAAAAAACATTCCGTTGCAATCGATCTCTTATTTTCCGATCCGAAAAGGAAAATAAACCCCTAAAGAAAGACAAATGAAAAACAAAACAGACACGAACGCAAGTGGCCTATAACTTCCAGTCTTCCACATACAGTACACCTTTAATTGGATTGGATCGAATGGATCTGGTTCACTAGATGGCTTACAGTTGCGCAGATTGTACCAACGCTACTCTCAGCTGCGCCCTTCGACGAACTAAAAGGAGGCGATGCAGTGCTAATTGGATTTCCCAATCAGACTGCAACTCATTTCCAAAGTATTTAGATGTAGTCTCAAATCTCTTGCTCTCTTTCCCCTTTTACTATTGAAGCGTAACGCTTGACTCAATTGTACGGAGCTTTCCTCCTTTCTCTCTTCTCTTGCTCTCTGTTTTCTCGCTTTCACTCTGTCACAATACTAAGAACTATGAGTTCTAAGTGTTAAAAGTGAAAGTAAGTAAGAAGTAAGAAGCAAACAATTCGACAGCCTGACCTAGTTCGTTGTCTCCAATGAGGCATATCTCTTTGCTGTTGTTCGAATGTATTGGAGATCTCAATATCTCCGTCGTATTCTCTCTTCTCCACCCTCTCTTTATGACCGTAGTATGAAGTCCCACTATTTACTTCCGGATTTCCTTTTCTTAATAAAGTCAGTCTACATCGTATTCAATTTTAAAATGCACGCATCCGACACGGAAAGCAGACATCAAGTAGTATATTTTTGTTTTGTTTATTTTTAAACTATTTTTATTTCTTTAAAAAAATTCCCCTGGTTTTGGTTGCTAATCTGAATGTAACTCGGGACAGAAGCCAACAGCAATCCAGGAGGAGCGAAAAGGAAATACGGCGTGTCAAGAGATGAATGCCCACCGATGATTTATCGCGCAAACTCTTTGCAATACGATGCACCACATGACCGAACACATTACGCCACAAGAAAACCACATTATGCAGACTTCTACATCCATCAGATATATTATTTCTTTCACTCTTTTTTTTTCTCTTCCATAGAGTGCGTTTATTGACAACTTGGTTATCTTGGTTTACGTAGTCTGTAATTTTAGTACCGTATCAGCGCGCACCTACTAAAATTGTGGCGTCAACCGATTCGGTTGTTCCCTGAAGTTTTAACTTATAGTACAGGCGTATCGTTCAACTGCGCTCAATCATGGCCATAAACACGCCTCAATAAGAGAGTGTAAGGGCATAGATTAGAATCCCAGCAACCACAGATACTGAAAGAAACTTAAAAAAACCAACAAACTAATATAAAAAAAATAATCGTAATTAACAAAAAAAAAACGGTAAAAAGAACGAAAATAAATAATAATAAATAACCAATCGGTACCGGCTATCGGGTGATAGAGCCAACAAGAAGGTAGCTAAACTTCGAGCTATACTGTTCGTGACCTAGGTTGAACTATATTACTTGGATTACTTGGAAAATGGGCAACAGTTTTTTCATGTAGGCTACACATGTGGACGTGGTTCCTGTGACCTACACATAATAAGGGAACACGCGTAGGATCTGGCTTTAGCCCCAGGTTAATCAATAAACCAAATCGCCATGTCGTCTAGAGTTATATACAAGAAAGTGTGTGTATCACGTAGCGAAGACTATTTTGGCATGGTACAAAGGTTGTTATAGATGGAAAGCTTCCGGGAATAAAGGGAGGGCAATAACGGACCCTCTCAGTTCAAATCAAGAGACATTTAGTCTGTACCGTGCAGTAAAAATAGAAACAAATTGCATTTTGTTGCTAGGGTTGTTTATTACGACTCGTCCACTCTCCAGTGGCTCGAGGATCTCGAGGTAATATTATCTTGTATGTTTCAAGCCTTAAGGTAGGCTTGCAGTTCCTAACTCGTGTCCGTCGTTCCCAACACTGATAACATTCCTCGAGAACACAAAGAAGTAATCATGATGATTGCTACTCTGAACTTCCCCATTATATTGTTGTACAGTAGACTACATAACAACTCTCTTTGACAGCATGCGGAAAAGACCTTAAAAGTACCATTCGGTCGCCTAGGAGCCTCGTCCGGCACTTGAGAACAACCGGCTGTCCAAGAATGACAGAAACGTTGGTCGGCCAAGTGGCTTCGAAGTATGGTTTGCTGATAGCTAGCGGAGAAGAAGGAACGACTTCAACGACAGGGTCAACTCCAGGGACTTCTGCCATGACCTTTTCGGCGGCTAGGGGAAGATCGATGACTCGTGGTTCGTGACGCCGCTTCATTCTCTTGACAGTCGGTTCCCCGTCAACGTTCCATTCACTCAACAGCATAGGCCCGGGTGCTGCTGGGAACTGCATTGCATTAGGCGACGACCACGGCTGACTGGCTGGCGAGCTGCCGTCCGGATTCAATCCATCAGCCAACCAGGTCCCAGTAACGGGAACTAAATAGAAATACGCAGATCAATAAAACACATGTGAAAGGATAAAAAAATAAGTCAACATTGATGGGACCCGCTCAAAAGCTCCCCCTCTCCTCCCTCCCCCGATCATCTCGACCGACTGCTCTCTTGTCCACTCGATGAAATACCACAACCAAGTCTCACTACATCTGTCATGCAACCAATATAATATTCTCAGTTACGCCCAAGAACTTCAGATGTACGACCCAAATGAATCTATCTTGTTCTCTGCTTATGGGCTTTGGCCAGCTTGCAGCTGGCAGCTTCAGAGACATTCCTAGCATCTATAGCTAATAGTTTATGACTATTATGAGAGTTTAGGAAACGTGGTTTTTTTCTTTATTATGCACGAATATTAAACAGAGAAAGGAAATGTCAATAGCAACTGATGAACTTATTCAGTAGATGATTTAGCGGGAAAATATGATAAATCCAACGTATTAGGGTTGCTTAATAATGACGAGAAAAGACTACGGTACATCTATAGATATCTTACTAATCTCAAATCGAGTCGAAGTTTTTTTCGCATGTGTGATGCATCCAGGAAACCCAAGGGCCAAGGGTGCTCAATAGCGAACTGATTTCGCTCGTTAACCCAATTAAGTGTCGACTTTCCAGTAGGTAGGTATATATAGATGGTAGGTAGGTGAGGGTAAATGCTACACTAGGCCAAGCAAATCTACCGCAAGATTTACAAAAATGCTACGTTTTGTTGTACGGTACTATTTGTTTTACCAATAATGTAAATGAAAACTTTTAACAATCCATAGAGGAAAATTGTTCGATGCGGAATAGCAAAAAGTTGTTATCTTGTCTATAGTATTTGAAGTATAACGTAATCTCAACGAGTAACCTAGCCATGTCGTAATTTCGTCATCAGAACAGATTTGATCGACTACAATCGATAGCTACAGTACCTACATTGTAGCAAGAGAAACGAAATAGAACTCGGAAAATGAACAACAAAAAGTAATAGGTCACCTATTATGTCATTAAATGTAATTTCATGTTTATAACTATCATCTGCAGGAGAGTACGTAGACATCAGTTGTTACAACTGATGTCTACTATTTCTAACGGAATTTCGTTAGAAAATATTATCTTGGGAAAGACGATAAGCCTGCAGTTGTAGCAATTGCAGCTTGCAGGTCTGCCAACGCTCAGTCGATCGATCAGCCGACGTGGCATTTCATAACAAACAGAGATTTGAACCATTCTCTCTATTTATATTTTGTTTTGTTTTTGTAAACTCACAAAAACTTCTACAACTAAATTTGGTGCTTGCAACATCTCCTCGTGAAACGAAACAAAACAAACCAACTTTTCGAACAAGTTTACGTTATTCTTTGGATCAATCGGATCAAGCCAGACTGTACGTCAGTCAACGATAGCCATTTCTGTCTCCTAAACATGATAGAAAATAAATGTAATAATTACGCGCCACAGTTTATTTGTACGTCGTCTTTTCAGTTTTTGTAAGACAATATTTATTTTTTACCGAACCTGAATGTAACGAAACATCGCCCATGGAGAAAAAAACCTTGAAAACACCTCAAAACTTTGTATTTTAAAAGTAGGAATCGATGGGAATGATATAAGTTAAAAACAATCAACTTAAAAGGGTAAATTTATCCAATTCGCGCTAAAAGAAGCTGCCCAGCCCGTTGGAAATGTGCAAGTTATTGGATACACCTGCAGGCAAAAAGAGAGTAAAGATAAAAGCTATAGTGGAAAAAAGGTAGAGGTTAAAATGGACCAAGTAGATCGTTTAAGCTTCGCCCATTTATCTTGTATACCTATCTACTTTCGACACTTGACCCCAAGCTCATGTGGCATGTTATGCGCAAAGCGCTGCAGTTTCGGTTGCACTGGCAAAAGTCGGACGGTCAGGTGACAGTTTTACACCCTCGTTATGTTTCACCACCGTACAGCGCAACGATTTATATGGTTCCCCAACGGATTTCCAACAATCGTTTTGCTCTGTATAAATGTTTAGAGAGTATTGTGCACCAGTAAAATATAGGCCCCATCGGACCAATAGCCTTTCGATGGTGAGAAAAGAAAAAAACCACAAAATCCATCCTTTTCCCGATGTAGCTTCTCCTTAAAGTAGTATACGTTGAAACAAAAAAGAAATGAGGGTTAGAAATAAAAAAAATTGATCTTCATTAAAAGTAAAATGTTTCTTGGTTATTTAAAACTTGGCACCTCTTTCTGATTTGTCGATTTTGTAATGCTAAATTATCAACGACGAACGCCAGCAACAAGGTAACAGAATAATAAGAAATTCATTTCAGTAGGTTTCTGTTGTGAAACCGTGAACGCGAACCCTTTTGCTTGAGTTGGTGTGTAAACTTCCGCAAAATCAATTAATTCACAAATTGCCATTTTCGAGATTCCATTAGCTGATTATATTCGGATCGATCGTTTGGGTGTTGATTCTTTTTGCGAAAAGAAACAAAGAGTATCATTGTTCATTTGTTGGCCATGATGAGTGGTATTACAGGAGTGGCGTTTGGATGTGTAAAAAGTCTTGTATATACTGTACAACCGCTTCCATCCATCCAATGGGAATTCTTATGGCTGAAAATGATCTGATTGATTAAGACAACTATTTGCGCTTCTGCTTTAGTTCATTTTTCAGTCTATGCGTGGCAATGAAGGAAAGTTCTAGTTCACCGTGTAAATTGAAATGCGTAACATAACGGCTACCTTTTATTCGACACGGACATTTTCTTAATTAAGCAACTCGTTAGTCTACTCAATACCGCAGACCCATGGTGCATTATAATAGAACAGAAGCCAAAGTCACATAGTAGGCCTATATGCCAGATCGTACATATATACCAAGAACCAAAAGAAGCAATCGTCATCAAGGCGGAGTAATTACGGCTAATTACGAAAATGGCTTTCTAGGGCGCGATTCCTCATTTGCAGCGCACAGTTCAGTGAACAAAACAGACGCTTTATAATTGTATGCTATATTCCGCGTAATTAATTGGACTTACATAATTAAGATGAAACCCGTTTGCAAATTTCACTAATTGTAAATGTGCGCCCATTGTTCCACTCGTCTACTATTAAAATAAAATCGAAAATTTCCATTCTGCCTCAAACATTTCAAACCTCAGTTCTTCGTCTTCCGTTGTGGAGTTTTAGTTTTTTGTGGGATCGAATTGTTAAACTCGGAAAGGTTTTTAACTTTTAAGCTTGTTCATTCCGGTCCCAGCCTCCCATTCCGAGGGTTGCTCTTTTTCCCCCGCAGGGTTAGGGAACGCGAGATGAAGAATATGTATTGGATTTGGATTCATGTTTGTTTTACACCATCAAGGGCAATTGATATCCATCAAGGGATAAATCAAATGATGATGCAATAATTAGAGCTTCAAATGCGGATGTGAATTGGATAACCGGAGATAAATTAAATTTTTAACGACAATTTAAGGTTAACATATATCGAAGAAATTAAGACAACAACAAAAAAACGAATACAAAAACGAAACAAAAAAAAGCGCAACAAAATATCAGGAAAAATATCAGGAAAAATCGAAAGAGCATATCGAAAGAAAACGAATTTAATAAATCAGAGTCGGTCCTATCCTATCCGAGTTAACGACATTCAACGGATTATCCAAACCGCGCCCAACTCTAGCAATTGCAACTACGTTAGTAATTTTTTCCCGAAAATGAGGGGAAGAGGTTATTACATTTTAATTACAATTAAAACAGTATTGTGCGTATATGAACTTTAATAGGTTTGGTGAAGTAGAATACATCTAAAGAATTTATTTTTATTTACCCCAAACTTTTTCCGTTTAAAAATTCCGTTTTTTTTTTCAAATTTACTTATCCGCACCAAGTGGTCTTATAACCGAGGCGTCACTGTAATGCAGAGACAGAAAAGCTAGGATGCTACCTGGCAACTACTTGCTATGTTAAACGCCTTTCCGGTCTAATTTTTTCGAGCACGAGGCAGTTCTCAAACTGTGTCAGCAAATCGTTAAGAGATTGAGAAAGAAGTGGAATTAAGAGAAGAAATGTATTCCCAAGAAAAATTGAAATGTAGAAAAACATAAAACTATTCTTCTCTAGAAAAGAAATTGTTTGCACAAAAGGTGGCGGAAATCTTTGTTCGGATAACTGTAAATTCTAATCTCCTAAGGTTTAGGCTTTATTACAAAAGAGTTACAAAAATTCAACACAAAAACTTTTTTCATTGTTTTCAGGTTGTGGGGGCGAGAAAAGAAATGCATAATGCTTTGTTACTAAAAGTTTTTCAATAAACTTCAGGCTGCGAAAATAGCTGCGGAGGAATTCAATCATATCACGGAAACAAATGAGGATGAGCTCCAATTTCTTCTCGCGCTATGGAAGCCCCAGATTTAATAGTTTGTGTTCTTGGAATTCTTTTGTAACTTCACCCTATAAATGAGACGATATCTATGGCATAAACGCATAATTCATCGTTTTGTTGGAATTTCAAATAGAATTTTAAATTTGATTCCGCATGATTGTTTAATATTTTTTAAAGTTACTAAAAAATATCGCCCTACGGTTTATTAAGTCTTATATAGTATAACAACATGAGGAAATTTGTACACAAATATCGTAAGAAAACATTTTGCTTTTACTTTTAAAAACATCTACCAACAAATCTTTAAACAAATGGATGATGGACAATTGGTAAATATTGATAGGTTTTGCAAGATCTTAAAGGCTACTGCTAGAAGAGATCGTGCACGATATATCTTAATGGTAGGCCTACACATAGTTTTAGTAAATTATTCCTTTTTTGGGTAGTAAACTCATAATGCTGTTGATTTCTGTTGGACAACATAAACAGGGGAGCTGCTTCAAACTGAATTAGAGTACATATTTTTCAACTTCTTACTTAATTTTGAAACATTGAAGTTGGTGATCGGGCGGAATCACGCCAACTATTTTAGAATTTTGGAAGAGACCATTATATTTATTCACACCTTTACTGCCATGTATTCTGTGGGGATGCCTTAGATAGATAAAGATATCTTTATGTCGACAACTACATATAGCTCCGTCGTGCAGCTGATCTAAAATCCTATTGACAAATGCTTTCTTATATGCACGTTGAGCAAAGATAATTCTTTAGGTTCCCTGCGTGTTTGTGATTGCCATTTGCTTCAACAATAATTGTCAGTGTTACTGGGATGGTGAATACATGTACAGCGATCATTTCCGTTTATTCAACGGAGGATTGTTTTAGGCTTTTAGCTCATCGATGATGATAATTGTTGAGCAGTCTTCACAAATGTAGAAAAGTAGGCTACCTATTCTACTATTCTTTTTTTTTAATATGAAGGCAAAGAAAGACAAAACGTGCGTAGACGTTGTACAATAGCGAGATCTATTTATTTACACTTAATTTTGTCAGTTAGTGTCGTGGTCTTGACCGAGTTTCACGTTATATCGATGGGGTGCAAATTGACATTACGCCCCTTGGGACGAAGAAGCGTGAGCTGGATTCCTCAAGCGGCCAGAGCCTCCTTTTCTCTTGACTTTGATTGGGTTAGTCTGCGGAAGCAAAGAGAAAGATCCACCACTAAAACGAAACACACGAGCGCCACGTTTGGTGTTGGTAATTAATGAAAGGGGATGTCCATGTCTGACTGAATCGACAACAGAGTAACGGCTGCCCTATAGGCCTAGCCCGCTAGCCGTCGAGACTAAGCCGAGAGTTGTTGTAGTCTTGAGAAGTAAATTAAACACCGTCTTCTAGCCCTGTCGTTACATAGTACCCCGCTCAGGGTTTTTGAGTTCGCTTCGGCTTGGCCTGGGCTTGGCAACGTCAATGGAATGGACTGCGTTTCTCTTCAGTTAATCTGTCCCACTACAAGATCCACTTAAAGATCCTACTTCGCGGCCGACACCAACAGTGTGACAGCTCACACCGCGCACCAGGGGCATCTTTTGAAACGAACGTTGATGGCTCTCAACGGAGAAAGTAGTTCTATCTCGTGTGCGTGGCTGTGCACGATTACGTTAGCTGATTCGATGCCATTATATGCGGCTTAACGCCTCCCAATTTCAATACGAGAGACGATAATTCCACTTTTTTTTTCCTTTGGAAAGACTTTTTGTATCGTATCTTTGGGCGCGGACTTGGGCATGTCACACGTAGTTTCTGCGTACGCAGACGTAGTTGATGGATCAGCGACCGTGTCGTGATGAATCCCTTTACAGAACGATGATGAATATTGATGCTTTCAGTCATCCTTGCCGGCGTCGGCGTCAGAGTCACTATGAAGGCTAAGGGCCTGCTTTTCTGTTTCTGGTGTCGCGCGTTCTTGCTTGATTATTTCTCGCCGAAAGAAGAACACAAAGGCAAAGAAACACATTCTAAGAAAGGAGAATGAGGTTTGTTGAGGAAAGAATAAGGCAAACGGCTTGATAACTATCGCATCAATGCTGGCGCACCATTTCTTCATGCTGAGAGAGAGGAGGAGCCCGGGGCTTGTATAGGCATCTATCATCGTCAGGAACTCGGGGAAAGAGGAGTGGGAAGGAGAGAATAGATTGATAGTCTAACGTATAGAACCGTTCTAACTTGCAAGCACTGCGTGCACTACAAACAGCAAACGTAAATGTATAACTTACTCATACTTATTATTCAGTGAACGGATGAAATATCAGTAGGAGCAATGTAGGACATCGTAATTTTAGGATAAGACGCGAAAGTACAAATAAAGAGGCGATAAATTGGTTAGCGATGACGTTATAAATTGATCATATGGACCAGCAGGCAGTTGAAATATTCTCAGCGTGAAACAAAACGTAATAAATGATCGTCCTCGTAGTGGGTCATAAATTTTCACCAATTGATTCATCACCAATGAGGGTTGTGAGGGAGTTAGGTAGAACCACCCCAGCAGGTACTTTGCCATAAATATTAAAATTGATGGGATACGTTCTCTGTCTATCCAATTTAGAGCTCGAAAGAGCTCTTCTGTTTCGTTGGCTTGCTTCTTTCTTAGTCGTTTAATATTAAAGCGTGTTAGAGGTAAGCTTAAAACCCGGATCTTATCGTTTAAAGTTGATCCAATTACAAATTGCCACTTCAACGTGTTCTTATTAATTATTATAGACTATGTTTTTCGAAGTGTGAAAAGTGTCCCGTAATTTTCTTTTGTGAATTGAAATCTGTGGCAAGATAAGAGTACGCACGGTATCCAAAACGTAAATCCAAGATGTCCACTATTGCATTGCACAACTTAGCCTTCAGGTATTCAATGCAGTCTGCGTTGTTGTAAGTTGTAAAATGAAACCCGAGCCGAAAAGGGTAAGTACAACGATACTTCACCGTTAGATTTAGCGCGAGTGGTTTGCCCTTTAAATTTACAGGGTAAATAGCAGTTTTCGTAAACGAGAAACTTATGCTCGAAGTGAGTAAGAATACTTGAACATCCATTTTGAAGTAACTTGTTGGTCTGCATAATTCAATGTCAGCTCGAAGAATAATCAAGGAAATGAGAGAAAACGTCTGCGTGAGTAGTAGGTTGCACGCCATGGATGCGGAGGTAGAGGCAACGTCATCATAAGGACTAGCAAAAAATGATGATTATCTATGCCCTGGTGGCGTGCGCGCGCTTACAATTGCTTTCCCTCACAGTTTCTTGAACCGCTATTGAATTTATATATATATATGAAAATTTTTGTTTCAAACTTTGGGAAATTTTTCAAAAACAAGCAACAATATATATATTTTTTTTGTTTCAAACTCGCAACAATATTTACTCGTCTGCCTCTTATTCAGGTTTGCAGTACACAAGGTTAGCCTACTTTAGAGTTCTCGATATCGACGTGACTTCGGAGACCGCTGCGAGGCATGCCTATTACGTATATGGTGCCGGGTGCCCGTTGCTTGCGGTTTCATTGTTTATTGACTGCTCGCCCAGCCAGCGGAACGTGTAGAGAAACGATTGACTTATGGCTTCCAGCGCGCAAGCTTACTGTAGTAACAGACTCTAAATGGCCATGGGCCCTTAGACTGGCGCATAGACTGGCGTGCAGACAGGAAAGAGTCAAAGAGGAAAGATAACCGAGTTTTCTAAATTGTGATGTATCAATCCGAGAAGGGGAGCTTGGGTCCATCAGTAAATGGATGTGCCACAAAACCGCTCGTTCGTCTTCGACGCTGAACGCATAAAAAAGGGGGAACCAGCATCTATCAATCTATATCTTTTGCTCTTCCAATACATAGACATATACAGACGCCCACTCTCGACAAAAGAGTTGCCTTGCTGTATTATACAGCAGCCGAGGGCGGGGATTTATATAGTCTATTCCGCGGCTAGCTTCATGGCAGACGCAAACACATAGCAACCAATCTAAAAGCTCCGCTGCAAACCGGAGACGGCGGTGACAAATCTCGTCCAGTTCTTTCCACTACTGCCTCCGTTGCTACTGCTAGACTGAGGCAACGTCAGACGCCTACATGCTATCCTACTCGGGCATTACTATATAGGTAAAAGACTAGAAGTGAAGTCGTAGAGCGATATATAGTAGTCCAATACGACTTACCTCTTCCGATATGGCTACTCTATTGATAGAACCAACGATACGACCAAATCCGAGTCTATTTTTTGTCATTCCCATCTACAGTAATGCACAGCGAACCATATTGGTTCTTGAAAAGCTTGTGTAACCAAACTGCAGACCAGTATAGTTCCTCCTCAAAGTTACGCAGTCATCGACATCGATCCAGCTGGCTATAAACAGTACTACACTATCTATATACGTTACTATTATTTTAAAGGGAAATTATGCTTGGTACTAACGTATCTCTTCGGACCATTGGCAACATAAGCCGATGGTACCCACCTCAACGACTGTAGATGCTGCAACTCCAGATGTGTATATATGTGAGTTTGTCACTAGTGTCAACATTTCAGCGTATCCTTCGGGTCGACGGATTCGCTACGTAGTAAACTAACTATGTCTAAAGTAACTAAATAGATCTTGTTAACAACTGAAAAATGGCTTTCAGTAAAAAATATAACTCCATTCTGCCTCCACTCTACATCTTAAATGTCTGTGTCATAAAAGTGAAGAATTCTGTGACTCGTGTTGAAATCGATAACCAATGAAGTTAGCGTCACAGGACCCTACACTAGCTTTCTATGGAGATTTCTATAGAAACAAAACAACAACAACAAAAAAACGAGTACCACACGACCAATAATAAAAGTAAAATAAATATTTAAATGTTTGATGGCAACTTAATAGGTCCGCAACGAGAAAAAAACAAACAAATGTTGTCGAATTGATGAGATAGAGAAATGGAAAAAAATGAACATTAAAGAAAACTTGTAAAGGCAATCGTATTTCCCCAAGAAATAAAGTTCAGCTATCGGTGTATGGTCAGTTGATGAAATGAAGTGACAGCGACATGAAACCCAAGTGAACATCAGTTCCTGTATAATATGAAGTGTAGCCGAATGTCGGATTCTTTACGTTTCTTCTGATTCTTTACGATCCTCTGTAGCTTTTGACTCGCACAATTGGGCTCGCGCTGGGAAGGAGATTGTCAAGCTCCGTCAACTTGTCGGCGTCAACAAATAACACGAACCTTCCCTTCTTCCCTCGGAGGCCCTACCGCGCCTTGTCATGTTTTCAAAACACGTTCTCTAGGTTCTAGCTGTGCACTGTCCCTCAGTTCTTTTTATGTATGGCGATAGTGTCGCAGCTACTTTTTCTAACAGTGAAGTCTTCACGGCTGGCCAAAGACGTATCGTCACGTATAGGCGTTACTTTTGCTGCGTAAGAGTAGGATGCCTCCCGACTAGTAGGCTGCAACGGAAAATGGCCTAGCCTTATACCACTAAAAGGACGATTCGTCAAATCTTGGCACAAATAAAAACGCATGAAACGCGTCACACAAAGTACAGACTACGTCATACTTTTCGGAAGTTATCTATTGAAAATGATTAAGCCAATTCAAGGTTTTGCGGAGGTCTTATACGTACAGTATGACTACAGAAAAAAAAACTGATGAGGCTAAACTAAGACGTTAAAGGTTCGGGTTATTTAGCTAATGAGAGGAACTCGCGTGAGTAGTGGCAGTAAGAACTTCTACTAGTGGCTTGGAGCATTGTAGCCATCTCTCGTTGATGAATGAATTTACAACGGCGCATGGATCTCCTGCCACAAGGAGCAGACAAAGAAGAAAACCCCTAGCTGACATTTGATGAATACGAGCTCGTAAATTTTAGAAAAACCCAAACGGGACTAGCTTCTTAACCCACATCTTAATCCGGGCACCGAAAGACTAGCAACCGTAGTTTATGAAGGCCAAGATATCATCAGCTTTAGACTGCCTCGGATCAAAGTCCTTGCATCTAAAGTCTCAACTCCACTGTAATAACACGAAGAAATGTTTGAAAACAACAACAGACTGCTGGAAGTGATATTAGAACCGAAGAAAATGGGTGGTCGTCAAAAGAAAATGCGCAATGTAAGGAACGTAGGTCAATCTGATGACTTGACTAAGTTCATTTTTAGAATCAATTTCGAAACCACGGACACCAATTCCCGCTCTTGTTGCACTAATAAAAAAATAAGAGCGGAGAATTGCCGGCTCTAATATAATGGAGAACCAACAATCCAAACGATGCCTCCTTGTTGGATGGCGATAATTACAATGTAGATGGTAGGCGCAAGCCCACGAGGCGTTAAAACATGGCACATTACGCCGAGGAGAAGTGGTCTGTGCGATCACAATAATGTGCAACGCAGAGATACCCTTGGCGTAAGTTCGGCGTCTGGGTCCAATTAAACCTTGTCGGTTATAAGGGCGACGAAGCCATTAAACTGCGCTCTAATGGACCAATATTCTTAAACCGACAAGAAAAGTGAAAAAGTTACGGTTCTCAGAACTGTTGAGTAATAGCTTTACCACAAATCTTATCAAAGTACACACAGCTTGGAAAGTACAACAACAGGCAACCGTACGATCGATTCCCAAAACCAAAGACGAAACCAAGAAGCTCTAAAACATAAGAGCTAGAGTCTGATGTGTTGGGTTACCTTTAAGTGAAAAAGAAGCCAATCCTTGTGCCATACCGATACCGAGTGTAATCCAGGTGAAGGCAAAGGCCGCCACTACTCGCCCGAGTCCAAACCTTGCATCGGTTGCTGCACTTTGACTCACTTCTCTGGACATGGTTTTGAAAAATGAAAAGGAATCGCGCACTGGAGTTTTGAGGTTTATTTATTGTTCCCGTCAATACTCTCGCAATCTAGCATGCCACTAGCCCCACCAACCACACCTAGACACACAACACTTATTCCCTTCACCGATCCCTGAGAGGGAACGGACGGCAAATATAGCCCGTGCCCGTCAACGGTGCTGTAACTCGTCGACCAATCGTTCTTTTCTCCCCTTCACATGTTGAGCGCAATAGTGTGAAGCGCCACTTTCAAGCAGTCAGCTGCTGAAGACGCGAAGAGATTCCACTGTGATGCTCCTTGATCGACTGCCAGCCGAGTTGTGTTTGTGTCAACAAACGATGGCCATCCATCCAACTCTCCTCATCCGTCGACGGATAACACCATTCCGCAGCGTCTCTTCTTCTCCTTTTTCGACGATTTTGGCTATCAAAGCGCCGGGTCCGAAACGGGTAGATTTTCGTTTCCTTCCGTTTGGTGGAACGTTCTGATGTGTTTCCGGCTTAGAGAGGAATATCTAGGCTATATAGTTGCTCACTATCTAGCTTAGTGCGAACTTAACCACAAACGGCAGGAAAAACCATTGGAGCGGAGACCGGAGGCAAAGCGGAGAACTATGGTTAACTTTGGTCTGGCGTTACGTCTGGTTGTACAGGAACCAGTAGCACGATGAGGACTGAGTGAGACAAGCCGTCCAGTTCTCCGACAAATGTCTGGACGGAGCCGCGCAAGCGCACTCTTATCCTCTCTGCACATCTCTACAGCCTAGTACCGTACCGTTATCTTTCGTTCGTCCACACTGTTCTCTCTTTCTCTCAAAGTCCGCTGATGCCAACATGCCCAAGTTGCAAATAAGGTGAGCATACTCGATGCTCAGCAGTATCTGAACCCCAGCCAACAATTATTTCGTGTGCTGCTGCTGCTGGTTTTCCGATTCAGGAATGAATCAGTCACAAGTCGGAACCTCAGGATCTATACGTCCGTTTCGTCTAATTCCGACAAGACCGACAAGAAAGAATCTTTGATGAATATGTTGCTGTGGCCAACGACTCCCTTTCCGGATTATCTTTTCTTCTTTTTTTTTTTTTTTTGTTCTATCCGTCAGTATATTCTATCTGTAGAATCACCGACTGGTGATGTTTTGTTGCTTTTATGTTGCTCAACGACAGTGGCTCATCGTCTCTTTTTCTTTCGTAGCCCACATGAGCTTATATATGGCAGTCGTCTCACTTTGGAGCAAGTATCTCCCCTACCCACAGTGCCACAGATGATAGTGAATGAATAATGCAATAGATGACATTTATCAGCGTTCGGAGAGAGAAAACTCGCGGCGATTATGCAGACACGATACGCTCTGGCATCTACCAACTTCCATCATCCACGAATGACTCGTCGTCTTCCCCTCTTGTCACACACGAAATGTTTCCCGGTGATCTTTCTCCCCTCACTAGCTTCAGGGGGATGAGAAGAGGAGGCTTCCCGGACGCGTGTCGCATGTACCACCGATTATGACCTTGTCAACGCTAACATTCCCTGCAGATCCATACGTAAGAAATGGATAGGAAATGCCTCTGTCATACTAGCTACATTGTTTCTTTGGGTGTTGCTAAACGGATGCGACTCCTTCATCGACTATTCATTACACAAAACGCAGCCCGTGTTATGTGTAGCTATTATGTATACGTACTTACCTACACCAATGGGCTCTTGTTTCACACTTGTCGATTCAAACCGAGCGTGAATAATCTATCTCCTTCTCTCTTCTTCGTTGACTCTTCTATTCCACCACGTCATGTCCATACACGTATTTGGATACGGAGGTTTAACTTTTGTCAGTTAGCCAACAAGAAGAGTCTTGGAGAGATGGTGGAGAGGGGGGGGGGAGGAGAGGTCAACGGAGAAGAATGCGGTCAATTAAGATGAAGCATCGGCAGCGATGATGCAGCTTTCAAAGGACCGTGCAATCTGTGATCTTTCTGCTCTTGCTTCGCCTCCTGATAATACACGATAGCTGACCCGGGCAAAAGTCAATCAATCAAAATAGCAAGGCTAAATGGGCACAAACAAGGGATGAAATAAGCAACAGCGGGGAAGCGACGACGAGTAGCAGCGGGGAGGAACAGCATGCAGCAGCAATTTCGTTCCGTCCTGTCCAGTAGATGTAGCAAGTCCTAGCGTTGAATTATGGCATCGACTAATTAACAATTAAGGTCTCGCTACGGTCGACGGCCAGCAGATCGATGTAAAGCTATGCAAGGAAAAAACAGCAATCATCGAGGGGAAGAAAATTGGTCGTTGGAACTACAGGACTCGCCAAGCAACTGCCGACAGGATAAGGTTACACGTGATCGTGACCGGGCAATAACGTCTTTTTAGCAACGATGCTAGTTAACGTCTCATGGAAGATGCTGTCATCAAGTTTTCATCAAAGCCCAACTCATCAACCTCATTGTGTTTTTGTTTTTTTAGTTACAAAGAAGAAAATGAAAGTATCTAAGCTTAATTGACTAAGAGCGCTATATTTGGTAGCTGCTCGCATAATCTTGTACAAGGCGATACGGGGAGTGAAGTGTTTCCACTTTTTGTGATGCGTGTTTGCGTACAGTGTGTGCAATAGTACATAATCAGGTCCATTGCGAAGCGTTGCCTCTTACAAAAGAAGAAAAGAGACGAATAGAATGTTGCCAAACTGAAATGGCCGAATAGTATAGCTGGGAAACAAAGGAAGTAAAGGAGCTGGGGACAAGTCAACACCCCGCGTTTGCTCGTGATATACTACAGTGCGCTCCTTTCCCCAGTCAACACACATCCGTATCAACTATATACGCGCTCTAAAGAAGAGACTGGAGGCGAGAAGAGACGAGGATTTCATTCCGGCCGAGTGGAGGAAAAGAAAGGCCACAAAGGCCACAAAGATAGTCTCTTATATTTCTCTTAGACTACTTTCAGACGGGTTCATGCGCCTGTAAGCTGTAAACACCAGCATCATGCAACCCCACCGCTACTGTACCTAAGCTACAGCGAACTACAGTGCCAGCCCTGCACCACTCTATACGTTGAAAAACAAAAGTATGGTGAACCTAGAGAGACCTAAAGGCCTATACTATATGGTTATGACCCCACCGGTTGTTTGACATCAGTCGTGAAAAAAAAAAACTGAATGCTGGGCCAAGTTTATCTTGAACAACCTTTGGATATGATGGTATGCGATATCTGTTATGCGCTTTGATGCTGTCGGATTTGCGAATCATAGTAGTATGGACCGAACAAAGCTATATAGAGGGATGCCAGAGTCTCGTTCTTCTTCTTCTTCGTCGTCGTCGTAGTCGTCGTCGTCCATATAAAAGAAGGAGGATCTCGGGAAATAATATAAAATTCACGATATTGCGCGCACTCGTTGCCTATATCGATTCAAAAGCTAGGGCTTTAACGCTGATTCATTTATTGATTTCTTACAATATTTGCTGTAGAGTACTACGCATAGACGTCAAAGGTCGTTTGCAAGCTAATGAAGTTCTTCTATTGACTGCCGGACTTTGGTCAGACCTTACTAGCAGTCCGTCTGAAGTAGCGACGATCGGAATCGCCATTGTCGATCGGAAACAATGTCCTCTATTGTTTAACGGTGCTGCGCAATGCATTGAGACCCAACTTCTTTATTGGTCGGATCGAGTCGAGTCTAATAACCTGACTATTATTCACGTCCAAGCCTTCAACTGCTACCAGTGACCTCGCATGTACCGTGCAGAAGAAGAGAAAGAGAGCGCTGATACTTGATACCATATGAGAATTGACAAGTCCGTAGAGCAGCAATTGCGCCATGGCGACTCTTCGAGCCTTCCAATTTGCTTGTTTGCGTGTATCAGGTGGAATACCGTACTATATTCCCTCCCACGTGATTCTAATCCAATGACAATAGAAATCAACATGGACGTCATCGCCATAAGTTGCTCCAATGTTTGTGCCATACTCGGCGAAATGAATTCTGCGCATTGTTGAACGGAATGGTTTCACGTCAAGACTGAAATCAATATGCGCATTGAACTGGAGACGCATTTCCCCATCGAATTCCAGCATCTCTGTATAAATAAACTATGATATAATATTTTATAATAGCCGGTATAGTCCAGACTAGGGATGTGTTTCTTCTACTTTCTTGCGATACGTACTACTCTCAGAGAGTATAACAACAAATACGTGCGTACCGTACCAACTTACTGGTACGTATTATGCATTTTGAATCTAGCCATCTCGTTATATATTTCAAGTTCGTTTTATTCTTCTTCTTCTTTCTTTTTTTCGGAGGAGGGTTCGAGCCACTGTAAGATCAGTTCTTCTTATGCCTACTCCCCCTCCTGTCATTTCTCCCTCTCCGCCTGGTCGACTAGTTCGTCTATATATTCAGGCGGACATGCACATTGGATATAGCCCCGTCCGTCGAGTCGTCGACTAGTTGAACGTAACTGAATCCGTGCCATTCTTATGCGGCAGAGAACGTCGTTATGTCTTGGCTCTGAGATGGGGTCGGTCCAGCATTAGACAAGGGCATCCAGCGCGCAATGTTGTCGGATCTCGATGGGCAACACGGTAATCGAATGTCACTTTCTCTTCTTTTCTGTCCAGATCGCCCTCTTCTCCTGTCTTTGACTATAGAACGCAGTGAAAGAAGACCAACAAGAGGGGATGAGAACTGCAGCAGAGCAGAGAGTCATGTATATACGGCCCGGTATCTGGGCGACTACGTTTCCACAACGGCACGGTATCCTGGCCTCCTCCTGATAGCCAACATGGCAGTGGAATTGTTGAATTTGAATTTCCTTCTGAATTGTCAACGTACCTTAGCCAATTTGGCAGCCAGCCTCCGCGTTCGCCCTCTTCCTCTCATCGTCTTATATTTGTTGTTTCTTTCATTCTGCCCTTCCTACATTTATCTCATCATAAGCCCAGAGGCCTAGAGAGGAGCAGTAGCAATAACAGCAGCAGGAGCTCTTTATCTCGGTAGCAGTCAGTGGCTGCTGTATAGGAATTGGACTGTGAAACAGATTGTCTCTTGCACAGTCTCGACCGACGTTCCGACATTCGAGTCACAACTTTCACTCGTTCACCGAAAACAGCAAAAACAACAAGAGCAAGAAAGGAGAAAAAAAAACTAAAAAAGAGAAAAGGGAAAGGGGGCAAACAAAAAGGGAAACAAACAGAGTCGACTGGACTGCTCAGTATGCGCGAAAGCTCGTGAGGGAAAATCAAGAAAGGGTGAGACAGCCAGAGACAGAAGTAGAATGTAGGAAGAACGTCCTATTCCCCTTGATGGTTTGATGGAAGATGCAAATTCGCTGGCTGCGCTCCGCAAAGGGAAAGTCGAAATGCCAGCTACTATACTACTGTTCTATGTTCCCATCGCCTACAAACGGTGTAGGGGAAAGAGAAGAAGAAGAAGAAAGAGACCAATCAGACCATTGGGTCTGTCTGCCTATCGTTTCTCGTCGGTCCCCACTGTGCGTTGATGCATCAACGAAGACGCTCTTATTGCTGTAGGCCTGTAGCCTATCCGCGCCACTCCCCCCGCCTTTATACTGTCGTCGTACGTGTATATATATACCTTATGGGTTGAACCAGCATTTGAAATCATCAGGACGGCCGCTAGTCCCTGAACCGGAGAAGCAATCAAGTGCGTCAAACCTGCCGGCTGCATGTCGGCAATATCCCTAAGCATACAATATATAAGTAGGTAGGTACGTACAGGTGGTCTTTACTTCAGAGTCGGTACGGTACGGCACGGTACGGTCCGGTACTACTTACCGTATTCCACCTCGCGCGGATTCTAGCCAGTGGCCTGCCCGACAGACGAGACGTAGGCCAACCGGTCAACGTGATGTGAATCCCAACGGATTCGTCAAGCAGTGGGGGGGGGGGGGGGGAGGGGGAGGGACGAAGAAGAATAGAGATGAACTGAGGAAAGACGACCAAGAGGAAGCAAAGCAGGCGACTGATAAAAAGAGCAGGGTAAAGATTTTCTGCTGAACCGACTCAGACGCACTCTGCGTGATTTGAAGTGCACGACACGTTGCAGCTCTCGTCTCGACTTCTAGCTGGCTAGCTGCTGCTGGACGCGATGGTCGATGACAACGATGGGCTCTTCTTCTCCTTCCGACCGACTTTGACTTTCTATCTCACGGCGGCCTCGTGTTTTCAGCTGATTTCATCCTTTTCTCTCTTCTACTATTTCAAATCAAAACTGAACTGCACCAAGCGAAACCCACGTGCGTTTTCCTCTTTTCCTTATTCTTTTGCCAGAGAAAATCAAAAGTTTTCTTTTGCCCTGACCATGTTTTGCCGGGCGGCAAGTTGCCTTGCCTGCAGACTGCTGCCGCTGATGGCGCCGTAGCTAGGGAAAACTCTGCACGGAAACATGACCGACAGCACGGCAACACATAATAGGACACGGTAGTATTGACGGTATATACACTGCCGTCTATAGGACATACGTCTAATAGAATGCTGCACTGTATAGCTATGTGTGTGTGTCTGTGTGTGTGTGTTGTGAGAGAGTAAAGTAGGAGAAGACACGCACGTGTCCTATTCCTTGGAATGTTGAAAGACGGAAGAAGCTTTGGCGTTCATTCGCCATCGTACCGCCACGGGATGATAGACATTTGGCTTTTCAGTTTTTTTCCCCTCAAAATGAAATCTAGTAGATTCACAAGAAAATATTCTCGCTCGTCCACCAAGTTTTGTGCATTTCGCGCCCTCCTGTCACGAGGATGCATGATGCCATAATAATACGTAGGCTTTTGCTGTTTTTGCTGTTTCTGCTTTTGCTGCTGCTGCTGCTGCTATTGTATTGGACGCGGTAGAAGGTGTTTGTCGTCACGTCAGACGACGGTTACATCTAATCATTCGAGGGGGCTGACACGCGTGAAGTAGGGCAACGTCTCTAACGGAGCTGGATAGGCTTCCAGCCAAATGGGACCAGTGTAGAGAGGATGCTCCGGGTCGACCTCATCGCGCCAAAGTCCTGTCGGTAGGTAAACGTCCTTGGTCACGGCTCCTCTCTCCAAAACAGGCGCCACCAGCACATCATCCCCCAATAAATACTCTGCCAACAAAACAAATGGCACAACAATCAAATGTAAATACAAATGGGCTACAACCATCAGTCTCTCACTACAAGCCATTATTTTGATCCTTCTTTATACTATATTATATATATTATTCTATTATTCTATGCATGTCGTCCTACACAAGAGATGGCATCTTTTTATTCTCTAGGCTGCGCAAACTCGTTTGACGTGCTGGCAAACTAGTGCCGTATAGTAGGCTACATTGCTCGTCGTCAAGGTGAAGCACGCCTATAAACATCTTTTATTTTGAATATTACTAGACCACACTTGAACTTGATGGCCATTTCTGCGACTGGCAACGATGAATCAGACGCATATATACTCGCGGATGATTTCTTTTCCATCCGAACTGCATATAGACACGGAAGATAACGTTGTCGTTGAAGAAACAAAAGAGCAGCAATCCTGGAGCCATCGCAGGCAACGCCAGTGTGTTTGCCGAGCACAAGTGTTATAGAGAAGTATACATATAGGCTAGTATATTGTCAGCTTTCAGAGGCGCGAATACAATGGCTATTTGAAGGAGGAGTAAACAGAATTAGAAGAGAGAAAAGAATCCATTTCGGGCGCATCAGATAGTGGGGGGGGGGGAACGTGAAGAGCCTATAACTTGGTTGAATGTGGTGTTCTGACGTTGTTCTCATCCGTTCTGACAGTTTCACTTACACTAGACGACAGACGGATGTCCGTCGAGCATCGTCATATTCGTCAACTCAAGGGAAAAGAAACTGGAACGTCGCCTACAAATTCACGGCTAGGGAAGCTCTCGTGGTATTTAATACGACGAAATGAACGGATGCATGCGCCATGGCCATGCTCGCTCGGTCGCTATCTTTTTTGCCATTGCGCGCCTCCTGATAACGGCAGCCAGTGGGTGTGGGGAGAGAGAGGGAGAAAAGATGGCGGCTTCATAAGTGAATTGGCGATCATCTGTTGACGGCGTATGGGGGGGGGAGGCCCCGAAAGAGAAAAGAGAAAAGGGTGAGGGGGTAGGGAGGCCGACGGCAGCGTCGTACTGTACATAATATCATTTAGATCCAGTCATTTGCAACTAAAAGCAGGCATTTCCTTTCTCTATTCTCGTGTAGCGCTTCGTGAAGAGAAAGAGAGAACTTGTTCCGCCCCCGGATATTGCCGCCCGTCTCTCCTATGAGCACACAGAAGACAGACGAAGAATGAAGAGACAGTGAGACAGAGCACTCTCGCTTTGACGTCGATTATACAGAACATGGTATATGTATACTATATATTTCACCTGACGGCCATCACCACCACCACCCCCACATTGCACCCTGGGAGGCCTAGAAGTAGCCGACGTCTATCACATTTCAAGTCTCCAAAAATGTAGTGCATCAACTTTATATGAGACGATGGCTCGTACTTGCCACCAGCCAAGGCAGCCTACTACTAACACGCAATCAGCATTATTTCATCATTCCGTCCCTGAGCAATATATAGGAAGCAATAGGTTGTTGCATTTGCCGTCGTCATTCGCGGCAATAACACCGGCCGCCCAAGCTCGCTATCGATCGCCCACCACTGGGATGAAATGTTGTAGAACGTGCCTGAGAGGAGAGCTTCTCGGCGATTTAAAAATACCGCAGCAGTCACATAAGATACTCAGGAGCTCTAGGTGACATCCAAACGTTGGATACCTTCGCTGCCGTTGGATCAGCCTCGATGTATATACCGTGACGAAGAAGGACGACTTATGATGACTCGAGAGAGACGATCACTTGACAGAAACGAAGAGGAAAAGGGCCACCTTTATGTGTTACCCTTGACGGTTGGATGGGCGCGCGGTTGAAGTACAGATAATTAAAAGTGCGCTGCTCCTGCTGCTCGAGCAGCACCAGAAGAGATATGGAATTATTCTTGTGTACATGGAATAGGTGTACGTATAGGACGTTAGGTGTTACCTGAATCGATGGTTTGCGCCACTGGGTCGGTCGGATCGATCCACCAAATCGGCCGGTTGATGGGGTAGCCCGTGGTCGTTGCCTCACGAGCCAAAGAGATGATGAACGGCGAGTACTGGTAATGAAGACTCGTCATCCGGAGTGCGATATCAACCACCTAGAGAAGCAAACAAGCATGAGACTGCTGCATGGCATCCTCTTTCATGTTTGACATCTATAGTTAACCAGCCAGCTGGCCACCACTATCTCTCTATATATATATATGTACAGTATATGCAAGCGTTTCTAACGACTTGCGACGACTGGATAACTGGTTATGTGCCGCCGCCAAGATGCCCATTTGAAGTTTCCCAGTCGAGTTCAGAGTTGCCTAATTGCTCGACTCGGGGAAGAACATGGGGAATTGGTGACTATACTCATTAATTATCGGAAGACGTCATCTCTCGGCTCTCGCCATCGCACAACTTTATTCCAAATCTTTTGCCGTTTGCCTCCGTGTTTCTTCGTGTTTCTCGATTCGCAAAATGCTATTTGATAGCATATGGCTTTAACGCCGAGTTGACGACAAACTTTCTAGTATTTTTCCGTACACGGCGGATAAAGGTTTTGGAGGAAAAAGATTATTTCCTTGGAAACTACGGTAGTCTTTCCATTTCATCTCGCAAACTTGATCAACCAAACTTTGGTGATGAAAAGTTGAATCAAAGGTTATACCAGTTACTCGTCGTTCCAAAATAAGAGATGAGTGCAATAATATTAAATAAGAATCAAAGTGATTCAACGACAAATGTTGCTGAAAGGACTTGAAGAAATAACCTATTAGTGGCGGCGGAGGTTTTGAATACTGGTGTCTATAAAAGGGAGCTGGGAGGGGAAACTGTCAGATGATTCCCGGCGGTCTTTATTCTTCCTAGTTCCGAATCCTCGGTCGGATGGATCCACAATCCTGTTTATTTCACCAGGCAGCCGCATCAGCAGCAGGAGCATCAGTCAGCAACGACCCCTCTTTGTTGCCTACAGTTTATGGTCGTCATAGAGATATGCAACAAGTTTGGCGTAGTGCGGCGGGTAGTCTAGTCGGCATCATATGGAAAGTCAGACTTTTGCCACTATTAGCCTTATAGGGTAAAAGTTCAAAGATCAGTTCCATTATTTGCTACGGGAAAAATGTCGTTGCCTAACGAGGTTGATTTTTTGGTCTTTATTCTCTCTCTCTCTGTGTGCTCTCCTCCTTGCGCGTTCTTCACGTTCGAGACGCAAGAGGTTATAAAAGGATAAAGAAGAAGTAAGGAATAAGGGAAGGAGTAGAAGAAAAAAACGGCAAATTCCCTAGTGCTTTAAAATCCCATCAGCTTCACGGCGCATCGCTCTTCCGACGCTCTCCTCTCGACGGTCCTTGCCTATAGACTTGCTCCTGCTGCTGCTGCTCCCATCCTAGTTTAATCGCATCTTGTTTTGTATAACCGGCAGTCTTCATACTTTGGTGCTGAACTGCTGATGGACTCGACGCTATAAGACTTTTTCCTGTTCTGGCTTTCTTTTTTCTCTTTTTTTTTTTCTTTTTTCTTTTCTTCTTTTTTCGCTAAACTGGGCGCATATCTATACACACACTTGGGCTCCATCACTAGCTTCTTCTCTCTTTTATGTCTCGAATTACCAGAGGTGTAGGCTACATTACACAGAGCATCCGCCTCAGGGAGCACAAGTTTCTTTTCCTCTTGTCTTGTTTTTCTTTGCTCCCCTTTTCATCCAGGCTATCTTACTGGTAGTACTCACTCGCTGCTTCTGCTGCTGCTGCGCCGATGCATAGAATCCGTATTCCACAGAGTCCCATACACCCATGGACCTGGCTGGCACTGACAGCTAGCGCATAGTTTTATCGACATGCCGGCGCTATATAACCTACTTTGCATATGTAGTCCTTGGTACATACGTAGACACTATTACGTCAGTGTGGTAGAAACTCTGGGTACTAAGAACTGGTGGCACAAGGGAACGAGAAAAGTTGCCTTTTTTCCCCCCTTCCAACATTGTGTGTGTGTCGGTTGATGATTGGCAACGTAATGGAAGACAAAACAAAAATCTATTTAGGGATCGAGCCAAAGTATGCGCAGTGTATACTAACGAAATTGTCTCGGCTCTTTATCACATATCACGAGTCGAGTTAAGTGCCGTTCAAGCCGAGTAAAGGTGAGGCCGCCGAGAGAGAAGCCAAAAATAAGAGAAAAAGAGGCCCGATAGGAAAACAACACGTTGTTATGTACCATACCAGCTCGATCTCATTAAAACCACCGCCTAGAGTATATTGTAACGGCACTTGAGCAGAACAGTATAGCCTCGTTCGTTTCCATTTGATGCGCAGCAGTAGCACCAAGGGGACTGGGCGGGTGGCGGATTTGGGGGGCTACTCAATAGGAACAGCTCCTGCTCCTATCTTCTAGTCACTTTTTGCAGCGGCACGACTAGTGATGCGCCATCCGAACGAGAACCCACCAACATCATTATTAGCGAGTCGGCGGATGAAGCCTAGGTTACCGGCCTATACTTGGGCCAAAGAAGAACAAGTTGTCGAGAACGACGCGGCGGTGGCGGCGGTGGCGGCAGCAGACAACTCTTTTTGGTTCCTTTCTTTTCCTTCCTCTGTATAAGTGGGCTCCAATTACTCCGGCCGGAAGGGATGCTACTTATAGATAGTATATGTAGGGATAGGGGGAGTAGGAGTAGGAGCAGGAGCACCAGCAGCTACCATTACTAGCACCAGAAGCACGCTTCTTCTTCTTCTTCTTCTTCTAATATATAAGACAAAAAGGAATAATGCGGCACGTAAATGAAACGAGGCAGAATGAAAGGGAACGACGAGCCGCTACGACAGTCAAAGAGATGAGAATACGTCGTAAAAGAATGGAGAGGAGAGGAGCCCAGTTAGTGTTTGAGGAGAAACCTTTGCTCGCTGGAGAAGGTTGCTCCAAATGTCGCTTTGCTAAAGCCCAAACTCTTGTGCAGACTTGGATTCGACCCGCAACACAGAATTCTCCTCTTCTACAAGTTTTTTTTTTCTCCTTCCCTACTTTCCTTCCTCTTCATCCTTTCTATTCTTTGATCCCATGTTTTCCACGACGACGGCGACGTCGTCGTCGTACCGAAACAGCAAGACGTTAGTAGTGACGCCAGCATGACGGAGGCTTTGAATGAAAAACCGATTCCGGGCCCCGGATTCAACCGCACCACACTTAGTGATCTCGTCGTCCACCCACAAATATATATATAGAATATAGACATATACGTATATATGGAGGAAACGGGGAGAACCGGCGACGCAGTGAACGGGGTTGCTGTCGTCGACAGAAGGGAACGCTATATAGGCAGCTAGCTGCTGTCAATCGTAGATAGATAACTGGGTATTGCATGGGCCCGTAGACCGGCACTAATAGTTATAGACATGAAGAGTACTACACAGGAGAGATAGAGAGATAGAGAGAGAGAGAGAGAGAGGGAGACAGAAGTCCTGGGACATTATATTGACGACAGACGAAATCGAGACGCAAGCGAGAGATTGGCGATTCACTAGGACCTCCTGATGAATAGATACTTAGATCTATATATACACTAATACATTATTTGTATAAAGGTTCCATTACAGTCGCAGAATTGCTCCAGCTAGCTATTACAGCTATTGGCCACTGTCCTCCATGAAAGATAAAGGGATAATGGGTTCTCGTTATTTTTTCCCTTTTTTTCGAAAATAAAAGACCTTATGCAGCTATAACTCGTGTATAGCATCTAGCAATCTAGGAATCTTGCAGGGTGCGAGTAAGTGAGTATGAGGAGTCGCCCAGGCAGATTTATCGATGGTGATCAATACCAGCATCGTATAGCCTAGACTACTCAAAACGCGGGGGCACTACTACACTACTTGATAGGATATACGAGGACTTTTCAGTCGTAGGCCATGAGCCAACGATACCGTACAGGATGAAGATCTAAACTGGCCGAAATACGACCGAAAAGAGTGTTTGGCGCTAATGGAGAACCCAGTCGGAATGTCTTGTATAGCCCTGCTTCTACTTGAATATACAGTCAGGCTACTAGTCAACGACTGCCCCGAGTCTAGGTCAGTTTGTATAGACGTACGTATACTACGTATACTACTCGAAGAAGAAGAAGAAGATATATTATACCAGTATACGTATACCGACGTCTATACAGAGCATCAATATACAGAGAAGAGGCGAGAAGAGGCTAAGCGACGCCTCTTTGCAATCTTGCGCCGCGTAATGAAACGGGGGTTCGTTTATACGACCCTTTGCGCGTAGAGAAAAGCCAGTGGCCGGTGCCTAGTCTGTACCGTACTATACAGTTGAGTACAAGGGGGAAGAGATGGGGGGGGGGGAGTGAAGTCGGAAGAAAAGTAGGGCACACTTTGACAGTGAACTAAAGAGAAGAGAATGAGAAAGAGTCCGTAGTCCGTACGTATACGTACCTCTAGGTCGTAGTCCCATGGGGTGTAAGAGAATTGCATCGTCGGCATAAAAACATTGGCCTGCATCCAACGGATGAAGAGCTCTCTGTCCGGCAAGACTGTATTGTATCCATTGCCGCCGATCATGTCTGGCAGAACAAAAGGGTAACCCTCCAGACCGAATTGCAAGAGGGTCGGGATCAGAGTAGCCAGCCCGTTGGCCTTGCCCCAGAACGTGTCCTTGTCCAACATTCGGGTGAAGATGGGTACATCTTGGGCGGCCCAGCCGGTTCGCACCTCTGTCATGGCTCCGAATTGTTCCATCGTCTTGACATAAGCCGTCGAGTAACCATTAGGAGTTGCGTTGGCCGCCAACTGCTTTGAAAAATCAAATCCTGTGGGGAGCCAGTTGGTTTCACCGGCATCGATTTTGAAGCCGTCGAAACCAAAGTCCGTCTTCAGTTTCATGATGCGACTTGCCCACCAGTTTCCCGATCCAGGACGCGTATAGTCAAAGTAGCCGGCCAGATTTCCTTGCCACCAGTTCGTCAGTGCCGGGAGTCCGTTGGCGTCACTCACTACGTGTTGACTGGCCTCAGAGAATGAGGGACATTCCAAATTGATGAACGGGTGGATCCATAACGTCACTCTAAATCCCTTTTCAATTGGGAAACAGCTTCATTAATATTTCGTTAGTAACTTGCAATCTATAATAGTAGCTAAATAGAATCAAATAGAGGCACAGACGAAATTGGAAACACATAAGTTTCAAAGTTCACGTCGGAAACGTTGGGGAAAGAGATTAGCTAGCGTCACGCCTAGTTATGGCTCGGCAACACGACGGCGGTGAACAGAGTTGAACCGACAGAATCAACTTGCTGGTCAGCAACAACCCAACTTCTTGGATATAATCTCTAGTAGCTACTCTCCAGTATTCATCTGAACCCTATATTTTTCTATATAATCTCTGCACTTTTTTCGCAGTCCTTCCAGTATAGGAAAGGACAAAGCAAAGAAATAATATATTGTTGGAGTCTAGGGAAAAGAAGAGCTGTGCGATCACGTCAGCCTGTCCGATTCCATCCCTATCGCTCTTCTTCTTCTTCTTCTTCCTTTCTTTCTTTCTTTTTTTCTCTCTCTCTCACTCAGTCTCTGCATTTCTTACTTAGGTCGCGTTATCTCATTACGCTGCCAAGTTCATTGTGAGGAAACCTTTTTGGATGAACTTGTGCTAGTACGATATAACTGCTCGGGCCATACATCCAAAAAGCTGGACTGGCTGATGGAGAAGCAGAGCTAGCGAGAGGAGAAGCAGAGAGGAAAGCAGAGAGAAAGGGAGTAAAGAAGACTATATACGTACTGTAGTGGCAGTACAGAAAGAAGAAAAACAAGACTAGCAGCAACGCAGTGCGCTTACAAGTCAACGACAATGGGAATAACCCAATATTCTCTCCTTCAGCATCCACGATGCTCGTCCCGTTTGCCCTCGACTACTTCTCCATTCTCTCTGGCCCTCTACCACGTTTGTTCGGTCCAAAACTTTACACAGACGCACACCAGCGGCAGCGGCAGCTAGCGTTCCATTGACCGGAATCTTTACATTTGGGGTCTAGGTTCCCAAAGTCCCAACTTTGCGCTCCTTTGCTTCTGCAGCTTTTGCTTCCGCTCTCGTCCCGTCTTTCTTTTATGGCTTTCGCCTTATTACTCTGCGGTTGTGGCCGCGGGTCGAAAAAGCTATCGACAGCACAGCAAGTGCTCGCCTTCGTTATTTCTCTTTCGCAACGCGACAGCCGCCGCGTATGATGGAGGAAATATCCTTGGCGACCGGTGACAAAGACCTAAATGGCCGACCATGGAAACTTTGCCCCAGCCCGACAATCTGTCGTCGTTGCGCGCATCGCAACCGCCAGCAGTTCATCGACAGTGGCCGGGCCCGGCTATAGTCGGCATCGATCCGACGCTCACGCCGTCGGTAGAGCAAAGGAGGTGTTGTGCTGTTCGCAGTGTTCCTTTAATCTTTTTCTTTCTTTTAGTTAGAAGAAGATGGACCATTGTTCCACTTGCTTCGTCAGGGATTTGTTCGACTTACACACACTCAGTCCACACACACATCTGTACAAAACTACCATAGGTTTTTTTTTCTCTCTCTCTCTCTCTCTGTAGCTTTTAATAAGTGAGCATAGTATTGATTCTTACCATGTTGTGCAGTTGACCAACCATGCCGCCTGGATCAGCAAACTTTTCCAGATCGAAAGAATGTTCACCGTAACAGCTAATACATCAACAACATTTTCTTCTTGTTATTCATTAAATATACAGTATTTCAAAGAAATTTGGTTTAAATAATAAAGTGATGTCACCTTTCCCATCTATCGTCGATTTCTAGTTGACTGTCGTTGAATCCGTATTGTCGGATCTGATCGGCAAAGGAGAGGACGCGGGCCTGGTTGACAAGTGTTTTGTACCTGGCCCAAGTCGACCAAATAGGATGTTCCATCATGCGCTCGTCCGGCGATCCTCGCGGTTTCGCCCAGTATCCTTCCGATAAGGCAAGAAGTTGCATAGATTTGACGTCGGGGGTTGAGCACAAGGTGTAACGTAAAGTAAGAGGTTCGTTGACGGTGCTGGGCCTCGGATAGGGAAATTCATATCGGGACTTGAGGCAAAGTTGGTGGTCACCCGAGCTGTTCCAACTGACAAACAGGGGGTTTTCGCGAAGGGCGTAGACGCCAAAACCGCCCGTGTTGATCCAATAAGGCTCCAGAACGCCAGCAAAGTCATTGTGGAAGAAATCGCCCGTGACATAGGGTACATCGGGCCGGCCTCCATCTCCCATAAGTGCTGTATCGCCATCGATGGGCCAAGACTGGTCGAATACCTCCCCACCGCCATACCAGTGGGCATCACCTAATTGGAAGCAGTCCTGCATGTACAGAACGTAAAAAAAGAGGTTGTGCCATCATATAAACCAGATGACACGCATTACATTGTAATGTATAGGAATTTCACTCATTTCAAGCCTTATACTGAATTACTAGATATAGACTGTTTAATGGCCAATGTCGAGGTTCTAATTGCCAAGTCATTTGACTAGTAGGCTTAGACAGACATCACTACAATCGGAAATCGGTTAGAAAATAAGAGCTTCACGAGCTGCACTAGTTTACGTACTACTGAAAAACTAGCTTCAAATCAAAGTCTCCATCCAGCATCACTTCCATCCCTCATTTTTGGTTGGGATTCAAATGGAGGGACCCCAGCAGCGATCATTTAGAAAGCCATCAGAGACCGTTTTCTATAGGGCAGTTATAAGCGAGCCGTCCATCCGGAGAATATGCTAATGTTGTGTAGTTGACGGCTTGCTGAATCGTTGTTACCCAGCGATCCAGCAGGCCGTCTGAATAACGACGGCGATTTGGAAACGAGGAGAGAAATTACCGCCAGGGAGTCGAATTGGCTTTTCCACTCGACGAAATGGCATTGTCCGTTGGTGGTGGGAGTCAGCGACAACGAGACCAGGCTTCCGAATGTCCAACATAAACCGGCGTCGTCGCAAGGCACTGGCGAAGGCAAATCAGACGGAATAGAGCCCGAGCCGAGTATGCCGACCAACTGCAGGCCTGTACATAATCAAAAGAATAGGAAACATTAAAAATACTAGGCTACAGAACCATCTCAATAAAACCGATATTATACTGCCAAATCCAGCAAGATGGGCGACACGATCCTTTCATACCGTCAAACCCACGCAATGCGAGCCGGGGAAAAAAAGGCATTCTTTTTCTTATTTTTCTCTTCCTCCTCTCTGGGTATTAAATATAAACGGATCACAGAGAAAGAAGGGGAGGAAAAAAGGAAAGGAAAGGATTTGATTTCGTATATCCTTTTTTTCTTTTTTTTCCTTTCAGTATATTTTTATTTTATTTTATTCTATTTTTTTTGGTTTGGTTATTTCTTTCTTTTCTATGATCCGATCTCTGAATGTTCCAGCTTCGAGACGGAATATTCGGCGTACCCAAAGAACGGGCATAAACAATAGAGGAAAGGTTCATATTATTTTGCAGTAGTTAAGCCGGCCACGAGCATCAGTGAGAGATTGTAGCTCCGGGTCGGGAATATTAGCCGACGGAGATGCTGCACGAAACCAAATCCGGCTGTGCGGCCGCTGATGCTGCGGGTTTTATAATGTTCAGCCTCTCCGCATCATTTCGAAAGATGAAGAATGGGCTGCCAACTCCCCTTACTCTATGTAGGCTATATTCCCCTGCCGTCCGGCGCGAATGCTGGGGGAAAATCTATTCGACTAAAACCTCTATAGTCTAGAGATTCCCCGTCTTTTTCCCGTCTTTCGTTCAGACGTCTTTTTTCCTTTTTTTTTACTGCACCAAAACGCATCATCATCTTATATAGGTGAAGTATAAAGTATGTACCATACACTAAATGTAAATGCCAGTTGGCATTGACATTGACACATAATATGTATCTTGGTTGTTTTGTTCTTTAATATTTTGTCATTTTCTCGCATTTTGTTGTTATTGCCTTTATACTTTTTAAAGTAAAATATCTATTTCTATCTATAATGTGGTACATCATAGACATTTCTTCATATTAACTTAATGGAACGTCGCACATTTCAACTGTCGAGGTTTGCGTTCTATACAACCCTGTGATTTATACTTGACGTAGTTGATTTTATAGTAGTGGAGAGCTTTAAATGATGAAGAGAGCTGATGGCAGTTCGATCGGTGGTCCCATGCTCGCCAGACAAACTTACAACTCTTGAAATTGCTGTGCGAGTGTCTAAATGCGCATGGTGTAGCCCATACGAGCGACGAGGACGACGACAGTGCACCGAGGTTCCTTAAACGTAAAGCACGTCAGCTGTGCATCGACTTATACCGATATCGACTTACAGCTCTGCATGTTTCATCGTTTCCTGAAATCCCATCATAGCTATAGTCTACCTTTTCCCTATGTCCATCCCGAAATCGTTTATATATATATCTGTATAGATACAGTATAGCGTCGAACTTTAGTCATCATTCCGCCTGTAACGGTAGGGTCGATGCGATGTGCTCGTAAGTTGTACACTACTAGTAACAACCATCGTCTTTTATCTTCCCCTCTTTATCTGAGATGCATTATTGAAAATGAAATGGAGAAAAACTGATTTAAAAAAAGAAAAGAAAAGAAAAGAATTCCAAGGTTCCACAGGGAACTCATTTCTGCATGGGTTATATATATGCCGTACTTATTGTACATAGTCGGCGATTGACGGTTGTTTGCGTGTTCCGTTCGAACTTTCGCCTTCTCCACGCTCCTCTCAGCCAGCGAGCGACCCTTCTCCCCATGACCCCATCTACTCTCGTCGATGACTCGATGGGGACTACCGTACGTATATACTCAGACTCTGTATTTACTATTTACTCGGTATGTATTTCCTTTCTGCAGGAAAATTCGCCTTTGTGCTGGCGGACTGGGAAGTGGGAAGGAAGAGTCTAGAAGAAGAAGGCCACGGGAGCGACAGAGGTTGGAAGATGAAGAAACCGCGTGAGGGCGAGTCTTTTCTTGGAAGAGAGGAGACACAATAGGCATTAACGAGCTTATCAGCATAGATAGGCTGCTCTCCATCTCCTTAGTCCTTACTCGGTCCTCTTCATCCACTAAGCTTTGTGGGTGGGTTTCTTGTCTGCTTTTATCCTCCATGTTGCCTACTACTACTTGAACCTCCTAACCCAAGTCCCACTAGGCCGATACACTCCGCCCGCCCGTCTCATTCTCTGCTCTTATTCTTTTTCTTTTCAATATCTGTAAAAACGCGACTGCATTCTTGAAATGATGCCAGCTTTGTTGTATATTACCTTCTTTTGTCTTGGTTGCATCAACTGGGACAGCGGGTTGAAGGGTGCATCGTGGATTCGGCCGCGTTCACGGCCCGTCGCCTCCTTAGATAGCTAGCTCCGCGCAGACTGGGCTATAGTACTCAACTATTACGGTTTCTTTTTTCTGAAGCGGGCGCTTCCTTCTTGCTGTCTCTTTCCTTCAATAAATTGAGCTAGTTCCCTCAGCAGCAGGGGAAAATAAGTTGGGTACATCCCTCTTATTCTGCGCTCGCTTTTTCTTCACTTTTCTACTGTTGTCGTTTTTTGTTTCCCTTCTTGTGGGAAGAGGGTCCCAAGCTTTGACGTACATCGCAATGCCATGTTTCAAATGTGAGATTTTTATGCGTATACGGTCACCGTTATATATAACATGCTTTAGTTTTTTGACAGATTCAGATTCACGAGAACGTAGGCGCATCGACCCGAATTTTTATGACAAAGAAACGGGAAGCAAAAAAAGAAATAAAAGATAAAATAAAATAAAACCAATAGAAATAGAAATCCTTCTCGCTATAGAGCTATATGCTGTCTGTTATTGCGAGTCAACGGACGATTTAGATATCCAGCAGCCTATATACAGTGGTTTATATAGGCTTATAAGATTCATCCAATATCTGCGACTGGGTATAGAACTAGTACGTATCGCCAACGCTTGTTACGAGAGCGTTTTCACTTGAATCCATTTACGCGTATTTGGATTACTAGTAATTTGGCGTCCGCTGCTTCAAACCGATTCATTAAATGATATAGAGAACTAATCAGTGGACGTGTCTATCTTGCTAGTTGCTAGTTGCTACACGCGCGTCTATACAAAAAGTTCTAGTAGTAAAAAGTTCAATACCTAGCAATATACTAGTGAATGGAATTTGCTGTGTTTCACGCATCATCGTCGTGAAAAGATATAGATTTTTGTTTTGCTTACAGATTCATTTCTCGTAAAGAGCCCTAAATAGTGATTCTATTAGTATCTGATACGCCTCTCATCTCATTTGTAGGCCATTGCACACTAGTTTTGCCGACTTCATAAATATAAATAGCCTACGTCATTGACTCCCAGACAAGAACACCCACACCGACGTATGACTTACATAATAAATAACCATACGTAGGTTGGTCTATACAATTACGAGTTTGATTGTCGAGGTAACATGTCATCACGGCTGAAGGCTCAGGTCCTTTTGATCCCCGTCAGCCCGTCTACTATTTCGCTAAAGAAAATTGGAAAAATGAAAACGGCCAAAATAATGGACTGTGATTAACGGCGATAGTAACCGTAATCTTTCGCAAGCGTATTAGGCATGCGTTTCGGTTGGCTCTTTACGGCGAATCGGGGGGGGGGGGGGCTCTTGGATATAGGTAGAATTCAAACCGTTTGACGTGTTGTATATAGCCAACTGCTGCTGCTGCTGCAGTTTGGCTATGGAGTCAATTTTATTACCTGACATTCAAAGGGCAAACGGCAATTCGACCGCCTCCCGTACAGTATTTCTACCTTGTGAAAGAGTAACTTTATTTCCAGAAGAACCATTTTTATTCACAGGGGGAATGAAATCAATAAAGTCGTTTACTCTCCAGCAGCAGCTAGGTTGTTGATGGTGACACTTTATATGCCATAGTCTAGACTAATGCTGCCGTCGAAGCACCCTTTTATTGTCAAGTTCCTATATGCAACCGGCATACCGTATAGAGACAACTGAAACCGCGAACTTCAAAGATGGCAATTTAGCTTTTGTACCGTATTGAAGTGTACTACAATACGTAGTATATCCTACTTCCCGTTTCTTTGATTTGATCCAACGTCCGCCTGAATTATATATATGGGCGAACAAGGGGTAATGCCCGGAGAAAAAACAAACAAAGAAACAAACAAAATGAGTTGAATCAATAATTCAAAAACCCAGGCAACGTATAGACAGCGGTTGACAAGTGCTTTTAAGTAGTAAACTGTTTGAACTGTTGAGTCCCGAGCGGAACTGCCAGAACAAGGTAGCACTACGTCCGTGCGCCATTCTTCCAAGTGGTGACGTCGATGTTGCTGTTAGCCAACTACCGTACTCTTCCAACAAACTTTCGAATCCTCTCTGTGTAACGTCTACTCTTTAGGTGAAGTACACTGAATTATATTACGACGGATTTCACGTGCTGTTTTCTTCCAAAGTTTATTTCTGATGGTTTTGTCATTTATCATGGATGCGGGCACAGATATGAAAAGACTACGAACTATGGCGGATAATAACTTGTCTCGCATTGAAAATATAAAGGCCGACATAAAAGAGAGAAGAAGAGACACCTTGTCTTTTCACCATCTTGAATTCGCATGAACTGACTTGTGCTGCTCCATTCGTCGATTCGATTTCAGCCCTTGCGTCCCCCCGCCCTTAAAAAAAAAAAAAAAGTAGGGCCCAACATTGGTTATGCATTACGTGTCAGGCTACTGACGCTATATTTGTTTTCCTTTCCGTCCCTTTATAAAGAATTCAGGTACTCCATTCTCTCGTTCCCTTTCTCTATGCATACATCTATATATATGACGTTCACTTTCCCCGTTTCATGCTCCAGCAACGCACGATCGTATATCATATTTTGAAAATACTATCGAATTAGACCAACTGTTCAGGCGTTGGCAAGTGAAACGATGACGGATCGTTCGTCCTCTTTCCTAACCGTTTAACAGCAGTTCGCCGTTTCTCAGACGTTTCTTCCTTAGTGCCAGTTTCGTGATATTTTCCGTCAAGTTTCCATTCCTTACCTTGTTGCGATTGGTAAACGAGGTCGAAGGCGTTCCCGCTCCAGGAGACCGACAACGAAGACTCTTTGGGGCTGTTGCCGTTGGCTACATCCGCTGGACGGAGAATGTCCGTAGTACCCAAGGTGCACGATGTAAGGAAGAGGAGGACAAGCAAACCTAGAGTGAGGATCAAGTTCAGATCAGTTGTTTCAGTTGTCAATAGATCGAGTTCAAAACACTCGTGTACTATATGTTATGGAATAGAGAATCGTGGCACTTACCGAGTCGCAAGGTCATGACGCTGGAACTAAATGATTTTCTGATTCTTTCTTCCAACTGTAAACGATTTGCCAATAAGTTACAAGTGCTCTACTGTTTGAGAAGAAGAGGCGCAATCACAACTCTCCAAAGGGAGTCGGTAGACAAGTACTGTATATGAGGAAACGGAATTATTTTCGCGAGGCGCACAAAGGATCGGCCCCTAAAAGTCTAAAACGACGACCCGCCCTATCATCGACGGGCGATGACGATGGTAGATAAGCGTTTGTTTAAAGCCCGTTAGAGCCGGGCAACAAGGGCCGACGAGATAGGCGTTGCTTGTGTCAACACGAACCTCTAAAGTTATTTATGTTTGAAATACAGCTAGCGACCTTGCTAGTCATTTGATGGCTCCACAGGTCCACAGGTAATACGTGGATTATGTGGATAGTGCAGTACGTAGTACGCCGCCGGTATGGGCGATTGTAGAATAGGTAATGCTATGAAAGTTGCCTTTGATGTGCTGCAGCCTGTCGAATAAAGACAAGAGAGAAGTCTAAGGAGCCGGGAATGAGGCGAGGTGGGCGAAGCCAATCTTTTGCTGGTCTTATATAATGAGTTTGCTCATTACGCGTGAAAGCTAGGGAGAGAGAGAGAGACTCGGAGAGAGCGACGGCGACGGCGATGAGGACTGCCAAGGGTGTATTGGTGGGTGGCGTAGAGTGGGTGGGTGAGGTGGGGCACTTAACGGTCTGGAGATGGATGCTATCTGGTCACGTCGCGACTGCAGTAGAAGGCATCATCACGAACGCATCGCCCTTTAAGATATATACTACGGTACGTAGCGTTACGCAGCGTCTATACTCTATAGTCTTGTGTCAGGACAGCACAGGCGTCTAGTGTACGTGCGACTAACCGACTGTAGTCGACGTGTTCCGACCCCACCAGACTGTAGAGTACCGACGACGTCGACGACGACCGACCGACCGACTTGAGGAAACATAGTTTGGGAGGAGAAGGACCGCAACGACTTTGGTTTGTCTCATTCCTCAACGCTGAGAGCTGGAATATAAGAATAATTGTCATCATCATGAAAAGGACAGCTATCCAATTATACGCGTACGACTGCGTTTCTCCGCACGCTGGCAAAAGGACGTCGCAATTATGCGCCGTTGCTGGCACCAGCAATGACACTACACCTGAATTTGACTCTCCGAGGATTGTCACCGAAATCACTTATTCTTTGACGTACTTTTAATCACAATTCATGGCGGGTTCATTTGGTACATCGGTGACTTCAGATATATGCACCTTCGATCGTCCGAATACAACATTTCAGTGGGGCATACCTGCTCTTATCTTTGCGTTCGAGGGGAAAACCCTCCCCCCTTCTAAACACTGGGTTAAATTTAGGCTCTGTTATTGAAACGAATGGTTGTTCCAAAAATGAGCCAACAACATTCAACAAACTTTCAACAACCGGCTGTAGTGTATTGCTTAATAAACAGAGTTCATTGAATCGATACGCGAGCTGGGTAGGGGGTGAGGGAGGGGGGATATAATTGAAATGAATGGGTAGTGGTAAGGCTTTCTTCTCATTACCCATCGGTCGATTGGGAAACAGCAGCCGAGAGTAGAGGAGCAGGAGCAGCAGCAGGTGAAACGTGTCCCGCGAGACGAGTCCATTTGTATCAGCAACGCAGTCCCATATATTTGGTTCAAAAGGCTCGTTTAGAATTCGCGTTCGGCTAGGACCTGTCGTACGACATTCACGATCGTAATCTAATTTTTCCTTTTTGGCCTTCGTCTTTTCTTTTTCTTATTTCTTCGGGTTCCTGCTTTTTTTCGGGCGGGTGTTTGATTTGTCAAAGGGAGTCAAATGAGACTGGCTTCCCTTTTTGGTGCTATTACGTGCTTGGCGTGACGCCCGTCGATGCCGTAGCTTTTGAGATGGCCCTACCAAACGATGTTAGACGAGTATACTTGGCCGTAACCCGTTTGGCCCGCGTCAAATAAAGAGAAAGGGAATAAGAAATAAGAAAGAATCAAGAGGGGAACGGCGCGGGCTGACGCAAGTGCGCGCCAATAAGATGGATTAAAACGATGCATACACAGTGCACCGTTCCGAATAATCATGGCGTCAGGCTGCTGCCTTGTACATACATTTCCTCTAGCGCTAGCCTAGCGTATTGCTGCGGCTGCGAAAAAAAGGAAGAAGAAGAAGAAACGAGTGAAAAAGGAATGGAAAAGAGTAGCAGCGGTGGCGGCAATGTTCTTATTCCTCCTGCCTTTATATTATTCCCTTTATTTTCATGGGCCAACGACGACGTTGCTCTGCTGTCAGCGATTCGACCCCCGTATTCGGGTCCCGACGGTGCAACAAACTGTAACCGATAGCCCTCGTGTTTATATATAGAGAAGAAGAAGAAGAAGAAGAAGAAGAAAAGGCGACGATGGTGGTGGAAGAAGAAGAAGACGACGACGACAACAACGACGACGACGACGGCGGCGGCGGAGGGTCTAACCGTCTAAGAAAGCCCTCTCAGCTAGGCTCTGCTTGCTGCTCAACGCTCTCGTCCCCGATGCATTGCCAAGGCAACGCGAATCCCGGGCGATATCAACCAGCAGCTATATAGTCTTTTCCAGTAGTACATTACAGGACCGGGCCGTAGAGTCTGTATGTGTGTGTGTGTAGTATAGCTAGAGCTATGATTAGCCTGAGACAATGAGACACACACAGCGCTCGCGTGCAGATTTGGTGCCACGAGTCGCCGGCCTCGCCGCGGCCACCCCACCGCCGTCGTCGTTTGACGTCATCAGCGCGCCGGTTCAGCAACCAAAAGATATCGTTCTCTAGCTAGAGAAGCTGGTGATGTAGTGATGTAGCTATATGGGGCGTGGTTATAGGCCTACTTAGGAGAGCACAGAGGCGTCAGGAACAAGAATTGGATGTTTTGTTCTTTCTGGCTCCTCATCAGGAGCCGTTGATGAGTTTTCGTCAACGTTTGTTGGCACCGCCGAAATCGGCATGGCGGAATGAGGAAGGAGATGAAGATGCGAGACAAAGAGATCTGAGGTAACAACCCAATCTCTTTCCTCCTTTCGCCCATATCACCGAGTGGCCTAGTGGTGGTGGAACAGGCCGAGACGAATCGCAGCCGCTACCAGTTCAATCTGTCTCTCGCATTCAGGAATTACTCCCTCGACGTCGCTAGAAAACTTGGCGGCGAAAAGATGTCGCCGAAACTCGGGCACTGTGAAACTAGCCTATTCTACTACGTACTCTCATCGCTATAAGAGAGGCCAGCGTATATGCAAAGTCTGCTTCACACAGCCCACACATTCGCTAACCTTTTTATATTATAAATATATAATATAGATATATACACACATATACTTATAATATCTGTATATATATCATGTCCTAGAAATCCAATTACACGAGCCGTCGGAATCGTATACGTGGGTATCTAACCAGCGCCCATCCGAGCACGTAAAGGCGGACACGTTGAGAAACCAGAGAAAGAGAGAGGAAAAAAGAAAAACATGGTTGCTGGTGTGTGATCTACGTATATAGTTCCAAATTCGCAGCAACGAAAAGTTTCTTTCTTTTCAAGCAAAAGTCTTTGTAGCTCTAATACGATGCACGATATTTTTTTCTGTACTGTCTATTTTGCTTCATTTTTTTCCAGACGTGGGCTTAACTGAATATACGGTATTGAAATCTTGGCTAATTGAGCATGACGGTCTGATCTCACTAATAAATAAATGACTCTATGAGTCTCCATATCCGAATGGCATCTGTAAGGAAAGAATGAACTTCTGGGTGTCATAAACAATTAACACACCACTTGGAGATGGTTTCTGACTGTCTGTAGTACCAGGATTGGTCGTATTATTCTGTCTACAATATTTAGATGCTCGCAAATCGCATTATGGCTGGTATAAGGTCACACCGAATACGTTAGATGTGGATAATTCAGCTAGGGAACTTGTATCGCTCTAACCGAATTACGCAACCATAAATATATTTTAAGAAGAACTATTTGTTAAACACCAGGTAAAATTGCAAGTTTGTTCAGCGTACCTTGTTAATTGTGTATTTACTCGCACGGCGTATCCACAAGATGCTCTATATTAAATATCTTAGTGTGGTATCAACAATCGATTTTCAAACACGGGAGAAATGGAAGAACGAAACAATTTTGTCTTTCTATCAGGTTTTTTTTTCATTCTTGCACGAAGGCGGTTATAATTAAAAGCATTCTTGTAAACCGAGTTTTTATTAAGACCACAAGATGGCGATACTGTTATGTATTCAAGAAAAAAATGTCATCTTGGAGCTCTTTTAATTATACTTTATTACCTCGTTTATCAAAAAATAAGGAAGCAGGGGCTTAATGTTTTAGGAGTTATCCTCATTAATTGCTACATTAGTATGAACTAAGTATTATTGTTGTAGTGAGTAGTCGTCGCTGTGGGGAACCATACTCACAACTAGAGTGGTATAGTGGAACATGGATGAGCTATGCAATGTTTGAGCATGGTCCTGTAGATTGTAGAAACACGGAAGCAAATTTGCACAACGATGTGCTTCTAGATAACACTTAATGTAAACGAAAAAGAAACCAAAAATGGAAGAACTTGTAGATTGATTAAGCTTTGTACGGTATAGAAAGACGAAGAATTCAAATTTGGTTTTAAAAAACGACATAACTTGGTGCCTTGTAATTTAGAAAACCAAGAAGTCTGAAAATGTATGGATGAAGGGAATAAGTATAGATGGAACGAGCTGTGCATTGAAGATGTCAACATGAGGAAAAGCGAGCAAAGTTGCAGCTTTATCGATCCGCGGCGGGCGGCCAGCGGCCTCTTTCCCGAAACCCGAATTTAAAGACTATCTGGCAACGTTGTTCCCCTCCTCCCGCCAGCTTTTCCCTTCCTCCCTCTGGCCGTCAAGACAAGCAGTTCCAGCGGTCGACGTCGATAGTCTCGGATGCCGAAGTAGTGCCGCTCTGGTCTTCGTCATTCTATTGGAAATAGTTGGGAATATTCAGTGCCAATCAAGTCAGAGGAGACGGACATTTCGCAACCAGTCAAGTAAGTGTGGCACCATAAAATTGCATGTCAAAATGGCTCAAGACAGCAACTTGGTTCTTGGTTGCCGTTGAGGTCGTTTCCGTTAGTGTTTCTTGACGATGTGAGCTGCAGCAGCAGACAAATTTGCAGGTGGGTCACAGACTGTTAGGGGTTCACCATCTGTGTGTGTTCCAGTGGTTTCTTGCCATCCCCGTATTGATATCAAGCAGGCCGTTGCACAAACGAGCCACCTAGTCGACCAGTAATCTAGACTGTTATCAACGTCTAGATGCATCGATTAGTCATATCGTCATAGCGAATGTGAGTGCGTGTACCAGTGTTGACGCGCATCCCACACGCAGATGAGAGATGAGCTCCCGTGACGGTCCAAAAAGGCGGCCCTCAGGGGAACTTGTTCTACCAGCAACATCCACATTGGCTTTCTTTTCTTCTCTTCTCTTCTCTTTGGAAGCCTTTTATGGGTATCTGACGTACAAAACAGTGTTCGGTTGTTCCCTTCGTCCCACTTCACTCCATAACCGCCAGTTTCAAGTCTCCTCCCAAATAAGCCAGAGAGAAACAGAAGAGAAAGAGGTATTAAGGGCGCTTTATCGAAAAGGCTATTGCAACGCCTTATTTGGATCGTCGAAAAACGTTTTGTTGTTTCTGATTCTAGCCTTTTCGGCTGCCTTCTATATCAAATGTGAACAACAACAACAAAAATTGGAAAAGTGGAACGCTCGGATTCCACTCTCGTTTCCCCCCGTCTGCAGCGCTTTCCAGCTGATCTTGTCAATGCCGATCACGTCATCAGAAAACGGGATTCGACAATATAGGAAAAGTACGGAGAAAGAGAAGGCGACAGAACAGGGAGATAGGTCAGAGTTTGCCATGGAATCGCGCGTGCGCCTCGATATGTTACAATTGTCATTCGCAGCGGTTCCGGCCACTCTTGCTCATCCGACCGGTATTCAAGACCGTTACGTCGGTCGGCCTCTTCTTCTTCTAGCGGTACATTATTTGGTTGTTTCCGTTCTTAACTTTCACTTTAAACCGTATTTATAATTTGATTCATCGACCAAAAAAAGGGAAAAAGTTGGTACGTCAATAGGAATTAAGGGAAGTCATGTGTGTGTTATAGTGCAGCGCTGGGGGTGGATTGAAGAAGCGCCCTGGCCTCCCACTGCAGCATGCGGGAGGCGGGGGGTATGTCTGTGCAGTGCCGGTATCAATCAATACTGTTGTACCATGATATGCTGTTCGGCACTTTTTTCCGTTGGCTCGAGATGGTCGACGATAATCGAGTTGGCTCGATCGATTCTTTAGCGCGTCCTCGCAGATCAATACGCGAATGGCGCCTTGTTTGAAACAGTGGGCCCTGCCTCGCCTGCGTGGGTTGCAAATGTCAGACGTCCTCTTGATCATCATTGTCATTTCTCATTCAGGCGAGCAGGTGGATGCCAGACTTTGGACGACAGCAGCATTGTTTCATCTGGAATCTAAGAAGACCAATACAAAACTAAAGCGCCATGGCGTTCGCCGGTCTCAAGAAGCAGATCAATAAAGCCAACCAAGTAAGTGTGTGCGTGTGTGTGTGTGTGTGTTATGCCGTACGTATTGATTCTACACACCCCCGCGTCCTCTGTGTTCTTGCAGTAGGTTCCCCATTGAACCTCCTGCTTTTTTTTTCTTTTATTCTCTTTTAAACTGACAAAACGGAGAACGTATCTGTCTTGTGGACCTTAGTTTACTTTTGGGACTGGACAAGATGGTTATGTAGTAGAGGACAGATTTGGTCAACCTACTCGGGAGTCATGGAACTGTGCTTCGGAGACCGCTTAGAAAGTATCATGTTTGGCACGGGTGGGCCCACCAGCCCGCAGATGGAGTGGGCTGAGTGGTTGCAGACGAATCGATTGAACCGGAGCCAGCAGGAACTCTTGGGTGGTCTTGTTTCATGACTGTAGTTTCGCCGGGTTCTATTATGCACGACAGCGGAGGTCGCATGTCCACACAAGTGCATGAACATTGTCGTGCTTCCTCCCTTTATCGCCAACCGACAACTTAATCACATTTTTCCTCCACAATTCTAGTATGTGACGGAGAAAATGGGGGCCGCCGAAGGCACCAAAATGGACGACGATTTTGTCGAGATGGAAAGGGTAATAATGATTTCAATGAAACGTCCTGCCGGATGAGAGACGAGGCTCCTACTACCTATGATCTTGTTTCTTTCTTCTGCGCAGAAAACGGACATTACTTACGAGCTTGTGGAGGAACTCCAAATGAAGACAAAGGAGTTTCTCCAGCCCAATCCAACTGCCCGGGCTAAAATGGCAGCTGTGAAAGGTAATTTGGTGGATTTTTCGCCGAGTTACGTGATGTACTAAGATTCAAATCGTTGGACCAGCAGGAATCAGTAAGCTGAGTGGTCAAGCCAAAGCAGCCACCTACCCCCAACCGGAGGGAACCCTCGGGGAAACCATGTTGGCATACGGACGCAAACTGGGAGAAGAATCCGTTTTCGGTGCGTTGAACTTCATTTTTTGTTCAGCAATTGTGGATCGGATGTTATCGATTGGCTGTGGCGCTAAGGAGGAAGCCGATCGATAGTCGCGGGGTTTCCGGTGGCCTTGGCTCCTCCCCAACGCTTTCAATGAAATTCACGTCTTATTTTTTCCCCGTTCTATTCCGGTTGCTATCGCTGGTCGTCGACTGGGGGGTGGATTTGTCCGATTGTAGCCGCGGCACTCGTTGAATCGGGTGAAACGATGAAGCAGTTGGCCGACGTTAAATACGCGCTGGATGATAACGTCAAACAAAACTTCTTGGAACCGCTACATCACTTGCAGAGCAAAGATTTGAAAGAAGTTCTGGTTAGTAGAAAAAATAAAATAATAATAATATGTTGACTATCCCCACCCAAAAATACGATTAGTCACTTGTAAAACTTGTTTTCCTTTTATAGCATCACCGCAAGAAGCTGCATGGTCGACGATTGGATTTCGACTGTAAAAAACGCAAACAAACCAAAGGAGGTAGTAGACCGTCGCTCCGACTCGCCCACTTTGTACTGATAGCAAGGCCGAATTATATTGCTGCTAGCTTAGATTATATCATACGAGAGAGTGTCTCTCGAATTGGTTACCTTTTGTTCACTTGCCTAACGATTGCCTAGTACTATGCAATGGCATGAATTAATTGGCCAAACGTCGACGCAAAGTGATCTCATCCATCCAGTTGTGTACATTATTCTGACTCGTACGTTTTCTTTTATTTGTGTTCCCTGCTGGATGCACTTTTACTCATCGGCGTCACCTCTTTCAGCGGGTAAGACAAATTTCATTTTTCTACATTGTGTTTTTCAAAGCATGAAATGTTCTTATTTTTTTCGTTCGATTCCACACAAAAAAAAAACTACTAACGAACGTCTTTCACTTCCCTGTTTCTTAATTTGCATCAATATTCCTGCTTAAATGATTTATTTATATTTTTGCATCATTTAAAAATCTGATGCACATGAACTGAATTTGGCAATGTGACCCTTCTTATTTCTTAAAAAAACAAACAAAACAAACAATGTATTCAAATCTCAAGGCGGCAACCTGCAATCCGTCAGTCCTTATGGGAGCCCTGCACGTTCTCCCTCACCCTATCGGGGCACTGGTATTCACTCATTAATCAGCTCCGCTTCTGTTTTAGACGGCTTTTCTTTCTTATGTTTTATTTTATTTTCTATTTTAACGAGCATGCTAGTTGTTAACCATTAACATGTATGTTTAGTGACCAAATGGCTTCTATGTGCAAACCTAACGTTAACTGGCTTTTTGTAAAGGCTCATCGGTGACTGAGGATGAGATTCGCCAAGCAGAGGAGAAATTTGCAGAGTCTCTTCACCTGGCCCAAATGGGAATGCATAACATTCTGGATAACGACGTGAGTTGTCGAGTCTCGTTGTAACCCGTTGCATATGATGGGCATTTGAGACTTTTTATTCCACAAGATCATATTTGGCTTCTATATTTGGCTTTCATTTCGATAATTGGATTTTTTTCTCGACAGGTTGAGCAAATTGCGCAATTGGCATTCTTCGCCGAGGGACTCCTCGAGTATCACAAACAGTGTACTGATATTTTGAAAGTACTAACGGAAACGCTTCACGACAAGTAAATTTTCCCCCCTTGTCTCATTCTTCCTTAAGATGACTCACCTTATTAACTATATTACTTCCATATTAATTTTTTAAGGCGAAACGAAGCGGCAAGCAAGCCACGCAAAGAGTTTATCCCCAAGACGTTGGCGGATTTGCCCATGTCAATGGGTGGCGAAATGATGTCATCAACTGGTCGGACTACACCATCTGGTCTTACGGATGGACTGAATGGTATACACATTTCTATGGTGTGAACAACTACCTTGAATTGATTTAATAAAATCAAACAATTTTTTAGGAATGAATAACGCTAAAACACCTGCCGTGTCGCCCGGTTCTGCCCCCGGTGGCTGGGATCCTTTTGGTCACAATGCGCCCGCCGCACAAAGTTAGTCCATTTGAATAAACTAAAACCCAATTTATTGATTTGACACGACTATTATTCATCTACCATGTAGGTCGTAGCAACTCTAGGCCAACGCCTTGCTGTACAGCTGTATACGATTTTGATCCAGAAAACCCCGGGGAATTGGGTTTCAAGGTATGGAGATTTGTTGAAAAATGCGCTTCCATGCTATGGCTAGATGGAATTTTTACTTTTTTCTTTTTTCTTTAATAGGAAGGAGACCTGATCACTCTGACGAGCCGCATTGATGAGAACTGGTTCGAAGGTAGCGTAAATGGGAAGACGGGTTTTTTCCCCGTCAACTATGTGCAGGTGACGGTGCCGCTGCCCTAATTATACAAAGAGCCGTGTACGTTTGATGGTGAAGGGGTACGGAAACGCTGGACCGATTATGCCGAAAATGAGATTTGCGGTTTTTTTCTTGGACTGAACAGCTACTAAAATTCACTACGTCTATTGAAGGAAACCACAAAAAACAACACTTAGCATCCGGGTCGTATGAAGTTTTTGTTTGCCCTATGTTATAAAAGCGAGATCAGCAGTTGTTTACCTTGCTTCATTAAAATTTAGCGTCCGGATCGTATCAGTTTTTACATCACGTGTTCCAAATAAAAAAATTCTGAGTGTTATTCGGCTTCAGAATGTTGGCTTATCCGATTTCTGATCACTAAATGTTTAAATCTTGTCTTCTCTCTCCCCGTCTTTACGTTTTTCCTTCTCTCCTTTCTTCCTACTCTGGGAATATATACTTCTAACCAGTTCGTTGCAGTCTACTACTTCTGATTGAGTTTGGAGTTTATTCTGCCGAGTAAATCTCCTTTTCTCGTTTGGCAAACATTTCTCTATCCGTCGTTTACAAGCATAATATGGTAACTGTACTCTATTCTCTCATATCCAGCTACAACGCTCTAATAACGTTGTACTGTCATATAAGGTTCATCACCATCTTCTGTATTTCGAATCTTATTCTCTCTATTTCTTGTACTTAGTAAGAAAAGGATGTTGTTGTGTGATTAAAAGGCCGTTGTTTAAAAACATGTATTTTTCGTGTTTCTGCATCTGTCTTTATATACCGGTAGTTCAAATATTTTAAAATTTGATTATTGAGAACAGGTAGCTATTGATTTCCATTTATATAGCTTCATTTTCGCTATATTTTCCATTATGTAGCTTATGACGTTCATTTTCAATAAGTTAGTGGCGAATGGTTTGTCCGCAACTCGATACAGATAGCCTAAGAATCCTGACAGAACTAATAGGGTCCTAAACCGTAAAAATTCTCGCTACTACATCGATAAGCATAGCTTCATTTAATGTCTGCAAAATAAAATTCGAAGTTTGTGATTCGTTGAATACAGAATGAATTTCGTCATCACCTTTCCTTCCTCAACCGTGAATGACGTCCCAGCCCAAACTACAATCAAACTCTGATCATAAAATCAGATAAAAATAAATACAATCTTGTCTGGAAGGTAAAAAAAAGGAATCGACAAAGCTCAGCAACCGAATGGTGTTGGGTCATCGTCATCCCCATCCATCGATGGCGTCATCTTTAATCCTATACGTCCGTTTCATATATTGTGCGGAAAGCCCGGTTGGAAGCCCACCCTAGGTACCTACCTAGGTTTCCTCTTTCCTGTCACTAAAACCAGAAGTCATAGAGAAGCTAGTTGGTGAACCCTTTGTTGAACCCACCATAAGCCATTGTCGCCAAAGTTAATAACGATTGCCGTGCACCAAGCGGAATTGATTTAGTACTACATGCTTGGAGCGGTTTGAAATTAAGGCGGGAGGCCGGGAGTCGAGAGAGGATTTGGTACGTATTTACCATAAACTTCTTGATTTTTTAATAATATAAAATTTAATAATATAAAATTGAACACGAGAGAAACTCGATTATTTATTATCTTTGCTAGAATATTGGCCATACGTCATCTACCGGTAGGAAAACGAAAAATGCGTCGTTAAAAAAAGTGCATACAATACAATCACTTCGGGATATTTAGCAACATTTTCGCGATTTTCAATTGTTCTTCTTAACCTCGAGAACTGTACTGACAGTAGTCAAACCATAGCAAAAGGAGAGTAAACTAAGTTTTTAAGATTGTAGTCACGCCGGTTGCCCCGCTTCGCTGGGTGGGTGGGGTGGTTCCCGAAGGGATTCTGGTTTCGTAGTGAGCGACGGAAGTCGGCGCTGGTAACAGAAACAGTATTTTTAACAAACTATCGCTAGAGAGCAGGGTTTTTTGGACGACGAATCGTCACTTAAGGGGGACACTGCCTTGGCAAATACACAACATAGACTGCTTCAAACACTATGCCCGGTGCGTGAAGGGTTCTTTCTTCTTTGGATACCCGTAATCCTTGAAGTGACAGCCGTCTTTTCCTTCCTGCTGGCACCGTAAAAACAATACAAAAAACGAAGCAAAGAATGGGAACGGATCCGTCGTCATTAGAGTATTTATCCGAATATCTATCTTTCCGCAGTAATATTCCATGTCGAAAGATTGTTTTAGACGATTCCGAAAAGGTTTGTTTTTAAAGACGTTATCTGTAAGAAAAATATCGATTCCATCTGTCGTGTTTTGTTCGATTTCCTTTTCGCGTCAGGTGTGGACAATTTACGATGGTGGACCAAAAACTGTCAGAAGTCCTTTGATTTGCCTACCACCAGTGAGTGGGACGGCCGATACTTTTTTCCAGCAAGTCCTTGGTCTCAGTGCTAAAGGATATAGAGTCATTTCCTTAAGTTACCCTGTTTACTGGAGCATCAATGAGTGGTGTGAAGGCTTTCGTAAACTCCTAGACTTCCTCCAACTGGATCAAGTTCACCTATTTGGGGCATCATTAGGTGAATTCCTATTTTTATTTGTTTTGTGAGTCAATTTAACTTGCATCTTACACTAAAACAGGTGGGTTTCTGGCTCAAAAGTTCACAGAATATACACACAGATGTCCACGTGTGCTCTCCCTCATTCTGTGCAACTCTTTCACTGACACATCTGTATTTCAATATGGTGATTCAGCCCCATTGTAAGTTTAATGACTTGATACCAAATTTTTATCCACTATGTAACATTATTATTTTGTATTTAGTCTGTGGATGTTGCCCTCCATGGTTTTGAAAAAAATGGTTATGGGCAATTTTGGCCAAGAGAAACTGATGGACCCTGACATTGCAGACTCAGTAGATTTTATGGTGGAAAGGGTAAATTAATGTTCAGCTTGATAGTTGAAAACAAAGAGATAACATCAAAACTTAATTCTATAGATCATTTCTCCTTTTTTTTCTAGTTGGAAAGCTTATCGCAAGCGGAGCTGGCCTCCAGACTAACCCTCAACTGCGGTAGTTGTTATGTCAATGTTACAAAGTTACAACAATATTGCGTTACTATAATCGACGTCTTTGATGATTGTGCTGTCGCGTCACCTGTCCGTGAGGATATGTATAGGAGTTATCCATATGCTAGCATGGCTCACCTGAAGAATGGAGGTTATTTATTTTTTGAATCTTTCAATATAAAGCTCGTTTTCTTTTTAACACACCCGTTTTACGGTTTTTATTCCACTAGGCAATTTTCCGTACCTGAGCCGGAGCGACGAAGTCAATCTCCATTTGCAAGTTCACTTGCTTCGATTTGAGAGAACACGAAGCAAAGACGGCGATAACCAATTCTCTGCTTAAGGTGTGAAATGTCACAGCCGATACATTCTGTAGTCGAACGAAAACGTGTTTCTTTACATCTCAGTCATACCAAGTAGACCTAGGTGGATTTATGGATGTAGAAGTGTATATTGTATTGTTACATCCTAATGCTTCGAACCTTTATATTGCCTTAATTTTATCGTCTAACCCTTATGTATGATCTGAAACTTTTGGTCTCTTGAAACTCGCTCATTGTGCATCCTGACCTTTGATAATGATCGCCTATTCATGGGTTAGCAGATGTGCGCAGTAGGGCTGTGTTTGCTTGTATTATCAAGGCTAGGTGGCTTTTTCTTTATATTGCGTTTATTTATGAAATCGTGTTTGTCTTTGTTTTCAAGTTCCTTTTTTTCAAATTCCATGTCATGCCTTATCTAAGTGCGATTGAACGGGTCAAAAAGTGGAATGAGATTAATTCTAGCTATTCCCAGCGTACGGGACTTCTCTATACTTCGGCTAAGTAGAATTTAGTTATTTGTGCATTAAAACATCAAAACGTATAAGATACTGACTGTGGAGTGTGGACAAAATAAATCAACGAATTCATATTTCTAAAATGACGAAATAATTCTTAAAAGTTTTCTTGACTTCTTTTTTTTTTAGAGTGTTGTCACTCTTACTTGTGTTACGCCTTATCGGTAATGCGGAAGTGAAAATGAAAAGTTGATTAGGTGAATTCGAGATGTGAAAACTGATATATTTTGAGGATTACAGCAGTACAGAGATATACATGGGAGACGATCAACTCTAGAACATAAGAGAGAACCAGGTTATAATGGGGGTAAAATAATAATTCCAGAAAATGTGAAAAAAAAAGTCCGAGAGAACAGCTGAGGGGAATTATAATTGTATATGCCGGATTTTTGTAAGGAAAAGAAAAAAATGCCTTTCGACATGAAAAAAATTGTCGTAACAGTGTTACTATAAAGCGTTAAAAATGACAAGCACACAGTGAGGAGAGAAGTTGGGTGTTATATTATATCATCTAGGCGGGATTGAATAGACCTCAACATCAGCACACAAACTACTGCCAAGGAAGAAAGAAATCGAAATAAAATTCCACTGACAATTATGCTGTCAAAGGGATCAAAGCCTTATTTTCTTAGCGTCATGTGTGTGTGATCTAGCTAGAAGACAGTGGAAAATCTCAATTTGTTTTTTTTTTAAGACAAGAATAAGAATTCAAAATACAGGGAATCAACTCGTATGTTATGGGCGGGAAGAAGAAGTTTTCTTTAGCGATTTTAGTACCGGTCGGTGACAGACGTTCTCTTTCAATGGCAGTGTTGACATTCGAGGAACAGTTTGGCTTCCCTTGGTTTACGATGCGTCCAGATAAGATATAGAAGACACAGATCAAAAGCGCGGTTATTATCAAGGAGAAAGAAGAGATAAGAGAAGCCCGCCACCCATATAAGCCTGTACGTTGCGAAGCGTACTCTTTTTCAGGCTAGTTTCCCTTTCATTTTCGTTCTATATACTCCGTTCAACTCGACGACCGAACCACTATTCCGTGTACGAAACAAAAAAGCATAGAGCACCTGGCGTGGCGTATTAAGGGAGGAGAAAAAGGACCGTCTGCCTCAGCAAGAAACAAAATAGAAAGTTGGTGGTAAAATCGATCAACTACATCTTCCCATATATAGAAAGCGAGGGGGAGAAAATGATTGGATGGGAAAGAGAACTTCCCCTCTCAATTTCTTTTTTGCTTCATCGTATTTTCTTTTTCTTTTTTTTTTTTTGTTTTGTTTGTTTAGTTGTCTTTGAAATGAACTCGGGGTATTATTTGCGGATGGTTCTTGATTATTTCTTCTTCAGCGTGAAAAAGCTTCGTTTCTTAGGCTCTTCTTTCGTTGCCTGGGCAGGCATCGTTTGGGCACGTGATGATCCCGCGCTCTCGACCGCGGCGGTGGTGGAAGCTTGGAGCTTGCTGACCCATCCGTTCATTTCTTCGTCATCCTTGGCTTGGAATAGATATTCGCCACCGTTGGCCAGTCTAAAAACAAATAACCAAATCAATTAACGAACGAGTTTCTACCTTTCGAAAATATAGATCTTTACTTGAGACGGAAGACGTGTCTCTTCTTAGTATAGTCAGCAGCCACATCAGCTGCGGCCGTGCGAATGTCCAATGGACTTTCGTTGCGATAATGAGCTTCGGGAGTCGCTCTAGCTGACTTTTGATCCTATTGCGAATAAGAAACATAAATACTTATGAAACTTAGAAAGGGGGTTAGAGTAATATACCTTGTAAACGGCCAAATCTCCTTGGCGCAGAGTCAAATAGACCTTATCCCAAGATCGGTTGGAAGCCTTTTTGGTAGTGGATTCCCATTCGTGCTTGCGATAAACCATGCCTTCGAAGATGTCATCTCCGCCAGCTGCAGAACTGCGGCGCTCTAATTTAATCGAAGATTGGTGTCAATTAAAATCTTTTCCTGCCACACAAACGATGACATCAAAGACAGATAGACAAGACGGATAGGGAGAAACGGAGTATAAGAGGAGCTGTTAGTCTTTTTTTCCTTCTTTTTATAAGGCGAAATCACGAATTTTTAAAATCTCTTTTCTGTAAGAGTAGAAGGCTCGCGGCGAGAGTGTTTTTCCAATGTTATGATAAGAAATCATGGAGGATCGAAAGATTGCTTTTTAGATGATTGGTCGTAAATACAACCTTCTTCATCATCGTAACCTGCTTCGTCATCGGAAGCACTTCCACCGCCAGAGGGAAGTTGGCTTTTCGAAGACTTTTTCCAGCGGAAGGAGCGGAATGGGGACTTGGAACGGGATCGAGATCCTTTGCCTTTTGGCGGACTGGTTGTGGTTGTGATGGTGGTGGGCGTACGCGACGATGCTGACGGCCTGGCCGAACGACTGGTCGACGATGCGGCTATACGCGTCAGCGGACGGAACACAAATAGCAAACGGACAAACACATGAATCATCTTACCTTTTGACAGTACAGTGACTTTTTGGCTATTAAATGTACACAAAATCCAACATACATTACACGTTGCCTCGACTGAAAATGGCTAATATGACCCGAATAAAATCTTTAAAAAAAAACGAATCTTCCTCATTCACAAGAAACGACTAGCCAAGAAAAAAAAATGTCGAATTAAGAAACGAGCTTTGTTGTGGGAATATCATGCAACAGAGATTTAAAAAAACCCAGAAATACCCTAATAGTACCCCAACCAAATAGCTTATTAAAATCCGAAGGATTATTGTGCCATTACTTGTCGACGAAGCGCCGGGACTACTTGGTGAGATTGGTTTTGGTACGGTCTGTCGAGAAGTGGAATAGGAAGGCGAAGAGGTTGCATCAACCTTGGCATGCACTGGAATGTCATCACAAATTCCATCCAAAAAGAAAAATAATTTTATGATAGATGGCCACCAGTAGGGTAAACCAAATCTAACTACAACTTCAGCTATAAACCATTAACCAAAGGCAGAAAAGAAGAGCTACAATAAAAGGAAACGAAACACCACAGTACGAGTTGTTACAAAGGCAGGAAGTTTTGGTGTTAAAAAGCGAAGCAAAACCCGAACTCGACGGTTAGATGGGCAGTGATTACATAGTAAGCAGTGTATCCCATCACCACTTACCGGACTGAAAACAGGACGTAGACATTAGCTCCTTCATAGACGTTATACTGTACATTAAAGCAATAAAGTAATTTAAAAATGCCGCCACCGTCAGTCGCGCACCACCAACAACCACCACCACGACTGGGGGTCACGGAGAACGAAGAGATTTCAAGCTTTTGCTGGAAGCTACAGATATCCTGAAGATGAACTTGACGCAGGTATACGAGCATAAACATAAAACATCCGAAAAACGATTTCGTAGCGTGATCAAAGCCCAGCGATTGGACGTGATCCTTTTGGAGAGAGGGAACAAGCGATTTGTTTTTAGTACGGCTCTTACCTGGGGCCGGCTTAGCTTGTTCAGCTTTAGGTGAAGCCCTTCCTTTGAGATGCAAAGGTTTTGCGCGGCAAAAAATTTAAAAGAGAAAACAAATCGCCATTTGGATTTTTGGTATAAAGCCGTGTGTCACTTTTACCAGCCTATCTAGTGAAAATTTTATAAAACCAGATTGTACCTTCAGTTGCTTCCGTCGTCGGTTCCTTGTCCGTGCTACCAGATATAGGCTCGGACGGTGACGTGTCTCCGTCGGTTCTAGGAAAATGAAAAAAAAAAAGAAAGAAATTAAGATAACGTTAAAACGGAGAGAGAAAGGAAATACGGAGACAGTTGACATACTGGTCGTGATGTGATCCATCGGGTGGAGAATGGAGTGAAGCCAGAGCAGCTTGCTGAGCAGCCAGCTCTTCGGCCCGGATTCGTTCTTCGTCTTCTTGGCGGCGTTTCAATTCTTTCAATTCGTACTGAAATGCAAAACAAGAAAATAAGTTAGTGTTCATGCATTGAAATCCGATGGAATTGAGCCGTCAAATGGCCCAAAAACCCGTGAACTGTTGATGACACAAGACCACAAACGGGATTCAGTTTAGAAAGGTAACAAGTAATAAACAAGGTAAGAAAAAAACAAGGTAAAAATGAAAAAAAATGCTCCTGATTAGACATACCTCCTGGTTAGTAGGATTAGGCTGATTGTTACATGCAGTTAAACTACCAGAAGCAGGGGGAATTACTAAGGATTGGTGCTTTGAGGAAGGGGTGGATTGGGCGGACTGAGATCCGGACTGGAGTCCTTCGGAAATCGAAGGCAAAGTAGGACGTCTGCGTCCCGCAGGATTAATTTCGACAGCAATTGGTTCTCGTGCCTTTTTCTTTGGAATGGGACTAATTTTTAGTAAATTTTGCCAGATATTCAACCACGACGAACTTTTCTTGGGGCTTGTAACAGTTTCCGTTTCAAGGCTACGCCTTCTCAATGGAAAGTCCTGAGGAATATCATTTTGTTCCATTTCAGTGAATCCAGCAAAGCTGATTCGTTTGTTTCCTTCCTGTTGGTTGGCAGAACTAAAAATCCATTCTTCACAATAGGCGGCACTCGGAGATTCGATCTGGTTACTTGAACAATCTTGATTGGTGTTTTTCGACTGCGAAGAATTGTTTTGTCGTCGTTTGACACTTCTCTTCTTTCTGTATTTGCGGCGCTTTTTCAATTTGTCGCCCGATGCAGAAGCATCGGACGAAGAGGCAGACGAGTCCGTAACACAGGTAGAGTGGGAAAGACGGGATAAATGAGGGGATGAAGAGGCGGAAGAATGTTTAGTGCTGACGGAATCATTCTTGAGAAAAGCTGACTCGTCGAAGAGAGCCTCGATGCAAGACGGACTTGGTGTTTGGTCGCTTATAGATCGGAGTAAATTCCGAGGTGTACCGATCACCAGAGAGGGGAGAAGGTAACCTGGATGCCACTTTGGACGGTCGGCGACACATACACCAGCCCCACCAACATGCAAACGCCATTCCATCTACAGTGAAGGACACAACCAAGGAATGACGCTACCACTAACAAAAAAAAACAAAGTAACCACAGAAAAGGCAACGCAAGTGGAGCGGCAAAGCGTGCTTGCTGAACAAAAGCGGTCGGAAAAGGTGGAAAAAAGCTACCGTGTCTTCGGGACGATTGTACCCATCGAAATGTTGACCGTAGGGTTCGCCGTCTTCGCCCAAAAGTTTCTCTTGTTCCCTAAGCTCCAGCTTTTGTGTGTAACAGAACGAAGATTGACAAAAGCGATAACGAGATGACAAAATAGAAGACAAAAGCACCAAAGACCAAAGAAGAAGTTCTCATTGTCACAAGTGGAGGACATGGAAAGAAATCTACTCAGACTAAAATGTTCTCGAAAGAAACAAGACTGAAATCAAAGCAACAGGCCATCAAGCAATGTCTAGCTACTTTTTTAACAAAAATATATATATAAAAAAGTGTAAACTAATATGATTTTCGATTCGAGTCCTGCAACGCCCAATGCAACAAAATAAAATGTACACTCTTACCGTGGTTAATCTTTCGAGGGCAGCAAAACGTTCCTCTTGGGCTGCGGCGGATTTTTCAAACGCCTCGTGTTTTTTTATCAAATTCTCCACTTCGTCTATAGTGTGCTGAAACAGATGAGATGCCAAAAAGAAACGATTAATCATACGAGTGACTCATTGTGACGCAATCTTCTACTTACTCCCAATTCGTGACTCATCAGGTAGGATTCTTGCGCCATCAACCATCCTTCAGCAACAGCAGCGTCGCGGGCAAATTGGTAAACTTCCAAAACTAGAAATAACAACATCGTAAATTAGTGACGTTCAAAAATTCATCTGGCCTATGCAAGCGTACTAAGCTGGAGGTGTTCCCAACGTTCTTCCCACCGATGCAACATGGCGTTCCGCTGGTTGGTGAGGACTACCAATTTTTCTTTGATCTAAAAAGTTACAATTACAATACAAAATAAGATATCGTTAGGATATAGCAACACAAATCCGCTTTTTGTGTGTAACAGACAAGACAGCAATACGCGTATTGATGTCCATATGGATCGACAAATACCTCGGTAGTGGCATAGTGTCCTCTGGATAAGAGTTCCTTTCCCAGAGCGATGCAAGCCGAGAAGTTGTCTCCTCGGGCATCGATTTCTGCCTTGAGACTCTGATGGTTGTTCATCAAAAGCTCCACCCCACTCACGTCACTGAATTAGTGATATTAAGGTTGCACTATTTAATTGCTTTTTCACAAGATATTATATATATACCGTGGTTTTTCGGTCGTGTTCATCTGGCGAATGAGGTCATCGATCCACAGGACGAGGGTGCGTACCATGGAGAAGAAACGGAAAAGGTCACCAGTGTCGGCTAATTTTTGTCGTCTGCCTTCGCACAAAGCTTGCAGCTGGAGCCAGGCGTTCACAACTTCGCCTTCGCGCCCTGTGATTTCGCGAGCCTTGTCTCCGGCGTAAGCCGTTTGTAGTCGTTGTGAATCTTCTTGGACGCCCTGAACTTGACTTTGTAACGTCTGAAGATCCTGAAAAAAAAAAACATGGAACGAAAATTGTTGTTGTTAAGTTCGTTGTTGTTGTTGGTGTCGAGACATTGGCGGCTTAATTATTCAATTTACCTGGATAAAGTTCTGATGTTTTCGCTGAAGAGCAGAGACGGAACCGGCATCTCTTCCAAGTTCGTCGGAGAGGGTGTTCTGTTTCTCGACAATGCGACCCAGCACGTCCTTGCAGTCGTGGAAGAACTTGTGAAGCTCGCGTGAGGCAGCCAACATTTGTGTTCTGGTGTCGATCAACTCGAGCAGATCGGCCCAAGCTTCGTTCAGATCGTCTTTCCATTCAGCGATAGTAGCAGCGTCGGAATGGCGCGCACCCATCAGCTGATCGGCGATCTCGTTAACAGCAGCCACACGTTCAGTGCCGATCGTCTCTGTGTCTCTGGCAAATTCCTAGAATGTTTCCACACAACAAAAAGAATCAATGTTAATAAACTATTCATTTTTTGTAAACTTGAGCGGCTACAAATGGATTATTTACTTTGAAGCGTTCCCAAAGGAGCGTGACATGATCGTAATCCTGACCGAGTTCGTGAGAGCCGGCGACGACTTCACGGTCGGCAATCCATTGACGTAGATCATCGACCTCGCGACTGAGCATGAAAAGCTGCAGTGCTTCTTCCAGCTTGGCACGACGCTCCTGGGCCAAATCGCGAAGGCCAGCATACAGTTTGTCGACCTGGGCTTGCCGCACGGCAATTTGGTCGCTGTCGGGGTGGCCTTCAGCAATAAGCTGAGTGGATGTCTCCCCTAGCTGCCGGATAGTCTCGGCATAATCCTCAACGGCTAACTCCAAAGTCTGGTGTTTCTTCATCAAGTTCTGAGCGGAAATTTCGTCCTTGCCGCGGTCTTCCACCATCATGTAGAGCTCTTGTTCGCTCATCCAGGATTCGGCTTCACTGGCATCGAAGAAGTATTGCTGGGCGCGTTCGGAAGCCAAAAGTTTGGCTCGTCGGCTATCCATGGCATCTTTCAGAGTCTAAGAAATACAACGACACATTCAATACAACGAATTCTTAAAATAAAAAAAAAAAAGTTTGAGTCCTCGAGTTAATCATTACCTGCCAAGTGTCGAGCAATTCTTCGATAAGTGTGGAGAACTCTTGGGCATCGGCGTGTTCCTCGTCGATCAACTTTTGTCCGTTGTTGCAAACCATGTGAATGCGCTGTTCATGGTTGTCGATCTCTGTTCTCAATGACTGATTCTTCTTCTTCAAAACGTTGACGTTGAAGAGCGAGTTGCCATTGTCGCTGGCAGTGGCTAGCGGCATTTTGTCGGCGATCCACAATTTCTCGTCTTCGACATCTCGTCGGAACTGGTATGCTTCCTTCTTCTTTTCCAAGTCGCGTTGCCGCTTGATTAGAGGTGCTTTAAGTTCGTCGAATCTTCTTTCGACGGCTTCCTTCTTTTGTTGAATGTCTTCCACCTTTTCGGGCGTCATACGTTCCAAATATTCAGCCTGGGCGCCTAACTCGGACACTTGCTGAGCCTTGATTGCCATCTGCGTTTCAATCATCTGCTGCTTCTGCATCAAGATGTTGACGGAGGCCAAATCTTCGCCAGTGCCGCCAGTCACCATCTGTTTCTCCAGGTCAGACATCCAGGTATCGATGTCATCGCAGGTTTGCTCGTAGAGGACTTGACGATTGGCGTCGAACAAGCGTTCGCCCTTTTCGCGTGTCGTCCTCTCTAGGTCGTCAAACTGGTGACTCAACTCCTGAAATTATCGTAAAAAACATGGCGTGATTACTGATTAGCAATATTAGTCGCCAACGTGGCATGGATGTGGTAGTGATTGTTGTTATTTTTATTTTATTTTTGTTTAATTGTTATTATTATTTTTAAGTACCTGGATGCGTGGTTCGATAGTGGAGATGATCTCTGGTTTTTCATTGATTAATTGCTCTCCAGATTGTTGGATGTGGTAAAGTCGATCTTTGTTAGAGGCAATTTCAGCCTCGAAGGCCTGATGGCGAGTCCATTTCGAGTGGACAGTCTTGGCACTACGATAGGTCTCGTCTTGGGCGATGATGTTCTTCTCTTGGATCCATTCGGAAAGCTCTTCGCAGTCTTGCAAGAACTGTTGAAGCTGAAGGGCATCGCGAAGCTTCTCCATAAGCTGGACGGCACGCTGGCGGTTAGCCTCACGGCGTTCGCTAATGTTTTCGGCCTTACGCTGGGCTTTGTCGGCCGCGAAATGGCCTTCATCCTCCAAGCGCTGGGCGAACTGGATCACGTTATTGACCTTGTCGTCGTTTGCGTCCATGGTGGTAAGGAATGCTTCGTGGCGCTTGATGGCATTTTCTGCTTGCTCCAAATTGGCTGGCATTTCATCCTAAATCAAAGAGAAGAAACGTCGGGGATCGTCAGTCAGAAACAAGTTCATGAAGTAAAAAATGAAAGGTGGCCCACAACAAATGCTCATGATTGTTCAATTGTTCATTCATACCTTGGACAGGACGTGCTCCTGGTGAGCCAGAAGAACTTCTGCTTGCTTGGCATCGCGCAAAAACATTTGGAGGTTGAGAGACTGCGAGAGCAATTGCTGGCGGTTCTCCCACATCTGGTGCAATTCCTCCCAGCCATCGCGAAGGGCCTTGAGTCTCTCGCGCAAAAACATGTACTGCGGGTCATCAGATGCTGTCTCTTCGGCTGTGATACGCTCACCATAGTCCATCATACGCGAATAGTCATCTGTGTAGTTGTCAATCTCTTCACGAATGCCCTGGTGCTGGCTCAAAAGCTTCTCGGCTTCCGCCAAAGAAGCAGGGATGTCTTCAGAGGCAACATCTGTTTGGGTCTTGGTCAACCAAGCTTGGAAGTGATCCAAGTCACGCAGGAAACGGTGCAGGTCGCCGGCCTCCTCCAACTTGGCATCGCGTTCCTTCAGCATCTGAGTCAAGTTCTCCCAAACGGAGCGGATCTGTCCCAGACGTTCGTGGATAACCGCATCTTCTTCTGGATGCTCCACGCCAATCTTTTCGGCTTCCTTGTCAAGCGAGTCTAGTTTGGCTTGGATGGCGGCAAGGTCACGTTCCATGCCAGACAAGCGACGTTGCAACGTCATGATGCCAGTCAGATCCATCTCCAGACTGTCGGTGGATTGCAGAATGCGAATCTTGTCCTCGATCCACAGGATGGTTTCACGGCATTCGATATGGAAAGTCTGGACACCGTGGGCAGACTGAAGTTCGTCCCTCTTGGCTTCCGCTCGGTCGCGAAGCTCGGCCCAGCGAGCGTTAAGTTGATTTTGACGGGCAACGATGTCTTCCGAGTTCGGGTGTTCAACATGGAGTAACTGGCGGGCAAGCTGATTGACGACTGCCACACGGGAAGCATTGGCATTCATCTCCCGATCAAAGCCATCATAACGATGACGCATGACCTCTACGTCTTCAATGTCCTTGGCTGGTACCATCGTTTCCAACATACGTTCCTTCTCGCCGATCCACTGTTCGACTCCGTCAGCTTCAGAAAACAGTTTGTATAGCGAGAGGGCATCTAGCAAACGTTGTTTCCGCAATTTAGCCAATTCCATCAGCTCCTATTATTAACAGGGAAAGTGCATTAAAGTACATGTAACATTAGGAATTTTCCTCACCAAAAAAACAAAAACATCAGTCAAACAAATTAAAGAAATGAGCTCATTTTTAGTTTTTACCCTGTAACGGCGCTCAATGCTGGCCAAACGTTCAACCACTTCGGGTGAAGTGCGATCCTGCTCTCCCAACTGTTCTGCCTGTTCCTTGAGAGCGTCGATGGTAGAAGCGTAGTTCTTAAGCTCCTCGGTAACATCCTTGTGCTTCTTGAGGAGTGACTGGACGTTGGCCTCGTCACGGCCGACATCTTCGCTGGAAACCAGACGCAAAACATCCAGCATCCAGGTGTCAACATCATCGGCATCAGTGAAAAACTGGTGATAGCTGACGGCTTCCTCCAAACGCTTGCGTCGGTAGGCGGCCGTTTCGCATAGGTGATTCCACATATCTACCATCTCTGTGATGCGTTCTTGAATCTTGTCGGAACCTAAAAAAACGCATTCCAAGAAATTGAGTACAACAACATTCGAAAAGCAATTAACCAAAATAAGATGACATACCGAAATGTTCCTGTTGAATAAGTTCTTCGCCGACATTGACTACCGAATAAAGGGCCGGCTCATGACTGGCAATATCTTCTTCGAGCGCCTTGTGTTTGGAGATGAGTAGATGAATAGTAGTCAAATCATGACCAATATCTCCAGTCGACAATATCTGTTCCTTTTCTTTGATCCAATTTTCTTCATCTGCCATGTCCCAGTAAAACTGCCAAAGTTTACGGCTTTCTTCCAAGCGAGCACGGCGTTCGACGGCCAATTTGACCAGTTCGGCATAAGCATCCTGATCCAACGTGCTAGAGCTTAGCTTTTTTGTTCAACTTCAATTGTGATAGTTACTGAGATGCGTACCTCGAGTTGCTGGACGCGATCGACAATAATGGCGGGGTCACACGGGCCGAATCCACCGGTAGCTTCGGTTTCCAAGAATCGCTGAGAGTGTTGAACAACCATCTTGACACGCTCTCCCAAAACATTGATGTCGGCTTCGACTAGGGCATGCTTTTGCAGCAAGTCCTCGACACCCATCAAATGTTTGCCATAATCTTCCGAAAGGAGACGGACTTTGAGCTCTTCCATCGAATCCAGGATGTACAGCATTTCCTTTAATTTTCATATTCGTATACGACAGAAGACAAGGGCAAAATGTATGGTTAAAAGATGAAGAGAAAACAAACACATGAGAGGTACACATGAATGCTGTTCCTGATGACTAACCTGGAAGTTCTGTTGCAACTGCAGAGAAAGCTCCAAACGCATTCTTCTGGCTCTCAATAGTTCAAGGAGATACTGCCACAGACGGAGAACGTTGTCTTTACGGGCGTTGATGCGATCGATGTCGTGGTAGTTTTCTGCCTCCAATTCCTGGGCAACGGCTACGACGGCCTGAACACGCTCTTCATAAGCAAGAATGTCCGTCTCGATAGCTTCGTGTTTCTTGGCGGCAGCTTCGACGGCAGCCAAGTCGAATCCGAAATTGTCCTGTAAGGTGGAATCAAAAGTCAGCGAACATTTTCCTTATGCCATGCCAGTAGATAGATTCAACAAAACCTGTGAAACGAGTCGCTGGTTCTCGCTGAGCCAAGTCTCTCTCATGCCCGCCTTGCGATCAAAACGAGCAGCCAATTGTTCCAGCTTCTCTTGGCGAATGAGTTCCTCGCGGAGAGTGAGCTCACGTTCGTGTTCCGATTTCTCAAGACGTTCCCAGGCCTTGTTAATGTCAGAGATCATCTTGCCTTCTTTGGGGAAATAGGGTTTCTGGTTGTTGGCCCTCATCTTTGACTGAAGAGTGAAGAGCAACACTTCAAGGTTGCCCTTTTCCACAAATTTGGGCGGCTTTTCCAGCGTGCGATAGTTGTTGAATTGCAACAGCTGCTGCTGGACACCGGCCAGTGAATTGGCAAAATCGCGTTCGCTCAACGATTGGATTGTTGATTCGATCCAGCGAAGCAAGTCGCTCGTCAAAGTCTCGTATTCGGTGATCATGCGATCGTTTTCCATGGCGAGTCCGACTACTTTGCCGATACGTTTTCCTTGAACGGTTTCTTGCTTTAATTTGGAAAAGTAATGATAGTAGGTGACGACGTAGGTAATGATTGATTTTTCATCAGGCTGGTCAACGTAAATGTCTTCGGCGTCGAGCAGCTTGGTCAGACCGAGTTTTTGCTCAGCCACGTTGAAGGCGTTGTTGAGGTTGAACATGGCGTTCGATTTGGACAGTTTGTCGTATTGAACCAGCTCTGGGCAGTGTTTGTGGATAATGGCGTTGAATGCCAAACCGTCGCGCCACGACGTCGTAAAGTTTCGAATATTAACGTTGTGGTAACCTGCCGTTTTCATTTGACACCACAAGAGTAGGGCATCTTTGGCCGAACGTGTCTCGTGGTTGTCTGTCTCTTCGATCGTAATGTCTTGAATCTATAAAAACAAAACAATATTCAGAACTCGAATCTTTAGTCTTCTTTCAAAAAACAATTTAATCCACAATAAATAAATGAGATAGTACCTGGAAACGAAGAATGATTGTCCAGATAAGACCAAGGGTCAAACGAGAACTGCCGTCGACGATATCGTGCGAGCCCATGTTTTCCAAATGGACACGCTGATCTCGAAGGAACTGCAGGGCTTTGTCTACGTTCTCTAGACAATGGATACGCATTTTGCCTTTGGTTGGACGCGGCTAAAATAAAAAACATACGAATAAATAAATGAAAACAACACATCGAGTTTCAAATAAATCAGAAACAAGAAACTGGACAAATATCGAAATGTATATATACCAAGCGTTCGCCGGAGAGAACTTCCAGTAGTTTCAAAAGCATTTTGCCGTCGCGCAAATCGGTGTAGAGGTCACCGATGCGATTTCCGACGCGAACCAGATGAGAATTGACCCATTTCTGAAATGTCTTCTTTTGTACACTCTCGCGTTCATCTAATTACACGAAAATAATAAAATGAGAATATATAATCGAATGAAAAACATTGCAAAAGCAATAGGCAGACGAATAATGTGGTGTTGGGGATGAAATCATATCGGGAGACGGGGAATTAAGAAACCGCAGGGTGTGGCACACCTCGCAATTCTCTGACGACGACGTCGATATAATTGTCACTCATGGTGGCTACAAGACGTTTGTGATGGTTAACCACTTGCACATCAGCGGTTTCTGTGGTGGACAGCGACACTGGGACAACGAAAACCGGAGGGACAATAATATCGTCTTGGCTTTCGTCTGAAGAGGATCCATTTTGATGTGGCACGGGCGTTGTCGAATCATGATGAGCTATGGCGGCG